>CM030839.1:9297695-9897695 GCA_018105865.1 Metaphire vulgaris | reverse complement strand
AACAGGAAATCCACAGCTGAGGGAAACTTGATTAAAACACCATTTTTAGCAGACTGATCTTCAAAATATTTTGCTGATAATTTATTACGATAAAACAATTTTTTCAATAAATGTTGAACGTTGAACTGCAAAATCTGAGTGAAATTGTGATACACTAGGCCTACCAAGTTCATGACTTGTGCAATGTGCAACTGCCCAAGTAGCAGACATATGAATTTTATTATTACTAATCACTATTGCAATAAAAGAAGATTTCAAAGAAAGACAACTGACAATTGCAGAAGGAGGAAAATTAACATTTGACAAAAAGGCCTGGAAATGTTTTCTGACTAGCTATTGCCACTAATGAATTGGCAGAGAGCAATGATGATGATGATGATGATGATGATGATGATGATGAAGATGATGATGAATTACTATTGCAAATAAATGCAATTTCATCTAAAAAAGGAAAACGTAAGCAATAGCACAACTGACAGACAAAAGAAGTCGAACAACATCAGTCTTTCCATATTTTGCAGCTTCGTGGAGACAAGAACCTTGCAAAGTCGTTCGATTGACATCAATTCCAGCTTCAAGCAGAAGCCTGTGAAACAACAGAAATCAGATTAATTATATACAAGTTCACTCAATATTCAATATCTGACTGACCATCTGAAATGGCTATAGCAATCTACACTGAATAACCTTTCAAATTTTTGCAGGGTCTTAAATCCATTCAAAAATTAAACAAATACATCCAATGAACATCAAGATGGTCCTGATGTAAATTAAACTCGGATTGCTAACGTCGGAATATTAAATATTACATTATGCTAATAAATAAGACAACAGATAATTAATAGAGTCAAGATAAAAAAAGTAGACTGATGACCTGATTGTGTCTAAGTGTCCGTTTCTTGCAGCCAGATGCAGGCATGTGGTTCGGTTATTATCTGCGAGGTCATTTGTAGTGTCTCGAAGTGCAGCAAGGCACGAATCACTTTCAAGAAGTCTTTCAACCACCTCAAAATATCAACCAATCACTGCCTTCATCATCATATTTACTGATGTAATCATCAACGTTGTCATCGTCATCATAATCGCCACCTTAGTAATGCAGAAAGCAAGAAGTTCAGTACCGGTACCAATTACCCGTAGCTAAAACAAGCAAGTTCTATATGCATACTAATGAACACATAATTTATATGAAGATTTTTGATACATTTAAAGAAAACCACCAAAACCTCTAAACAAAAAACAAACGTAAACAGCAGAACATCTAAACATCTGAAAGAAACTTATTAGTTACAAGATGAATTACATTGATCGATTGATCGAGGTTTATTATTTACAAAGGAACAATGTACAATAGCAATTACAATACTGGTAATTGAAATCAATTGTGTACAGTCAAATAGTTACAATGACAGTGAAAAGATTTTGAAAATATAAGTGACTAATTAATAACATACAGTATTTAAGGTTGAGAAAATGAATAATAAGCATAAAGAATAATTATATCAAAAGTGGAATTATTGAAATTTCTCATGACTTAATAAGAGAATAGAATATAGAGTAAATAATTATAGTCAAATCATTATAGTCAACACAGGGGTTAGTAATGGAAATAAAAGATACCAAAAGGGAATAATCCCCACCCCCATAGATACATGATAAGAAATAAACTCCCTCTGTACTTCTATGGGGGTCAGTGACTGCAGTGGGAACAGACTACTCAGCTTTAACATCTGCTTCTGTCAGATCAATCAATCTGATAAGATTCATAACTAAGACATTCCACACCAACTACTACTTCTTCCTTGTTCCAGCAACTAAAAGCACATTTCCTGCACACACAAAATGCCTGAAAATCAACCTTAGCTAAACACCTGCCTATAGTTAAATACAAATAACACAATAACAATTTTTATATATAAAAAAAGGATCATTAGCCTTACCTTAGCAAAACTGTCTACAGACACTCATGAGCTCAAAGTAATAGCTAATACAGCACATTAACTAAACTCCTTTCTCTCAAAAACATCCAATAAATCAACATAAAAACATGTCTAATCTTCCAATAAACAGGTGAACTATGGCACCTGGTGATTTTAGTGATGTAGAGGACCGGGTAACCTCTAGACAGACTAGGCTAAAAATGAACCATCTGATTTGGTACAGGTGTGCAGAATAATCTAGCAAACGATTTCTTTCTGGATTCATAAAACTTTCAGATAATGAAGATTCTAGCTAATATGAGCAGTGAAATCTACCACTATCTCGATCCTCATCTTCTGAAAACAAATTCTTGAAAGAGTTGTAGCCAGTAGCAATGGAACGTCTTCCAATTGTTGGTAGAGAAAGTTAAACGCTAATCCATACTGGAACCTAGGCTACAGGGTCATTGCTAAACTCCGGGAGGACACAATGCATTACCAGTATAATTACGGTATATAGTGGCCAGTTGTTGCTTTACCAACCTGAATTTACAGGAATCAGATCAAAAGTTCCAAAAATTGATAAGTCAGGGTCATACAAAATTTTATCTCAGACAAGTCCTCTAGATATCACTGCAGGTCCAGGGGGGGTCCTATCCAACTTTCTTTATCAAGATAATGCCTTACAGGTAATTTCAGTTTTCACACAAATGGAAAGTAGATGCCAAGTCCTTAGCACAGTGTTTCTCAAACTTTTTCGTCTTGCGGCACACTAGCAATACACGAAAACATCGGCGGCACACTAGAAAAGACGTAGCAATTTTTTTGCTGATGAAAGGCATCAAAACCTTCGCTCAGTGTTTAATCTAGGCCGTTTCCGGGGGAATTGCCCTTTTTCCCCCGGAAATTTCAAATTCCCCGAAAATTTTGGAATACTACATGGACTAACAGCGGCCCCTAGCAGAATTGCCCCCGGCTTTGTCAGTTTCCCCACCCCCGGCTTTTTCAGTCCCCCCCCCGGAGTCCAGGAGTCTAGATTAAACACTGCCTTCGCTTGTGAAAGCCAGCGAACATCAGTATGGTATAATAGGCATGTATATTCGGAATCCATTGCTTCTCAGAGCTGTGAAAGAAGGTCAAGATTTAAGTGGTCAGGATTTTATGAAGTTCACAACTTGAACAGCTTGGTTCAGAACAGACTGCAAGTCCTCTCTGCCGGTACACAGCCGCTCTGCAGATATGACCCCCTTAAGTGCCAGAAACCAGACACCGGGCAGGGTTTGTATCTTAATGGCTTAGGGGTACTTGGTCCCATGTAGTCTTAACTGCGAATTCACAACCCCTCCCCACACCAGCATCGTCTCGTATACCAAGGGGTTTGGTATGGGATGGTGCACTTCCCGTCCTCCCAGGTCCCAGGGGCGAATTATCAAGACTCTAAATTCATCAGACTCGGCCGTGACGCTACGGCCCTCACTGGCTATGCATACAAGATAGAGTGTTGAAGCACAGTCATTGATCTGAGACATTTAAAACATTGACATTTTTAATTTAATAAAATTTCCAACAAATCCCACGGCACACCTGATAATCTCGCGCGGCATACTAGTGTGCCGCGGCACACAGTTTGAGAAACACTGCCTTAGCATGTTCATCTAGGCCACTCTTTTTCTGGCTGTGAATCAAAGCCCAATTATCTACAAGGTAATCTTGGTACTGACTTGAACCGATATTTAGACACAGAGTTCACATACTAGTCAAATAATGTACTAGAATGACCCACCACAGCAACAGAGCCAATTAGGCTCTAGTGCACAAGACTAGCAAAAAAACTCTCTTTACTAAAGTCCATTTTGAAATGAAAACAACTCTGCCATGGATATAAATAATAACCATTAGTAATGGATAGTGGCTAATAGATTTATAATCAGAGTTGCCAGTAACAAAAAAGCAAATGTAATACCAATAAATGCAATACTATGGTTTTCTAACTACTGCATTATACATCATATCACCTACTTTTGCTTGAATATATCAGTAATTATGGTATTCATCTTAATTCATCAGTTTCCTCCATAGGGAGTACCAGTCAGCCTTTAGTGCTTTAATTGTAGCAAGAAGAAACCAATCTCTCCCAGTATTGCAATACAAATGGCTCACACCATGGCAATAACACAAAACAACTAATATTATACTGATATAACAATAACTTGTCGAGCCTATCACTTCAAATGCTTCATAACTTTCTGATAGTCCTTAAAAGGTTGTTGACCAACTAATGCCCATAGTTATGAGCACTTAATGATGAATGACGCACATACACTTCAAGATACTGCATGTTTAAACATTCACAATGCCCATGCTCTCAGCCACTGAATGCCTATACATTTAGACCATCCAGGATAGTACCATGCTCTCTATTATCACTATCAGGGCTACCGGGTAATCGGGTCCAATTGGTTGTACCCCCTCCATCTAAGACAGTGAAATTTGGGGAGAGGTCTTTCACCCGGAGAATCCCCTACTCTGGAATTCACTGCCCGACATTGTGACCAACAAGCCTAGTCTTGAAATGTTCGCTACCAGACTAAAGACGCACTTGTTCAATATCTCATTTAAGTGCAATGTGTAAAGTGCTCTTGATCTTGGCCTGCTATGACTATAGCGCTATATAAATTGGCTTAATAACTAACTAACTAACCGGTATCAGTACACCTGATTGTTCCACTGCCAACCAATGTAATTCTCTTATCTGGCAAATGATCCTTTCCAACAAATTGACTTGTTAACTAGAACTGACTCCCTAATCATAACAAGACTTTACTGATGACATATTTAAGAAATTAAATTAATTGAAATTAAATTTAAGAATTAGTTATGCATGGACTCTTATGAGGATGCAAAGTTCTTCTGACCATAGTTATAACTAGTGGTGTGTACGTACGCTCACGCACGTGTGTTTGCACGTGCGTGTGTGTGGAGGGGTAGTATTAAAGATAACATATGGTTTTTGTACTTTATACGTTGACATATATTGTATGCATGGTAGTAAGTAAGTACCTAAGTAAGTAAGTAATCCTTAGGTGCTAAAATCTATCTTTGAATAGCTATAGCTGAGATGCAGTGGTCAGCCAGATGAGAATTCGGACATCCAGGGGACAGTGATGCTGGGTCATTATAGCCATGGAGGAAATTACCATAGTTTTTGAACAGAAAAGGTTTTAAGTTTAGATCTACAGACTTGATGAAGTAATACAGGGATAAAAGAAAATGATGATTCAGAACTTGTTGTTTGACCATGGCATAGGCAGAGGCAAGTTTGGGGACAGGTCGGTTACTCAGGGCAATCCAGAACTGTGGAATTCACTACCGGACTATGTCACAAACTCTGACTCTTTTGGAATTTTTCTATGTAATCTTAAGACTTACTTATTCACCATCGGGTATACGTAGTTTTGTAAAGCGCTCTTGTCTTTGGCCACTTTTGCCATGCTTATTGCGCTATAGAAATCGTGTGGCTAAAAATAATAATCATAAGCACAAAATATAAGCACATAATATGGTTAATCAATTAAAATTTTTACTTTTCCAAATCAAGTAACAACAAATATGCTCCATGGAATTAGATGTTGCTGGCTGGATCGATGGCCTCAAGAAATTGTGAAGGGTATAGAGATCTGTCTTGACTCTTGAGATACCTAAATCCACCTTCACATATCTATAGCTGCAAATAGCCAAGCCACATACCTACCTAGCTAGTTGATAATGCCTAAAATCACTTAAAATCTTTATGGAATAACATTCAACCATTTGAAGGCACATTTAAGCCACAAATGATGAATTTCCAGATGTTAATATTAAAAGTTTGTTCTGCAATGTGGTCTGTAGCACCATTTAGCATATACCGGTAACATTCTGCAAATTCAGAACTCATTAGAACTAAATGTCCTCTGAATACACACATTCAGCAGAACTGGTACTGACTGGATGAAAAAGCATCACAGTACAGCTAAAGAAAACCTAGAATAACAATCATTTCTTCTCTTTGTGTCTCTGCTGCTGTCAGTGCACAGTAGATATGAAACTGAAGTCAATTCCAGAACCAAACTTTATCAATTTCCATAAGTTTCAATACCGGTGATTATAAAAATGCCTGTCATCACACTGAACAGGAAAATTATCAGAAATAAATTACCAGTGACCAGTGACAGGGGCGGAAGATGGCAGAGTGGATTACGTGCTGGAGCGTCAGGCTGAGGGAGCGGGTTCAAGCTCCATTAGTGCCCCTAGTGGCTTTCACACAGGCAGTAATGCCTTCTAAGCCACTTTAAATCATGCTAAGTCATGCTAAGACCAACTGCTCAGATCATTTCTGACCCAGACCATGAAAGACCAAGTGGATGGACAAAGGAACAGATGGACAGCGAAACAGACAAACACACAGCAATTTGGACCAGCATGATAGCTGTCCATCTCTATGTTTCTGGTCAGCTGAGAAACATAGAGATGGACATTCTGCAATACATCAGCTCAACCTATAATTACTAGTAGATTCTCAAGATAAAGACACTTAGCTAGAAAGACCTATAAACAGCAGCAGAACTACTAATGACTTCCAAGCCAGACCTGACCTGGAAGTTATTTATTATCAAAGCTTCCATATACTGCATCTCTAAAGCTGTCCTCCTTAATTAAATGACCACAGCTAGACAGACAACTGGATCAGTTTATTTTGGTCTGCCCCTTGGAATCCTAAATTGTTCTATAATTTAGAGGTCTGTCCAAAACCCTGCTTTCCACTCTGCAACCTGTTCTAAATACTATGGCTCATCTTGAGGCTAAAGCTCCTTGCTACTACAGTATATCTCAGTTTTTTTATGCTTAACAACCTCCATTGGCTTCCAATTTCTGACCGCATTGAATTCAAAAAATAAATTTTGCTTCCATAGCACTATGAAGTCGGGCACCTTCTTACATCACTGAACTACCGGTATTCGAACCACCCTCTTCCCAGCTACACATCTCCCACTCCACTTCACTCCAATGATAAATATTCAACTTGATATATTTTCTCTACATCTCAAATGAAGTCTTTGTATCTATACATTTCAAAACAGAAATTAACAAATTTTAAACATTACTTCAATTTTAATGCAAAAAATCAGAAAAATGCATGCAGCTCTTGAACAACAGAGTCTTATACAAATGGATATAACTTTTGTCAAATACATCAACATCTGACATTTGATACTTCAAAACAGATTACCGGTATGCATTTCTCGTTAGTGAAAAGTACATACAACCAGTGTTTAATCTAGACTCCTGGACTCCAGGGGAGACTGACAGAGCGGGGGGAACTGACAAAGCCGGGGAGAATTTTGCTAGGGGGCTGCTGTTAGTTGATGTAGTATGCCAAAATTTCCGGGGAGGATTTGAAATTTCCAGGGGGAAAAGGGCAATTCCCCCCGAAAACGGCCTAGATTAAACCCTGCACACAGCAACCCAATTAGCCACAAAAGCCTCTGCTTGTATATATTTTTATACCCTTGACATTTTTATATACCTGGTCTTTTGCTGATGGATTTTAAGTACCATCGATTGATACCCTTGAGTATTATAAATGGTGCTATAGAAGTTCATAATTATTATTATTACTATTATATAATATATATGTATTTATTTACCGGTATATACAGCTTCACTGAATATATTTATATACAGTAAGGCTAAAAATCTTACAGAAGTGCGACCAAATTCACAGGCCAGATCAAGAGGCATTCGATGCTGATCATTGGCCACACAGACATCAGCTCCATATTCCAACAGCTTTTTCACCTAAAACACATGGACAGAATTATTTACAAAAGGCGTTTAAAGCAAACGTGAACACACAATAAGTACCAGTAGTTACTACAAGCCAAACAAAACTAACAGCATACAAAGTGCAATAAAAAAATCCACTAAATATGAATTCACCTCACGTATCTATGCAATTTTGCATACCACTAGGTCTTAAAATATATATTGACAAGCCTAAACTGGCAAAAATTTTCATGACTCTCTATGGAATGAACTTTACCTCATTTTTCTTCTTTCCAACCTCAAGGAGCACAGGAAGTGCTGTTAATAAATTAATCAAAGCTGCCGATACTCTAACTCACATAAGATCAGCATAAATTCATGACCTCAGAGGGTATGGGTATATTTACAATTTTACAGCAATTCTGTCCCACCTTGGTAAGAAGTGAGATTAACATGATTATGTCTGTGATAGATAAAATTATATAAAAAATCAAATAAAACTTGAAATTTGTAAATGTCTGGCTTTTGCAGCAACCTGGCGGTGACCCAGGATGGTATTACTTGTCCATATCCATAATCGGCCACCTTCCATCATAGTAAACATTTCTTATTGCTGTACCTCATAGATAATAACGGACAGTATGACGAGTGAATATTATAGCACATTGACTATTATTGCTCTCCATCAGAAATCAAAAATTAAATATTCTTTTGAAGATTTGGAAAATAACTCACAAACAGCTCATAGAGGCAATGTGCAAGCATGTCTGCCTAAGACTTCCTGTGAAAAGGTCATGATTTCAGCATTGGGTTTCAGGCTGAGCGTCATGCCCATTAAGAGACAATAGGATTGAATACATATAAAAGTCATGTTTGCAGCCCATACTCCAATGGCTATATAATCGGACACCAGTTGACCCTTACACATTTTGTCCTCTTCAGTGTCAGCAAAACTATTAAATCATGTATTCTATTACAACTCACCTGCTTCCTGTCACATAATAACTACAGTCAGTTAAGGCCTATATCTCAGTCCCCCTCTCCTTCCCAAAGCATCAAAAACTTCTCTCTTTCATCACAATGTCACTCTGTTTGATTTCACTTCATGAATATGTAGGCATGACCTCTGCCTGTTTGGTAGATTAACACCTAATGCTGATATTTTGCACAATATGCATCAAATCAGTAACATGTATGTATATAACTCAATATGTCAATATGTCAACTTATATAGCGCTTATTTAAAGTCAGGCTTAGCTGATATTTTTACACAATATGAGATCTTAAATATGTGTCAGTCTCATTGCAAACGAATCAGGCTTCGTTTCTTTAGTTACTTCGTCTGGTAACAAGTTCCATAAAATTGGATTCCCACGAGTGACGGATCTATTGCTAACTGTCCTCATTTACTTATTTTACATATCAACATATTTAAATATTAACTTATATCTGTCAGTTCCTAACAAAACATTTGATATGGTGCAAAAAACTGCAACTACTGCATTATTAGCTGAATTCCCCAAATAAGTTAAGTGCAAGTCCATCAGTGAATTCAAGAACCGGTGATTTTGCTGTCCGAGCCAGAATTCAAGGTTCAAATTATGAGGACAAAGTTTTTTGCAAAATATCTTTGAAACAATGATTATGATGTCTTCTTTTAATTGCAAAATGACTCATTTCCAAATTCATTCTTGTGCCAACATTTTTAAAAAATACTGATAGTACAACTCTTGAATGATCACAATAATTTAAGTGAACTGGCGTCCAATAGAAGTTATGCACTTTCAAAAGGCAGCAGTTATACTGAAATCACATGGGGGCTGCTTTTATCCCATCACAGATTTCACAGACAGGCATATTAAGTACGCAGATACAAGCACAAAAACCAGACGATTGACCAAAGATACCACTTGTCTCAAGAGCAACCAAGAGGTTTCTTAACAGGAAATGCAAAGTACTTGACATATCTTCAAAGCAGCATAGAGAAACAACAACATTTACAGAAAATTATCAATCTCCCTCCTCGTTAAAAATACAAACCGGTAAGCCTAGACCAGGGTTATTCAACTGGCGGCCCACGGGCCAGACCCAGCCCGCCAGATACTGGAACGATCAATAGCTTTTAATCTAATACATAAGAAATATATTTAATTTGGACATCTTGTTTTCAACTTACCTGTTTTTTTATTATTTATGAACTATATTTGTTAACTAAAAAAAATTTTGCACCTGGCCCTCAGACACCAGTCATTAAAAAAATGTGGCCCTTCCTGAAATTATTTAAATACCCCTGGCCTAGATGCATTCTTCCTATTAACCTCTTAAAGGGGTTCGCCGCATATAAGTGGTGCGCGTCAAACATTCACCAACGGGGTTCGCCGCAATATATGCGACGCGCTACTTCAGCGTCTGTTCAGCAACGGGTTTCGCTGTTTATAAACGTTCTAATGTAATAAGTCACTTTAGTTGTTATCCAATCGGTAGTTGGTAGCTCTTTTTTAGCTATTGTGCACACTATAAGCTAGGAAAATCAGTTTTATTCGACAGAGGGTCAGATTCTTGCTTTGTAAAAGTGTCATTTCTAGGGTTCGAAAAATCCTAACTACCCCAAATGTTGTCCGATCTTCAAAATTTTTTAACTATTCTGTTCCAGTTACACCCCTCTACAAATTTGCTGCTCACATAAGGGGGTCACCGCTGAAAATTTTGTGCTATTGAGCTTTGAAAAAACTTTTTGGGAGGGGTCCGATTTTAGGCTGTAGAGTGGACCCTACCCCCAAAATTTATTTTTTGGCACGGATGGTTAGAAAGAACAATAAAAATGCTAAACAACAGTGCAAACCTCATCTTTTTATCTTCTATATAGCCTGAAATATACTGACATGTAATTTTTTCAGCTTGCGAAATTTGCGAAAAAAATTTTTCCTCCGAGCAATGAGTTCTAGGGTTCAAAAAGTGATAACTACCCCAATTTGGGTCCGATCTTCAAAATTTTTTAACTATTCTGTTCCAATTACACCTCTCTACAAATTTGCTGCTCACATAAGGGGGTCACCGCTGAAAATTTTTGTGCTATTGAGCTTTGAAAAAACTTGTTGGGAGGGGGTCCGATTTTAGGCTGTAGAGTGGACCCTAGCCCCAAAATTTATTTTTTGGCACGAATGGTTAGAAAGAACAATAAAAATGCTAAACAACAGTGCAAACCTCATCTTTTTATCTTCTATATAGCCTGAAATATACTGACACGTTTAATGTTAACAGTTCATATGAACGCTTTTCCCCAAAATTAATTACCCCGATTGGTAACGTCTTGTAAAATTTAATTCCCCCTTAATGGGTTACTAAAGAATGACTATTTTGTTTATCAAGCAACAATAAAGCACCAATTCAGATCACTAGCTATCAATAAACTTAAGTTCTCATACAACAGTCCATGACTCTCAACAGTAGTCACAGCACCACATATGTTTCATTCTGACTTTCAGAAGCACACACAGAAAAACTGAAAAACAATCAGTGCAAGAGGCCAGGACTACAGTAACCTGACACCAATTCACAGAAATACTTCACCTTCCATTAATTATCAAAGCAAAATGTCATAAATGACAGAAGCTACAGGCACCAATGATACCTGAGCCTAACCTCAGGCTGTTATGCACAGAAATATCATATGCCTTATCATGCCGTTCTGAAGCACACAGAATTACCACAGCCTAAAATCCGATGTCCCTAATCAGTTCCAGCTAAGACTGTCCTAAATCATAAATGCCTTTCATATGAAGCAGTTGGAATAGTACACTGGAACACCCCTATAATTACCTAAATGGACTAATCCAGCATGCACCATCAGCCGGAATTGCATCCAAGCAATCCATAGACAATGATTCAGGAACTCCTAATGGTATTTGGTATTTGGCCATAGACCATTACATGTACCTACTGCTTCTGTGTTTTTAAAAAAAGTGCCTAGCCAGAAGGTACAGATTGTTTACAATGTTCAGTCCGGTATTCTGCCAAAACTTTAAGGCACATACAGCCCAAATAGTGAATATTTCTCTGAAAGAGGAAGACTCAGTGTCTCAGAAGGAGAGTAATGATTGCAGTACAACTGCCTAACTTAATAGGAATGATTGGTGATTTTTTTCTGAATGCATGAGCAACATAAATACTGACATCACACTTCTTATTGTCCTTCAGTTCAATCACATTAGTATGTGAAATCATCTTTACCTTGATTATTATACAATATGAGCATTCCTAAAAGCCTCTGGTCTGCTCATAAATTTCATTCCCACAAGCAAAGAACTTCTTTATAGAACATCATCATCATCATCATCAACACTTCATATCTGAAGGTTGACGGTCATGAGTTGTTTCACTAAAGCAATTTTTAGTCTTCCGTATCAAATGTTTCCTTAACGTCGTCAATCTCTTCTAGGTCTCCTAGCTTTATTTAAATCTACCAAACTAATTATGTGTCCAGCGTACTAATTTATAATTTCTGATGTCTCTTTTCTCCATAACTCCATTTGTTATTCTTTTATATAGAACACCTTCTACATAAATTACATCAAATGTTCAATCTAGCTTTATTTAAAGCAAAGCTAATTCGACACTAATATGATATAACAATAATACAATTGTAAGAATGAAGTTCTAATTATGTCAGAATCAGCAATAAGTCAGGTATAAAAGAGCATTAAAACATAGGAATTTTACAGAAAAATTTGAAATAATAAGACTTTGAGATAATTTAAAAGATTCACTGGTAACAATAAGATCATATCACTATGCAGCAAATAGCCAATATATATATATATATATATATATATATATATATATATATATATATATATATATATATATATATATATATATATATGTGTGTGTGTGTGTGTGTGTGTGTGTGTGTGTGTGTGTGTGTGTGTGTGTGTGTTATTTTCTAAACACTTCACAATTTTCTAAACACCCAATTACACTCTAAAAATGCATTTCATCAGAAATTTTTAAAATGTCTAAAGTTAAAGCTCACTCAACCTTCCCTGATCATCATATATGATCATAATTATTCATACCAGACAAAAGAATTGGATAGGTCATTTTCTGAGGGAAGAAATGTGCTTGTTAAGAGAAGCACTAGAGGGAAATATGAAACGGAAATCATAAAAAAGGAAATCATAAAAAGGGCAATCAAGGACATGAATGCTTGAGTGGTTGTTCGATCCTACTGCAAAGAACAAGTACTGGAAATTGAAGAAAAAAGCTTTAGATAGAGTGTGGCAACTCTGGAGCATGGAACCTCAGAGGCAGATCTAGGGTATTCGGTGTCCAGGGACAAAGTGCATGTTGGCGCCCCTAACAACTGACAAGCAAAAAGGTCCTCACATCATTTTCGGCGCCCCTCAACTCTCTCTTCATATAGTGCTGACGAGCAAAGAAAGGTGCTCGCAAGTGTTTCTTCTACTTTATTGTGCATTTCACTTACCCAAATATCCATGTGTACCCCCTGCCCTCCCCTAGATCTGCCTCTGTGGAACCTGTCCCTGGACAGAGCACCTGAAGAAGAAGAATGGCCATATATGTTACAGTAGTGCAACTCCAAGCTGGAGAAGATCTCCCATCATACAATGCCATGCATGGCCCCAGCAGATCAGTCTGTCTTATAGGATGGCACTCAGCTATTGGTCGTGGGCACAGGACATGACTTAAGCAACAAGAAATTGGAGCAAGGGACCTCCAGCGACCCACAGGAACTAACTTATCAACAATACCCTAGGAGCAGAGAAGACAGGAAATATTATATCACTCTTACACTAACCCTTTGTAGATGCACCCTCTGAACCACTGAGCTATGAATCAATGGGCTATTCTCATCCAAAAGACAAAGTACTCCTTTGATATTATTTTACACTCAGACCAACCCCTCAAGTAAAAGCTTGAGTCAACTTCCATAGTTAGTAATGGCTTCACGCTGGCAGTCAAATAGTCTTTTCTGCTTGACAGAATTTCATATATCAACAACAAAGAGTGTGTGTGTCAGTCTAGCCACCAAGCCGTCTGGTGGTATGTCCTAAAACAGTGCTTCCCAAAGTGGTGGTCTGCAGACCGGCACCAGTCTGCACTTGACAAATTGGTGGTCTGTAAAAACCTAGTTTAAAAAGTTAAATATTTTGTTATTAGTAATTTGCTAGCACGTGTAATATTTTCCCACATATAGATTATAGAACCAAGATAACTATATAGAATTGGCTAAGCATGCATATATTTCATGACATATTTACGGCTATTTTATATAAAGGTGAACTTGGAAGAAAAGGCCCTGATTCCTGGTGCAATATGAAAAATGTCTATTGGTCCGCTAAGCTTAAGAGTTTGGGAAGCACTGTCCTAGAACACATTAAAAACAAAATTAAACCAGCTCATTATTTTTCATAGGGTACAATGCACACATACAACAGGCATTTGAATTAACTATGCCTTAACACAAGTACATTCTTCACGCCTTTAAATAAATTGTGTTCATAACACACAAGCACATCTTCAGCTTATCGTATTCTTATCAAGTTTATAATCCAGGGCAGCAGCTTCTACTAAGCAACAAGCATTCCACAGTCAACTCGAATATACTTGAGTCTCACTGCAAATATTGCTTCAATATATATTGCTGTTATGACCTATCTCTTATAGTTACAGATAAGCACAAAAATGCATTAATACTATGCAATGCAATGTAAATCAATATAGCATAGATAAAATTTGCCAAATCATTTGCAAAAGGTGCCAATATGTTTTCTAAAGACCAAATAAGAAAATATACAATTCCATTGCAACTACACATCATGTTACATATTAAAGCCACACAATTACAAAATAAGGCTAAACCAAAATCTACATGACGAAAGACCCTAACAAAAAATTACAATATCTTCTCACTTGTTAATAGTTAAATGCAAATGCGCAGTCTAACTTCAAAATCTCCTGAAATAGTGATGAGAGCAAATCAGAAATCAAGGAATCATACATAGCTGATCAAAATATTGATCACAAGTAAGACAAGTCAAAATACAGAATCCAGCAAACTCTACAGCTACAACTGTTTTAAGAGATTCCCAATCAACGATTCTAAATAGGCTATATGAAATAGATTTCTACTCTTCGAACTCCCCTTATCTGGCAACCCACTGTATCGTCTTAAATTCGTATTGAGACTCAAAAATACATTTTCTCCATAGGGTAATTGATTCTTGGGATACCGGTAGTTTGAATGACATACATCAGCTCCTTCAGAATGAGGCCACAAATCTTCTGCTTGGCAGCCTGTCATTTACATGTATACGGTTTTTGATGATAGCAACTACCGGTAAATCATGGTGCATCATGGTCAGAGCTCATCCTCCATGTACCTTGGGAACCATTACTATTGAACTATTTATTCTACAGTACCATCAACAATTACTTGTAATTCCTGTAAAGTTCCAATCAAATATATCTATCTTCAGAACAGATGGGTTTCACACAGGTATCCCAAAGGTTATCATTGGCAGTGTCTCAATTCACTGGAAGACAGGTGAGTAACCCAGTGATAAACAAGAAGCCTGTCTTGGGCTCAAGTCTCCATGTAAAATGTGACCATTCTTCTCCCCAATTCAGGAGAACCCCAAATGGTTAAGGGCCTCAGTAACACACTTCTGCAGGGCAACTCATTTGAAATTTTATGGCCAAATGCTTGAAACCCTCAGCTAAAGTGTCAAGGATAGGAAAGACAATATCTTTATTTGACAT
The DNA here is from genome assembly GCA_018105865.1 of Metaphire vulgaris. Lineage (NCBI taxonomy): Eukaryota > Metazoa > Annelida > Clitellata > Crassiclitellata > Megascolecidae > Metaphire > Metaphire vulgaris. Next base: position 9,882,192 of record CM030839.1, on the reverse strand, counting down.
TATTTCTTTTAATTACTATCTCTACTGAAAGAACAAGAACTAAATTGGACAGCTTATGGTCACACAGCATAATTGAAAGTCCAAAGGTTTGTGCATCTAATAAAATTTAGGGTTATAACTTCCTCTATCAATCATTCACTTAAATGAATCTAGTCATTTTACAGTTTGCAACTAACATTAATACAGCAACAGCATTCACTCATAGCACATTTTGCCTCATACTGTCAAATGTATTTATGTACTGTTAACATAAGTAATTGTCGTCATCATCATCGTCATCAGCAGCATCATCATCACCATTTATGGACTTGAACTCAAAGGTTGGCATTCACGATCTGTCTCCTGAATCAGTCCTCGCCAGTTCTTTTCATCAAAGGGTCGTCCATAAATGACGTAATGCGATTTTGGCACTTTTTGACCCCATCCCCCTTCATAATGCGGCATAACAAAAAGTCAGACCCCCTAAAATATGATGTAACAACGGGCCGACCTCCCTGACCCACCTCCCTTTTCGTCTTCCGAAAAGTCTTGACAAGCAAAAAAAGGTAATCCTTATATTTTTCCCTCTCCAAATACCCTGACAAGCAAAAAAAGGTAAAAAGGCATCTAAATTTAGAACTGCGTCACGTCACATTTGAGGAACCCCCCCCCTTCGTCACACTTCGTAACAAATGTCCGGACCCCCTCCCCCTAAGCATGTTACGTCATTTGTGGATAGCCCCAAGCCATAGATTTAAATTCCTGTCCACTCTCTGATGTCATCTATCCATTTTCTTCTGGGTCTTCATTTAGTACAGGGATCTACATTTTCCTCTCTAGAATGTTTTGTACTTGCTCAATGCTCAGAGCAGGACCCTCTAATAACATGTCCAGCATATTGGCTTTTTCTTTTGCTGTTTCTCTGAGCACCAAATTTTCATCCCATATTTTCAAAATACATAGCATTTCAGTATATGCTTTTAAGTCATTAAGCCCTAAGATGTCATTTTATATTACAGCATATCATACTTATAATAGCAAATAAAAAGGTAGAACAGGTACTGTTCAAGATTTAAGGTATACAATGCTTTAGTGTATGTACTAACCACATCAAAATGTCCATGTTCACAGGCCAAATGCAAAGAGGTATTCCCCTCCAATGATGGTCTATCAACAGACGATCCTTTGTGTAGCAAAATTTCTGTTGCTCTTGTGTGACCTTGCCAAGCAGCATAGTGAAGAGGTCTCAGGCCTGTAGAACAAACACACACCTGAGCTGGTATGGACAAATAGCAAACAAAAGAAATAGATCTACAGAAATGCATTGTGCAATATAAATACAAAAAAATACCATAACATTGCTAATCACAATCATAATGGAAATGAAGGGAGAGAGGCAGAGGGTCAGTCACAAGCCACAAAGGTAAAGGAATATAGAACCACCGATCTATTGAACCCTCCCAAATTTTATATTGAGCTGTTTCAAATTGCAAATATTCATTACTGTGCTTGAATAAATTTTAGTTTTACCGATTGCTTTTAATCTGATGGATTCCGAATTCCAACTTTGCATTTTCCTTTAACCCTTTTACTGTTCATTTATTTGTAACGTAATGTAAAATATACGAGTATTCTCAGGGCAAATGGGAAAAGGGTTAAATTAATTTGAATTAAGTTTTTCTTTATAATTAACTTGTTAATTTAAAACCTCTATTAATTATCACTCACTCATTACTGTTGCAGACAGTCAATTTACTGCAGGCTAATGCATTATGTTGAATGTTAATTTGTTCAAAACAAACATCAGCTAGCACTATTCATCTCTTACAGTTTTCAGCACTGGTTTGGTTTATCTGAGTCTGAATTGAACTGATTCAGTACCTACTTTAGTCTGCACACTCAGTCTGTCTGCATAAATGACATAGCATGCATTTTTGTTATAGAAAGTTGTCATTCTATAGTGTAAGAAATGGCTTCATTCTTTTTAAAAATACAAATCTGGACTGCCAAAATTTCTTTGATTAGACAATGAATAAATTAACAGCATCCATATCAAGCCATTAAGTAACAGGTGGTCAGTAATACCAGTAAAAATCTTCTAAAAAGTCAGGCTAAAGGCTGGATAAAATATGAATATGGCAATAATTATTGCATAAAGATTGAAAATCAACATCTGTAAATTGATGCTTATTGTGGTACCGGTATATTCATTCCTTCAGTATTAAAAATCAAACCAACCTTTGGCATCTTTTGCATCAACCACAGCACCATAATCCAGAAGCAGCTCAAAATCTTTACATCACCAAGAAGAGCTGCATGATGCAAGACAGACATTCTGTCAGAAAAAAAAAAAAAAGAAATTGCAGTGATCAAATAAGTTTCAAGCAGCATAACTAAAAATGAATTGTGGTGAAATGTACAGAAATTAAACAACATATTTTTATGTTCAAATTACCACAGGGTATTAACTATTAAGTGATTTGTCTGGGACAAATCAATATTTCAGAAGCTGAAAGACATGCTAAAGAAAGAAAATTGGAAACATTTCCTATCTAGCTATTGTCGAATTAGCTGACAGAGAGCCGAGATGATGATGACGATGAAGATGATGATGATACTGCGCCCTTGTGTGTATAAGCATGTATAAATATTTTGCTCTGTAAATGTACCATAGTTATTTGGTTGCATTTTAATAATATTTACTAGATACTCACCTATGCCAATTATAATAAATTATATTAAGTGTCTAGTACATAAGTAAAGTTGTGTATAGTTAGTAGTGCATGTCCGTTTTGCATCCTTGGAGAAAAAATGACTGAAATTTTGTGCACCAATATATTAAATTCTCTCTTTTATACCTCTCACAAACAAATGAGTGTAACCAAGTGTATATGCAGGGAAGCACTGCACTTGTAAGGTATATATGCATATTCTGTATGCTTATGTGATGTTTTTTTGTTTAATGCAGTCGCCTACTAAAAATCTCTATGACTAGTTAATTTATTCTGGCTAGGGTGAAGAGCTAACAAGAAATTTTATTAAAAATTATAACTCAAAATTGAAATGTTAATGGTTCATCTTTTTTATTGTCGTTGATCAATGCAAAAATGAAATTTCTTGGCACTAGAGCCAACGTTTTAATTCAACAACTGAATTGTTTTCCAACATCACTTCACGGCAAAGTTTTGCTCCTGGAACGTCTGATTCTAAAAGCTTTATTTGAAAAAAAGCTGCTGTTTCAGTGCTTGATGCCATGTTCACTAGCTCTTCTGCTGTCCACATTTGCAAAAACAGCTGAGAGCAGCATTGTTTAGCATTTTTATTTTAATTAGATGCATGACAAAACGGAAATGGCTTACGAGATAAAATATATTCTCTCAAAAAAATAAGTTCACACCAAAAATGTTTCTCTGCTGCTGATTGCAAAGACCATTGGAAATCCCAGTTTACCAAAAGTCCATAGTAATCAAGTTTGAAGATGCCTATTAATCCATTAGCATTTCTGCTTGTCAGAAAAACCAGGAAACTAGGCCTGGATGTTTACTTGGACTTTGTCCTCTGCCTCCCACCCTGCTCATCTCTAGCCAATAATCATTTTAAGTCATTTGCACTCCTAGTGGAGCTTAGGCCATATACCTTTCTTTCTTTGCTGCCAGGTGTTCTAAGTCTCTCCAGGTGTATCCATTTTCTTTTAAGTTCTTTTTCTAGTGATCTTTTCCATGTGTTTCGTGGTCTTCATCATTCTTTTTCCTTGACAGCTCCATGTCAACATTTGTCTTGTGTTTTTCAGTCAGTTTTCTCAGAGTACTAGCAAATTGCCTGCAAAAAATACGGGCAAACAGCCCCAAAAGGGGCCGCCCGTTAGCAGATGCAGCATGCAGCTGTTTAGACAGCTCAAGTTCCACCTTCCGGTCTCCCTTTTGCTTAGTTGTGTGGTCTGGGGTGATCTAGGGCCAGCTATGATCCCGGGGTGGGGCAGGGTCTCCGTTGCTGTTTACATGTTAAAATTAGCACACGCCTGGATTGACAGCTCACTCAATCACCGCCAGCTCACAAGATATGCATGTCCCATGTACCATGACTAACAGAAACTCAAAATTACATCTATAGATGCATGCCCTGACCATCTTCATTTCCTTTTTTGCATATGTGATTCAGAATCCTCAAAGTAGAGTCATCCCTCCAATCATATCTGGTTTGGCAGAATAGGTAAGGAGACTGAAGGTGATTGAGGGAAGGGGGTTTAGGGTGGAGAAGAAGAGGATTAGGGGCAGGTTGGTAAAGGGTTTGGAGTGGAGAAGGGAATGCTGCAGTGGGGAGTTAGAGGTGAAAGGGTTCTGCAGAATGAGGTGGAAGAGAGGGAGAAGAGGTAAAGGAAATTGTGGTACATGCATTGCAATTGAACATATCTATGATGACATGTGAAACAACTATGATAACATTTCAGTAAAGTTTATACAGTATTCAGCTGCTTGTTGTTTAATTAGTCAAGAATGTGTACAGTAACTGAGTGGGTAAATTTTTGCATTAGATGGTCCAAGTCTTGGTAGGTCTTGGTCTTGATGGTAGTGGCCTTGGTCTTGTCTTGGTCTTGCCAACCATGGTCTTGGTCTTGGAAAGATGACACAATTTCAATTAATCATATATGGTTTCAGTATAAGCTACACTGCACAGAAACAACATGTACACACACACACACACACACACACACACACACTCACACACACACTCACTCACTCACACACACACACACAGAGGATGCTAGAAAACTATACAGATGATGGCCAATTCAAATAAAATGGTCTATGTTAATTAAGGTTACATAGAAGTCTTCGTTTACGGGCTGTAGTTAGCCTAATCAGTCTCACAGTCCAACAATCACAAACAACACTACTTAGATTTAATACAAACTCAGGTAAATCATCATATCTGCTATTATGCTTTAAAACAAAATCGGTGACCAAAACAGAGATAAAAACAGCATAAATAGTCCAAGGCCCAGAAAACAAGGTATGTTAATAAAGTGTAAAGAAGCTGGCACAGTTTGCTAATAAACAGACTGACTGGCTAGCACAACTACAGTACACGAATGGTTTATCATTACAACAACTATGCTTTGCCTTAAGTTGTTTATATCCTTATTAAAACTGACTTGTCTATACCAAAGGCCAATCCATACCAGGGTGCCATAAAAACATAATGCACAATATTCATCCACCAGTCTTAATGCTGATACTGCAGACTAGCATATGGATAATATTGGATATGTAATCAAGTTACATCCACAGGTGAAGCAGATGCTGTGAATCATGGCTTACTAGAAATCTCTGATACAATGGATGCTGCCCAGTTGCAAACAGTTATGAGCAGTCTTCATTTCATCAAGAAACAGATTTCTCACAATTGGTAAATTTCACAGTACATATCAAATGATAATTTCTCACATCTGCCTCTCGGTTCATTCATCTAGCCACAGTTTTCATTATATGAAACCAGTGGTGTAGCCAGGATTTTCTAAAGGAGGTTTATACTCCCACAATTCCCAACTTAGAAAATTCTGACAAGCAAAAATAGGCCGTCAACTATTATTTTGCTTTGTTAACAGAATTATATGTATATATGTATACTATTTGTATAGGTATATTGAGTATATTGATACTAATACGTAAATACACAAAAAAAATTTTCTTGGTCGAACATCCAAGGAGGTTTTAATCCCAAATCCCCTTGGCTATGCCACTGCATGAGATGAATATGCAACAACATTACCATATATCACTGATTGCCATACATCACTAAACATGCAGACAATCATTACACATAGGGGAAAATAGTGAAGACACTACTCCCACATGAAAATGTTTTAGTTAATTTTCAAAAAACTAAAAATTAAAACTTACATTTAAAAAGAACACTTCATTTTAAAATCTAAACAAAATGTTCAAAATTCAACTGCGCAGTCAACCCATTCCATGTAAATGAACCATGTTCGGGGGCCGGGGAGAAAGTATTATCTGATATTTTATTTATTAGCTTTTGGTACAAACCCCAAAACAAACAATCATGGTTACAGAATAAAAATTAGTTATAAACACCTTTTTATGTGACCAATATGACACCCGAAATACTTGTTAGCACACGGCTGTTAGTTCAGTGTAAGTACATCAGCTCCAAGATTGACTCTCAGTCTCATATAACTACTGCAATCATTTCTGCCATATAAAACACATTATTGCAAGTATCTATACCTCACATAAAAGACATTATTACACCACCAAATGGCATACCGGTATATATGCGATTAGTAATCAATACTTCACTAAACTTCATACAGAAACAAATTCATGTTAACCAATGCTTTGACTTTTCCAAATTTCCATCCCCTGCTAAGGAAACTTGCGGGCACTTTGGAAATGTTTACACTATGGAGGCTCCCAACAAATTTGAACTTCAGTCTAAGAATTCTGGTCAAATATATAACAGAGTAAGATAAACAGATATTCACAGCTTTCTAAAAAAATAACATCAAATCTAAAAATTAATCAGATGGGCAAATACTACTGATACTATTCAAACAAATTCAGTGTGTGCATTAAATAGATAGAAAGACCAACATATATATGCATACTCAGAGAGGCCTACACAAGATCAAACTACACATGTAAGACTGGCCCAAAACAGAAGTAAAGCATTACATCAAATGCTATCAATTCACCAAAAATGGAGAATTTCATCAAAGCATGAAATTGAAAAGGTCAAAGTGATTTATCATAGAACAAGATAATTGAAACTGTTTCATGCACTGACCCATCTGCATCTTGTTGACTTATGTTGAACTTCTTTGCAGAGCCTACAATCTCTGCAAAGAACAAAGCAAAACATAAATCTTATACTAAGTACACAAACACACACACACACACACACACACAAGCAAATAAATAATTCAAGCAAGACATAAATAAGTTACATTTCTTATTTGCTAATTTTATACACTTTAAACTTGTGAAACCTAAATCTGCAACATTTATTTTTTTAAAGTAAAGGCAGCTACACAGATCCAGAGCCAATATGAGAACTTCAATTATTTCATGGAATCTGCTGGCCCTTGCTGGGTGGAGTGGATGCCATTTTTCCCTCATCTCCCACACTTCCACTGAGCAAACCGGATCAGGACAACTGGATACGGCAGACTGGGCCCCGGACAACTGGGCCCGGCATTTGGGTAACGGGACATCTGGGCCCTGGACACCTTTCCCGTGCAATAGGGAAAGAGAGAATGGTGCTCCTGGTTGTGGTATCAAAATCAGAATAGGCAATGACTATTCTTGTATACCGTTTTATGCTTTAACATCATAAATGCCTCTGTGAGTTCAAAGAATTGTGCTCAATTTGTAGCCGATGACAGGGCTTAAAGAAGACTTCCCGCAGTTATTCACTACTACAGGGATACAGCGAAGCCTCAGTTCTTCTTAAGTATACATAAGCCAGTAGAACTATACTTTGCATTTACGATCAAAGAAATAGCACTTCACATTAAGAATTTTTACTCAATTTGTAGCCAATGACAGGGTCTAAAGAAGATCGCCCAAAGTTATACAACAAACTCTCAGTTATTATTAAGTCCAGCTCGATAGTGTGGGGCCGAGATGTCCAGTAACCAGATGTCCCGTTACCAAATGTCTCGTAACCCAAATGCCGGGCCCAGTTGTCCGGGGCCCAATCGGCGGTACCCAGTTCCGCGTACCAGAGCAAACATGCTATATAATGCAACGATACAGAGCTAAATCCACTGGGTGAATGAAATTCTGCCACCCAGGAAGTTTTAACTGCAGACCTCATGACTGTTAGTCAAGCTCAGCATCCACTAGACCATTGCATTACCTCTTAAACAAATAAACCACTGAATTCAAAAGATGAGAATAAACTAATAAAACAGTATTTCCATCACAAAATTTAAATTCTGCACTACCACATTTTCTGCCCAGGCAATGTTTAGTGTCCAATGAACTTTTTTTGGAAGTATGCTGTGACCATATGTTTGAAATAGTGTGCTTGTGTGATGCAACACACGTTAGGAAGCATTGCTTTACACTGTGAATACAGTGGATCCCACTTAATCGCATACCACTTAATTGCATAACCGGCATAATCATATAACAACATAAAAACCCAAACCAGTGTTTTGTGTGTACGATTAATTATCAGACATCCCGGCTATTTGCATAGCCCAGTTAATTGCATAAGCAAGGCTTGCACAGCACCTAAGCAATTAAGCGGGTTTCATTGTACTGCATTTCATCCAAGTGGATTTACCGGTATATCTACTAGGAGAAGGTCACTGCACACACTTTCTCAATTTCAGCTCCTCATAAAGTTCTCTATTACCTTATTCCAGTCAGTGCTGAATTCTAATACAATCAGTACTAGAACATTTGCACCAAATGGTTGAGTCAAGGCCACAAAATCCACTCCTTCTGCACTTTATGGAAGTGCCATTTTCATCACAGTTTAATAAAACCCAGCTCTGTTTATCCGGACCAACCTAGATGTCATTCATTTACATCTAACCACCAATCTTCCTATTGCTTTGCAAATAAAACAACTGGGTTCTTGTGAGCACAACTCTCCATGTGGACAGCACACACAAACATACACACACACACAGGCATACATCAGCAACCGTACAACCAGCAATACGTTTGCACTTCTAGGTACAACCAACCACTACTATAAAACACTCAGTCTGTTTTCCAGGTATATAACACATTTACTCTCCCCTCTAGAGCACATTTGCCGTCTGGTGCAGATTCCCCAACTCACTCTTAAGAAAGCAGAACTCTGTTAAGGTCTACTATGAAACCTTGACTTATAAAAAAGAACAGCACACAAGTTACCAGGCTTACATTTCACCTACCATGCTTAATCTTGGACTTTCTTCTACAGCATTTTCTTAATAAAACAGTCATCAGATATACAGCTCAATGCTAAATGTCAAACTAATGCAGCAAGCTGTGTTACACTGAAATTTATCACAGACCAAAGTGCGGTAATATTGAATTTTAGCTAACCACTTTCTATCAGCATGGTCACTAATGTTTGCAGCTAATTATACTAGTGTGTGTTTATAAAAGCAAGAGCAATTACATAAAATATCTCTACAATAACAGATGCAAATCTGTAAATAAATTTTTAACTGATGTCAAATAATTACCGGTAAACAACTTCAATTAACTTATCATCTAAATATAGTATGAGGGTGAAATTCTACCATTGTTTTATGATTGCCATTGTTTTAAAATGCCAGATCCATTATTGTCTGTCTGTCTGTCTGTCTGTCTGCATGGTCACCAGTAGCGGCCATACTGACCTCTCAAAGTCCGAGGTGTTTGTTCTACCCAATAATATTATTGCTTGTATGGTCCATTTTCAAATAGATTATCACTCATATAGGTGCTATAAAATCAGCAATTGCATTTTCCCCTATTTTAAATATAATTCCCAAGAATTTCATCCTCATAATACTATAATAGTAATGTTTGGCAGAATTTGACCTCTTATATATATATATATATATATATATATATATATATATATATATATACATATATATATACATACATATATATATACATATATATACATATATACATACATACATACATACTCACATCACTCACTGCTGCAACCTTGTGTTTCTATAACAAGTGAGGATGGATTCAGCCCATTTCAAAGAAATGGTCTAGCAATGTGGAATGCTGCATGTTTGAAAAGAGAGGCTATACAAATCCTATGTCACAACGATTTACAAATAAAATGGAATAAGGAACCCTTATGTGCCCTGACACTCATATTGGAAAGTAAGCTTGTTAACGGTTAACCGGTCCTAAGAGCAAGGACTGGTCCTTTTAACCTTGAATGGTTAACCATAATTTCAATTTGAAAACAAAAAACGCTTTGATGTAGCCCACAGAATGCCAGCATAGGCGCCGGCAACATCAAAGTGCTTTGATGTAGGCACAACACCAGGCTGCCGCTAGCAACCGGTTAACCGGTCTTTTTTTGAACGCTTAACCGATCCTTTAAAACCAGTGGTTTTAACAACCTTATTGGAAAGCAATGACCTGACCTGCCATGCATACTGTATACAACATTTATACAGATATGAACATATTAAGTGAATGAAAGTACACCCTGTTCAAAATTCCTATCAATCAAATGAGAAAATACAAAATGCAGAATCAAACAATTAAAAAATATTATTACATTTAAACAGACCTGAAGCATTTAAACATAAAGCTGTTGTGATAGGCTTTAGCTGTTTCATTGCAAACGTTTTCCATATCTCGGAAAGGTCAAAGAACTATAAGTGAGATGCTTCTTCACTGAACTTTATAGAAAAACACTGCAGGGCACATGATGAATCTAATTATATTCATGACTAAAGGCTACATTTCTGTAGAAAGAAAGGCTCAGAAAGAAGAGATAGCTCATCAGTGGGGAAATAGAGGAAGGAGGAGAAAATGAATCCAGTAACTAGGGTTGTACCGGATGCAAATTTTTTAAATCCGGCCGGAGCCGGATTTGGCCGGATTTATGAAGTGAAATCCGGCTGGAACCGGAGCCGGATTTATAATTTAAAAAGAAAAATAAAATAACTTAAATAAGTAATAACTAATAACATGCTACATCACTGGACTTAGGTGAGTGGAGTCACTCGACTGTTCATTACTAATTTACTGCAGTTCATTACTAATTTACTATAGAGTATAGACATGACAATGATGACAATTATGACATATACTCATAATTTATTAATTTAAATCGTGGCCTCATAAAAACATGTACAGAAAATTCACTTGACTGGGCAACACAAATCCGGCTTAAATCCGGCAAATTTGGACCGGAGCTGGAGCCGAAGCCGGATTTGTAAAATTGGCCGGATTCCGGATTTGCCGGAGCCGGAGCCGAAATCCGGTACAGCTCTACCAGTAACCAAAAGAGGAAAGATCCTGCTTTTACTATGGTGGTCTTTTATAACTGATAATTACTTTAGGCATGACCCCATGCTGTTGCTATTCCCAACAAATGCTGTAAAATCCATTTACCTCTCAACAGTTAGCCTACTATCAACTTCTATAGGTAACATCATATGTGTTGACCCATATGTGCAAGTCAATGTCACCTCTTTTCAGCTTTGACATCAAAGTTTTGGAAAGGCAAATGAATTTCCCTTAATTGAAAAACTACTGGTCTCTCTAAAGTCTGAGAAAAGAGCAATCAAGCACAATGTAATCTTTACTGTCACCCACTCACTGGGTACACCAAATGGCAATTAACCTTCACCAGATGAGGGGCACCATGTGACTAAACACTGGCAAACTAAAAAAACTCCTTTCACCTAGCCTACATCTCACTCATGCATAACTACATACTCCTCCACTGGTTTGCTCTGACTCTCTCTGCCTCTACAAACCATAATACAACAGCCAGTGTACATGCCTCATGAATGGTGTTTTGTGCTGTATAGTCAGTGTCAGACATCAATCATCATTGCATTTTATGCAGTTCAACTCACAAGATACCTATCAAACAGTATACATATATACACTATAGTAAAAAAAAAGTAAAAGTAAAGTCCTTCCCCCGCTCTCAAGGCTAACTTCAAGGCTCGTAGGGCAGTGCTGATCTCAGTTTCCAAGGCCCACAGCCATGCGACTGGTGCAAGTTACATCATACGGGGCCAGTGTTCTAATGCAACGCACCTGTTTACTGCGTGGATTAATCCTCTACTCAGTTGCTATCACCATCTGGCGAAAATAGGCTGAGTCGACCTTCGGGCTCCTGTGAGTCTTAAACCCGCGACCTTCTGCTCCATCATCCAACATTGTTACCACTCTGCTAACTTCCTGTCCTTATATACACTACAGGCCCGTACAAAGTGGGGGTGCAGGGGGTGCAGCTGCACCCCTGGAAATACGATGGTCTGCATCCTGTCTGCACCCCTGTAGCCTTAAAAAGTGTGCAGATGACCTCTTTTTTGCTTGTGGGTGAAATTGGGCATCGACGACTCTTTTTTTGCTTGTCAAGGCATTTTTGGTGTCTGACAACTTTTTTTTGCTTGTCAAGGATTGCAAAGAGAAAACTTTGACATGGAGAAAATCTAAACTCCCGGATGAAAATTCATTATGATGCCACTGATACACTATGCAATATAGATCTTAAAAACTTTTAAGATCTCAAATAGTCTACAGTTTTTAAGATCTCAAATAGACACATATAAAGATAATTATAATCAATATGCTCAAGAATCTGTCACTTGGAGATCAGTAGACCCAGACCAAAACAATCCATCATCAAAAAGAAGCAGAACAAATCACAACCAGACACCAAATTTAACCATGACCAATAGGACTGTCTTCAGTCAGAGAAGGGGTTAAACACCAAACTACTCCCAGCAATGAATCTCTTACGGTAGGAAAAAAATATTCAGCCTAAAACCAGGTTGAAGAAATATATAGGTACATCATCAATACAAGCAAAATGCGCTTACTTCTTGAGCCGCGATATTTCGCAAGAAACTTTTCCACTGATGTGACATCTTGGTCTTTAACTGCTTGCAGAAGATCTTGGTCTTTTCCCATCAGCAATAATTTTACTTGCACTCCTTAAAAGTTGAGGCACTGCTAATGATTGCTCAAGAAATGCAAGACACGCAAATGCCCGCCGCCAGTAAGCTAATAGTGCGTAGTAGGTCTACTGTTAAGCCCTTCTCTTTGTAGGCCACACTTTACACGCCGAACTGCAGTTTTACTGCTTTTTAGCAATAAAATCAAAGATTTCTGTCAAATGCAGGCATAAATCAAGTTGTCGACAATTACGACACACTGCGTCACTTTAAACGACTTTCAATACTGGTGCGCCATAAATTCAAGTCAAGTTACTTTTATTAACACGAAACACTCGCATAGAAACGCGTTAATCCTCGATTGAATAGAGGCGGTATAAGGCGCAGCATAGTTATCACAACACGTAGTAGGTCTATAGTTAGCCTATAGTTTGTGCTGGTAATCTTCCAGTCTAACTACCCCGATTAGGTTTTTATCAACGTAAATATCTAGTAAAACTCTACGCCCTTGTTCAAACCGGCAGCTGCAGCATAACCTCGAAAGTTCGAAACCCGCGATAAATTAACGACACCACATATAGATTCACTTTGTTTACACGACTCCTTCGCCTATCCGTCGCGCTCTCTTTGGGCGTACTTTCTACACCTGTCGCCAGAGGGCCGGTTCACCTGTTCACCAATCAGGAGGTGCGTCGATTTCAACGATTTGACCGGCCGCAACCTGGCACAAGGCACGACAAATTCAATTTTATGAAAGGCATCGTGCTTTTCTACGCTTTTATAACTTTCCCGCTGTTATGACAGTTATGACTGTTCGCCCCCTAATTTATTCACAAGGGCTGTGACCGGCTGTCCATTAATTGCGTCGAAAAAATAGGGGAGGAGGTCTAAACAGTTTGACAGTTGTTGACAGAGGAGGGGTCAAGAGAAGTTGACGCCAGCAATTTCATTTTTACAATCAATCAATCAATCAACTTCTATAGCGCCACTATCATAATGCCCAGGGCATCAGCCGATGGCGCACCAAATCCAAATAGCATTAGATCGCCAGGTCAAGCTAGAAGATCAGTCCGAAACGGCGGAAGATTGAGAAAATTTGCACCTCTGCTGAAAATTCGTTCCGACGTGCCGACATGTGGACAAGAGTGATGATCCTAACTCTACCCAATTCATGCAGCTGCTCACACAGACAAACCTCACGCAACACATATCTCTTCCAACTCACACTTTTGGACACACTTTAGATCTACTTATCACGTCATCTTCTTCATCATTATCTCCAATCTCAGCAATTAGTCAAGTCTCTCCATCTGATCATTTTCCCATCTTCACCATTTTAAGTATCTGCTCACCAACTCCTCCACCTCGTGGCACCTACTCATTCCGCCGTCTCAACAAAATTGACATTGCCTTGTTCTGTGATAACATTAAGTCATCTGACCTAATTACTAACACCCCTACTACCCTGTCATCACTGATCGATAAATACAATTCTGTGCTTTCTGGTCTTCTCAATAAACATGCTCCTATCATCACTAGACCTTTTTCGTCTCATAACAGCAAACCCTGGTATAACTCTTTCATTCATGCTTTCAAGTCATTTCGCAGACGTCTTGAGCGAACCTACCATAAAACACATTCTCCATCTGACCTTTTAAATCTTCGTTCCACCACCAACCGCTATCATAATCTCCTTACATCTGCCAAAAAGAAGTACTATTCTAACATCATTTCAACAAATAGCTCAAATCCACGTAAGCTCTGGAAAACTGTAAATGATCTTTTCCATCGCAAAGACTCAAAACCTCTCCCTCAATCCATTTCCCTGTCAGAACTTGCTGAATCTTTTGCTAAGTTCTTCTCTGTAAAAATTTCCAAGATTCGCAGTGTCCTCAAGTCTTTCACTATTACTCAAACCACCTCTCCTCATTATCCTCCTCCCCACAACCTCCATGCAATTTATCCAGCTTCACTCCTACAACTGAAGAAGAGGTATCCAAACTTCTACTATCCTTGCCAAATAAACAATGTGATCTAGATCCCATACCTACCTCTTTACTCAAACAGTGTGCCACCGTGCTTACGCCTATTATAACTAGAATCATCAACCTCTCTCTTATCTCAGGCACTTTCCCATCCGCATTCAAAAACTCTTTTGTCACTCCTCTCCTAAAAAGCCTGGTCTTGACAGAGAAGATCTCAATAACTATCGCCCCATCTCAAATCTTTCTCTTCTATCAAAACTTACTGAAAAAATTGTGCTTTCCAGACTGAATGAACACCTTTCAAGTAACTCACTATATAATGCTCATCAATCTGCCTACACTAAACATCACTCAACTGAAACTGTCCTCGCCTACATTTATGACAGACTCTTAACTGCAATTGGTCTTCGCCAAGTTACTGGCCTTTGTCTCCTTGATCTCTCTGCAGCATTTGATACCATAGATCACAAAAATTCTGCTCGAGCGACTCTCTCTCTGGTTTGGCATATCTGAAAAGCTCACAACTGGTTTGCATCTTATCTCAAATCTCGGTCTTTTCAAGTGTCCTGTCTTGGCCAAATTTCTTTTCTCATATTATAGATTATGGAGTGCCTCAAGGATCTGTTCTCAGGCCTGTACTGTTCAGCCTTTACACCACACCACTTTCATCTCTAATTAATTCCCTCAAATTAAACCACCAACTCTATGCCGATGACACTCAGCTATTCCTTTCCTTCTCACCTCTTTCATTCAATGCTTCTATTATTGAGCTTGAATCTGCATTCTCGTCAATCTCTGCATGGATGTCATCTAATCTCCTCGCTCTCAACCCATCTAAGACAGAGTTTCTTTTAATCGGACTACCCCAACAACTCAAAAAAATTGACAATCCTAAACTAGTTTTGGCTCCTGACACCACAATAATCCCTGTTCCAACTGCTAGAAATCTCGGATTCAAATTTGACTCTTTTCTAAACTTCGAATCACAAATCTCCCAACTTTCAAAAGCCTGCTTTATTCATATTCGTGACCTTCGTCGCCTACGTCCTTGTCTTGATATTAAGACTGCGTCCACAATCGCCACCTCTATAGTCCACTCCAAATTAGATTACTGTAACTCCCTCTACTATAACCTTCCCAAAGCCTCCATCAACAAATTGCAATCAATACAAAATGCTTTAGCTCGTGCTGTTACTATGTCACCTAAATTCTCCCATATTTCACCCATACTAAAATCATTACATTGGCTTAAAATAACAGAACGTATCCAATATAAGATAATAACACTTACACATAGCTCACTTCAGTCATCAAAACCTGTCTACCTTAGATCACTATTAACCCCTCAGCCTCCTCGACCCACACGTTCGTCATCTCATCTCACTCTGTCACGCCCGCTAAATCAGTCATCCCTGAAAATTTGCAACCGTGCCTTCTCATATGCTGCACCTGAACTCTGGAACTCGATCCCAGCTTCCCTTCGCACACTTGGACACTTTAAAACAATAAAATCTGATTCCTCATTTCCTATAATTCCCGCACTATCTCCTCAAGTCTTCAGGTCTAAGCTTAAATCCTTCCTGTTTCTGAAATCATTTCCGCCATAGCTGTAACAACCTAGCCTCACTGCCCTTCGGATATTGACCATTGCCTGGCTGATCCCACACCTTTCCTATAGCTATTTTAAGAGAGGCTGAGCGCCTAAGAATAAGCAGCTACTGTTGTGCTGCTTTCCAAGGCGCTATAGAAATCCACGAGATTTTACTTTACTTTACTTTACTTTATTCAAAAATCCTGACAGGCAAAAAACTCCAGCCTCATCTTGAAGGGGGTGCACCCTACTCCCTATACGGGTCTGACTGGTCTTTTGCGGATGGATTTGAAGTACCGTCGATTGATGCCCGTATACATTAGACATGTTTCTTTGCAGAGAAGTGTATAATTATTACCAGGGCGCGATTTGTAGGGGAAGGGGGGAATCTTCCTTCCCACTGCCCAACTGCACCCCCTACTGCTACATACCCCCATCACTACATCCCCCACTGCTACATTTTCCAGCAACTACATCCCCCAAGCTCGTCATATCCCCCCACTGCTCCAGGTCACAAATCGCACCCTGATTATTACTAATTATTCGCTTCCGCATAAAAGCAAAGAAATTGGGTTATTTTGGACTCACAATGAGACAATTAAGGGCTCGTCCACAAATGACGTAACGCGCCTAGGGGGAGAGGGGGTCCCGGCAGTGTTTAATCTTGACTCCTGGACTCCGGGGAGCGCCGGGGAACTGACAAAGCCGGGGAGGAAACTGACAAAGCCGGGGTAATTCTGCTAGGGGGCTGCTGTTAGTTGATGTAGTATGCCAAAATTTCAGAGGGGAATTTGAAATTTCCGGGGAGAAAAAGGGCAATTTTCCCCAGAAAACGGCCTAGATTAAACCCTGCGGGGTCCGGACATTTGCTACGAAGTGTGACGAGGGAGAGGGGGTTCCGCAAATATGACGTAAAGCAACACAAAATTTTTAAGTAACGGCCTTTTTCTCTTTTGCTTGTCAGGGTATTTAGAGAGGGAAAATACAAGAATGACCTTTTTGCTTGTCATTGTGTTGGGCCTATGTTTGCACTACCAACATCACTTCGCATAACTAATAACTTATCATCTTTCAGATCTGCATGGCCTTAAAAGTTAAAACATATATCTGTTTGTCAGTGTTTGACTTGGCTTACCCCCCTTAGATTATTCTCCCGCCGTTTCGGACTGATCTTCTGGCTTGACCTGGCTCTAATGCAAATTTGTATTTGGTGCGCCATCGGCTGATGCCCTGGGCATTATGATAGTGGCGCTATAGAAGTTGATTGATTGAATGATTGATTGAGATCGAGGAAAAAAGAAGGATGATTCTGGATGAACGACCAGTAGCGTAGCGTGCCAATGGCTACTATGGCTCGAGCCATGGACGGCACACATGAAGGGGGCGGCAAATTGAGCGGCGATGACCTTTTTTTGCTTGTCAGGTTGTCGAAGAGTTTTAGCGAAGTGGCGGCAAATTCGGCCGCGACGACCTTGTTTTTGCTTGTCAGTATAATTATAATAGGAGCAGGTTGGGGTGGCATTTTTTCCAGGAGCCATGGGCGGCACGAGACCACGCTACGCCACTGTGAATGACCTTTTTTGCTTCTCAAGACTTTTCGGAAGACGAAAAGGGGTCTGCCCGTTGTTACGTCATACTTCAGGGGTCTGACTTTTTTGTTACGTCGCGTTACGTAGGTGAGGGGCCAAAAAGTGACAAAATCGCGTTACATTATTTATGGGCGACCTCCAACCACAAGACACCCACGAGTGCAGCGTGATCAGTCACTGTCACTCACTGATCACAGCTGCTGGTGGAGGGAAACAGGCAGAGGAGTGGGGGACGTCCGAGGATATGTTGGATGGCTAATATGATCAGGGGCTTCTATCCCTATTTAAGGTGGGCGCAGTGTGCGCCCGGAAAAAAAGTGGGGGGAAATATTTTGCTTTCAACACCGTTATATAAACTATTAATAAGCTAAATGAGCTACTAATCTGAACTGAACCGAGACTGATATGGATTCAAACAGAGGCGTCATTTGGGGGCAGGGGGCCGTGGCCCCCAAGGAAATGAACAAATAATAATTTGTAATGTATTAATGTACAAAAAATCGCAAAAATTGCCGAAAATTTGCCAAAAAATATCAAAACAATGCAAATTTGCCAAAATTTGTCCCAAAATTGCCCTAAATTTCTCAAAATTTTGCAAAAATTTGCAAAAAAGCCTAAAATTTTCAAAAAAATGCCAAAATTTGCCAACAATTATCTCGCCCCATAGAAAAGTGTAAAATGACGATACTGGATTCAAAATAACACTGACCGTGACGTAATCAATGGTACATGATAGCTATGCCTAACACAAAGAATAAACATCTGAATATAATACTAAGTCTACAAGGGAGAAAATTAGCAGGGGAATTTGTAATTTGAGGGGGGAATTTGTAATTTTTTTGGGGGGATTGAGCCCGGCTGCAAGGGGGATAGAAGCCGCTGAATATGATAATATCAAGACGTGGACTGGTCTTTCTGGAGACTGCCTATTACGCACCCTACAAGACAGATCAAGATGGAGATCATTAATCCATTCTTGTAGCCAACCGCAGCAACGCTACGATGGCGCATTGACATGACATGCATGACATTCGCTTCCGTCGTCTCTACAGTCTACACCCTACACTCTACAGTCCAATGATGTTGCCACTCTAAATCTATGTTAAGGTAAAAAAGGTAAAGGTATAGGTCCCGTACTCGAGTCCGAGCGTTGGGTTCCGGCGCTTATCTCCGGCCTGGGCAATCAGCGACATAGGTGGAATAAACCATTAATCTGGGGTAGGTTGCCATTACTTTCCTCAGACCCACGTTTTACCTCGCAGCTTAACGCTGCTCCTCAGTTTACCAACGCCTTCTAGTAGAGCTGGGTCGATTACGATTATTTTTTCCGATTACGAATATTTTCGATTATTTTTCACGATTACGATTTCGATTACGATTACGGTTTTTTTAAATAATCGCGATTTCGATTTCGATTATTTCACAGTACCTTTAGAAACTGGCTTTCCCGCCATATTTTACAGTATTCGGCAATCCTCTGTGTATCGATGCTCAGTTGGTCTTCAACAGGGATATTTCTACACCCCTAACACCCCCAGCACCCCCAATTTGAGGTCGACACCCCCTAACATTTGGTGATGTGACAATGATATGCATACAGAATGCATATTTATTTATTTATTTATTTATTAACAATTTATATAGCGCAGTACGCAAGGCTAAGGCCTACAACAAGAGCGCTTAACACAGTTCATATCCAATATTAAATAAATGTGTCTTCAAATTTCTAATGAAAAGTCCAGCTGAGACTGCTCCAGTCAAATTGTCTGGAAGAGAGTTCCACAGGGCGGGATTCCCCCGCGCGAATGATCTTTCCCCAAACTTAGGGGTCTTGGACGGGGGGAGGGACCAACAACTGCACTCTCCGACTGGACCTAAGAACCGATCTCCTCTCGATCACAGTCGATCTTCGTACAAGCACAGTTAGATAATTAGGACAGAGTGGATCGTGTAAAGCCCGAAACAAAGCCAACAGCGCTTGTAGACAATGCGCTGTGGAACACGGAGCCAGTGGAGTCGATCTCTAAGGAGAGGAGTGATTAGCCCTGAACACCCCCAAACAGGCCCATTCAGAGGGGGGCTAGGATGGCCATTCGGCCCGGGCCTCCATCATTTTGGGGGCCTCCCTTTGTTTCCTTGTCGAGAATTTTGGGAGAGCTAGAAAGCTAGATAGCTACTACTAGAAGGGGCCTCAAAATTTGGTGATGACCTTTTTGCTTGTTGATAATTTTGGGATTTTGGGAAAGCTAGGAAGGTATTCTGCGGTCCTCAAAATTGGTGATTACCTTTTTCGCTTGTCAAAATTTTAATTGTTGGGAAGGCTAGGAGAGGCCTCGAAATTCCAACTGGCCAGGACCTCCTTCAGCCTCTGAAGAGGCCTGCCCCCAAATGGAGAAATAGACCCCACAACTTTATCCTCGGATGACTTTTTTTGCTTGTCAGACTTTGTGTGAGTCTCTATAACGGTTTTTTGCTTGTCAGCCTTTTTCGGTAGAGACTTCCAAATTTCGACACTCCCAGATTTTCCCGACACTCCAAATTCCCAATCCCACAATCCTAGAAATAAACACACCCCAGATTTTCCCGACACCCCACCCCAATTCACAATCCTAGAAATAACCCTGGTCTTCAATCTCCTTAAAGGATCGAGCCTGGGTGGCAAGACCGATATCGTCAGCGTACGTATCCAAACTTCCTACTGATGGTACCAGGTAGGCCTAAGTCGTTTGTAGGCCTATAGGCCTACAAATTGAATAACGTGGGGGCTAGAACTGGACCCTATGGTAGACCGTTTCGTCGACGTCTCCAGGAGCTGACGTCTCCCAAGTGAACTCAGAACCGTCTGTCAGAGATGAGTAATTCCACAAGTTGACAGAACCAGGGTGGCAAGTTGAGCGAGAGTTTGTACATTAAACCCATCTGACACACCGTATCGAAAGCTGCTGTCAAACCCAGAAAGATGGTACCTGTCTTTCGACGCTGTTGAATCCATTTTCAATGAAAATCTTATAATCAACGGTAAATTGATCTTTCTTTGAATCGGAAATATTGTACAATATCACTTACGGGAATAATCGAAAAATAATCGCGATTTCGATTATTTTTTCGACGATTATCGATTATTTCGATTTATTTAATAACCGTGTCGATTACGATTACGATATTTTCAAAAATCGCGATTTCGATTTCGATTTCGATTAATCGACCCACCCCTACTTTCTAGCGAGTAAGGCTGAAGACATAGAAATCTATACGTGTATGATTTCTATGGCTGAAGAGGAAGAAAAGGAGGAGGAGCAGGAGATTGTCAGATTGAGGAGAAGCGGAAGTCGTTGTCTGTTATTGTTGTTGTCGAAAGTCCCCATCTCCATCTCCGTGGATTGGATTTTCCCCCGTACGAAATGAATATTTTCCGGTTGAGCGCCGATCTCTTCCATCTTCTCGCCATCTTCGTCCTTCTCGCAAAGATTTGGAAGACCAGGTCATGTTCAGGTTAGACAATCATCCTTGGCTTTACCTTTGCCAACTCCTCTTTCAGAGGACGAGGGTGAGGGAGACAAGAGTCGAGGGATAAGGAGGGCTTAAGATGACTTTCTCAGTATAGGCAAGAACATCATTTGGTATTTGCCATTCCATTCGCTCTGCCCAAAATATGGATTTTAAATGTTGCTGTCCTACATTTCAGAACCGTGCGTGTGTTCCATTGTATAGCGAGGGTTTGGACTTGTAAATAAAATCTCTTGGATTTACACAGCGCTTTGAAAAGTAGTACTGTAGTAGCTGCTTATTCTTATGCGCGTAATCTCTCTTGAAATCGCTATAGGGTATGGTTGCTGTTGCGTTTATAGCGCCGCCGACGTGAAGTGTTTCTATTGCAGTACATCGGAAGTCAAGTAGAAGTACCCTAGGTTCTTATTGACAAAAGGCGTGTGCAAAAAAGACAAAATGCACCAATAAGCGGTATTGACCATTTACCAATCAGTATCAGCCGATAATCGATTTGCTGTTTCCCATAAAGTGTATGCGGTTTTCTAGCTATGCATTTTTATTTAATTTGTTGTATGCTGTTTAGCCTTTCTTCAATTCTTGTACAGTCGTCCATTGAGTGCATACTACAGATGAAATGGAGTGATGCAATTTATTCAGTTCATTTGACAATATATTGAGCTTAGTGATTCATTAATCGGTACTCAGCCGAATGTTCCGTGCCAGCAATCAGCCAGCCAATAATCGGCTAGAAGCATTATTGGTTCATCTCTAAAAGAGACCACCACATAAGTAAGTAAGTAAGTAACGTTCAGATTATTGTGGTGACTTGTCCACAGGTGGACTGCGTGAACACACTACAGAGTTAAAGTTCATAACCTCTTTTTGAAAATGTTGAGTGAAAGGGACGTTGAACGGATGGTGGTAGCCTGTTCCAGGCAGGGGCGCCCACACAAGGGGGGAAAGGAAGCAAATGCTTCCTAGAAAACTTAGGGGGGGAGGAAATTCCCCCCCTGAGTTTTGGTATTACGTTAGAGTAGCATATTAATTCGATAAGCCCCTAAATGCCTGTGCAAGTAAATTACTGGTTTTACTACAGTGCAATTTTGTAACTCCATATAAGTTTACCGGTACTCAATTCAAGTTCATTATTATCAGGCATTCATAAAATTTTTATTATTATTGTCACTTTTACGTACAGTCATTCTAATGATGCAGAATATAAACTTCATGTGAAATATAAATAACTTATAACAAACCAATAGAGTATAGACTCACATGAAGTTTACATTCCAAATTAGACTACCGGGTACTTCAAATTCCTCCACTATAGCCTTCCAAAGACTCCATCAACAAACTACAATCCATTCAAGACTGTGAAACAGTGCAATTAGATATTGTTAATAACTTGTTTCAGTCAGCTGCCTTAAGTCTAGTTATCCCTTTTGCAGTTGTTGCAGCTTTAATGCCTTTAAAAAATGATGTAGGCCTAGGTGTGGTTGTTGGAGAAATCTAATTTTTAAACTAAATACTAAACAAAATAGACAATTTGCAGGTAATTTTGAATAGTTTGCCAGCGCAATTACTGCGTTATCGCTTTTTAGTTTCAATTTACATCTATTAGTGCTTTGTGGCTGTTGGAATTTTCCAGAAATTGAGAATTAGGAGTTACTGGTATGAGACCTATCCTGGAGCACCAAAGTGTGCAATGTAATGTCCAAAATGCACTGAAACTCACTACGAGCATCTACTGATTTCAAAAATTTTCCGGGGTTATACCCCGGACCCCAGGCATTTTCCCATAATTTTGCGGTGGGATGCCAGTGTCCAGTGTTATACTGCTAGTTTTTCGTATAATAATAATAATAATAATAATAATAATAATAATAATAATAATAATAATAATATTGATATTAATATTAATGTGATGTAGATAAATCCATGCCGGATCCCGTTTAGGTGTAGGAGGGGAAGGAAAGGGGGAGCTGCTTCCAGCAGTCAGGGGATGGGCGCCTGGTTCCAGGCCCTGGCGGCAGCCACATGAAATGTGTGTTGTCCTAGGGTGCGGAGGCACGTCCTCGGGACAGCCAGTGAGGCAGATCTCAGGCGTTGCCAACCTTCCAGGTCGGCGACACATTTCAGTTCAGTCATCAGACATGCAGAACCTGCACCATTCAGGCAGCAGAAGGCCAGCGTCTCAAGTTTTAAATTAGTACGTTCCGGCACAGACAGCCAATGTACTGTAAGTCATGGAGCAGTGGTGTTATGTGGTCCCCGAGTTTGGCCTGGTTGATCATTCGTGCAGCGATGTTCAGAACCAACTGAAGGCAGTTAAGTAGGTAGTTGTGTATCCCTGCAATAGTTGCGTTGCCATAATTGAGCTTCATCAGCACCAGTGAGGAGAACAGCGATTTGAGGACAGCAGTAGACACTGATCAGCGAATACTTCTGATCAGTCCTAAGGCGTTGAAGTAGCCCGCAATGGTTTTGGCCACATGTGTCTTCATTGAAACCATGTGATCAAGATAGATTCCAAGGTTCCTCATCAGAACACTGGCTGCACATCGAGTTCATCTATGCGAAAACAGCACATAATATATATATATATATATATATATATATATATATATATATATATATATATATATATACATATATATATACACACACACACACACACACACACACACACACACACACACACAATACATACACATAATCAAGCACACTGTAATTGGGAAAGCAGTGGAGGGGTAAACAACTTATCTGGAGTTGCTATGTGAAGTGTTTGTGTTAGAATCCAACTCGAAAACTTTAGATGACTCTGATTAAATGTGCAGTACCGTATTTGCACGATTATTACCCACGGGTAATACAAGAAATTACAAACCGCAGCCCCCCTTGCGGGGTATATTCGTATGCAGGTTATACTGGAAACTTGAAACCTCGTCAACACTCTCGGCGCCCCGTCAACGCTATTGGTGCAGATGGCACCCCGTACATCATAGCGTCAACACCTCCAAATGCCTGAAGACTAGCATATGCGGGTTATATTTGTGTGTAGCTTATGCTTGGACGTTGGAACATAATTCGTAATTTTCTGCGGGTTATACACGTATGCGGGTTATATAAGTGTGCGGGTAATAATTGTGCAAATACGGTACATTATCACAGTGGCGGATTACCCATATAGGCAAAATAAGCTGTAGCTTAGAGCCTCTGCTGATCCGGGGCCTCTAAAAATAATATCTTTGTAAAAGTTGAACAGACATCTAAGTGGGATTTACTTCGATTTATAGTTTGAGCTAAGTTTAATCCTTTAAAGGGGGAATTAAAATTTTTAAAGTCATCCCCCTACGGGGGAATTAATTTTTAGAAAAGGCGTTCGTATGAAAACGTGAACATATACATTATAAACTTACTATATTTCAGGCTATATAGAAGCTAGAAAGATGCGGTTTGCACCGTCGTTGAGCATTTTTATTGCTCTTTCTATCCATCCATGCCAAAAGAAAAAAGTTAGGGGTAGGGACCACTCTACACCCCAAAATCGGACCCCTCCCCAACATTTTGTTCAAATTTTTATCAAAGGTCAATAGCAAAACGTCTTCAGCAGTAAACCCCCAAATGTGAGCGAGAGAGCTTTAGAGGAGTGTAATTGGAACAGAATAGTGCAAAAATTTTGAAGATCGGACCATATTTGGGGTAGTTATGAAGTTTCATACCCTAGTACCCATTGCTCGCTGAAATGACAATTACGCGAACGGATTTTCAATGTGAAAAACCGAACAACTTAGTATATTTCAGGCTATATAGAAGCTAGAAAGATGCGGTTTGCACCGTTGTTGAGCATTTTTATTGGTCTTTCGAACCATCCGTGCAAAAAAAATTGGGGGGGTAGGGTCCCCTCTACACCCCAAAATCGGACCATGTCCGACAAAAAATTTTCAAAGTGCAAAAATTTTGAAGATCGGACCATATTTGGCGTAGTTATGATTTTTCTAGCCTCCGGCTGAAGATTTTTCTTATACTGTACATTTTCCTGCCTTGGTTGTTACACAGCCAATATCTCTTGCATATATAGACAGCATTATCGAAAACGGTGCTGCTATCTATCAAATGGATGGTAACTAAATCGATTCCCGCATTGGATTAATGTAAAAATGTTATGTCCGCGGTACACACTCACTTATCTAGCGCACCGTTTATAAACGGCGAACGCCGTTTGGCTACGATTTTCCGCCGACGTTTTAAAACGGCGAACCCGCGGAATAGGTTAAGTTGTTTGGTGACTGCCGTTTATCGCATTATCAGTTTATTTGAGAGTAAATGAGGTGAATTTTAGAAAATTGCTTCGGATAGCAAAAGATGAATTCTAGAAAATTGCTTCGGATAGGAAAAGGCTGGAAAAGGGCCTCAATAGCAGTTCAGCTTAGGGCTCAAGCGACCTTAATCCGCCTCTGCATTATCTTGGTGATGTATATTGATTAGTGTAACGGTATTCACTTTAGTGGAATATTAGTTATTTGTTCTGATCAAATAATGAACATTATTTTGGTGTGGAAAACTATTTCAGCCTAAAAGCAAAATGGCAATAGTAGTTTTAATTAAAAAATCTTAGAAGTTTTATCGATTGGATGACCATTTTTGTTCAGCTCCCATTTCAAAGTTCAACAACACATATTCAGTGAAAACAGGAATATTTTCAAGCCTCTTCAAACACTTATTGTAAAAGACTTATGAGCATACTGAGCATATTAGAAAATATAAATATTAAGAAGAATGGCAGATTTAACATTGTTAACATACAGCAGAAGTGCCCTGTCCATTACCGTGATGTTATTGCTGGGTCATAAGTGTGTTGGTATGTTTAAAGATATGTAAAATGCTTTAATTTTTGTTCTTCAGGTTTGTCAGGGAAATCCCAGGTGCTGTTTGCACTCATCTTCTCAACACGTTATCTAGACTTGTTTGTTGTGTTTATCTCAGCCTACAACACAGTAATGAAAGTTATTTTCATCATAGCCACTTATGTCACTGTTTACTTGATCTTTGTGAAGTTCAAGGCAACCTACAACACCCAGCATGACACATTTCGAGCAGAAGTACTGGTAATCTCATCTCTAGGCCTTGCATTTTTGGTGAACAATGAAATGTCAGCCCGTGAGGTTAGCATGTATTTTAATGTGAATTTATGAAAATGATAAAACTTGTATGCTTAGAATGTTAGCATATTTAAATGCAAGGCTTTTAAGAACCAACATTTCCAGTTCAAACTTGGGGTATGGGGGAATGTTGTGAGCTTCCCCAATGGGTCTAGGGTAGAGCCCAAGCTGAAATATCTAGGATATTAGATTCATATCTTTAGATTTGAAGCTTAGTTTTAGATTATATGACAGCATATAGGCAATCACACTGTCTTCCCCCCTAGCAAATAAAATTTGTTGATTAGTTTTGCAAGAATCTCACTCCCAGTCTAGACCAGAATATGGACCTAGTTTCCTGTGCCCCTCTCGTGGCCATGCTAATGGTCATTAGCTCCTCTTTGTTAATGTTAGATTCAACTCTTGAAATTTGGAGCAAATTTGCAGACTATATCACTATATATGTGACAGTTAATCAGCAATCACCTTACCTCAGATTACACTGGTCAACAAATTTTATGCAAGTTTTTGTTTCCTCTACAAATTTTGGTGAAACTAATAGATTTTGACTCGCTGAACACAAATATGTAATTAGAATTTCTGTATCACGTAAGGTTTTTAAGAAATCGACAATTTAGCATTTAGTATTGTAACGTCTTCTGCAACATAATCCTACAGAAGGATCTAGGCAATAATGACAAGACATGAGAAAATTAGAAATGTTTTGCTGTAGATTTTCGTTTGTAGTCACTGTCCTGTGCTTCACATATCAGTGACCAACAGTAGTCTCCGAGCATAGACGGACTCCACTTTCCCTGGTAGCGTTTCTCGATGCTGGCAATGTCTTTGTGAAATCTTTCACCATGTTCATCACTGACGGCGCCGAGATTGTCCGGGAAGAAGTCCAAGTGAGAATGAAAGAAGTGTATCTTCAGTGACATGTTGCATTTCATTGCCTTGTAAGCTTGTAGCAGATTTCCAACTTGTTCAACATAGTTTGGCGCCTTGTAGTTGCCCAGAAAGTTAGCAACAACATCCCTGAAGGCTGTCCAGGCAACATGCTCGGCACCCTGCAGAAGGCCCTCAAAGTGACTGTCCTTGAGCATCTCTCGAATCTGTGGGCCAACAAAAACGCCTTCTTTTATTTTAGCATCACTGGTGCGTGGAAACCTCTGTCGTAAGTATGTAAAGGCTTCACTTTCTTTGTTCATTGCTTTGACAAAGTTTTCATTAACCCAAGTTTGATGTGCAAAGGTGGGAGATAAATGTTCTTGGATCAACGAGAGGATCATGTTTAACGTTCTTCTGTCCTGGAACCAAGTTCCTGCGAGGTGGCCAGACCTTTCTCACATAATGTGAATCTCTAGCTCAGCTGTCCCGCTCATAAAGAAAGCAGCAGTACTTGGTGTAGCCTAGCTGCAGACCGAGTAAATTGCAACAACTTTCAGATCTCCACATATATTCCAGTTGTATCTCGAGTATTCTATGTGTTTCAATAGCAGCTGCATGTTCTCATATGTTTCCTTCATGTAAGCAGCATGTCAATGGGTACTGAAGGGTATGAATTGCCATTGTGCAGCAAAACAGCCTTTAAACTTAACAGCGAAGAGTCAACAAAAAAGTCGCCATTCGGATGGATTGTGCTTACAGCCGAAAGCAATCCATCAATGTCAATGCAAAAAGTAAGACTGTCGATTTTTTTGAAGAATCGAGTCAAGTCTTCATGCCGTTCTGAAATACTGAAATTTTTGTACCTGGAGAGAGCAGATTCCATCCTTGCAACCTAGATCCAAGCAATTCTGCTTGATTTTTTGACAAATCTAAGTCTCTGACCAGATCATTGAGCTCTGCCTGAGAAATCAAATGAGGATTGCTGGATGTCGATGGCTCAAACTCTGGGTCTTCCGTAGCTGAATCATCAACTATCTGCAGCATTTCATCTGTCTCTGCATGCTCGTCCTCCAGTGTCCAAAACTGGGGGGGGGTTGGAACAGGAAGACTCTCGTCGTGTGGAACTGGTCTCATTGCCGAGGCAATGTTAGGATACTCAATAGACTTCCTATTCTTTGAAGAAAATCCTGTAACATTCGTCATGCTGAAATAGCAATCCGTTACATGATTATTCTGCTCCCTCCATATCATTGGTATGGCGAATGGCATGGATGGACGCTTACCTGCAAGCCAAGCTCGCAGACTGGTAGCACAAGATGAACAACATATATGAGGTGCCCATACTTTGTCCTGGTCATCAATTTTGCATCCAAAGTATAACTCATATCCTTTCTTTATGATTGCTGTCATACTCCGCTTCTGTGATTTCAACGTAAACTCTCCACAGATGTAGCAGAACGTGTCACTGCTATTGCGACATCGACGCGACATTTCAGAAACTTTAATTAAATTAGTTAATATATTCAATTCACAGCCTTTAACTAAACAGTTATATCTCATCAAATAGAAAGACTGCAGCTGCTTCCTAGTGCTGCTTGGTATTTATATAGGACTGCGTAACCATAGCAACAATACATGCTAGGCATGTAGTCTTGAAGACAGGTTTGGGCGCGTCTGGGCATGTCTGGACATGCCTAATTATACTAATTTTCAAAATCCATGTAGTTAAGTGAGCCAGCAGTGCATATTACATCTGTTATGGCGGTCACATAAGATTCTTGCCTAACCTGAATACCCATAACTCAGATAACTCTCAGAAAACCACAATTTTAAAAATTCTTATAATTTTAAAATTTAAAATCAGCGAAATCTACCTGGAACACAGAAATTTTTCTCAAAAACTTAAGTGATAGGAAAATTTCAAAATTATTCCTGTAATCAGCATGACAAAATCTACCTGGAACACCAGAAATTGCACAGGAAACAAAAACCTTGTTGACCAGTGTTACATAACACTTTCTTTATGTTTCTTCAAGAATCTCACAACTTGACCTGAATAGATGAGCCCTTAAAACCTTAAATTTATGAACCTTGTGGTTTATTTATTTACTGTGCCACACTTCATTCAAAAATTGCAGTGGACATGAAGGCAGACACATGCATCCCATTTATTCCAACTATGAGGCTTTGGGAGTAATAGTAATGTGATTTTAAGCGGTTTAGGAGGCTAAGTAAGCCTGTGTGAAAACCACTCTGATGTAACCATCTGCATTCAATAACCTAGTTTATCGAGATAGCCTTTGAATCCATTTACTGTTTCAACTGTCACTCCCACCTCGTCCAAACTGTTCCATTTGTCCACAACCCTTGCACCAAACAAAAATTTTCTTTCTTGGACCAACCCTCTGCTTAAACAATTTGCATTTGTGGCCTCTTGTGCTGCTATAGTGTGCCAATGTAAAGAATCGATCGTATGACACATCTACTTTCCTAGTCATTATTTTGTATGTTTCTATCAGATACCTTCTCTCTTCTCCTTTCTAACGTTGTCAGTCCACAATATTGAAGTCTTTTTTCATAGCTTTTATGGCACCCATTGACCATCTTCATTGCTTGTCTTTGCACTTTTTCTAAAAGCTCTATATATTTTCTCATGAATGGATTCCATGCCTGAACACAGTATTCTAGATGAGGCCTTACCAATGACTTTTAATGTTTTATGATTATATCTTTGTCTCAATTCACTATTGTCCTTTTCATCATTCCCAACATTTGGTTACCCTTTTTTGCTGCCTCCATGCATTGGTGAGATGGATTTATACTTCTATGGATGATTACCCCAAGTCTCTTTCTTTTTCTGTTGTGGTTAGAACCTTCCCCCTAAAGAATATTCATTACTATTATTAGATTTCCCAACATGCATTACAGAACATTTATCAATATTGAAAAGCATCTGCCAGTCCACAGACCACTGAAACAATTTCCTTAGGTCCTCCTGTAAAATTTTAGCATCATCCTCCGAGTCTGTATTTCTACATATCTTTGTATCATCGGCAAACTTAGAAATTTTGGATAGTAATCCTTCATTGATGTCATTTATATATATATTAGAAAAAGCAATGGCCCAGCACTGAGCCCTGAGGCACTCCACTAATAACTTTTGCCCATTACGTAATAATCGTGCAAATACGGTAATAAGGGAGCTTTAATAAAATGCAATTTCTGAATGAAATGTGGCACAGTATTTACTCTTGATTAGGGTACTTTTTGATTATTGTACTGTTTGAAGTGGATCAAGCTAGAATATGAATTTTGAGTATAGTTGTATTGTGAATAACAGCAACTTTTGCTGTTAGAAATTTCTTAAATATTATGCATTTCAACAGATTCTTTGGACTTTCTCAATTTATTTGGAATCAGTTGCCATTTTGCCTCAACTGTTCATGATGAACAAGACTGGAGAAGCAGAGACGATTACAAGTCACTATCTGTTTGCCCTTGGTATATATCGTGCACTTTATATTGTCAACTGGATCTACCGTTACTATACAGAAAACTTCTTTGATCTTATTGTGGTTGTTGCCGGCTGTGTACAAACTATCCTCTATTGTGACTTCTTCTATCTTTACATCACCAAAGGTGAGATAGGGATATTTATCTTGGAATTTTAACGTTGGAAGTGAATTATAGTAGGTACTTTATTCATTGGTCTGAAGATTAAGCCAGAACCTTGTACTTTTGACTTTTGTTATGCAGCATCTTTATGCTTTTTTGGTAGAAATTTGTTTCAGTCATTGATGTCTATGAGAAAAGCATGGATTTCAATTTGAAAATTAAATATGACTGACGACAGTCAATAAAAAGATTAAAGATTATTTCAAATGATTACTTGAGAATGCTGTGGATCTTGTGAATGAATATGAAAATTATGAAGCAAGTAAATGATTTAATCTAAACTAGTCTTTATGTTGAAACATGACTTGCAGATTATTGTAAATGTGATGTTATAGCATTATCTTTTGCATCGTTGTAAAGTGTGCCATGGAAGATTCGCTGACAACAGATTGAAAAGCTATCCTAGGAAATACAAGATTAAACTAAGGCTAGAGTTTATCTGATGCTTAGACCCTTGAGTAAAACCTAGTTCAATTAATTATTGACTGTTACTTTGATTTGACTTTGCTGTGGGAAATATGCATTTGCAGATGTTATTTTATTTCTATGTTGTAGTTCTGAGAGGAAAGAATCTTGTGTTACCAGTTTGATCTGAATTTGTGATTCAAGTCGCACAAAGAATTAGAGCGCTATGATTAAGAGAGCAGTGTTTATCTGCTTTTCCTATAAGCACAAAAAATTCTGCTAACCTGATCAATTTTGGCAATTCTTACTCTATAGCTTAATTTTAAGCAGTTGTATTTTACTGTTCTCAGCTGTTGATTTTGTTTATCTAGCATCTGCATTTTGTCATTAATTTAGAAAGTCTTCAAATGTCTCCCTCAGCCTCTGCTACAGTTTATACTTAAAATTTTCAAAAATAAAAATTCTTTTAATTAAAGTTGTTAGTCATCTGCATATTATGTAAAATAGCTCTGGCTCTTCCTTGAATTAGTTTTATCATTATACAAAATTAATGTGCTATTATTGAGTGTTAGCAGTTTTAGTGCCTTTGAGATTTCTTCAGACTGTATGTTTAAAAATGAAGTATGAAACACTGTATCTGTTACTTTATGTTTGCAACAACTTATTGATTAACAATTGTTTACTGTACAATTGGTACAATTTTCTCTGCAATTGTGTTCTAAATTACATGTACTGGTATAATGACTATGAGGCAACTGTCTAAATCTCTGCAGACATTACACATGCCATTCAAAGCACTAAATACCAAGTTGAAATTTTATTGTAATTTGAGACACTGTTTTGTGAAATAATCTTTGCATAAGATTGTCTATTGTTTCAGTTGTTTGCATTTAGTCTGCTCATTATCGCAGTTGATATTTCTTGTTGCTACCACTAAGGGGTTGTTTGTTGATCTTGTTTTTCTGAGTTATTCTTCCAGTACAATTGTTAATCAATAAGTGAAACTATATATAATCAGATTGTATTATTATATATAAACCAGACATATGTCATTGGATTGAGAAGGCCTGTGAATAGTTGGTCCATTAGTCATTCAAATATTTCAAAAGCATATACATTTTAGAACATCTATCAGGATTATTTTTTTCAATTGTACACATTTAGTTGATTTTACTAATTTCATTTGGATTTTGGAATATATTTTATTGTTTATTTCAAATTTACATATTCGTTGGTTTAACTTGTTTCATTTTGGTGTTATGAAATTCAATTATGTCTTGACAGCATGCTGATGATCAATTTTTATCTGAAATTGTCTGAGTTAAATAAAATTCATTGTTTTGCCTGATCTGCTGTGATAGAAGAAACTAGAACGAGTTTGGTGTAAGCTACATTCAAGTAAGTGCAAAACCATAATTATGATGTGCATAAATTAGTCAATCAGTCAATTATGATGTGCATAAATTTCTTTATTTTGTACATTCAACATTTGTACATCAATGTATTGCCAATAGATGCATTATAGCACTTAGTAAGAGAACTGGAAATATTATGGTATAGAACCCTGTCTTAATATTGGTCAATGCGTGAACTTGAAAGTTTTTAAAAAGATGTTGAAAACAGTGTCATAGCCAGGGTTCTGGAAAAGGGGGAACATCAACATTTTTGGGTCAAAACTTCTCCAACAGGCACAAAAAATGGTGTAAGGAGTTCTTTGTACATTCACATATTTTCTTTGATCATGTTACTTACCCCAAAATTTCTCAACGGTATTGTTGTGCAAATCCAACGACCAGTTCGTGTGGCTTACACCAATGGTTGATGACCATTTTTTGAATGTTAGTGCCTGTGCTTAGAAAATTCCAATTGGCTTTTCTTCTTTGCTGGCTCTTACCAAGGAGGTATATTTCCAGAATTTTTCAATTGACAAACTACCCTACACAAATACTTATCTGGAATTACATATCTGGAATTGCCCTGGTCTTTTGTGGTATTGATTTGTCAAAATAGACCTAGTGTTTCAACCCATAGGCCTACAGTTAAGTTAGTGCAGCCCTTCATCTGGATTAACCTGTCCTAAGTGAACTTGGGCTGGCCCTTCCCACAGGGTCACTGGAAATTAGTACTAATATAACATGTTAGTGAATCGCTCCTACCAACATTCAAAATACATGTAGCAAAAGACCAACATGTCAAAAGCCATGGCTTTGGAGGAATTGCATTAACATTTAAAATAAAGTTCAAAATACTAATTCCATTTTGGAATACGCGGTATTGCACTAATTTGGTGTTGCGAGTAAAAAGTTTCTGAAGAAAGACAATTATGCGCATTTTGAGTGTCATGTAACAAAAAAAATTGTGCTAAGCAAACAAATTATTTCATTTAACAATATTCAAAATTTCCATTAAAATACAATTGATGTCTACAAATTCAAGTTTATATAATCAAATCTTTAATTATTATAAAACTAATATGAATTAAATGATCAAAAACCAATTTTAAAGCAAACTTATTAAGCCAAATGAGAACCGCAACCAAAAATGCCTTTCAGTCAACTGTCACATCTCAGTGTGACTAATTCACAGTACAAAACAGCTATGTTAACTGATTAATTAGTTTACTTATTTTAACAATGATTTAACCTCACAACAGGAAGCAAGTCAAACACAATAGTGCAACAAAACAAGCATAGAAACAGTTTAAAATACACTGGCAAAACAAAAAACAACCAAAATATCATCAGTTCTAAATCAAAACTAAACTTTAACATCTTTACTTCTCTGGTAAGGAATAAAATGAGACAGAGCAGAAAACTGTTTAACACTTTATCGATTTGATTAGCAGTCACTCAAAAGATTGTCATGTATATTTTATTTGGGTCTAAACCGGCTTAGTGGCTCTCATACAGAGCAGACTCTCCTGAACCACTTTAAACCTTGTTATATTCTATTATATATTACAGTAACAAGTTTCACTCAAGATCTTTTAGAACAATTTACAAGAACTAATTAAAATTACCTCCATCATTAATACAAAATGTGTGGAAGTGAGTCATTTAAAGAATGCACTGATTACTTCCAGTTGACAATGCACTACTCCAAATTTGTCTGAATTCTTCCAGTCTTGGAGCACAGCCTAGTCTAGCTCTTTTCAAACGAATGTTCCCAAGAAACAAGAAAATTCCACCTCCATGCTTGATTTGACATTTATCAGGTATTATAATAGAAAGATGGTAACCTGCTGTCTTTCCTTTATCCAAAACGGGCATAGAGTCTGTTAAGCTTCTTTTGTGCCTTTTGTAACTGTGCTTTATGAAGTGCCTGACTAAATTTTCTTGCACTCTTTTATTCTGAACGCCAAACAAATTCTTTGCAACTTCATAACGTTGACGGATGACATGATTAGTGATTACATTCAGTTCTGTCAACCCAGACTCTTTATTTTTGATAATGGAATGGATTTCACCAAAAGCAGCTGCAAAATTAAGCATTTTAATGTTGTTTACCTAGAGGAAAACAACTATAGATGTGCAGAAGATGAATTATGTTGACTGAGAAACCAGGCAGAGGCTTCAACAATAGGGATAACACATTGTGAGCATATCTTGGCATTGGTAATGCATATGCAATTGTTTTCTAAGGTAAGATACCTAGATGCACAAATTCTTGATACATCAAACCATTGTAGTAATCACTTTTCCTCACTGCAATTACCTGTGCTATTCTAATTTTCTAAATTGTAAGTACAACCAGGGCTTTTTTCTAGGAGAAAAGGTTTGGGAACTCATCCTTTTTTACTCTTCAACAAAAACGGGTGTGGGAATGCCGTACCTCTATGTTCCCAAACGCATTATTACATATCCATAATTATATATACAATCTGGCAAAAAAGGTGTGGGAACGCTGTTCCCGTGCATTCACAATGAAAAAAGTTCTGAGTATAACTGTCATTCAAGCATTACTTTGCTATTTTATTATTAAAAAGGTACTTGTAAGTTAGAAAGTTAGTCCTGTATTTGAGAAAGCATTGGGCGCTGCTCTCCGAGTACTAGGCAAACAATGATGCAGGGGCTTGCACCATTAATCCAGAGCAGTTTGCATTGCTTTCTATAAATCTGTCCTTCGCAACTTCCAAAACTGCTACCGATTTATCCATGACTAAGCAATGAATGGTTTGGTTGGCCACCAGTTCCACAACTCAGTCCCAGGACAGTCACTCATACAAGTACAAGCCATGTTCAGCATGCTTAACAGGGACTGTTTATGCACAGGAACTGGTCATGCAACACCAAGTAAGCCAGATCATTATTATTCTTCATTAGATTGGTCTAATATTAGCAAATAACAATGAACTATCGATTTTAAGGCATTGACTTGCTTTGCATTTACTGAACTGTAATATGAAAAGCTTTGCGCTGGGGTACAACGGCATAGAGGCGCGTCTCTCTGGTGGCGGATGGGGAAAGTCCTGGGCAGGGAAACCTGGGATTGCACCGAATAATATGGAACAAGGTGCTGTGGACCATCTGTACCAAAATACAACGGTGGAATCAAACACAGCAAAAAGACTTTCGAGCACAGGCGAGGCTGCTGAGAGCAGATATTCAAATGTAAGAGGATATTGCGGTTTACATTGATATACCGTGAAGTCCTGACCATTGCAAGGAGAATATGAGATTATGAAAGGACATGAAACAAGGATGTGAAAATGGAGAAGTTTCGTGTCTAGCTATTGCCGCTAATGAGCTGGCAGAAAGGAACTATGATGATGATCATTAATATGAAAAGCATTAGATTTAGATGACTAATAAAGAAATTACCAACTACAATTAGACTGAAAGCCAACATACTATATACATACAATGTACTAGGCCAATTTATTGAACAATTAAAAATGAAAATGATCAGATTAAATGACTAATAAAGAAATTACCAACTGCAATTAAGTTGAAAGCAACATTTGTCTTGCAATACAATATGGAACACACTAATATATCTTGCTGATTGCTACTTTTCCGATATTACGGAGATTCTTGACGATTTGGCGCCAGTGACCGGGATGTTGGTGCGCATTCGTCCTCATTGGCCATTTATGACGCCGACTGCAGGCTGTCTAGATGAGATGCGTGACACCTTGAGCGGTCATACCGGAAGGCGAGGGGGACAAATGGTGAGGCAGCTGCACATAGTGCCTGGCGTTCAGTTCTTAAAGCTAGTAGCCGCCTCGTGAGGCAGAAGGGTCGACACTACTGGAACAGCGCCCTTGACGCTGCTAAAGGTGACACAGGGCAGACTTGGAAACACCTGGACACACTGCTGGGTAACCGTGGCAAGAGGCCTTGTCAGCCGTCAAGTTTCTCTGCTGAAGATTACCACCAGTTCATGGATGGTAAGGTTAATGCAATCAGAGAGAGAGAACGGCAAATGCTGGCCCGGCCAAGTTTCTGGATTACTCTGGGTCCGTTCTCACTTCGTTCTCTGCTCCTTCGATTGCAGAGGTCACGTCCATCGTGATGGCGTCACCTTGTAAACAATGCCAAGCCGACCCCCTCCCGATGTGGCTCCTCAAAGAGTCCATTGAGACGCTTGCTCCATTTCTCATGACTCTACTGTCGACCTCTTTAAGCAGCGGAGACTTTCCATTGTCATGGAAGCGAGCGGTAGTCTACCCGCACCTCAAGCGGCCAGGCTTGGACCAAGCGGAATTATCTAACTTCCGTCCCATTTTCAATCTTCCTTTATTATTATTATTATTATTATTCGACGATTTGTGAAGCGCCGTAACATGGCCATCGGCCAAAACCAAAAAGCGCTGTACAGTCAACAGTCAACTGCGATATGGTGAACAAATGCGTTTTCAGCTCTTTAGCAAACGTTTCAGGTGAAGTAATCCCGGCCAGCGCATCAGGGAGCGCGTTCCACAGACGTGGGTTACCGCGAGTCATAGAACGCCGCCAAACCCCTGGCCGGAGGAGGAACGTACAGCGGTGGCGGCTGCTGGATCTCAGCTGAAGACGGCACCCGGTCGTCGTTTGTCGTCGTTAGGCATGCCAAATGTCGGGACAGGCTGGGTCGAAGAGCACGAAAAAGTTAACCAACACCGCTTGTAAACTATCGCTCTGGGACCCGAAGCCAATGGAGCTTGTCCCTTAGCACAGGTGTAACATGGTCGTGCCACCTCAAGCCGAAAATAATCCGAGCGAGGCATTGATGACTGCCTGAAGTCTACTGAGCTGGTTCCCAGGTAGTCCAAGAAGGAGACTGTTGCTATAATCCAGTCTTGAGAGTACCAGAGCACGGACAAGATGAATAGCGGCCGGTATTGTTATATAACGACGAACTTCCCGGTTTGCGGAGTTGGAAGAAGCAGGAGCGGGTCACGGCGCTGAGGTGCCCGGCGAGGTCAGCGAGTCGATGAGCACCCCAGGAGGCGGCTTCGTTGGATGGAGCCACTTCTTTGCCGCCTATCTCGAGCGGTGTTGGGTCGATAAGGTGGCCCCTCCTCGGAGTGCTCAGCCACAGCAGCTCCGTCTTGTCAGGGTTGAGGGCAAGACGGTTCTGCCATCCATTCCGCCACCTTGAGCACACAGTCCTGGACCCGAGTTATCGCTCTCGCCTGGGGCAAGCGGCGTTCACATCGTCGGCGTATGCGTGGGAGGACAGGCGAGGAGTCGATGACACGCCCGACATCGGCGCGTAAGGGCGAATAACAGCGGCCCTAGGACCGACCCCTTGTGGCACACCGCAATGGACAGGACGAGAGCCGACAGGGAGCCATCCCAGGAGACCGCCTGTGATCTGTCTCTGAGATAGTCTTGCAACCAGGCCAGCGCCGGGCCACCGATCCCATGTGAGAGCTCGAGACGTCGACTTAGGATATGGTGGTCGACGGTGTCGAAGGCGCAGAGAGGTCCAGGAGAGCGAGCAGTGCAAGGTTTCCGCTGGCCACAGCCACAATGTCGTTCAAAGATCCTGAGGATGGCCGTCTCCGTGAGAGTGGCCCTTCCTGTCTGCGGACTGGTTGCTGGGCATGAGGCCGTTCTGGGTCAGATATGCAGCCAGCTGCCTGTTTACCAGCCTCTCAAGGACCTTTGACAGAAATGGCAAGTTAGCCACCGGACGGTAGCTCGGCGGATCGGTCAAGTCCAGACCGGGCGCTTGAGATGTGGGCGGCGTGATTGCGTGCTTCCATGGTCTCGGGAAATCGGCATTCTTTAAGCGGTCATCAGGGATGTCAAGAACGGGGCTAGTGTGCTGATCACTGCTTTGAGCAACCACGTCGGAAGCGGTCGGCATGGCAATGTTTACTCGGCGACGACATGACGCGCGCTATGACCTCGGCCTCCGTGGGTGCCAAAACGCCGCAAAATGGGATCCAGTGTGGATTGAACTGGCAGGACGGCGTCTGCCGTTCTTCCCGAATCCGAAGACTTTGTCGTCAATAGACGAGTGGTAGCTCTCGGCAGTGAAGCTGGAGTGCTGGAGTCCTTTCTTGTCTAAGCTGCTTGAGAAAGTTGTTAATAATCAATTCATGGCCTATTTGACTATGAATGGACTAATGCCTAAAGGCCAGTCCGCCTATCGGAAGGGCCATTCCACCGAAACTGCGGTCCTGCACATTTACAATGACATTGTTGAAGCGGTCGCCAATGGACAGCTGGCCTTCCTCTGCCTCCTGGATCTCTCGGCTGCTTTTGACACCTACTGCGGTCGACCGGCGATTGCGGCTTCGCTCTAGCAACTGTCGTCAATTGGTGGTTCCTCCTCCGTCCAAGACGGCCGTCTTCGGTAACAGATCCTTCTGGAGGGGCAATCCGAGTCTGTGGAACTCTCTGCCGAAGAACGTGACAATTGTGACCTCCCCTGATCTGTTTATCAAGTGCCTTAAGACGCATATGTTTAATATCTCTTATAGTGTTCATTGTTAAGCGCTTTTGACTTTTAGTCTTCACTATGCTTACTGCGCTCTATAAATTGTCTTAATAATAATAACAATAATAATATAATTATAAGATGCTATGACCAATGAGAACACTATGACAGCCAAAGAGATGGCACGTTTATTCTATCACTAGACGCCCATTTGTCATCAACATGGAACAATGAGCTGTACTGAACACTAGAAAATTTTTCTTGAAATAATATAATATGATTTTTGTGAGTATAGGTTAATTCAACATGATTTTTTTCTCAATAAACATCTGTCAAGAATCTAGTTTCTTCATTGACAAGAAGGAACAGTACCCAGAAGGCAATTAGCAGTCTGCTTATGGCTACCAGCACAATTATTGACAAGTCAGGCACTACATCAGATTATTATAAAGCAAGAGTTCCAGCAAGATGCCAAAATGTGGGAGGATTGTGGAAGATGTTTAATAATAGTTCTCAAGGCAAGCAATATATTATAATAAAGGTTAAGAGCAATTAAATGAAATTATTCCATTAAGCAAGACATATTAAAACAGAACTTGATATCAAGTAGCCTACACTCTTACATCAATAATTAAACAGAATATTTTATGCAGAACTGTTATTTGGCTCAATAACTAGGTTAATTACTAGTCAGCCATAACCTAAACATATACCGGTAACCAGGATGTACTGTAGGTTTTCATACTTAAGACTAAAGCTATTTAGCATCCAAGTAGCATTCACTAGAACACCAGCATCAATCTCTCTCTCTCTCTCTCTCTCTCTCTCTCTCTCTCTCTCTCTCTCTCTCTCTCTCTCTATATATATATATATATATATATATATATATATATATTCAATATTCAATGATATTCTCGGTCGTACAAAGCCTTGAATTCACAACTGAATGCGGTTTATCGTTTACTGCAAATCAGTTCGTGGATTATTTGATACCTAAAGTTCGTCGTGTGAGGGATGCTACAGCTGGGTCGCAGCCGCCAGAGTTTACAACCACAGATGTTTGTCTACAGGACTTTGACGAAGTTACGTTGGATGTTCTTCGACGCATCATCCTCTCTATGCCTACGAAAACCTGTGAACTCGATCTGATTCCGACTTTTATTGTGCATGACTATATTGACTGTTTCTTGCCTTTTTTAACGTTACTCTGCAATAGGTCTCTTAAAGAAGGCTGCCTACCTGCATCGCAGAAACTGGCAATAGTTAAGCCTAGGCTTAAGCAAACTGGCCTTGATGAGTCTGAAATGTCAAGTTATCGCCCTATCTCAAACCTCAGTTTCTTATCTAAGGTCCTTGAGAAGGTTGTCACTCTTCAGCTGCTTCCATATCTTGAGGCTAATGATTTGCTGCCGAAATACCAGTCTGGTTTCCGTGCCTCACACTCCACTGAAACGCTTCTCTTGCATCTTCTCTCAGATCTCTATAGGGCCATCGATCGGTCAGAAGTCACTCTTCTTGCCCTATTTGATGTCAGTGCTGCTTTTGACACTGTTGACCATGATATTCTTCTACAGCACCTCTCTGTCTCATTTGGTGTATCTGGTCTTCCTCTGGCCTGGTTAAAATCCTATCTCTCTGAACGCCGCATGATTGCATCACTTGGTTCTTCCTACTCCCGTGAAGTGCCAGTCACTTGTGGAGTCTCTCAGGGTTCAGTCCTTGGGCCGCTTCTGTATATACTTTATACTGCTGATGTTGCACGCTTGTTTGCACCATATAATTTTAAAACACATATGTACGCTGATGATATTCAGGCCTATTCACAATC
Source organism: Metaphire vulgaris (assembly GCA_018105865.1). NCBI lineage: Eukaryota > Metazoa > Annelida > Clitellata > Crassiclitellata > Megascolecidae > Metaphire > Metaphire vulgaris. The sequence continues at coordinate 9,841,122 of CM030839.1, read as the reverse complement.
CAGCCCCACTAATGTGCTGCAGATCACTTGTGAATTTGTTGAAGCCTCTGACTTACTTCATTCATGGATGCACTCAAATCGTCTTTTACTTAATCCAGCTAAAACTCAGCTCATCTGGTTTGGTACTCGAGGTCAGCTCTTAAAAACTGATCATATGTCTGTGCAGTCTGCCTTCCCCGGCCTCTCTTTCTCCTCCTCTGTCTGTGATCTTGGTATAATTCTTGACTCTGAGTTAACCTTTATGGATCATATTAACTCACTTTGTCGCAGTTGCTTCTATCATCTCCGCCAGCTTAGAGTGATTCGATGTACACTAGACATGCCATCTGCTTCTACTTTGATTCATGCATTTATTTGCTCAAGGCTTGACTACTGTGGTTCACTTTTTGCTGGTCTTCCATCGGTGCGACTTGATAAACTCCAGATGGTTCTTCATTCAGCAGCCAGGGTGATTGCTGGTGTCACAAGACGTGATCACATTAGTGATTATATGACGTCTATTTTACACTGGCTGCCTTATCCTGCTCGAGTTGAGTTTCGTATGTTGAGAGCGGTTGCACTCTCTCTTTATGGTGCCACTCCATCTTACCTTTCAGAGCTACTCCATCCCCTTAGCTCTATCCCTGGTCGGCCATGTCTTCGGTCCACAACCAATGGTCTTCTCAGTGTGCCCCAAGCACGAACTTCCATGTTCCTGAAGCGAGGTTTTGAATCAGTTGGCCCTATCCTTTGGAATGCTCTTGACGCCAGTATGCGTGGCTTAGCAACTCCTAATTCTATGGCCCTCTTTTTGAAACGACTTAAAACTTATCTCTTTGTCAATATACAGTAATTTGCTGTGGAAGCGCTTCTGAGTGATCTTTCAGAAGAGGCGCTATACAAATATTTTGTTACATTACATTACATATATATATATAATTATATATATATACCGGTATATACACACACACACACACATATATATATATATACATATACATAAATACATATATATTATGTATATATATATATATATATATATATATATATATATATATATATATATATATATATATACACGCTCATCAGGCAGCCGACGACATCAGGTCGCCAGGAACAGTCACATTCCAATTACTCCGACTTTACGTCCCTCCTCCGTCGAAGACAGTGATGCTGGGGGAGAGATCAGTGACCCGAGGAAACCCTCTTCTTTGGAATGCGCTTCCTGCGACTGTGACGCCAATCACATCTGTGAAACCTTTCCTGACCACACTCAAGACGCATCTTTTTCGTGTCTCTTACGACTAACTACCGGAAAACCCTAGGTCTATCATTCTGTATGAACTGTGATGTAAAATGCTCTTGACTTTAGTCTTAGCTATGCTATAGCGCTTCATAAATCATCTATGTAATAATAACAATAATAATAATAATATATAATAATATATATATAATATATATATAAATATATATATATATATATATATATATATATATATATTGACTACCGGGTAGGCATAAAATTGTTAAAGATTGTCAGCACAGATTTACAAAGGCGCGTTCATGCCTGACCAACCTGTTGGACTTTCTGGAGGAGGTTTTTGATAAGCTAGATGAGGGCAAGGCAGTAGACACAATATATTTAGATTTTGCCAAAGCTTTTGATAAAGGCCCCCACATAAGACTGGCTGCCAAACTGAAGTCCTGTGGAATAAGGGGGAATATTCTCAGATGGATTCAAAATTTGTTGAAGGGAAGAAGACAGAAGGTTGGCATCAGGGGTGGCCATTCGGAATGGGCAAGAGTTATTAGTAGAGTGCCTCAGAGCTCAGTGCTTGGGACCATTGATTATATATATATATATATATATATATATATATATATATATATATATAAATATATATTGATGATATTGATGAAAGATTACTATCTAAAATTTCGAAGTTTGTCGATGATACAAAGATGTGCAGAAATATCGACTCTGAGGATGATGCTAAAATTGCACAGGAAGATCTAAGGAAATCACTTCAGTGGTCCGTGGACTGGTAGATGCTTTTCAATATTAATAAATGTTCTGTAATGCATGTTGGGAAATCTAATAATAGTAATGAATATACTTTAGGGGGAGGCTTCTAACCACAACAGAAAAAAGAGACTTGGGGTAATCATTCATATAAGAATAAATCCATCTCAACAATGTATGGAAGCTGCAAAAAGGGAAACCAAATGTTGAGAATGATGAAAAGGACAATAGTGAGTAGAGACAAAGAGATAATCGTAAAACTATATGTCATTAGTAAGGCCTCATCTAGAATACTATGTTCAGGCATGGAATCCATTCATGAGAAAAGATATAGAGCTTTTATAAACAGTGCAAAGACGAGCAACAAAGATGGTTAATGGATGCCATAATTTAAGCTATGAAAAAGACTTCAATATTGTGGACTGACAACATTACTTGTATTACAGTACTAGTACTTACTACTTAGAACTCAAGTATTCACATTTGCAACTCAAGTACTTGTACATGGGATCTATGTACTCATTCCACAAATGTACACAGACCGGTTTCAAATTCCTAGCCAAAAATTTAGTATGCACACAAACAAACAAAAGATAAAATTGATTATGTACCAACCATAATCAGCTGTACAAACGGCCAAAATGGTCTCCTCATCAGTACATGGACGACATTCTAGGGCAAAAAAGATAATTGTTTATATAGAACTACAATTATTTTACAATTACATGAGCAAGAGAGCAAATATGCACAAGTGTATATTAATTAGCATAACTGATTCATTACAGACACGCTCACACAGTCACACACCCTGGACTACGCTCACTGGGTCAAGAGTCTGTTTAAACAATTTAGCCCTTGATTTTAAAAATTCTTATCATCTCCATAAACATTGTGCAATTAGCAAACTTTTGTGCTTATTCCTCAAACAAAGGTGATAAGACTGTTGATCAGTTTTTGTTTAGTAAAATGGATTTCTGTGGATTTGTCAAAAGAGATAACTAAATACACAACCATATCTGCAAACAGTCCCTTCTGTTTACAGTCATCTCATGCTAAAGTCACTGCATCAATCTTCATTGACATTAAAACAGTTTGACTGTAGCACATACACATTTGTACTTCAACCATTTAAACTTGAATTTGAGTCATGAAAACAAGAAGTTCCACAAACATGTCAATATTGCATAAACAACTTTGTCAGTAATTCACACATAAACCCCATCTCCAAATTTTACATTGAGCCCTAATTTTACATAGAAAGTGTCTATAAGCAAAGCTAATAAAATTATTAAAAATAAACTTTACATTTATCAGTAGCAGTGGTGACATCAGTTTGTAACAGTCTTGTCTCAATAGTTTAACAATTAAAACCCTAACACTGTAAACCAGGATTGCCTTCCTGTACATAGCACATAATATTGGTACTCAAGCTAAACTGTTTATGTACTGTTCAAAGACTGGTTCTGCTGCAGTGAGATGCTGTTAACCTAAACCGTTTCTAAATCTGATATGAAGTTTCAGTAAAATCAGCAAGCAATGGGAAAAAAATTAAAATTGTTCATCCAAATCCAAAACTGACACTTTGTGGGCATTTTTGGATTTAGGTGAACAAATTCAAATTATTTGCCCATTGCTTTCTATTTCTATTCTATATTCTATTTCTATTTGCCCATTTCTTTCTATTGCTTTAACATCCTTAAAATTTAACTTTCAAGAACCATGTGTACTAGAAGTTTATGAAATAACCATTTGCTGCTCACTGCTGCAAACAATGCCAGAAAGACAATTGTCAAATGACTTACCGGTATTTCCAAACAATAAGAGAAAACTCAAAAGACCAAAAGGAACTGAAAAGTCAATCAAAGGCAGCTGCCTTTCCCTTGACACAATACATGGCAACTGATATTGTATACTAGACTATTTATATAGCACCGTAAGCATAGCAGAGCCAAAGACAAAGGCACTTTACAAAGAGTATGACTCCCAAAATATATGATTTTTCAGTCTTTTTAAAAACTGGCCTGTCTTTGATACTTCTGATTTTCGGTAGAATAGTATTGCATAGAAGTGGTCCGCCTCGTGAGAAGGCGCGATCTCTGAGGGTAGGGATCTTGAGCGGCTTTGGGATAACAAAATTTAAGAGAGATTGCATCATCATTGTCAAGGGATACACACTGAAGCATTGGTGCATGCCTGGATTAGTACGAGGCTGGATTACTGTAATAGTCTCTTGTTCAAAATCACTGAAGCTCAAATAAAGCACCTTCAGGCGGTGCAGAACTCGGCAGCGAGACTAATCACAGGAACCAGATGGAATCAACATATCACACCAATCTTGCGAGATCTACATTGGCTTCCAGTAAGCAAGAGGATAAACTACAAACTGATCTCTCTTATTGACAAGTGTTTGCGTCGAGAATCTCTGGATTACCAAACCCAGGACTGTCAACTTCTATGTTCAACAAATCAGAGTACATGCCTGCGGTCCGATGATACAGGGAAGCTTGCCTCCCACAGGACTTCCACCAAAATGGGAGATCGGTTGTTCAAGATCACGGGACCAAATGTGTGGAACTCTCTTCCGCCAGACCTACGTGACACGTCTTTATCCCGTGCTGTCTTTCTATCTCAGCTAAAGACATGTATGTTCGAGTGAATTATTTGACTGCAGCGGCACTTTGGTGTCACAAAGGGCCTTAGAAGTTTATTTATCTAATCTAATCTAAACAAGGTCTAGAGGGGAAGATGATCACAGTGTCGGCTGCCTGAGAGTGACACTGGAGGATATTAACTATATGCTGAAATGGAATTTCACACACTGGTTAATATCCTTACTTAATCTCTAAGATAATTATGCATCCTGCATGATAGCTTCAACGTAATTAGCACTACTTGCCCTGAAATGCAAAGAGGGGTCACTATACTAAATATCTAACAAAGCAGAAGCAGCACACAGAAATCCAAACACTTAACAACAACCACTGGGACATCAGTCTACAAGACAGGGCATCATAATCGTATGACAGGAAAAGCACAGGAAAAAGTGATTGGATTCAGGACTTTCAGCATTCAGCAATCATGAACTCTACAACAGAAATTACACTGCATTGCCCTATTTTAATCAGACTCAAAGTCATATGTACATGGAACTGCCATTATTACCAGATTCATCACCACCACCCCATCACCAAATACATCCAAAGAGACTTCTTCTTCAACTTCTTTGTTTTGCCTTTTGTACTAGATTTGCTTGTGGCTGCATTTTTGCAGAGTTCCTCATTGCTAACCTTCTCAGCACAACCAATTCTTAGTGTTTTTCCATAAGACTTTTTCTCAAAAGCAAGAATTCTTCTTTCTACTTCTTTTGCAATGACCTAGACCTATGTTTCACATCCATAGAGGAAAGTCATAAAAATAAAGAATTCTTGCATCTTCTTTTTTGTTTCTGTACTTATTGTCCTGCTCTTCCAAATCTTATCCATTGCTGTCAGACTAGCTATCTAAAGCAATTACTGCCCTTCTTTTGACGTCTTTGATGCGTTCTAAGTTGCATGTCTCTTCCGAGAGAGGTAAAGCAGACAAACATACTGCTGCCTTTTATGGTGCTGGCATTTGAGTGAAATGCACAGGAGAGCTTATTCTCAAATAGGATACATCAAGCCAAAAACTTTGATTATATATGAGAAAATAAAATGAACAGAGATTTTACTGATTAGGATATGTATCTGAGTTGGTCAAACTTCAGACAATCCTCATAAAAATTGTTATAAAAGTTGCATCAGATTACTAAAGTTCATAAAATCAACCTTGTCAAGTGACTACAGACACAACACATACATACATGCATACATCAATGCAGCTATCATCTCATGTTTCTCTTATACTAAGAGATCCTAGGAAATACTAGAGCAAAATTTTATTAAGTATCAATTTCCACCCATTTATATTAAAGAATGACTGAAGGAACACTGATGCCATAAGCTTTATAAAGAACTCTGTGCTTAAGAAGTAGAAAACATCCTATATGTTACACCCTGCAGATCATTAACCAGGGACTTGATCAAGCAGAATACCTTCATCTGCAATTTATGCAGATAATTATTCATACCAAACACTTAAAAGTCTTACTCTCAGTAAAGGGCTGTGGACTAAAATCATGACTTACAAAATGTCTGCATTTGCTTAAAATATCTACACTTGATTTTTGCACAATTACCGAAAAACAAATACATCACCGGCAAACAATGTCGCACAACAAAAATTCCAGTTTGAATGGTACTCTGAAATGAGTTTGTCTCTTACATCCAAGAAATACCATTCTTATGCAGTAGCATCACAGAACAGTGCATTGAGTGATACTTGTTACTCATTCAATGATTCATAGTCAACATATATAATCCAGGTAGCAAACAACAGTTGCTGCTGCTATTTTTATTAGGGCATTATTGAATTTTGGCTCCGGCTCCAGCAAAGCTGAATTCCGGCCATTTTCACAAATCCGGCTCCGACCAAATTCTGGCCGGATTTTTGCCGGATTTGTACTCTGCCTACACACAAGAAATTTCTCTACAGTTTCACCCTAAGTACTAAGTGTAGTTATAAGTTTTAACAGGTAAATGTTTTAATTAATGAGTAATAGATAATTTTTCTGATTAAAATAAGACTAATAACAAATACAATAATTTATTAGTGGAGTTAGTGTTCACTTGAACAGCTAATTTAGCTACGTGGCACCTGTGATATAACATTCTGTGCAAGGCAACTAATTCAGAGAACAAAGCATGCTGTTATATGTCATCTTTTTCGACATCAGAAAGGCATTTGATTCAATCAATCGAGCATCTCTTTGGGTTATTTTACAGAAGTCTGGATGTCCCCCTGGATTCATTGCAGTGGAGAAAATGATGCAGTTCAGCATGGCTGCTCGAATCTCAACATATGGACACCTGTCAGAAGCATTTGAAATTTTTACAGGTATTAAACAATGGTGTATATTAGCACCTTTGCTATTTATATTGTTCCACTCTGCATTCATTCGAGAGGCAACCCAAGATTTAGCAGAGGGCATTTATATTCGATGCCGATGCTGCACTGATGGCAAACTTTTCAATCTTAGTCATCTGAAAGCAAAGACAAAAGTCTTGATGGCACTTATTCAGGATCTACCATATGCACATGACTGTGCATTCTTTGCCTACAAAGCAGATGTCCTTCAAACAATATCAAACAGGTTTGCCTCTGTTGAAAAGAATTTTGGACTGTCAATCAATCAATCCAAAACAGAAATCTTATATCAACCACCACCACCATGTTGTCCAAAAAAACCGATGAAAATAATAATTGACGATAAGAAAATAAAGCATAAAAGAAAATGTTCACATCTTGATTCTGTCCTAAGTGACACCGCACTACTATATGATGAGATAGACACCAGGATACAGAAAGCTGCTGTCAGTTTTGAACGTCTGAGAAAACGATTATGGAAGGCACAGGGTATTCAAGTGCAGAGAAAAATAAACATTAGATACAATGCCACTGTCCTTGGCGTTCTACTTTATGGAGGTGAATGTTGGACCCTCACAGACACCACATTAGAGCCCTAGAGGCTTATCATGTCAGATTTCTACGCTCTGTCCTTTCAGTTCGTTGGCAAGACAAAGTCCCTAATGTGGAGTTACTGAAGAGGGCCAGTTTTGGAGGCCACTCTCTTGAAAATGAAGCTTAGATGGATCTCTATCATATGGAAGGCAGTTGCCTTCCTAAAATCCTTTTGCATGGTGAACTTTCACCCAGTCACTGGCAGCAATGTGGACATTTCAAAAGATAAAATAATCAGTTGAAGGTTACCGTGAAGTAGTGCAACATAGATTTGAACAACTGGTGACCGCATCCTATGGCGCAAACTTGTCCACGCTGGTCTTAAAAACATGGAGTCCAATCGCATCTCCAATGCTGAAAGAAAACAGCAAGATTTTCCAGATCGGAAAAAATCATCTCAACCCAGCATCTTTCACCACTGCCGGTTTTCTCTGGGCAGACTGTGGAAGGATATGTGCAGTGAAGTCACTGGTGAAAACATTCAAAATTATCAGAGTAAACACAAACTGTACCAGTACATATAGTCTATTACACAGACACTATGGAAGTCATCATTGATACTGATGGACTGCTAACTACTACCAGGTAACTACAAGAGTATTAAGTATTGATTGATGGATAATAAGGTAGAATGGGCCACAAATGTTCAGCAAACGGATCCCAGGCATTGCAGATGATAAAAGCATGTGCTGCTATTCAACTGACATAATGTGAGATGATAACAGCTTAGTTTATAATCAAAATTAGAACTCAGGAGGGAAAATTCAGTAAAAATATATATGCAAAGAGATAGATAATGATTTGTTAGAATACCCATAGGTGACTAGTACCAATTAATGACTAAGTTCAGGTGATTGCAAAGGCTGCAGAAGTTGAACAATGACCTCTGCCCCAGGTAAACTGGAATATCCTAAAACATAAACAGTCAGCAGAAAGGTATCATGTAAGATCTGCCATCATGCATGAATGTCCTGTGGGCATTTTTATAACACTGCACTACCACACACACTTTCAGACTTATAAGTCATCACAAGGTAGGTACAATGGCAGCTCCAGGATTTGGCAAGTTGGAGGGGGCGCTTTGGGGTGGCAACTTCTAAGCATGGGGGCCAACCATTTGCTGATAGGTATGTAGTAGTAAGTCCCGAGTGTTTCATAGATTATCATTGCAATCACCTGCACAATTTCACGTCTACCAGACGTAAGTCATCTAACCCTGGGCTCTTGTCAGTCTTCTAATCTAATCAAATCTTAAACTTCTATAGCACCACTTCATAATGCACAGGAGCATCAACCAATGGCACACCAAATCAAAACCGTTTAAAGATCCACGTCAAATCCAGTTATCCGGCAGGACAAATGGTGACAATCTATGGTGGATAAGCCAAGTTAAAAAGATGGGTTTTAATATTGTTCTAAAAATCTGTAATGAATTTGCAATGCACACATGCTGAGGCAATGAGTTCCAGAGTTTGTGGGCCGCCAATGAGAAAGCACGAGTACTTAGAACTGTCCGAGTAGGAGACAGGGAGAGAACTATTACAGATGAGGATCTGGTCAAGCATTTGTTTGTTTGTACAGAAAGTTTTCAAATTGGCTAAAATCTTTATAACATTTTCTCTTGTACAAACTGTGAGCATTTCATTTTCATTTCCCTGAATTTTTGGTTCTGGTACAGTATTTAATATAATATAATATAATATAACAAGGTTTAAAGTGGTTCAGTAGGGACTGCCCTGTGTGAGAACCACTGCATTGCATTTTTATTTCTATAAACACTGGGCAATGGTCATGCATGAGTCTTTTTGCACAGTTTGAAAAATAGGAGTACACAGAGGTTCAACGATAATGCAAGGACTTCAAACAAATAGCTAATTAACAGTAACAAAGAATATCTCTGGTGAAAAAGTAACTCCAACAGACAAAATTGTGATAAATTAACACATGCTTGCAATTAAGCAGTGCATAGTAATAGTAGCAAAAGAAACATAATGCTGCTAGAAGACAAATGATCAGAAATAGCAATCCAGCTGTTTGAACTCAGTGCCTTAGTTCATTTTGCCCATCATCTCCCTAAATACTGAAAGCAGATGCACAGTACTATTTTTTATGCACATGGTACTTCATTCGAGGGACTCATGAAAAAACAATTGTCTGGAGAAATTGAGAAATTGTGTGGTTAACTCTTTTCCGGTTCAGTCTGAGGTGTGAGAAAGACCCTCCAAAGGTGATTGTGTCGAAATGATGTAATGTGATTGATAAAAGCTAGAAAATGAAACTGCCTCCCCTTTTGTCTCAAGATTGCTGGACTTATCAGTGACCCAGCTCACTTAGGGAAACAGAGGACATTCTGGTTGATGGGACCTAGAGTCTCCCATGCTATATGCAGGAAGGTAAACCTAGATAACAGACTTACATAAATGGATGTTTCCTGACAGCAGTGAATCCCACTGCAAGGGAATGGGTGGGCAAGTATGCAGCGGTAACAGTGTCTGCTATGGTTGCATCCCAGACGAAGCTGAGGGGGACGGGGGCTGGGGCTTGCCAAGGAATCTGATCATGTCAGTCTAGTCTTTTCTCATGAAATCTGCAGATGGATGGGATTCCAGCCCTAACCAAGGCCCTCTGCACCAGGTTGATTAGCATGGGGGACACTGCATGTATATATGTGTGTGCACAGTACACACACACACACGCATGCATGCACACACACACACACACACACACACACACAAACACACACACACACACACACAAGCATGATTCAAAGTCTTCACAAACAGTGTAAGCATTTCAAAGTTTCTAAGAGCTATTCCTTACTCAAAAATTTCAATTGTTGTATTCAAATGCTTATGATAAGACAAATGTGTGATAGAGCTAGAGACATATACTGTATGATAGCTATTACAAATTCAGCAAAAGATGAACTAAAGATTAGCCTGCAATTCATCTACAAGCTCAGTCTGAAAATTGAAAAATACATCACTGAATCACTCTGTTTCTGCTTAAATGACAACGTTTCTGTATGATGGAATACACGCACTTGAGGTCTTGAGGTATCTGAGATCAAAGAGAATTGAAAAATATCTAACAATTGAGATAATTAAAATATATTACAAATAAGAGAAAAACTACAATTTTCCAGGTTTTCTTGTTTCTGCTAGCAGACAGTGACTTGGTCAAATAAATCAATAATTACAATACAAGTTCACACCAATCAGCGGAGAGATATGATAAAAGGAATTCAATAAAAAATAGTTGCGCTTAACCCTTAAATGCATGAGTACTTTGCCAACCATTAATGCATGCTCATTAGCAACCTGTTATTTTATTTAGAAGAAATTTAGTATAACAAAAATGTGCATAGTTACACTATTGCATACCTTGGGTAGCTAGTGACCCCATGACATACTTTTTGCATAAATATTTTGTAAACACAGTCTGGACTGTATGCAGATGTAGTACAGTTGAAAACAAATAGATTGAGGAATATTGAGTGGCCAGCGTCTAAATACAAGAAAGACCTTCCACAAAAACACTCAAAGTAATTAGCCATTGGGTTGTTGCATATAAGAGTTAATTACCTCATTTATGCCATTGAGATGCAGAAATATGGTGGCTATAAAATCACCTAAAATCTTTCATCAAAATAAAAGTACCAGCATGAAAGATTCAGGCCAATTATGATAATATCTGGATTGCTTCCACACATAATAATACTAAAGTTGTTAGACTGCTGGTTTTGAAGGACCGGTTAACCGTTCAAAAAAAGACTGGTTAACCGGTTAACCGCTCGTTAGCGGCAGTCTGGTGTCGTGCCAATATCAAAGCGCTTTGATGCCGCCAGTGCCTATGCCAGCGTCCTGCACGGCTACAACACTTCAAATTGAAATTACAGTTAACCGGTCAAAGTTAAAAGGACCGGTCCTTGCTCTTAGGACCAGTTAACTGGTTAACCGTTAACAACCTTAAATAATACCTAAATGAGTCAACAGATCTATGGATCAGTGACTATTGTTTAAACTACAGTATACTATCCTCAACAATGCACATTGTGAAAATCATTTCTATAATTATACAACTTAATATACCTTGCATCTGGCTGATGTTCGACTGAGGCATCACTTGAATGTCATACTCGAACACCATTTTACCATAAACTGGTGACGAGCTACTGGAATCAGTTTCAATGAAGATCACAATTGGTTCGGCTCCAGCAGACCTTAAACAGATCTCACGAGTCCTGCTAACCTTTGAGTTGTTTAGAGCAGCCAAGCGAGTAAGAGTCTGATTTCCTTCTAGAAACAGCTGCAGAGTCGCAAACGATGAACGAGCAATAAAGCACAGTTCATAGTGCTGTGACTTAAGTAGCGGCAGAAAGTCCAGGGCGAGTCCTCCAAATGGAGTCCTCCAAGTCACCTGCCCCTCAGAGCAATGAATGGAGATCTTCTGAATGATTTTTTCCTCTGCTGTATCATCCCTAGAATAGCATTTAACCAAACTCAATCAGTACTGGCATTGCATGTCAGCTTCATAAATTTAAAATTCTAAACTAAAATTAATATAGAAATAGACTCCTTTACATCTGTTCCAATAACAGAGAACAAAGTGATCAAAAGAACAAGTGAAAAATGAAATAAGAAGCGATCAATCAAAAGACTATTTGCAATTAGATAGATTTCAATTTATATTGTAATGAAACTCTCATGTTTTTGGACATTCTTTGAGCAGAACATGAACATTCATCTACTATTCATTCTATACAACTTATACTGTATGCCAAGTTGTCTTTGCCTCTAGTTTTAGTTTGGTTATATAAATTGTTGTGTAGTAATGCAAATATCAATATTAAAACTATAACTGCTGCTACTGTTCCTGATACTACTACTATAGCTACTACTACTAGTAGTCGATAATACAGCATTACATAATATGATACTAGCTCTCTCTAAATATTGTCAAACAAACAATAAATAATACTACAGAATACAGGAATTCACATTCGGATGCTTTTGGCAGATTGGTTTAAGCTAAGATATATTTCATAATAGGCCTAAATCAATTTCCGGATATCACTGTTTAATGGATTGAAGATAAAATGAGCTAAATTTGTACAATTTGTGCATATTAATGAATGTGTTCAATTCAAGAGGTGCAGATTCCTGATATTTTAATGCATGTCTGCCTGATCATCAAGAACACCAAGTCAAAAAATATATTTAAATTCAAATGTTACAATTCACCAGACACCATGGCAATAAAGTTTGATACATTGAATAGCATCACAGAGCCAAACACACACTTTCATCATTAAATGACACAAACAGTTTCTAATTTATTTATTATCAACAAAGTTCTTGGAAACTGCATCACTATCATTTTCAATTTATATTGCATTAGTATCATTTTATAATTAATATTGCAACACAAAAATTGCCAACTATAGTTTAAAAGAAATTGAGCAGCTACAATGCTACATGATTTAAATTTAAACAGATCTGACACATGTGTGTAGACTTGAAGTTAAAAAAGTGCCAGAAATTACATGAACTGTCATGTATTAGGAATGCAGGTCAGAACAGGTAGAGACTGAAAGAAGTTTAAGAAGATGAGGTATAAAAAGTTGATAAGAAGTTGAAGTAGAGTCGAGTGGGTTGCAGCAAAAGAATTGAATTTACAAGGTCCATTACATTATTATATAAACTATTTGCGTTCCACCTAAATATGACTTGCCAACTACTCTACAAGCACTGACAGGCTGATCTAAGAAGTAGAAAAGCGGGTCACAGACATTCTCCCCCTGGACATTATCCCCCCGGACATATCCCCCCAGCAAAGAAGTAATGAACAATGTAAATCAATATCATAGATCTTAATTTTAAAAAGGTACTTATCAGTTATCTTATGATATGGCTGCCATCAGAACCGTTTAGGGTTAGTGTTTCGTGTCTGGTTTATGGTGTGGGTAATGATTATATGTTATATTCGTCAAAGTCCATAGAGTAAACCAGGGGGGATTATGTCCGGCAGTGTCATTTCAAAGGGTGTACCGGGAAATAATGTCCGGGGGGGATTATGTCCAGGGGGAGAATGTCCTACACTCTAGAAAAGCAATCTGCACAAACTGAGCAAACTTGGGGAACCAAGTGGATGCTAGACCATTGGAGAGAGCAGTCTGCAGCAGAAAGTTCTTCACTGTTCTGGTCCCATAATGTTTTGCTTGTTGATGAGTGATAAGTTTGTGCTTTTTAACTTGAACAAAAGAACAGCTGGGCAAAAGGCAGTGAAATACACAGATGTAATAGGTATGTGAAGCAAGGTCATGAAATGAATATGTATAAAAATAAAAGTACTTTAATTTTATGATAAATTTAAGTAGGACACCCCAGTAAGTAGAGTGAAAGTGGCTTAGTCAGAAAAATGAGCAAAATGAAGTAGCTGCAAGACAAGTAATTTATTTAGTGACTAATGTATACTGCTGTGTTGGTGGACATTAGAAACAACCAATATAAATGTCTACTCATGTAAATTTTTAAAAGAAACTAGATTATGGTCTTATGCTCTGGTTTCTCTGAAGGTACGTTTAAAATTTCAGGCAAAATCAACATCAAGCGATTCCAAGGCTCCTTAAAAATTACCAAAGCCTGTATACCAGTATACTGTTATAACAGAGTAGATTTGAATTTCTATCCATAAAATTGTAAATTTTAAATAAATGATGATTTATTCATTTATATAGCACAAATTCCAATAACACTAATATTCTTTATAATTGGACCATGATCCCAGATAAAGATACAGGACAGAAAAAGGGTCAAATCTGTTGTGCTGTTGGCCATGGTAGAGATAGGACAGACAAGGGTCAGAATCTGTTGTGATACTGGCCATAGTAAAGAGAGAATTTCTGACACTGATACATGAGAAAGAGAGAGAGAGAGAGAGAGAGAAAAAAACAATGGTCTGAACTTCAAATACAGGAGGCCAGTTAATAGAATGAGTGGGGGTCTTGCCAAAGTGACCAATTCTTAACAATGACTTTGGCATTGACTTTTCTCCCTGGCATTGTCTTCTCTATCAAAATTGGGAATTAGATCAGTGCATTTGCTTTGTTGAAGAATATACAGAAGTCCAGAGTAAAAAGGACAGTCCACTATGTCCTGAAAAACAATAGCTTTAGACCAACTGAAAAATTCTTATAAATCCTTTTGTCAGTAAAGGGATGAGAACTCAGAACTCAGTGTGATCCAACAGAAAAGGGAAGTGAGTTTAATTATTGTACATTGCACTTTTACTGTATTTATCATTATAAGGCATTTTAAAACTAACTTTGTCTTTTATTTAAATTATAACTTTAGTTTTAATCCATCCTCTAATTTACTATAGGACTTTAAGTTCCCCAAACCTTAGTATAAGCCTCACGCTTATACTGTTAGCCCTAAATGTAGTTCAGTAAGTTTTAGAGCCACATAGAAAAACAACCGTTACAAAAGTCAACAAAATGTGCCTTATTCAGTATTCACAGCCATTGGTTTCACAATTTTAATATATCTGTTACTTTAAGATCAATATTAATTATATTAGTTGGAGAAATTTCCAAAATTTCCAATGACTGTGTACTTGCTACTCGTGCAAAAACTGTGTGCCAAAAGTTTCACAACAAATTCAAGTGAATATTCAGACTCTGAATCACAACAGCTCAAGTGGAGTGTGTCTGGCATCAGCTGAACAACAAGACACACTAAACACCTCACTTGTTGCCAATTCATATCAGGCTCCAGTTGTCCAAGACCCTTATAAATAGTCTTATTTCAAAAACACTGACATCATAGTCACTATCTCAAAACTGCCCTTCCATTGGTGGTAAGATAAGGTCATTGGGTGGTAAGGTCATTGAATGACAGACTTGTTGGTCAAGACTGTGCAATGGATGTCACAGAAGTGTTTCTCTCTGCATCAAGAAAAATATAAAAGGGAAGGAGAGACAGAATCACAAAGATAAGAGTGACAGTGCTTCCTTCCAGAAATGACACCTGACCACTTGAGCTACATATTCCAAAGTTGTGTCAAAACTGCACTTGAGGCCAAACAACCAGTAAGAGAAAGAAAGAGATAAACAAAAGACTGTCAAAAGGAGATAAAGAAAATAAATACAGACAAATACCCTAGAACAAATTCAGGCAGAGTAATATTAATATTACTAGTAGAGACACTGACACTCAACATGACACTCCACAAACGAACAGATATATTGTGGTGGCAACACTTGACATCAAAATAAAATGAACACTTCAAGCAATAACTTGGGGTAATTCATTTTATTATTATGTCAATTCAGAAACAAGCTTTAAAAAGAGATCAACTGGGCAATGTAAAAGCAAGACATCAATATAATTTTATTGGTCACAATCTGCCAAGATAAATTATACTTTATGTGCCAGCTTGTAGGTTGAACTATACAAAATGATTATCATCACATAAAACTTTAAATAATGATTAAATCATGATGTTCTATTTTGGGCTACTGGAAATCTGTTCCATATAGAGACATGACACATTAACTATTACAAATGATCAACAAATTGATACTTACGTTTGAAAGTACCGTAAATGCAATGGGATAATAATAAAAATATTTTGGACATGGTGAATCAAGATGGTCAGCAATGAGGAACAGTACAAGAAAATCCAGTCAAAGAATCCCTGATGCAAAATGTGAAACCAAGGAAACGTTATCTCATATTACATATGTCATGAATGAAAGATTACAGAAAAAATTTGATGGCCCCAAGAAAGAAAGGAAGACCACAGATAGATAATATAAGTGACTGGTTCAAGAATTAAGCCTCTGAACTCTAAAAAATAGCATATGGCACTGACACTACTGATGATGATGCTGACAATTCTAACTAGGCCTGTTTTAAAATTAAAATAAATGCAAAATTCACACCTTTTTCTTTCTGTATCCCTACCATATATAATCATGGTTATAATAAAGGTAAAGGTAGGTCCCATACTCAAATCCGAGCATTGGGTTCTGGCACTTATCTCCTGCCTTGGCAATCAGCGGCATGCGTGGTATAATCCATTAACTGGGGTAGGTTGCCATTACTTACCCCATAACCATGTTTTACTTTGCAGCTTAACGCTGCTCCTCAGTTTATCACCACCCTCTAGTGAGTAAGGCTGAGTCGACCTTAGGGCTCCTGTGGGAATTGAACCTGTAACCTTCTGCTCCATAGTCCAGTGTTGTTACCACTCTGCTAACTCCCTGCCCCACCATGGTTATAGATAATTATAATAGCAAATATGCAAAGCTACTCTTTACAAGAAATTTTTATTTCACTTTGCAGACAAAAGAAATCTAAAACTTCTAGTGAAGTTGAAACTATTATTCACTCAATATCTGTATTAGTTGAGCAAAAATAAAGTTTTAAAAGGTCAGCTTGAAAAAATGAAATTTAGGTCTTACCACACATTCCAATCACAGGCTGTTCCATCCACAGGAAGGCTTATGAGAGGAGAACAGGTGATGACAAGCAGAGAACTGAGAAGAAGAACACAAACTGGAACAGTGTTGGAGGCCATTCATATAAATTATGGGTAAAAAATGTGGCCACCAGTACTCTTTTCAAGGCATTTGAAAATTCTTGGGTTAACCAAATTTCCTCTGCAAATCAAAACAAACAGAAAAAATACACTTATGGCATTGTATACTGTGCAAAGATATTGGATTTTTTGTAGACTCAAAGATGACATTTGCGATTGAGACATTCAGTTGTCTTGTCTTGTCTCTGTAGATTTTGGCCGATTCAAACAGATTCAAAAGATTCAAACAATCTAAATTACTGGGTTTACTTGAAAGGAATCAGCAACTGTGACCAGGTCTGTACAGTTAAGCACACACAAATTCATGGTTCATTTATAGCATTTCCAACACTACAGCATATATCAAAAAAGCCAATAAATGTATTCAGTCATGCAGTTAGGAAAACATCCACTGTGCTAGAGCTCTTCAGAGTTGTAGCAGCAAAATACAACAGTCACATTGTGTCTGATTGTGACATTTGTAGTATTTAAACAGCATAGCCCATATAGACTGTCATCTCAATTAGTAATGGTAACAAGCATCACCATATGCCCACAAGAATTAACTGAAGTCATCGTGAAAATTCAGTCATAGGCCTAAATATCTACCCTTGATTACAAGCAGTCACATATAAGACAGGATGTGGGAATAATTAGGACAGTATAAGCATTCCCTTGAAATGAATAGCATCACTTGAAGTTCACATATTTTGAATGCTGGTATTCTGCTTGGGCACTAATTAGACACATTAAAACCCTAAGTCTCCTAGGCTGAAGACTGAGTTTCCTCAACCTACAGTTTAACAATTAGGCTGCTGGCTCAAATCTAAACCAATGTCACATTCTCAATGTCACTACAGAATTTGCATATAAAATCATATCAAGACACACTGTCCAGAGAACCTGACAAAGAGTCTGAATCAGATAAAGACAAATCATATATATAAGGGAATGACCCGAAACTGCTCCAGACATTCGTTCCAGCCGGATAATTAGGTATTTGGCAGTATCCAGATTAGCTGAATACTTATAGCAATATATGCTTTATGATATTTCAGTGCACATGCATATAGTAAATAGTGTTCAAGCATGCATGTTTTAGTGAGATATTTGGCTTTGTAATGTACTCGCAATTTTTGAATTCACATTTGATATTGAGTAACTGCAGCCCTAATTAGATTTGCTAAATGTTAGTTAAGTTTCATTTTTTGTTGAAAGATGACATGTGAACGGATTTTCAACAAAAAGTAGCAAAGGAGTGAGACTGTGTATGTCTTGGAAACTAGCAGAGAAATCCAATTTCAAGTTTTCTAATGATATGTAGAACTGCTCACTTTTAACTAGATCTAGAAATTCTTGTGCAGTCTTGTAAAGCGCAGGAAAGTATGTACAATTTATTGATTCAATTGAATAAGTTTAGCCTTGTTTCAAAATACTGATTCCCTTCAGTAGTACCTGGTAACCCAGGTTAGAGCATTGACTTATTTTCTCACATAAATTGCCAAAAAATTGCTTGAGCTCTGGAGGACCATGTAAAATCAGTTTGTGGGCCACAGGTTGGGCAACATTGCCCTAATGAGTCTTTTTTACTTTACAGTTTACAAGTACACTGTTTATATTTGTGATAAACCTCAATAAACCTCATATTAGTCACTTGCTTTTTATCACCTAACCATAGGTTTGCCCAGTTGTATTAGATGGCCAAATACCACAGTAATACTATTTGCAAGCCCTTAGCCCCATAATCAATTTCTCAAATAATCTATAAAAAATTGTCTACAGTTACATGCTACAAAACAAAATCTGGTAAAACAATCTGTGATAACACAATGAACTCAAACACAAACAGGAAATTTCCAATTATCAGAAGTCCCATATGGTACAAAGTTCATAATTATTCTGCTAAGCAACCTATTTCTGATTCTGTTGCAAATGATTGTCTTACCACAGCTTCTCTTCATGTTACAGGAACTTTCCATTAGTTTTTGATACACATATATATTAAATTTCAAAGCACATATATTTGAATGACATATCAATTTGAACAACAACAATGCAAACTGAAAATTTGAGTGTTTTCTGAAAATTCCTTGTGTGTATCACTGTAACATGGACCTATAGAATAGTCATTATATTATTCTGTCTTAGCTCACAACCAAAGCCATAATACCATCTAAACTGTAGAGTACAGCACAACTGAAAAACTGCTGCCAACCACACCACAAAAGCAAACAGCTGTATAGCCACAGATGGCACCAAGGTGTTTAGCAGCTCTGTTTATTGTTTGTCATTTCATATATATTTATAGTTAAAACTTATCTTTATACACAAGTCTTCATCAGGTCATAATCATTTGACTCATTCTCAGCACCTTGATATCCCTTGAGTTTTCAGCAGCATAACAATAAGTAAATAGGCCTACTGTAACCCCATGGTTTAACTTTGAACCATTGGGGCACAATGGAAGGCATGATGCAAATGGCTAGACTTGCAATTTCTTTATTAACATTACTGTCACTTTTCCTTTTCACCATATTTTTGCATAGCACCGACAATGCTCAGCAGGGTCATATATACAAATCCTTATTACTAGAACACACTAATTAGCAGTACTAACGTTGAGATTTATCAGTTTTTGACAGTAAATGAGTATGGTCAATTGGTGTAACTCTCTTTGCTATTATAAAAGCAGGGCAATAAACACAACAGGGCAATAAACATAACAGAACATAATGGGCAGATCTGACACAGTATAAGCTTCTTCCTTTGATCTTGACAATAACAATTTAGAAAGTCAAATGAGATTTTGCTCAACAATTGAATAATAGATTATTTAAAAACTGGATCTTTCCTAAAATATTAGATACATACAGAAAAAGCATACAGACTTTATTTTCTTCACTATTTCTATAATAAATATATAATCTCCAAGTCCATATCAGGTTCTCACAAAGGCCTAGAAAATGTATTTTCACACATATAACACGTGTTTTCAATAGTAAATTTTCAACATATCAGTGAGAGGTTCCACTCCCAACCAATGTTCCCTCTAAACTGTGCTGCTGCACACATGACAAGAAAATGGCAGCAGTTTGCAACCGCTGCACAGTGATTTTTAGTTTAAAATAACACTGATTTCGATGTTGTCTTGGGTGACATATGTGAAAAAAATTCAGGTGCTCAGGCATGAAAAGGTGAAAGGTGCCACTCACGCACTATACTTTTCCACGCACATTCAAAAAAAGAGGGAACATTGCTCCCAGCTCCCAACCCAAAGATTTTGACCTCTACTGGGGTCAGACAACAGAGATCAACATGTTTACCTCCATCAGAGTCAGCCTAGATCAGTGAAAAGTTAAACTCCAAACCACTCAGCAAACAGAACACTGTTTCTTACACACCTTTTACGAGCTAAAACAAAGGTGGATGCCATATACAGCCTATTTCACAAACAGTTTTAATTTATCAAATTTCTTTGGAAACAATAATATTATATATTAATAATAAACAATTATATATATATATATATATATATATATATATATATATATATATATATATATATGAAAAGCAACACAAATATTTCTACTCTTAAGGGCCACAGGCCACAAAAAGATCTTAAACTGAATATATTTACATAAACCAAATATTGCATTTAAATAAATCAAACCAACAAGGTATTCGTCTAACCTGAATAACCTCTGGTATCATTAATCCTGATTCAACCAACCCATTCATGCAACAAATTTACATGGGCGGTTTAGAAGGTTCAAATGGATTTAGTGTATGATGACTGCAAGTATCAACAAATCTTACAGAGATAATGAGAGATTTGTCAACTGCTTTAAAATTGTAAATTCAATTCAACAACATGTGCTGAAACAATAAGAGATAAATCAACAAATCCACCAAAATGTCAGAGTTCTTGCATCTCATGTATGAAGTGGAATTTGGGTATGCCTAAGTAGCAATTTGGAAAAGAGTCCATGTGAACAAATACGGTAGTCTTTGACAAAACTGGTAAACATGGTGCAGTATGGTGAATTGTATCATACTGGCCACAGTATCATACTGGCTGCTTCAGATGTGATCGAAAGGAAAATCATTGTTTTCTTTGTAAATTAAAAGGTGAAAGTACTGCTAAGTACAGAGTATATATAATGTAATGTTGCATTCTGATTCTGTTTGAGGTACTGTGAAGTTGCTTTGCACAAGAAATTATGATGCATTACTGCTATACAAAACGAAAAATAACTTTAAATAAGCAAAAAAGTATGGCATCAAATTTGAAAACTTTCCTTCTTTTGTCCTTCTATACTTAACACAGCATAGTACTGTTCTTCTTTTTTACTCAAAACACCCACACCTTAACACCTGATTAGAGTTGGGTGCAATTATTGAAATACATTTATTATACTTAAAAATAATTCAAAACAAATGCAAGATTTTAAGTCTAATAATGACCATGTCTGTTACAGTTATAAAGGCCTATAACATAGGACTACCATCGATAAGCCTACTGGCTGTTTCTTAAATAAGTCACAACAGATACTTCATGCATGAATTAACTCTCTCTCTCTCTCTCTCTATATATATATATATATATATATATATATATATATATATATATATATATATATATATATATAATAAAGTCCTATCAAAAGTCACCGATAACAGCTGTCAAACGCCAACTTTTTACGGTTATTTGCATCGCAGCTGAATCTGTTAACACCGTCCAACTTACCGTTACAAACTATCACGTCGGTCTAAGAGCGGGACGATTGACGACCATTGCCTTTGTACCGAAAGCGAGCAGTCCGCTTCCTTATGAGTTGCAACGTCGATATAAAAATCTGTAACGGATAAATGAAATTACCGAAGTCCGCGTCGGCTTCGAGTTATCCAAGTGAAACGATTTCAGCTGTCGAGATCGAGATCTCTGGTCGAACTGTGCGGTCGAAGGTCCGCCCGACCATTCACATCTCACTCCTCACGAGACGAAACTCCGACGCGAGACAACGGCATCGAGCGCCAGACGCCCAACGCATCCCCTCCTCTCAGTCGCTCTTCTGCACTACTCAATCGCACAAAATACTCTCATGCTATGTAGATACACAATATGCCGCTGAGGCAGGTTAAACATTTTAGAAAGGTGGAAACTTGAAGAACTACTGAAAAGAAAGTCGTGTGTTACTCTATTCGATGTCTTTTTCTTCGCGTCTGCGAGTCGCGCTTCGACACATTGTGGTTGATCAGTGGAACAAAATTGGACTGATGTCTTCTGCTTGCGAATTCGGATTTTAATTTAATTTCTTGTAGCGAACAATTATACACTTTATTAGGCGTGAGTTTATGCATAACGTGACAGTAGCAGCAATGCGTGGCGGTTAATCAGAGTTAAATTTGTTCAGAAACAGTGGACGTGGCCAGTGGAAAAGAAACCGACCCTTTTGCGCGAAGTTTGTTCTCAACCAGGATATGTGATTAATTAAGTCTCACCCCTCCTTGCGAATTGAGCGCTAAGGGACTGTCCATTAATTACGTCAACAATTTAGGGGGGAGGGTTTGAAAAAGTTTGACAGTTGTTGACAGGGGGAGGGGGTCAAGAGAAGTTGACGTCAACAATTTCACTTTGTAAAAATAATCAAAAAATAGGAAATTTCATGGAATACTACTTATTACAGTGGAAAAAACATGACAAAAAAGGTCATCACCACCACATTTTGACATTCGATGAGCAAAAAGGGGAAAGAATGGTCATCACCACAAAAAATAACCTTGTTATTGGGACCTGCCATTGATCTTGGGGGGGGAGGGTCAAAATTTTTGACGTAATTATGGGGGGTTAAGTGAAAGTTGACAGTTGTTGACAAGGGGAGGGGGTCAAAAATTGCCCAAAAATTGTTGACATAATTAATGGACAGCCCCTAACCCCTCCTTGCGATTCGAACTAATTGAACGAATTGAACATGTTGCATACACGCTATTGTATATCCCACCCATTTAAATGTGTTATTGTCGTCTAGTGTTTATTCTAACCACCTTGACATTGGGGGGATTTTGAAATGTTTGGGGGGAAGGTCTGAGTCTCCACACTTTGGGGAGGGGAATTTCCATCCCCAGCCAACATATACACAATTTGGGGGGAATTTTAAACTTGGGGGGAATACCCCAGAGAAGGCCTAGAATAAACACTGGTTGTCGTCAGCGTTCGCATATGCGTCATGCGTGACTGTCTAAAATCCAAGGCATAGCGGCACACGCTATTCACGGTCTGCAATAACTCGTTCGTTCTCTGACTGCTTAATTGTTACCTACAAGTGGAAAGTGCGGCGAGTGACAATAACAAAAGGCAAGTGCAGAGTTTTCTGGCCTGTCGAATGATTAAACGCCCGGCGAAAGAAAGTTGCGGCCGAGGTATCCGACGAAGGACTTTTTAAAAGCGATGTTATGAACGTCGGCGAGACGCTCAGCTACGTAAACACAGTGCACCAAACCGCTTTCATTGCGATTTGAATGAGTGCGCGCATTCTTCTAGTTCACGTGAATGCATGGGCCTAACCGTTGTGTGCATGAGAGCGCGCGCGTGTGTGGGAGGAGGAGTGCCTGGGAACTGGATG
Organism: Metaphire vulgaris; assembly: GCA_018105865.1. Taxonomy (NCBI): domain Eukaryota; kingdom Metazoa; phylum Annelida; class Clitellata; order Crassiclitellata; family Megascolecidae; genus Metaphire; species Metaphire vulgaris. The sequence goes on along the minus strand of CM030839.1, from coordinate 9,817,314 downwards.
CGAAGCTCCCCACCGGCGCTGGTCGAAGGTGATTATACCGGTAATTAATTACGACTCGGTACTATCCCAGGGTGACGCGAAAGTCCAGCCATTAATTATAACGAGCACTTCTAGTCTAGTTCTTCTGCTTCTAGCGAATGCCTTTCTTAACCATTTAACTGCGTCAGGTTGAGCCTGATGCAGGGTTCAAGCGGCGTCGCCAGAAATTTTTGGTTGGGGGGGAAGGGGCTAGCGTGTCAGATTCCTTACCCACCGCTGCCCCCCGCCCTTCGCAGAAAACTTCTTACCGGATTTGCGCGAATCAGGTAGGTGGTCTGGGGCAGGCTGGGGGAGCACTTGCCCCCATTTGCCCCCCGTGGCGAGTCTGGCGACGCTAGTGCCTGTTTGACATTGGACAATGCAAGGATTATTGCTACAGTAGGCTATAGATATGCAAAATCCAGAAGAGTGATGAAACAAATTAAAAGCACATTTTCGTGTGTCCCCAGCTTAGCTGAGTCAAACCGTACTAGAATTATCAATATATCCTGCGTCAATTTTATTCTAGAGCATTCGAAATGCCCCGAAAAATGGTGAGCCATTTGAAACGACCTATACAAAGTCTTTCAGAAATCTGTTGTCTGTCAAATGTCTACAAAATCGAATGAGAGATAAGGAGGGTCTAGAGATAGCTGGTTTCTTGTATCTCAAATTTTATCGACCACACAAATACTATACAATTGAAACCCTGTTTGACATTTGACAATGCAAGGATTAGTGCTACAGTAGGCTATTAGATATGAAAATTTCAGAAGAGTGATGAAACAAATTAAAACCACATTTTCGTGTGTCCCCAGCGTAGCTGAGTCAAACCGTACTAGAATTGTCAATATATTCTGCCTCAATTTTATTATAGAGCATTTGAAATGCCCCGAAAATGGTGAGCCATTTGAAACGACACTATACAAAGTCTTTCAGAAAGCTGTTCTCTGTCAAATGTCTACAAAATCGAATGAGAGATAAGGAGGGGTTTAAGAGAGCTGCTTTCTTGTATCTCAAGTTTTATCGACCACAAAAATACTATACAATTGAAGCCCTGTTTGACATTTGACAATAGAAGGACTAGTGCTACAGTAGGCTATAGATATGCAAAATTCAGAAAAAGTGTTGAAACAAACTAAAACCACATTTTCTCGTGTCCCCAGCTTGGCTGAGTCAAACCGTACTAGAATTGTCAATATATTCTGCCTCAATTGTATTCTAGGGCATTTGAAATGCCCCGAAAAATGGTGAGCCATTTGAAACAATCTATACAGTGTTTCAGAAATCTGTTGTCTGTCAAATGTCTACAAAATCGAATGAGAAATAAGATCATAAGAAGGGGTTTAAGAGAGCTGGATTCTTGTAAGACAAGTTCTATAGAAAACAAAAATATTATATAGGGCCTAATTGATAGCCTGTTTGCAGTGCGTTGCCAGGAATTTTTGGTTGGGGGGGCAAAAGGGTCTAGCATGTCGGATTCCTTACCCACCCCTGCCCCCTTCACAGAAAACTTTCTCACCAGATTTGTGCGAATCTGGTAGGTGGTCTGGGGCAGGTTTGGGGGCATTTGCCCCCATTTGCCCCCCCGTGGCGACGCTAGTGCAGGGTTCCGAGTCCTCCTTTGAATCTGGTAAGGTGGCAGAAACTCCAGAGAGTACACAATTCCTTAGTTAGAGTCATATCCAAAACTCCAAGATTCGAACATATAACTCCACAGTCCTTAGATTGGCTTCCTATCAAATACCGAATTACTGATAAAATTTGTCTTTTAGTATTTAAAACCAAATTAATTATATAATGAACCCTATTACCTTAATATGTGACTTATTCGTCAACCTACTTGTACAGTTGTACTACTCAATCCACTAGTAATTTTGACCAATTTAAAGACAGACAAGAACCCAGGATTAGATGGCTTAGGGGCTGTCCATAAATAATGTCAACAATTTTGGGGCAAATTTTGGCCCCTTCCCCTTGTCAACAACTGTCAACTTTCAGTTACCCCCCCATAATTATGTCAAAAACTTTTGACCCCCACCCCTCAAAGATCAATGACAGGTCCCAATAACAAGGTTATTATTTTTTCCCTTTTTTGCTCATCAAGTGTCAAAACGTGATGGTGATGACCTTTTTGCCACGCTTTTTCCCATTGCAATTAGTAGTATTCCATGAAATTTCCTAGTTGTTGCTTATTTGTAAAAAGTGAAATTGTTGACGTCAACTTCTCTTGACCCCCCTCCTCTGTCAACAGCTGTCAAACTTTTTCAAACCCCCTCCCCTTAAATTGTTGACGTAATTAATGGACAGCCTCATACGTCCAATTTGTCCAAGGCTTTTTTTATGAGGTTAGAAATGAAATTTGGTATGTGACTGCATTGATAATCAATGAATTGCTCAAAACTGGGGAAGTAGGCTACCACAAGACTGAAGAGATGCATTAGTCACCCCACTATTCAACAAGAGAAAATGAAGCGAACAAAGTAGTTACAGACCGGAAAATTTAACTTCTGTAATCTGCAAACTTATGGGGGAAAATGCTTAAAGAGAACATATTGGAACATTTGACTAGGTATAACGTTGTTGAAGACAGTCAGCATGGACTTACAAAGGAATGTTCATGCCTGACCAACCTGTTGGACTTTCTTAAATCACGTTATTATTATTATTTGCGCAGTAACGCTGTTTTTAAACTTTCTTACGACTTACATTTACTTAATTTACGAGATCATGTGAGATCACGTCAGACATTGACGTCACTACCAAACATATTAGAATTGAAAACTAGATAAGACATTTATATAAATATCCCCGAAACAGGCCCGTACGAAGTGGGGGCAGGGGGTGCAGTTGCACCCCTGGAAAAAGTAGGGGGTGCAGCGCACCCCCTGGAAGACGAGGCTGGGGTGCAGATCTGCACCCCTGGAATCTTTTTTGCCTGTCGACTCAAAAATATATAGGAAATAACCTTTTTTGCTTGTCCACCGAAAAATTTGACAACCAAACACCTTGCCTCGGAAAATTTGCACCCCCTGCTAAAAATTCGTTCAGACTTGCTTGCCTGGAAAGCTTATTTAAAATGGCTTTTTTGATTGCAGAGTCCTAAAATACCAAGTAACTGCAGTCATTAATCTGCAGTTGCCCAGAACTAGGTTTATAACATGTTTATAAAGACACTCAATCATGTGAAATCATACATTTTATAACTGTCCATTGGAATTTTATACAGACGGTCCACATCTATCCTGACATTTAAAATTAGGTTGGCAACAAATACAGCATACAGCTAGGAATTTTGGCTGGCAACCATCCTCTTGATCATAAGTTCAACATTTGTAAAAAGTTTTCAGTATACCATATCTGACAGTAATTTTTCAATTTTTACAGTGTGTTCAAGACCATAACACTTCAGAATTATACAATAAAATAGAATATTTCACATTTCAACTTATATAAGTGAAAATAAATTACAACAATCATGTGGCACAGCAATTTTTATTCAATCAGTTGTGAAGAAAAGAATCAAGACAGGTCTAGAATGCAAAGTGAATAGTTTTGCTACACAATTAGCTTTATAATGTTCTAGCAATAATTATTTTATGTCCCAGACTAGTTCATGTGAACAAAATATGTACTACAATGAATGCAAACATGTAAACAGCAAAGTCATCCAGCATCAAATACACAAAGCCCATAATGCGCCCGTAATACTCAATCAGACTCTGATCAATTCCTAAAAGACGAAGGATCGATATCCAAACTCCACTTTTCAGGATGTAGCTACCAGCAATGTCCTACAAAATATTAAAGAACCAGCCCTCAACAGTTGCATTATGCTCTTTTAAAATAATATGGCAGAATCTTGCTGGAACAAAGGTTTCAATTCAATGGCACACAAATTCTACTTATTAAATCTGTAACTGTCTATCAATTACTCTGTCACGCTGATTAAACTTGACATTATGCATTTAAAACAAATATCCATAAAAATAAAGCAGATATATCTGTTTCCAATGTTTATTGTGTAAGAGAACATAGTTAAAATCAATTAACATAATTGAGAATTACATTATTAAAATTAAGATATTAGATATATGCAGATGCATAATTCCTTCTAAGGTTTACAGTGCATGCTGAAAATAAAGTTAAAATGAAATTATTAATAAGTACACTTCATAATAAACTTAAACTAATAGATTATTAAGACAGCCTTCATTCACACCACTTTAAAAGATCGTCACAAATAAACACATTAAACAACAACACAACTCAGAATTCTTCAAAGCAACACACAACTATTCAAATTTCACAATTCCAGAATCTGTGAATGTTGTACAATGTTGAAATGCCGATAATGAGCATAAGTTATTCATTTTGAATGACTTAACGACCTTGTTATTTGTAACTAATTAGGCCACCTAATTCTTGTAAAACTGCTCATGCGGCCCACTGAGGAAAAAGGTTGGACACCCCTGGACTAGAGTACAGTTAAACCCCGTTATCTCACCCCTCGTTCTCTCTCCAAAATCGCCTCTCGCCAATGCACCCATGCAATCTACCACAGCTTGCTCACCAGTGGGAATGAATAAATGGAAGAAATCTGTCCATACCATCACCTCTCTAATAAAAATTAGAGTGCCAACTAGGCCAGTGTAGTTGGGTGTCAGCAATTCCTCAGAACTCAGAAAGTCAATTACCCATACCTAAAGGGCAAGAGACAGGGGAGGAGAGAAAGAAAGACATCAACAAAGGTAGGGAGAAAAAGAGTGCAATTGCAATTGCAATCTGTGCAATTCTTTAACAATGAAGTACGACTGTTAATGGGGTGCACATCAAAGAGAAAGGGCAAAAGCAGGAGAGGGAAAGAAGGAGTGACAGAGACGGGGGGGAGAGAGAGGAACTTTATTGAATTATTTAGGAAAAACGACTACAATGAACGTGAACCGTTTGCCTATTTCCACTCTTCATTTCACCATCTTATCAAGTAGTTAGTGATGTAGCGATGGCCGTTGTGTTGCCTCAGGCCACGAGGAAGGCATAACGCCACAGTGTGGTATCCATTGTATCTGAGGTATTGACCCTAGACAGGCTACTGTACTTCGTCTCCTTAAGGCTTAGGTCCTGGGAAGCAAGAAGTGCAATAGTGCAGGCCTGGCCCAAGTACTCAATTCCCCAGGCTTCCATGGACCCGGACTCCCTGAGTGATCGTTTCCAGTCTCACCACGAGGAGGCGACCTCCTAGAGACCCCCACCATATATTTCCACTGCTTACTCATAAACGCATTGGTAATACAGTGTACAGTAATTCTACATGGGGTGGAAATTTTAAATGGCAACTGTCCAAAAGCTTAAAGTTTTCTGCTCAACTGCTGAGCAGAAACGAGAAATTTGTGTTTATCATAACAATAATCCGTCAAAAGCACAGCAAGATATTTCACAATTACTTAGTGAGCGTTTCAATCAGCCAGTTAGCCGACGAGCTGTGGGAGATACTACCAGCGAGAAACTGAAATGGCTTGCTAGTGGATTTACCAATTCAAATACTAAAAAGTTGCACACTAGTAAGCACTTTGAATTGGAAATGGCATTACACATTTGGGTTGGAAATGCTAATTCAAAAACCTTTCATGACTGATGCAGTTCTGAACTGTGCATGTGCTTATGCCTGCAATATAGGCCTACTGTACTGTAGCCTACAGCATATTGACTGAAGGATATATAAAGTTTAACATTCCTTTGCAATGGATTACTCAATTGACTCGCCCTCGTTATGTCGCCACTGCTGCCCCTCACCAAAATAGAACACTGGATGGATATGGGCGGGATAACGAGGTATTACTGTAATTAATTTCAAATTCAGTTCCATTTAAGTTGCTGAACAATGCAGAAAGTCTTTGCTCATCATATGCAACACACTCTCAAATCTTTGACCAGTTACTGAAATTTCTCAATGCTTTTTATCAGTAAAAGTTTTCTAAATGAATAAACTTAGTTTTAGTCAGTCTCATTTAACAATAGTTTTGACACACTTACAGAATCAAAGAAATAACGGATCGTAAGCAGAGCCACCTGAAGTGTCAAGAAAGGATACGATATATTCTGAAAGGAAAAAATTATGAATGCATCAGCAGATAGTTTTACTATCAAAATTATTATACTCCTTGCAACAACAATTAAAAGACTTAATATTAGCGGAAAAATAGGCCTGTAGTCCAAAATTGCCCATCAGTAATTGGTAATTATTTTCTTCACATACTGGCATACAATATATGTCAAAGCGCTTTTGTCGGGCCTTAGCCTTGTTTACTGCGCTAGAGAAATTGTCTGGAAATAAATGAATAAATACAATCAGGAGCAGGTGTGCAATAACAGAAATATGAAACAGTGTTGCAATGAAATAAATTGACAATGCATAGAGGTTTTCACTCAGAGATTCCTGCAGGAATCAAATGATCAGTAGATTTGACACTTAAACCAAGACACTAATAGAGTAGTGTAGTGGTTTTCACACAGGCTTGCTTAGCCTCCTAAACCACTTTAAACTCGCATTATTATTATTATTATTATTATTATTATTATTATTAATACTCAAAATACCTATAAAATTAAACTAAAAACTACAAATGTTACTGTATAATTGCAGATTTTTGTCTGACAATATTTTTCACAAAAACCTGATACTTCAAGGAATTCACATGTGACATCAAGAATGATTGTTTACTTTTGACCCTTTATATGAATACAAGATAATGCTTTAACTTAGCATCAAAATAAAACCAAAGCAATGTTCTACAAGCAAAAATTAGATACTTCAAAGCCAGTAAACAGACAAATGTCACGTATCCAAGCACGAGGTACTGTGGCAATATTTAATGCATTTAACCACTAAAAGATAACTTAAATAATATCAGAAAATTCTGTCCCACATATTGACACTGTTTTTCAAGTAAATTGTTGAAGTAACTTGCAAATTTTAATGCTACGATTCCTATGTCTGTTATGATTCCTATGTCTGTTTGTATTATCGTTCATAAACTTACATTAGACTTTCTTAAACCATTTACCATAAAATTACAAGATAATTACAAAACATAACTTGTGTACAGGTGCAGTACAAACATTTTCATTGACAAATATATATGCACGAATGCTGTCAGGGCAAATCTAAAAAACATTATACCTGCACATATCCAGCAGCAATTGCAAAACGAATCAAGATTCCAGAGAGTAGAATCAGCAAAGTACGACACACAGGAACTGTAGAATTTGATGATTTGTTCTGTTGAATCTCTTCTTCATTAGCTTCTTCTCCTTCATCTTCATCAAGTTCTGTAACTTCAGTCGGGTTAGTAGTTTGCCGGGGAGTATCATCAAGAGGAGGAATGTCAGTCACCTGTGTGCTAAGCGGACTATTACCGCAATCATTAGAGTCTGTAACAGAATGCTCTTTGGAACTGTCCTTTTCACCGAAATTACCAGCCTCACTTACATCATGGTTTTGCCATTTCAAATCATTTTGGACCCTTGAGTTGTGGCATTCGTCTAAAAGAGACACCCGTCAAGACATGAGATAAAAAACAGACAAAATATATAGTGAGTGACTTCAGTGAACTAAGAAATACAAATGAATTTATCAAACATCCGGTATAGACATGCTATATTTACTGCACTACCTTAGGATTGTACTGTTTGGCATTGAATTACGAAAAATCCATGCTGAAGAAGTTTTAGAACAAGGGCCTAGACCGATGGGAAAAGCAGAAGTGCACAAATTTCTTTACAGAGGCTGTCTTCCCGATATTCCTTGATGGAACAAAAGATTTGCTTATGTTAATGTTCCAAACATCAGTAAATGCCAGCAATCTGAGCTGTGGACGTTCACTCATGAAATATAACGAATTTCCAGCTACGATTTCCCCTCCGAAGTAACCCATCGACAGGCGCTAAATGCTTCATTATCGTAACGCTAAATAAGTCAGATCGACAACTGACCCATCCACATTATCGCTAATGTAGATTTACCGCGGTTGTTGGAGTGCATTTCCTCCAGTTTCTTTAATCTTTCACTTGGGTTCATTAAAATCCTCGCTCTCCTCCTCTCCCGAAGATCGGCCGCAGACATTTTCCAGGTGATTTAGAACAATAAATGATAGAAAATCGAAAAATGTATTTTGACACCCTCGACCGAAAATAAACGACACCTAGCGCATAAACGTAACAGCTAAATTGCTAAAAATCTATTGGGTCAGAACTTAAGGGGTCGTCCATAAATGACGTAACGCGATTTTGGCACTTTTTGACCCCATCCCCCCTACGTAACGCGACGTAAAAAAGTCAGACCCTCTGAAGTATGACGTAACAATATTAAAACTGCTTCTACTATTGCCACTTCAATAGTTCACTCTAAGTTAGACTACTGCAACTCACTGTTTCACAATCTTCCAAAGGCTTCCATATGTAAACTCCAATCGATTCAAAATGCCTTATAGCTCGTGCAGTAACTAAATCGCCTAAATATTTTGCCACATTACACCATTACTCAAATCTCTCCAGCTGGTTCAAAATAACAGAACGCATTGAATATGAAATAATATCGATGACTTATAACTCACTTCATACATCAAAACCAGTCTACCTAAGAAATCTGATAATTCCACAACAACCTGGATCTACTATAGATCCTATTCACATATACCTCTCCTTCGACCTCTGAATCAATCATCTCTCAAAGAGATGATTCGCAATAATTGATGCAATCGTGCTTTTTCATATGCGGCACCTGAGCTTTATGGAACTCAATTCCAATATCCCTTCGCTGTCTACATCAAAGCCAAATAACAAACTCTGAGTCACAATTTTCTCCCCTTCTTGCAACATCTCGATCCTCATGTTTTTCTTTCTAAACTAAAATCATTTCTCTTTATAAAATCATTTCCTCCATAGCTATAGCATCCTGCCCACTCGCCCTTTTGATTAAATGACCTGGTATGAATGACCCACCTTTGGCTATAGCTACTTCATTTGAGATTAAGCGCGTAGGAATAAGGAGCTACGTTGGTGCATCTTTTGAAAGCGCTTTAGAAATTAACGAGATTTTACTTACTTACTTACTTAACAACGGACCGACCCCCCTTTTTGTCTTCCGAAAAGTCTTGACAAGCAAAAAATGTAATTCATCCTTCTATTTTCCCCTCTCCAAACATACTGACAAGCAAAAAGGTCATTCTTGTATTTTCCCTCTCCAAATACCCTAACAAGCCAAAAAAGAAAAAGGTCGTCACTTCAAAATTTCGTGTTGCATTACGTCACAGCTACGGAACCCCCTCCCTCTCGTCACACTTTTAAACAAATGTCCGGACCTCCCTCACCCCTAGGCGCGTTACGTCATTTGTGGACGAGCCCTACAAGTTTTTCTTGGGACATAACGACAATGATTGTGGACACAACGATCACAGATAAATGCGTTTATAAATTAGAACACTCAGTGAAACACACAATAATCTAAAAAATAGGTTGACCTTGTATTTTAACCTTACTTGACTGAATTATCGCTAGAAAATACTCGATTTGTCTACTGTATATTGAGAAAAGAATGCGCTATAGAAACATCAAGCAATCGTGAGAAGGGAAGTAACTGTTAGTAAACATGTGGCTTTCTTTTTCCTGTTAGCCTTATAGCCTAGTCACCTAGTGTTAGGCTTCGAGTTACAGGGTAAATTGAGCGAAGTTGAGAGATAGTTGAATTATAAAATAAAATCTAATAGTTAATAATTACGATCACTTCACAAATTATCAAACACTTCTATTGAAGGCACACTATGTAGATTTTAAATCCATTTCTTTGCAACTTCTTTGCCCACTCGCCCTTTTGATTAAATGACCCGGCATGAATGACCCACCTTTGGCTATAGCTACTTCATTTGAGATTGAGCGCATAGGAATAACTTCGAATAAGGAGCTACTTCGGTGCATCTTTTGGAAGCGCTTTAGAAATTAACGAGATTTTACTTACTTACTTAGATAATTTGGTAGGGGTAAAGACGAGCGGCGTAACTGAAAGTAGTCCGTAAACACTGATAGAAATTCCGTTGAAAGGGTTAGGGTCAGGGTTATGGTCAGGGTTATGGTTAGGATTAATTTTAACTCTAACCCTAACTCTAAACACTAACTAAAATGCGGGCACCCCGCATAATAGACACTTCCTGTGTTTATAGTTTATAGTCCACTCCAAATTAGATTACTGTAACTCCCTCTACTATAACCTTCCCAAAGCCTCTATCAACAAATTGCAATCAATACAAAATTCATTGGCTCGCGCTGTTACTAAGTCACCTACATTCCCCCATATTTCACCCATACTAAAATCATTACAGTGGCTTGAAATAACAGAACGTATCCAGTATAAGATAATAGCACTTACATATAGCTCACTTCAGTCATCAAAACCTGTCATCTTAGATCACTATTAACCCCTCAGCTTCCTTGGCCCACACGTTCGTCATCTCACTCTTTCACGCTCGCTGAATCAGTCATCCCTGAAAATTTGCAACCGTGCCTTCTCATACGCTGCAACTTAACTTTGGAACTCGATCCCAGCTTCCCTCCACACACTTGAACACTTTCAAGCAATAAAATCTGAGCCCCCATTTTCTATAATTCCTGCATTATCTTCTCAAGTCTTCAGGTCTAAGCTTAAATCCTTCCTTTTTCTTAAATCATTTCCTCCATAGATGTAACAACCTAGCCTCACTGGCGGCTCCACCGGGGTCAGGGGGCTCGTGTCCCTCTATTGAGAGCCTGGCCCCCCAGTGGCCCCCCCAGTTGGGACCTTATACTTAATGCTACATACATTAAACAACAAATGGTTGGCCCCCCATGATTAGAAGTTGCCACCCTAACGCCCCCCCCCCCACTTGCCAAATCCTAGAGCCGCCACTGCCTAGCCTCACTGCCCTTTGGATGTTGACTATTGCCTGGCTGATCTCATACCTTTCCTATGGCTATTTTAAGAGAGGCTGAGTGCCTAAGAATAAGCAGCTACTGTTGTGCTGCTTTCCAGGGTGCTATATAAATCCAGAAGATTTACTTACTTACTTATAGTTGATCAGGAATCTCTCCAGTGCAGCACGATTGTGGACAAATATGAAATGCCGGTTATAGGGTTAAATTAGCTTTAAATATTTGTTTCGCTATTAAAGATGAGAAAAAGAACTGCAATATATGGTTGTTAGAATAGATGTTTCACTCACAATGTTTGTTTAGTGATTGCTTTAGAATAGGCAGCAAAAATGGTACGTATGAATGCTTTGGCCGATGCTCTCAAATCAATTTGCAATGCAGAAAAACGTGGTAAGCGCCAGGTTCTCATCCGACCACGATCGAAAGTCATTGAGAAGTTTCTGTTGGTTATGATGAAACATGGTAAGTGTTTTTTAGAATACAGTTTCAATGGGCTTTTGACAGCACGACATCCTAAGCTTAGCGCGTGTCGATGCACATGAAAAGTAGTCGACGAGTTCTAATATAAATATATGAACATAAGTGTCTACATATGCAGAAATTAAAATTAAATTAAGGTCGTGGATAGAGTCACAGTAACCATGTCTTTGTCCATGGAGATAAAGTCCCGTGAGTTTTCTGATTAGCCCGGTTTGTGTCACGTGGGCCACATGACAGTGCCGGGACTCTATCCATAGAGCTAAAGTCACGGGAGCTGGGACACTAGCTAAATAGCTAAAGTTCCAGGAGCCGTGACTTTAGCTCTATGGATAGAGTCATGGGAGCCAAGCTATGGGGTACTGATTGCTTATAGGCAGGAGTTATGTGGCTATGTAGTCTTTGTCAGTGTTTTATGCTGGCCTGTCAGGGGAGATTCCAGCTCAGCACCTCCTTTTTCCTCTCCTGTTTCTTAGAAACGCGGCAGTCCTGTACAGGCTGTGCAGCCACTACACCTGTATCCGTTCAAGACTCGGCCAATGCCCAGGACATCGTCTTCAGCCCGAGAACCCAGTCTTCTAAACTCTGCCTGGCAATACTCCAAAATCAGGTCAATTTAAGTTTGATTTTATGAGTATATGGGTGTTTAAAATGACCCAGGGAAAACCCTATTCATACATATATAATCTGCTAACTCGCTGACATTATTGTGTCCAGAGCCTTTTTAAGGAAAATTTATCAATGTACTAAACGCCAAAATTTGTGGACATACACGTAAAAAAATAGAAAGAAAAGGCTTATCCGAAAACTTTATCAGAGACCATACGAGGCGCTGAGGACCAGAGTGGCCTAACCCTCAAAATTTTCAAAATTGAGTTTCATATGCGTTCATCATATGAATTCGTGAAATTTTCCTATGTCAAAGTGGCCTTATACTTGATGATATTCCACTTATATTTGGTCAAAGTTAATAAATTTCAGCTTGGTGATTTTACAGGTTCCTTCAAAACTTCAAATTTGTTTTTCTCGAAATTTTACACTGTTTGGTTAGGCCACTCTGGTCCTCAGCGCTATTATTGCCATATAACTCCTGCCTATAAGCAACCGGTACTCTAACCCCATAACTTGGTTCCTGTGACTCTAATCACTCTATCCATAGAGCTAAAGTCACAGCTTCCGTGACTTTAACTCTATGGATAGAGTCACAGTTACCTTGACTTTAGCTATATGGCTAGAGTCAGTTACTGTGACTATATCCACTACGTTAAATTATATATTTGAAGGATAACATACACAGTGTGAAAGTCAAAATCAGGCACGATAACACAGGTTTACATCAGTATGCCCAGCCGCAGCCTTAGTTTATCAGTGTGCTTGCTATCAGTCTTAGGGTGTACTTTTTGATATACACTGGGCAAAGAAACTTGAAGCTCAACAATCTAAACTCGGTGGTTTGTTATTGATGGAATTTGAATCAGTGTCGTGTTAAGCCAATATAAACTAGACTGGCTAGAATGTGGGCAGCTCACGTTGAAGATAATGTGAGCAGGTAGTGCTTATTGGGCAGCCCAATCATGTGTTTATTTTGCTCGTATTCTAGACAATGCAGGTTCCCTGTATTAAGAGTATATGCGGGCAAGGTCAATTTCCAACCAACTGGAAGCAGCATTCATTTAACTGCATTTCAGTATTATTACTGTGTATCAATATATGTTTGTTATGTTCTAGCTAAGCTTGTTAACTTTCACCTAATGCTAATTCTCTTTGGCATTGGCTGAGTTTCTAGAACATTGAGCAATGTAATGTTTAGGTTACATTGAGGATTTCGAAATTATTGATGACCACAGAGCCGGTAAAATCGTTGTTAACCTCACTGGAAGAATAAACAAAGTAAGGACATGATTTTTTGCTATTGGATTGCACATTAGTTGTGAGTCCATGTTTACCAGATTAACTGTACACACACTTGTAGAAAGACAATTTGGTTACGTGGTTGTGCTTTTACCATTCATTGTTTATGATCAGAAAAGTGCTTAATATGAAATTAAATCTCATTCATGAGCAGTAATGTATATAAGTAGCAATAATAGGTAAAAGTTATGCAGCTGTATTAAAATATTATAATTATTAATAACAGATTTCATGGAGAATGATGTGTATACTTGGATTTGGTTATTGCTGACATTTGAGCATCTGTTATGAAAGTGAAATCAGCAGTGGTAAATATAATCTGTTTTTTTTTGTATCTATAGTGTGGTGTTATCAGTCCGCGATATGATGTCAGTGTCAAAAGCATAGAGAGCTGGACAACTGCGTTACTGCCGTCTCGCCAGTTTGGGTTCGTATAAAGCTGTTTGTTTGCTTGATTTTGTCATCCTTCATATGACTCACACAAACAATGTACAGTGTACAGCCATATCGAAGCTCAAGGGACCGTGATAAATACTTCGATATATCCAAGTTTTGATATTGTTGTGAGATCCTCTTCTGGTGCGAGGTTTACTTACTTATGTTGTTATGTTGAATCATTAGCCGAGGCCGTCAAAGTCAAATGTTTACGGTAGATTCCCATTACATTGAAGCTCAAGAGGCCGTGATAATACTTTGATACACTGGACTGTAGGTAACATAGATATATCCAACGGGCTTCTGATCGACAGGGACTGACCGACAGATTCGATATAAGCAAGATTTTGAAATAAGTGAGTTCGATATATCAGTGTCTCTTTTGTATCTACAGTATTAACACTGTGTTGGCCGGGAGTGTTGGCTGGGACCAGGGCTCATACTTCGATATAACCAGGATTTCAATATAAGTGAGTTCAATATAACAGGATAGGACTGTATATTAAATTTTTTGTTAATTATATTGATTTTACTCGTGTGTAATTTTAGATATATTGTAATGACTACATCTGGTGGCATCATGGATCATGAAGAAGCCAGAAGGAAGCATCTTGGAGGGAAAATTCTAGGATTCTTTTTTTAGAACTGAAACAGATTGTGTTTGTTTATTTGTGTTTGATTGGCTTCCTACATTCTAAATGTAGGAAGAATTGCAAAGGATGGCATTGTCATCAGAAGCAAAGTTTTTGCCACAAAAATTGCATGACTGTCGTGCTTTGTTTATCTGCTGTGGACAAATGTGCAACTGGAAGATGGTCAAACCTAAGTACATGTATTTTAGATCCATGTTCAATACATTCTTGTAAAACTCTGTTAATGCTTGATGTTAATAGGTCAATGCTGAAAATATTTTTAAAACTTGTGTTGCTGTCTCAAAAAATCTAGACATTCTCTTCTGTTGATATTCCAATTCACTAGTTACTACTTACAGAATATTCAATTCTAGATGTGGAGTGTATGCTTGCAAAAGCAATTCCATTGATCTGTTTGGAAACTTGCACATTTTCATGTAGTTAACATTCACAGATTTTCTCCATTAAACTGCCCTCATTACTTTGTGGTTCCACTGTTGCAATTGACTATTGTAATTCTACATAATATAGTGAAATTGAAATTCTAATTTTAAAAAAATGCTGCATAATCACTAATTCATATGCAAGACCACATTAGACCACAAGACCACTGCCATTTACAGTAAACTGGTTACTTGATGAGTAAAGAATTGCATTGAAAGCCAGTACAGTATATACATTATGTGTTTATAAAATGTACAAGCTGGTAACAGTGGTAAGGCATGACTTTGAATTTCGTATTTCATCACATAAAAAACAAGATTTTGCAGATTTGCTGCTACCTGTAAATGTGCCTAAAACCTGACCTTGCTTATCGATTGATTGCCTAGCTGTTGCAGGCCAAAAGATAACTGGGCCCATGGCTCAATCTAACATGGGAGAGGGGACTGGTTAAGAGCCATTTGGGCCATGTTCCTTCCGTGGCACTATATCTTGCACAAAGTCACACACATGCTGATAATTTTGCTGCTAAAATTTGATCACTGTGGATGTACCATTGTCATGTACAGTGGCATAGACAGGATTTTCCAAAGGGGAGTAACGAACAACCATTCAGTGGTTTTCACACAGGCTTACTTAGCCTCCTAAACCACTTAAAATCACATTCCTCATACGTGATCACATTCAAATAACTAGTTCATCATCAACACAATTTTCATCATTTGAATGCTCATCAGTTACTCTAAAACTCCCATACACGAAATTAACCATTTTCAATGTTTACCGTCCTCCATTATCGTCAAAATATTCAACTGCTTTTGGAAAATTCCTCGATGAATTCACTATCTTTCTAGGCTCAGCAGCAACAACCCCGCATGAATTCGTAATAACTGGAGATTTCAACATACATGTTGACAAGAACAATGACCCAAATTCTACTCAATTCAAACAGCTCCTAACACAAGCAAATCTCACACAGCACATTTCCTTTCTAACTCACACTTTTGGCCACACCTTAGACCTATTAATCACCCTATCTTCTTCATCACTATCCCCTTGTTCATCAGTCAGCCCATGCTCACCATCGGATCATTTCCCCATTTTCACTATCCTAAACGTCTGCCCACCACCCCCTCCACCTCGTGGTACCTACTCATTCCGCCGTCTCAATAAAATTGACATATCCACCTTTTGTGAAGACATTGAATCATCTGACCTCGCCATTCAACCCACAATCACCCTACAATCACTAATTGACAAATATAATTCTGTCCTATCTGCCCTACTCGACAAACATGCTCCCATAATCACACGGCCACTATCACCTCATGGTAACAACCCTTGGTACAATTCCTTCATCCATTCTTATAAGTCATTTAGAAGACGTCTCGAAAGAATTTACAACCGAACACATTCTGCTATTGACCTTAAAAACCTCCGTTCTGCAACAAATCACTACCACAACCTTCTCATATCTGCCAAAAAAAAATATTATTCTAACTTAATTGCATCCAACAGCTCAAATCCTCGTAAACTTTGGAACACTGTGAATTGTCTATTCCACCGCAATAAAGCAAAGCCTCTTCCTCAATCCATTTCGCAACTTGCTGAATCATTTGCTAATTTTTTTTCTGGAAAAATCTCTAAGATCCGCACCAATCTAAAATCTACCATGACCAATCAAAATACATCTCCACATCACCCATCACCACCAGAAGCTCCTTCCAATTTTTCCTGCTTCACTCCTGTGACTGAGGAAGAAGTATCTAAACTCCTGCAGTCCTTTCCAAACAAGCAATGCAGTCTTGATCCAATACCAACCTCTCTTCTCAAACAGTGTGCCTCTGTCCTAGTACCAACTATTAAAAAAATTATCAATTTATCTCTTTCCACAGGCACATTCCCATCCTCATTTAAAAATTCCTCAGAACTCCACTTCTTAAAAACCAAACCTTGACAGAGAAGATCTCAACAACTATCGCCCCATTTCAAACCTGTCTGTCCTCTCCAAACTCACAGAGAAAATCGTTCTTTCCAGACTAACTGAGCATTTGTCAAAAAACACCTTATACAACACTCACCAATCCGCTTATACAAAACATCATTCAACAGAAACCGTCCTCACATACATTTATGACAAACTCCTCACTGCCATTGGATCTCAACGAGTTACTGGTCTCTGTCTCCTTGATCTTTCTGCTGCCTTTGATACTATAGATCACAAAATCCTACTGAAACGCCTTTCCCTCTGGTTTGGAATATCATCTGTAGCTCACCGCTGGTTCCAATCCTATTTCCAATCTAGATCCTTTCAAGTTTCATGCCAGAATCAAACTTCATCACCCTCCGATCTATACTATGGAGTACCACAAGGATCTGTCCTTGGACCGGTTTTGTTCAGTCTCTACACTACCCCACTGTCATCCTTAATCAACTCTCTCAAATTGAATCATCAACTTTATGCAGACGACACTCAATTATTTCTTTCGTTTACTCCATCTTCCTTTAAGGCATCAATCTCTAAACTAGAATCAGCATTTTTGTCAATCTCATCATGGATGTCAGCTAATCTCCTTGCCCTCAATCCCTCCAAAACAGAATTTCTCTTATTTGGACTGCCACAACAACTGAAAAAAATTGAAAAATCCCACACTGATTTTAGCCCCAGATACAATAATAACCCCTGTTCCAACTGCAAAAAATCTTGGATTTACTTTTGACTCCTCCCTAAATTTTGAAGCTCACATATCTCAACTATCAAAAACCTGTTATGCTCACATTCGTGATCTACGTCGCCTTCGCCCCTACCTTGATATTAAAACTGCTTCCACTATTGCCACTTCAATAGTTCACTCTAAGTTAGACTACTGCAACTCACTGTTTCACAATCTTCCAAAGGCTTCCATATGTAAACTCAATCGATTCAAAATGCCTTAGCTCGTGCAGTAACTAAATCGCCTAAATTTTGCCACATTACACCATTACTCAAATCTCTCCACTGGCTCAAGATAACAGAACGCATTGAATATAAAATAATATCGATGACTTATAACTCACTCCATACATCAAAACCAGTCTACCTAAGAAATCTGATAATTCCACAACAACCTGGATCTACTAGATCCTCTTCTCATGTAACTCTCCTTCGACCTCTGAATCAATCATCTCTCAAAATTTGCAATCGTGCTTTTTCATATGCGGCACCTGAGCTTTGGAACTCAATTCCAATATCCCTTCGTTGTCTACATCAAAGCCAAATAACAAACTCTGAGTCACAATTTTCTCCCCTTCTTGCAACATCTCCTCATGTTTTTCTTTCCAAACTAAAATCATTTCTCTTTATAAAATCATTTCCTCCATAGCTATAGCGTCCTGCCCACTCGCCCTTTTGATTAAATGACCCGGCATGAATGACCCACCTTTGGCTATAGCTACTTCATTTGAGATTGAGCGCATAGGAATAAGGAGCTACTTCGGTGCATCTTTTGGAAGCGCTTTAGAAATTAACGAGATTTTACTTACTTACTTACATTATTATTATTATTATTCCCAACTTAGAAAAATACTAACAATCAAAAAAGGTCGTGACCTATTATTTTGCTTCATCAAGTTAGTTATAAAGCTATATGAGCACGTGGACAGTGCCTTTACGACTATATTTATAAGGTTTGTTTTTTCTGTTTTACTACCTTAAACCCGATTTTGGCGCCTCCACACACAGAATAATAATATGCAATAAAAAATTCTTTCGGTCCGCCAACTAGGGGGTTAACTACCTAGTAGTACCTACCTCCCTTGGCTACGCCATAGAATCTCTTGGAATTGACATGCTCGTATGATGGATTCACAATACATAACCTGATAACCAGCTGAACCGTTGTACATTATTGAAATACAGTAGCGTTATTCTTTGCTAACCACATGTAAAACCCACGCTCTTGTAGCTGAATGAGTCATATGCAAGGTGGCGCTACGAGGTATCACTCACCTCCCGATAACTACTCACCGATGTTGTTTTCATGATGGTGAGGTGAATTTTCCTAATTTAAAATCTGAATTTGGATATTTTCGCTTTTCATCGTAATCGATATTTCGGTGAGTATGATCTCGTGAGGTGTTATTCGTTACTTAATGATGAATTTGCGGTAATTCTTTCACATTTTGTGTGATGTGGCGGAATTCCGGAAGTCCATTTTCAAACCAGGTGTTTAGATGTAAAAATCGGGCCTAAAAATTCCAATCAATTACCTGTAGGCGATATTTTTACCTTCAAGGTAGATGACAGAAAAAGAATAAACATGTTTTCTTTGTCTTCTATACTTGCTGTTACACTATAGAAGTTAGTGGTATGTTTTGCTGAACAGAGCACTGGTTGATTCACGACGAACACTTCAGTAATAAGCATGCACTACTATAGCGCTAGTTTTAATACTCGCTAGTTCTAATACTCATAAAGTATCATTTGCTGGTACTCCAAATCCAAGTACCAAGTAGCGGTACATGGATTTTGAGCGCGTCTAGTGAATTCATTTAATGTGTTTTTATTTAATTCTTATTTGAGGTAGTGTTTTGTTTGGGCGTAACGTCTTTTAGTATTTCCTGTCGAATTTTTAAACAAAATGCACTTTTATTCTGCTTGACTGTTTTATGTTAATTGTAGCAGTGTATTAGGTGTAATGCTGATAAGTATAACAGAGCTTGACATTACAGTTTGCATAGCACGTTGACTGCCACACAGGTTTTTTGTCAGTCACAGCCATTAGTTAATGTAATGAAGCATGACGTCATGCAGATAGTTGCTTATTACATGTTTGCTAACCACTCCAAGAAAAATCTCAAAGTCTTTGAAAGCTTCATCTAGAGGTGTTTCAAGTCAAGCATGATGGGCATGATTCTACCCATGACTTCGTTGAGTCAGCCTTAATACACATACATTGATGATCGGTGCTGACTTGGGCCTGTCTTATGTGTATGGATGACTTGTGTGATTGGCACAGAACTGAATCTATTTCTGCATTTAGCTTTTGTTGAAAGCACAGTTTTTTAAACTGCGTATTTGTCTATTGCAGTGGTTCTTAACCGGGAATATTTGTACCCTTTGAGGTACATGAAGGACGTTGTAGGGGTACTGAATAATCCATAAATAATGTTTGTTTAAAGACTTTTACTACATTATTTACCCTGTATAGTGTATACTATACAAATACTGTAGAAATTTTTGTACTAAATTAGAAATTCTAAAGAAAAATCTCACTTTCTGGCATGTGCACAATCTGTGATAGATGTTTGTTGCAGTTTATAATTATTTCAATATATTGAGCACAAACTTTTGTCCTGGGATATGGTAGACTGGTAGGGGGTACTTCATTCCCTTATACTTGTTTCAGGGGTACGTAATCATAAAAGGTTAAGAACCACTGGTCTATTGTAATCAGATATAGGGTTCCAATCTAAAACTTAGGAAGTAAAGGTATTTCATCAGAGATAATTAACTGATTGTGGGTTATTCTTCAGTTTGCTGTGTCAGAAATGGTCAGATTTCAAGTTTAAATTGTGATTTTTTTGTGGAACTCATCTATTTTTTGCAATAAACTAGAACTTCCTTTAAACTGATGCTGTTTATCTATGGTGAAGCAGGACATTGATCTGATGCATATAAGGGTGGGACCTTAGAGCTCAGGTGGCTAATCATTCATAAATTTTCAGTAAAATGTTATTTTTGATAGGCCATTCAGTCTGAGTGATCTGCAAAATAATTCTGAGTACAGTAAAAGCTGTAGTATTTTGCATGAAAAAATTATATTAATGATAATTTTCAGTGCCCCTCCCTGTGCTAAGCAATGACATTGCTATAGAACATCAACAGAGAATGTGTTAATTGCTAACATTTTGTAAAAACCAAAAGGACTGATTCTAATAGAAAGTAAAATCATGGTATGATGATATTTTATCATTTATTGTTTGATTTCTTATTCATTTCAACAATTTCAGCTATACCATGGATTCAGTTTTGAGGCGGTTCGGGTTGAAAAAGGGTGATCAACGTGATGGCAGACAAGCAGCTCCGAAAGATCTGTTTGCTTATTCTGAGGTGAGATTCATGTATTTATGATTTATGTATTGCTCCCTCTTTGGTCGATTTTGTGCGTGGACAGTGTGCTTCAGCGCTTTGACTTCCGTGATAGTTTGCCGCCGTTTCTCGATGTCTGACTCATCTGTTGCAATTTGCTTTGAAATTCAGTTTGAATCTTAGATGGGAAATGCTGTTAAAGCTCTTATATCTGTTAAATAATGAGTTTTGTGCCAAAGTCATAAAATATCATTAAGTTAAGTAAATTTGAACAAGCGTTTGATTTATTTTTTTAGTTCATTTGCTTTTGCTTTTATTTTGTGCTGCTGTTAGAGAATCCCTGTTATAAGAATATCAGTAATTTATTATAGTTAACTCTTTGAACCCTAGCTTCCCTAGCAATTAGGCTATATATATGCCTATCTGACAGTGTCGTATTCAATGGGTTAAAGTGTATTGGTCTATCATGAGCATTTGCAGCTGATTCATTTTGAAGTCTTTGAGAGAAATAATTACTAATTTATTAGATAGCTAGTAGTTTTCCTGTTGACTTGTTTTAGATAGAAATAGATTAATGTGTTGCTAGTTCTGTTTATATGTTGTTTGCAATTTGTTTAGTGTGTCCAATATGGCTTTCCATACAAACCGAGTTCAATTGCCTTCCATCCTCAGTTGAAATTACTGGCTATTGGAACACACACTGGCTCATTACGGATGTATCCTTTAAAAATAAGTTTATTAAATACTAATTTAAATAAATATTAATTTAATTTATGCCCACAGTGTAGTCAATATTTTTGAACTTGTAACTTCTTGCTCTTCATGAACCAACTCGTGTATCACAGACTGCAACATGCACCTTGACCCAATCTCAGGCCTTACATTCTTCCCACTACTCATCATTTTAGCTGTATCCTCTTTTACGGCCTAGTATTTATGACTTACATGCATATCATTTAATGACTTAAGTCTGCTTATAGTGAATTCTTTTTATGCCATATTATATTTAATTTTTAACCCCTTAACAGTGTAATTAAATTTTAAAAGTCGTCACCATTTGGGCTAATTAATTTTGGGGAAAAGCGTTCATATGAACTGTGAACATAATATATATGTCTTAAATTTACTATATGTTACTATATCTCAGGCTATATAGAAGCGAAAGAAATGAGGTTTGCACCGTTGTTTCACATTTTTATTGTTCTTTCTAACCATCCGTGATAAAAAAAATTTGGGGTAGGGTCCACTCTACAGCCTAAAATCGGACCCCTCCCCAAAATTTTGTTCAAAGCTCAATAGCAAAACGTTTTCAGTGGTGACCCCATTTTTGTGAGCGGCAAAGTTATAGAGGGGTGTAATTGGAACAGAATAGTTCAAAAATTTTGAAGATCGGACCCAATTTGGGGTAGTTATCACTTTTCGAACCCTAGAACTCATTGCTTGGAGAAAAGAAATTTTTTTCGAAAATTTTGCAAGCTGTAAAAATTACATTTTAGTATATTTCAGGCTATATAGAAGTTAAAGAAATGAGGTTTGCACCGTTGTTTAGCATTTTTATTGTTCTTTCTAATCATCCGTGCCAAAAAATAAATTTAGGGGTAGGGTCCACTCTACAGCCTAAAATCGGACCCCCTCCAAAAAAGTTTTTTCAAAGCTCAATAGCACAAAATTTTCATTGGTGACCTCCCCTTATGTGAGTGACAAATTTGTAGAGGGGGTGTAATTGGAACAAAATAGTTCAAAAATTTTGAAAAACGGACCAAATTTGGGGTATTTATCATTTTTCGAACCCTTGAAATGACACTTTTGCAAAGCCAAAATCCGGCCCTCTGTCGAATAAAACCTATTTTCCAAGCTTATAGTGGGCACAATAGCTAAAAAAAGAGCTGCCATCTACAGAATGGATAACAACTAAATCGAATTATTACATTAGAACGTTTATAAACGGCGAACCCCGTTGTGGAACAGACGCTGAATTTGTGCACCGTTTATAAACGGCGAACACCGTTGGTGAACGTTTGACGTGCGCCATTTATAAACGGCGAACACCGTTAAGGGGTTAATGATTATCAGTATTAGAAATCCAATTCATGTTAATGTTCGAACAATATAAGTTTCACATATTTGTTGGCTTGGCTGTGATGCAGATATAGTTTGATGGTGTTATTTTCTAGGAAACATTTCATAGTTGCTGCTAATGTGTTATGTTACTATGAAAGATGACTTAAAATAAGTATACTTTGCTTAATCATTGGTAAGCTATGGAGCACCAGGGGTTCAGTTGATATCAGTTCATAAAGATGAAGTTGCTGTTTTGAAGATTTTCTTCTCTGGGCAGGTAATTCTGAAATTTATTTTCTGTGATCTCCTCATCGCACTTCATCATAGGACCTGAATTTTCATAACAATTATGTATATGAAAGTGAATTTATCGGTTTATCAACTGCTTATGGAATTGCTTCCTCCTTACTTATATTGATATGAACATTTGCATATTTTAGTCAGGCAATCTTCTGTTATTTTTCTACAGTGGCAGCACATTTTGATTTGTCAACTAAATGATGAACTGCCATATGATTTCTGATTTTAATTTTAAGGCACTGTGGCTGGATTTTATTTAGGCAAACATTATTACCCTAT
This sequence comes from Metaphire vulgaris, assembly GCA_018105865.1. Classification (NCBI taxonomy): domain Eukaryota; kingdom Metazoa; phylum Annelida; class Clitellata; order Crassiclitellata; family Megascolecidae; genus Metaphire; species Metaphire vulgaris. The sequence goes on along the minus strand of CM030839.1, from coordinate 9,793,731 downwards.
GTGCTGACAATAGCCTTCATCTCTGGGAGATTGGAACAAGAGAGCAACGATCATGCATTCAGGAAATTCGAAGTCTTTCCTTGGAACGTGTGTATGTATATTTTCATTGGGCTCATTGCTGACAAAAATGTTTGAACGGTGCTCGAGTATAAAGGGTTTTGAATGCTGTTTTAACTAACATGTGGCTTGGTTGATATAATCATCGATTTGCATATCACAAGATGATCAAAAGATTCATTCACTAGGAGCAATCTGATTTTGTGATGGAACTGAATGTCTGGTCATGAGAGTTAAATAAGCATATTTTGGTTTTTAACTGTAGTATTTGATGTTCTTAGTGAAACAACCTTAAATTATTGTGATAGAGTTTGATCATCATGTGGACAATATAAAAAAGCAATGTAATTTTGCATGCATTCTTGTGTTTGTTTTTCTTGTCTCTTCAGCTCTGGCTCTAGTCTGACTGCCTATCTCACTGTCAGTCTGTCTGACACTCTTTTTTGACTCAATTACTGAGATCCTGAGAATTGTGGTTGATGTGGTCTGTTGAAGCTCTCTTTTAATTGCATTTCTAAGGTTCATCTGGTCTTATCCACTATCATGCATTAAAGCTATAAAAATTTTGATTTAGTACCTCAATGGCTATCATAGTTTTCTGGCAATATATGGCTGTCCACTATAAAAATATGACATGATAAATGATAAATAAATGAGAAATGATTTTATATTGATAATGACTTTTTAAAACATAGATTCAATGGAGCTTCATCAACCTGCTTGTCATTGCCATCTGGATGTCTCTTCATTGGAACAGACAGTGGCCATGTTTACATGCTTGACTTAAAGAACTTCAAGCTACTTGATCAAGTCATCTTTCAGGAAAATGTGGTTCAAAAGTAAATAATTTCAAAGTTATTATATATATATATATATATATATATATATATATATATATATATTATATATATATATATATAACTTTGAAATTATATATATATATATATATATATATATATATATATATATATATATAATATATACAAGAACAAAAAAACTTGTAGTCTAAGCAAAGTTACTTTATTTAAAGCATGTTCAAAAAATACTTATATGAAAGTCAGAAATTTCATATATGAAGCACAAATTTTTTACATATGATAGAAATAAATAAAAAATTGTTTTTTATATACTGTTTTTTTAATAGCCTTCTGTAGTTTATGTCAATGTTATGTGCAAATCTGGCCCGCGACAACCACAAAGACTTTTATGTTGCCCTATATATTAAATGAGTGTGACACTTATGATCTAAACACTGTATAGTTGTTTACAGTACCAAGAGATATATATATATTTTTTTTTTCTCGTGAAGATTTGCTAAATCTCTCAAGCTAGGTTGTAGGTCTTACGAGACAAAAGGGTCAGTTAAGATACAGAATGTTCTCTTGCATAATAATTAATTTCTCATGAGATTCTTCATCTTCAGGCCTGTAGAGCAGCATGATTTGGTGCAGCCAGTGCTGTTGACAATGCTGCCAATTACATTAATCTTCTCTATCTTTAGGTTATAGTAATGAATATGATTGTTTTGGTAGCTAATGAGTTTTATATTATCTTTGTTCATTACAGTTGTACTTTGTTTGCGTTGCAGTGCTCCAGAAGAGTTTAGAAGAAATCCTGGTGCAGTTGAATCTATTGTTGTTCATCCACTGAAGCCTGAAAAGGTTGTTCTGAGTTGCACTTGTATGGTTTTTCTTGCCTTGCTATGGTTTGATTTTTCCAATTTTAAAATTCCCTATGCTCTTTAGCATTGGATGAATAGTAAGTAATATTGTGTCATTAAAATTTATTAGTTAAAAAATTTGACAACAATAAGTTTTTGTAAGCTTGGAGCAACCTCTAAACTATGCTTGAATTGATTTATATTATTATTATCAAGACAACTTATGTATCGCCGTAGTCGTGACTGAGGCCAAAGTCTAGGGTGATTTAGCAAATGTCACTTGTATGATGTGTGCATCTTTGGCTGTAGAAAAATTTCTTCCACCCATCTGTGTTTGAACTTTACATCAAGTCAGGTCTTCGTCCTCCAGCTGTGTCCAGCTATCGACTTCTCTATGACATCTCTCCAAAGTTCTCTGTCCTTTGCTATTTCTTGCAAAGTCATTCGTTGTCTTCTGTCAGTTTTTCCGTTGAAATTCAGTCCTGCAATGTGTAGATCCTGTTCCAATCCGTCCACCCATCATCTTTTCGGACTTCCTTTAAATCTTCTCCCCTCTGGTTTGCAGTTTAAAATTCGTTTTGGGTTTCTTATTTCATCCATTCTGAGTATGTGTCTGGTCCATTTAATTCTTCTCTTTCTGATTACTTCCAAGATGCTCAGTTGCAGTGTTCTCTCTCTAACTTCTTCTTCTGACTTTGTATAAAAATGCTTTGCTTGATTCTTTTTCAAGTTTGCTTGCATGCAGTGTGCACTATAGTTTGGGTTGCTAACTGGGTATAATTCTAGAACAAGCCCTAGTTAACAGAGATTGACAACAATAAGTTTTTTAAAGCTTGGAGCAACCTCTAAACTATGCTTGAATCAATTTATATTATTTATTTATATTTATAAATCAATTTATATTTATATTTAGTAAATTGCCTGTCTGTCTGTTTCTTAGTTCCTCATTGTTCGAGGAATTTTAAAATTTCTTAAGAAAATAAATAACTCAAACAAAGTCAAACGATCACTTAATAATCAAGCTAGAGCAATGTCACTATTTAGGCATTAGCAATCAGCTGCAGCAATACTTTGCCTGTCTGTCTGTTTCTTAGTTAATTTAGTTACAGTATCATGATTCCAATCATTTGGACTGTTTAACTGTAACTGTTTGAGTTCAGGTTCAACTAATCAGAAAGTGAAAAGCAAAAGTAACCCAACCAAAGTTAACCATGTTGCTGAATTTTACTGAATTTTAAATGAAATGTAAAATTCGCGAATTCTAACGAATTTTAAGATTGGATTCACTAAGTTCTCAACCACTGGATCGCATGATCCACTGCTAATACTCTGGTATTATGGTAGTGGTGTCATGTATATGTATCAGTGAGGTATTGATTATGATTTTTTTTGCCTTATTTATAGGTTCTGATTGGATATAACCGTGGTTTAATAGTTTTGTACAATATTAAGCAAAAAAAGACCGAACAATTCTACAATCCTGGACAGGTCAGATTCCTATACAACATCAGTAATGTAGAGCTTGTTTTACTTGCTGTGCAACTTTGCAGCGGGTTATATCTAGTTGCAGTTTTTTTAAATGTCTCACTTGATAGGTCTTAGCATTTTGCATTTGCAAGCAAATTATGTTTTTGCATTTGCAAGCAAATTATTTGAAGATTAAAGTGATAAGGAAATGCATGTAATTTCTCATATTATTTTTTTAGTTAAATAATGGTAGATATTTTATGTTTTCATGAAAACAAGAATTGACGGCAGAGCCAAGAAATAAGAATGTATATTCCAGATTGACCAAATCTTGATTTTTACTGCACAGAGAAATATATTTGTATAGATTCCATTGACAGGAAACCACATACATCTTATACAGTATAAAGCTTAACAAGGTTTGAGAGCTATGACGTACTAACCAATCAACCAACTAAAGATCTTCTATACTCTATAGCACCATTTTAGCACTTGGCATCAGTTGATGGTTGCTCCAAAGTGTAACTGTAATCCCTCTTTTTGAAATCAAATATGACAGTCTGATTTCCGGTTTTGGTTGTGGTGGATAGGCAATAGAGAACTTTTAAGTTTCATGTCCTGATAGGTCTAATGATGGGCATCAATTTCATATTCTCTGCTCAGCTGCTGAAAATGCACACTTACCGAGAGTGGTGTGATTGTGAGGTACCTGCAGAGTTAATGCATCTGAAGACCCGGTTGAGTGTCCATGAACCTGGACAGTGAGCAGGGACAAGAGGTACGATGACTTGTATGAATGTGGCACCTTGTGGGGCAGTAAGCAGATTTTAGAGCCACTTCATTAGAGTTACTGGATGTGGGATTAGTTTTATTTTAATTTATAAAGCATCAAAGACTGCTATACAAAATACTTGTATTTATTGCATAGGAGTTAGAATGTCTTTTCTTTCATCGAACGGGAAAAGAGTTTATGAGTGCTCATATCAATGGGTCATATATTGTCTGGAAACTTTCTGAAACAAATCGTCCAAAAGAACAGACAACCACTCCTTATGGTGAATTTTACTTTTGCAGCTTTTGACCATTCTGTGGCTTTTACTTGTTTAACCTCATGTGTGCTTTTATGTATGTGACATTAGGTAGGTCCTTGTTGCCTGAAAGTGACCAGTGGCTGTGGTATTAGCTAAAATAATGACTGCTCGCTTCTATTGCACCGGTCCTAAGATATAGAAGTATAAACCGGTACTATAAGTTCATCTACGATAATCAGGTTAATCCTGAAGAAATGAGTCCGTGTGGGAAGCAATGAAGAAGATGGAGAGAAAAACGAACAGAAAGAATTATGTTTGTAATCTATATTCACAGCAAGGAGGCACACTCAAATTGCAATAGACACCAACGGGCATTGCGCCCATGGATCAGCGATTTGGGCAATATAACTGACATAGGAAGACCGTTCCAGAATTTTTGGAAGTCTTTGTCTTTCAATTGTAATTTCTGCTTTTGCTGATATCCTTCATGTGTACCTTCACTGCTAAGATGAATAAATTGTAGATTTGCATCTATAAAAAAATTGGAAGTGATTTGCTATTTCCAGAATAGTTGCACTTTGCAGCAATTAAATGATCTCTTTGTGTTATTAAAAAACAGGCCCATTCCCATGCAAAGCAATTAACAAAATGGAATGGAAGACAGTTGAATCGTATGTTATTTTGAACTCATTTTCTTTTATAAAGCAGCAAATATTCTTATGTGGATTAACTATTGTAATTTGATTTATAGCTTATGTTTGGTTACATGCTTTCTTTCACTAAATCTAGTTGATGACTTGAGTTATCTTTTCACAATATCTAGACCATGCATTGGCCATGTTTACATGCTTGATTTAAAGAATTAGCTTCTGGATTACATATTTTATTAGTAAAATTCAATGTACAGTAAGAACACTGTTATAACGTACTTAGCAGATCTGTAAAATTTAGTACGTTATATCCGATGTATGATATATCCAATTCCATACAATATTGTAGCGCATCACATATGTTACAGAAGCATCCTAAGAATCAGATAGTTTGACGAGATCAACAACAAAGAGGTACAGTAAAGAATGAGCATAAGAAAAGGCATCATCCAAACAGTCATTGAAAGGAAACTCCAACTATTTGGCCATATCTGCAGAATTAGTAACGAAAGACTGATAAAAACGATCATGCTCGGAGTAATGGAAGACGAAAACATCAGAGGAAGACCACGAAAATAATGGATAGAAAATATTAAAGAGTGGTGCAACATGGACATTTATAAAGCATACAAAGCCATACAGGACAGAGATGAATGGAAGAGGCAAACTCAAATTGCCATAGACACCAATGGGTATTGCGCCCATGGAGAAGAATGAATGATGATGATCACACGGGACCGTGCATTGCAGTACTTTATAACTGATGATGCGTTTTAACCGAGTTTGTTATAATGAAGTTCTACTGTATAATGAGTTCCATGGTCAAAAATTATATTATGAATTCTTTTAGACTAATTGTTTCATGTATTTATTTGACTAAGATGTTCATTCACTTCTTTACAAATGGAATGTAATTTTAAAAAATCTGTTCTCTGTTTCGCTGAAGAGATGACACAATGATGATCTTTTCGGGAGGAATGCCTCGAGCGAGCTACGGTGACCATCACACCATAACTGTTATGCAGGGAGACAGGCATATTGTCTTTGACTTTACGTCAAAAGTAATTGACTTTGTGACGTTTTCAACGGCTGATGAGACTTTGTATACCAACAGCCATGGTTAGAGAGAAAATTTGCTGTTTTGATATGTAATTTATTTCTGCATTACAACTTTGTTTACTGTGGTGGAAAGTTGTGCAGTGGCATCATTGTCGTTGTTGCTGCTATCACTGTCATCGGCACCCCTTCCAGAACTACGTAGTTTTATTATAATAGAAAGTGATGATTGCCATACTATAGCATAGAACACTGTTTGCAATTTGAAATTACATGGTTTCTTTGTTGCAGCATCTGCCAGTTATGACGATCCAAGCTGTCTCTTTGTGCTTCTGGAGGAAGAAATGGTTGTCATAGACCTGGAATCAGATGGCTGGCCGGTGTTTAGTGCCCCATACTTGGCTACTGTTCATTCCACAGCCATCACCTGCACAGCACATGTATCAGATGCGAATGGAACATTTTGGAATAAACTAATGGGAGCTGGACGGAGACAGTTAACTGGATTTTCAAGTCGAGTAAAGAACAATTTTTCTTATATGGTCTTTAACTGGGGTGATCAATGGACAGTTTCAATTTTTTCACTTTTTTGCAGTATTGCATTTATTCATTTTTATTTGGAATTAAATGTAAAATTCGACTTTCATTTGAATGCTTGATTAAAAATAAAATTAAAACTACAAATTTCAATTTCTTTTTAGCCTAATGCAGTTACATAAATATTATAAATATTGCATTTATTTCTGAATGTTTTTGTTTTCTTCTGATGTTCTCTTAGGATTGGCCAGTCTGTGGAGGCGTGAATTTGCGCAAAGACAGTATGGCTCGAGACATTCTCATTACAGGGTATGATGATGGAGCTACCCTTTTAACATGAAATTTGGATTTTATGTTTAATCTATTTATTATAGATCTTCTTCTTGAAATTCTATGCACTGTGCAGGTTCTTTGGTAGCCTCACCATTCAACTCTATTCTGAGTTATTTCCTTGAGTGTCTTGTAACTATTAATCTAGTAATCATCCAGCTAAGCAAAATCATTCTTGGTCGTCCTTTTGTCTTTCATTCCTTCGAGCATCCTTCTAATATCTTTGTCATCATTGATTTTCCCTTTAAGATATAGCCAATCCATTGATGTTTTTGTTTTCTCATTGTTTCCACAAGTATTTGTCTTTCATCTACTCTTTTCTGCACATCCTTGTTTGTGATATGACCTGGCCAGCTAAAGATTTAAAAATTTGTTGCAAAGAGTTATTATAGTGGTTGATAAACTACTATTTCTTGTACACCTATATGGATAACGAATAACATCTGTCTTGGTCTCGTATGGGAAGATTTTGATATGGGATAAGATATGATAGCGTTTATATAGAAAGTATATAGCAGAAGTGGCCAAACTGCGGCTCATGAGCTGCATGCGGCTCTTCTAGCCGAATCTGCGGCTTGTGAAAAGTAACAGCAGAAATTTAATGAAATTTTGCAAAGAATTGGATCAGACTACCTCATTTTCGTGTCTAATTGTGGCAATGCAGCTCCCAAACTTTTGAAAATTGTCATTTGCGGCTCTTGCCTTCTATGGGTTTAGCCACCCCTGGTATATAGAATGTGTTCTTATGCTTGATCATTGATTCATTTAGACTGATAGCTTTGTTATTCCTGGAAACAAGCAAACATCTTTTTGTAGTAATTATGGGACAAACTCAGGATTTATTTATTGGCAACAATGTATAAACAAATTACTTATCTTTGTTTCTTTTAACTGTTTTCCTGTCTCTTCAGAAGCTTATTCGTTTTGATGTGGAATTAGTTGGAATGTCTTTGTTGTAGCCACGAAGATGGCTCAGTTAGATTCTGGGACGTGTCGTCCGTAGACATAGTCCTTATTTATAAGCTAAGCACTTCTAATCTCTTTTCTTTGTCTTCTGGTCATGAAAATTCAGAAGACTTGGACATGGATGAGGAGTGGCCGCCATTTAAAAAGGTTGGTTACACTACTTTAGATGGACTAGATTTTACATGGAGCTATAAAGGTCTTTGTGTCTTATGTGTATAGGGAATGGAGAGGGATGAAGGGGAGAGGGGAGGAGAATGGTGGAGAAGGGGTTTGGGAATGGGAAAGGGAATGGGAGGGAGAAGGAGAGGGTGATTTTGTGTGGTGTAGTTGGCAAGGGGAAAGGGAAGAGGGTTTTGGGGAAGGAGTGAACGAAGAGTTGCTTGGAAGAGAGAGAGAAAGGAGTGAAAGATGGAAGGTAGAAGAGAGGAGAAAGAAGGAAAGGACCGATATGATTATTATTATTATTATTATTATTATTATTATTATTATTATTATCAGGACAATTTATATAGCGCTGTACGCATGGTTTAAAATCCAAAATCAAAAGCGCTTTGACACCGCTGACATGTCAATGAAGGTTAGAAGGTGGCGATGTTAAAATCCACTGTGATGATTGAAAGAACTTTGCTGCCGTGAAGAAGTCCGGTACAAAGTCCTTTAGAAGCGGTCCTTCAAGGAAAACTGTAGCCCCCTTGACATGCCAACGAGGAGCGGAAGATGATGTTGAAAGTTCGCAAGTTGGTAGTAGGAGTTTCTCCGTACGGATAATATAACCACCGGAAAAGTTCCTGAAGAAGCGGTCTTCCGCAAGATGATAGTTCCGTCGTCGAAATCGGCAAATCCGACGAAGATGGAAAATCCAGCGAAGTCCAGAAACAACAGCCAACCGCAAATCCGCCGAATTTTCACGCAGCAGCCGATGCGGCTGACTTGGCGCACACCCGACGGACGGCGACTGACTTGAACTTCCAGGACGACGTGGAATGATATCAGTATAATTATGATGTTTTGTAATGGATTACTATTATGTATTTGATAGTAATTGATTTAGTATTTCAATGTTGATGTAGTATAACAATTATTGGAGAATTGAATTTAGACATTGTCCAAGAGTGAAAGTGATCGATGTGGCTCTTACTGAATCTTGAAATGAGATTTTGACGTTTGGTAAATATTGAGAATGGTTAGTATCTGATGTCAGTTTTAGTCTATAGAATTTCTCTTTCGTTCAGGTTGGTACATACGATCCGTTCAGCGATGATCCACGTCTTGGAATCCAGAAGATAGCGGTTAGCTCTTTGAATGCAACTCTGATACTTGGCGGAACTGCTGGACAAGTTATCATAATGCAACTTGGCTCTGAAGACGGCCCGATAAACTTGAAACGTGTTGATGTCAATATTGTGGGTGAGAGAGATAACTTTGTATGGAAAGGACACGAAGCTTTGCCTTTGAAGACGGAAGCTAGATTTCCACCGGGTTTTCAACCGCTCGGAATTCTTCAGATAAATCCGCCTGCCGCTTGCACTTCTTTAGCGTTTCATCCAGACTGGCAGGTGTAAGTGATTTAGTAATGTCTCATCGTTTATTGCACTGCATTTGTTACCAGTAATTTTAATTATTGACTGTAATCTCTGGCGGTGTGCCATATTGCATAATTTGTTGATGTACAGCTTAGCCACTTATGGGCTGATGGCAAAGAAACTGGGGATCAGTACTGGACCCTATGGGCAATGAGCCTACAGGTGCATCTCTACCTTTACCTTATGCCTTGCAGTGCCTTTGTGCTTAGCAGATGATAACCAAATGTGAGCTGTTGTTTTTGTTGTGTAGTCTGGCTGTGGGAACGTCGCATGGATTTGGACTTGTGGACTATGGTCAGATGCTGTTTCTTACCTGTAAATGCACTCTTAGTTTGACAGGTGAGTTGTTCTGCACTTAAACTGTTAAATCAGAGAATTATTCATTTGTCAGATTAAATTTTTTCAGGCTTTTGACATTCTGCATGTAAAGTGAACCCTTACTATAGAAGTATCAGGTTTCTCTTGGTCTGAACACACTCAGTTTAAATCTTTTGAGGTAGACGTCGACTTTTGTCGACGTCGACGTCATAGCATTGAAATAATTCTGCTTCAAAGGAATTAGGCAGAAATTCTTATACTAAGTATATTGTTATCTCAACTATTGCTTGACAGTAGATGTTAACCATTTGTAGGAATTTATTTCACAAAATAACATGACTTTCAAATAATTTTGAATGAAAGTAGAATGGAATTTTTGGAAGCAATATGAGATAAAATCAGTCAATGGACTTAACTTTAATTATTGTGCATATTTTGTCTTGGCTGTTTACGTTTAGAGTTCACTTTATCTTTGAATTTCACATTAACCTCTTAATTGTTCATTAAAGCTGATCTATGATGAAACTTAATAGAGTGGCAACAGTATTACAGATTAATTTCATTTGCAGAAACATCTGGATTGGGTGAAAGCACAATGTCAAGGCGAAAGTCATTTAAGAAGTCGCTGCGAGAGTCATTTCGTAGACTTAGGAGCAGGAGATCGGAACGTCGACCAAAATCAGAAGTTAAAGAAGACGACACCAGAATGAATCCAATGTAAGAGTTTTTAATCATTACGAACAGAAAAATCTGTTTAATAGGTTAGGTTAGGTTAGGTTAAAAGTCAATTTATATAGCACAAAAACATGAACGAAGAGTCAAAGGCTAGAGCGCTCTACACTAATACAGGGTCTCTAAGAAATACGTTTTAAGTTTCCTTGCGAACAAATCGAGATTGGACTCTAGTCACGTGACCAAGTAATGCGTTCCAAAGAATGGGATTTCCGCACTTGAACGACCTCTTGCCAAATTTTGCCATTCGAGGCAGAGTAGGAACGACCAGTTTGACGTCACGACTGGATCTTAGTCGCAGACGCCTCTCGTTAGACGATGGTCTCAGGACCAAAGATGCCAGGTATTCCGGGAAAGCTGGATTGTGCAGGGCTCGGAATGTGAGGATACACCTCTTGTAGGCAATACGCTCCGGGATGCGAAGCCAATGTAGCTTCTCTTTCAGAAAAGTCAGTACAAAATAGTCAGTACAGTCTGTAGGGAAGCAGTATGCTGAGATCTGTGCTATAGTTATCAGTTGGATGATGTCATGTCTGAGAGTGTGTGGTATGTGTGCATCTTATACCTGTTGCATTGAATTTTTTATGTTATGAGTTCCAATTGATTTTGACATGTTTGATCATCTACACAATGCACATTCAGAAATTTATCTATTAGCAATGCTTTCTATTGTTTCATTCATCAGAACAGCACATGATAAACTGCATGTACATTGAGGGGCCTCTGTATTGATGCTGTCTAATAATTAATTTACACAGAAAATCTTGCACATGTGAAAATCTTCAGTAGCACTTTAATAATACAAATTTCTCGTGCAGTTTGACTTCAAGATTAGTAAAAGAAAATGGAGAAATGTATGTTTTAGTAAAACATTGCACACCTGTGTTTACTGCTTCTTATGTGAAGAGATCAGACTGTCTGATTTATAATTTTTTTAACAACTTTTAACAACACAGATCATCACCAGGTGGCCGACAGACCAAAGGTGCTTTAACATCCAGACATCGGCAGACCCATGTTGGAACAACGGATGTGGAACTTTCAAAACCAGTTGAACGACAGGTGGAGGCAAGACCAGTAGAAGACGTCTCCGGGTCAATTGTCCGTGCACTTTACTTCGTCGAAACTTATCTTACTAGTGGTATGTACTGTATTTAGTATATTTGCACTAGATTATTTTGATTGCTCTTGGTATCAAATTATTTTGTAGGCTAAGTTTTGATGTCTTTTTTCATTATCTCATATACAGCATATGATTTATTCTGACTCTAGTTTCGCTTTGCTATCATTATTTTCCCTTGTTGAGTTTGTTTGTTGAATTTAATAATTTATTTTTAATTTATATGGAGATTTAATGATCCATTAAAAACATTGTGATCAGGCCTGAAAATTGAATTGAGAGGGCAACATAGAAATAATTCTGAGATCTTTACTTGTCCTCAAACTATTTTGCACATTATGTATCTTGTGTGCATGTGCGTGCACACGTGTGTGTGCAACTTGTACTGTTATGAACATGAATGATCAAGGAAATACCAAATGTTTGTATTTTATATGATTCAAACCTAAATATTGACCATATTTGTCTTTCATATTTAGTCAGAAACTGAATGTAAGAAGTTTGTCTGCATGAAAAGATAATCAAACAAAATTGATAATTTCTATGAACTTTTCTCTCTCCTTTGACCCATGTACTTACTCTGTTGTTCCTGTTTTTCAAGTTGCAAGTGACATTTCAGTCAAAGTTTATTTGCCTTTTTGAAGTGAAACTGTTTGATAGCTAGTATATATTTAATTTTGAATTTGTACTTGGCCAAGTAGTATTTATTAGATGTAATGCAGAAATAATTTTAAGTACAACTAACTTGTGTGAATAAGTTTGTTATTTATGTTACTTCATTTAATTTCACTTTATTTCAGCTCAGTCGCACACACCGACATTTTGGGCTGGTACGAATGCTGGTTTCGTCTACATGTACCAACTGACTGTTCCTCCAAATGAGCGAAGGTCAAGCCAGAGCATTCAGGCTCTTTTGGGTCAGTTTGTTCTGTATGTTCACAGACAGTGTTACCAATTACTTTTCAATGAATCAACAAGAAGTTGAAGTTTTTTAGCTTAATTTTTGCTGTCCTGTTGTGTGAGAAATTTCAGTGCAGTTGAAATATTTGTTTTCTCAGTTGTTTGACTTTGTAAATAATTTATATCAATCATGAGATTAAATTCTTTATCCATGTGATGGTTTCTGTACAATGCAAATATTTCTTTTTCAAATATACATGTATGTTTTGACCAGCAGGAACTGCAAAAATTGAACTGTGAATTAAGATTTGGCTCTCTGTGTTGTTAATTTTTCTGATCAGTGAAAGAGATCCATCTGAAGCATCGTGCTCCCGTTATGAGCATCTGTGTTATTGACCACAGTGCCATTCCATTTATTGCACCACGAGAGGCCCACACTGATCAGGCACCGGAAGGTGAACTGACCGGTGGTGCCCATAGTGTTGTCATATGCTCAGAAGAACAGCTCAAGGTTTACTTAATATCTTATGCACGAAAAATTTTATTAGAAAGTTTTATTTTCTCTTTTTTTATAAGGTTTACTAAATATCTTACACATGAAAAAATTTCACTAGAAAGTCTTTATTTTCTCTTTTTTATAAGGTTTACTGAATATCTTTTTAAAAAATTTCACTAGAAAGTCGTTACTTTCTCTTATATTATCATCTTTTCATGCTGCAGATAAATAGTTTATTAAATGACGATGAAGCTCAGCTTTGCCATTTACTGTTCATTATCACTGACCATTATTATTATTATGAATGTTAATTGATTTTGTGATGTTTGTATTTATACCTGGAAGCAACCTGTTTTGGTGAATATTTTTTAATGGTTTTTCTTGTTCCTGTTGTTAGGTCTTTTCGCTTCCCCACCTCAGTGCCCGTGAGAAGTACAAGTTGACAGCAAGTGAGGGGTCTAAGATTCGCAAGGTGTCCTACATCAAATTTCGAAGTCAAGCAGGTGAAGTGCTTTTTTTACAATTAAAGATAAAAAGAACTGCTTATAATTTAATGCTCAGAACAATTACGAATGTTTGCTAATTAATTTACTAATTTGAGCATTGATTTTAGAATAGCGGAAATCATTGAATTTATTGATCTCCCCATATTTTTGAAAATATCTTGTGAAATGATTTTGAAGTAATTGAATATGTTGCACTTATATTGTGTTGTCATTGTTTGTAGCATCAAATTATTTTGAATACGACCTTGTTTGCCTAACAAACCTTGGAGAAGTTCAGGTGTTTTCTCTTCCGCATTTGCGACGTGTTTTTAAGGCTGAGTGCATTCGTCAGGAAAACATTATGTAAGCATAATTTTTCTGATATGCAAACTATCAAAAGAAAAGTCATTTAGGTCATAAAAGTCTGCTCTGTTTCAATGAATTAAATTGGTGTGGTTGGTTTGTCAGATTTTAATTTTTGTTAAATAGTACCTCAAGGATGTTCATGTAAATGGGAATTGTTTTCTCTCAGATTTATTATTTCCTAATTTATAAATCCAATGTGTTTTTGGCATAGAAATCTGATAGATATTGGTATAGATGGTTATTTGTTGTCTATGATTAGGTTAAGCATAAATCATGTGACTTATAAAGACTAGCTTCGGTGAAATGCATTATTCTAAGAAAAGTTGATGGTGAATGAGAGACATGAATTCTTTGATCCTGTGTTCAGGTGTTCAAAGCTGGTACGGGAAGAAGCAATGTATAACTAATGTATACTGGGCCATCGTGTCTTGTTTTTTATTGGCTATTTTCATGTGGTCTGATTCATTAAAGTGTCTAGGAAAAATAGGAAAACGTGTAATAGATCTGTGCAAGTAATTGTACTCTAGTATCATTACAACGGATGACTAGAAAATCAAGGAAATATTCCCTTATTTTGCTATTAGGCTTAAATGCTGCTGTGATTATATATTAAGTTATTGGACAGGTATTAAGTTATTGGACAGGTATTAAGTTATTGGACAGGTATGTACTGGTTAGCACACAGTAGAATCCTGCCAAAGGTAAACCATCACTAGACCTGGTTAAGAAATAGGATGACCTCAAAAGTTCTAGTGATGAAGTAACTGACAAGCAATTATTATGTAGGAACGTATTCGGCTATATATGTAGTGGTTCAATTGACTGCCACTGTTGTCTTGAATCTATATCATAAACTTGAAAATGCCAGAAAAGCAGAATTGGAAATTGTCTTCTGTTGGGTATTGTTATTCAGTATCTAGTTGTCTTGAGATATGTGATTGCAGATAAGAGCATTCTCCTTCCAATAATATTCCAATAACATGTCATTCCAATAATGACATGTTGTATTTGTTTATACTGTCAATCATCTTGCATTACTTATATCAATTATTATGTAAAATATTAACTTACTAGGACACTAGGTACTTCTTGGTGGGAATTATGGTTCCCTTTTGGTATTCTTATTTCCATTATATGTATTATTCTTATTAGCTAAATCAACTGTTATTCTTTTTAAAATATAATTTTATGTTTTGTTATAAACTGTAGTGTGTATGGTATTGGAAATAAAGTTTCTTCTTCTTCTTCTCCTTGATACCTAACAGTGATCAAGCTAGAATAATGCATTTCATCTGTGAGTTATTACTATAACTCTTTCATTTCTGAGTTATTGTGAAATAATAGAACAAAAGAACTGATAACATATTACTGGTTATAGATGCAGGGCATACATTCTCTGGTAGGATTTCTGACGCATGTTTTCTTTAATTCTTGTTTCAGTGGTATCGTTTCGTGTATTTTCAATCGAAATGGCGATGCATTCCACCTTTCTTCACCTTCTGAGTTCAAGCGCTTTTCCATTTCGACTACTGCAAGTGTTTACCCAGTCTGCAGCGTACCGATGGGTGGGGGCGGAGATGATGGATCATTATCATGCACATCGAGTCCTGATAGAAGTAATTCAGCGAATGCAACCAGAACCAGAGCTACAACTTCTCAGTAAATCTGCGATTGTTCTTTGCTATTCATCTTTTAAATACAAGTCTTTCTCTAGATTCAAATGTTTGTGTTGTTATTATGGCCATTTTTATTCAAATTGATTTAGATGTTTTTGCCAATAATTTTTTATGTATGTATTTGTATTTAAGGACAATGATGAATGTGTCTCGTCTATTCAGCTTTTTTCACACAAACTTGCACCAGAGGAAATATATGTTGAAGAGTGTAATCATAACTGATGCATAACTACTTTGAAATTGGTTACAGGGATTCTAAAATTTTGCTTGCAGGGTTTCTGGAGACCATTTAAGCGATGACGACACTGGTGGACATGTGTCACCGGCTGATGAATCAGTCAGATCCGGGGATACTACCGAAGACAGTGTCAGAGTTCATATCAGGTATACATGTATTTTTTTAAAATTTTTAAATAATTTTTTTTGGATAATGAAATTAAATGTCTTACGGAATTGTTTTTAGCGTTGTTAAAAGCAGCATTATATTCTTAAAGGATGTTATTGTCTGGTGCCTGCAGGGTGAGGCTATGAACTCAAGAATAATTCCATCATGTTTATCTTGAGCTGAATTGAAAATAACCACTAGTGGTTCAAACTGTCACTCTAATAACATGCAAATTTCAAATAAATTTGCGTACACGCCGTACAGTTTATGAATTGCTTATGCTATTTTTCAGTGGTGGGAGTGAGGAGTTAATTTCTCCACAGTCACTCACTGTAAACAACAGTGTGGTCACAACCACTCATTTGATAAGCACCAGTATTGTGCAGAATACAAGTAACGAGACTACTGTAAGCACTACACGTCACGGCACTTCCAGCAACAGGAACTAAACAGAACAGTTTTGCAAAATAGTAAGTGTGTAATGAGTATGTATTAACAAATTGCAATGTTAAAATTTTTTTACATAAGAACCAATTTGCATTAGGGTGTTTGCTTCTGAACTTCAAAAACAAATATTTTATGAATGTTAATCAAATTTAGGTAAATATTAACTATTACAATTTTTATTACCAGTATATTATGACAGCAATCTGCAAACTTTTCCTACAAATTTTGTAGAAAATTATTTTCATGCGCTGTAGCTTAAAATTCGAGATTACACATACAAATGCATAAGTATAAACTATTTAATTGTAAAGTACTTTTATAGAGATAAATTTCGCTTGTGGGCCAGGATTTGTGGAACGCTGATCTAGGACTTTAAATAGAACAGCTTAAGAGAAATCAAGGTTTCCAAGAGTTCATAAAATTTGGGGTAAAATAATACAGTTGTGAGAGTGCAGTTGAGCTAATAATTAATATTATAAGTGAATTTTGTGGTCAGTTATTAAAAATACTTGCTTATGCATAACAGTTGGCAGATAAATGCAACTGATAATGAATTGTATAGCCAGTCTATAATCATATCCTCGTAGTGAATATTTTGGAATTTATCTCTTATGCACAGACACTGATCACTGATGATTCCCTGTATTTTGCTTTGGCTGATGATATGCTTTAGATTATGTAAAGTGGGAAATGTTTATAAAATAGATACCATTAAATGGGCAGTTTTAGAATCTCATTTTCTATGTTCATTTGTCAATTTTTTTTTACTGTTTTGTCAAAAATATCAGAATCTGAAGTTGTGTTGCTTTTCTTTGTTTTTTCAGAAACTGTTTTGGTGGAAGACTAATAATATGCTCATTTGCATATTATCCTGTTGTATGTTGAGTTTGGAGAAGACCTCCTGTTTCCATAATGCAGAATTTTAAGCCACAGTAACATTTTAGACAGCCGTGCCTCTTGGAAACAGATATAAAAAGATACACTGATGCAAAATCAGATAAACTTTTAAATTGTTTAAAATGTTTATGCCATTGGTTCTCAACCTTTGGTTGGCGTACTCCTTCAGACGTTTATCAAAAATCCATGTACCCCTAATTTCTAAAGTAAATTTAAGGAAGCAGGCTATAGTTTTAAAAGCATAAACATAACTGTATCTTGATCATAAAATGGAATAATGTCTTCAAACCTAATCAGGCTGCATTAGAATTAATCTTTAATTACAAATTAGGATCAAAATATTGTACTTATAATGTCGAAGCTCTCAGTAGGATCCATGCTGGGCGATCTTTGAATTTGCCACGCTGACCAAGGAAAAGTACAATACCACAGGGTGATAGGTTAAAGCGAGAGGTGATGGCTTAGAAGAGTCCAAAAGACCTATATCTCGTCATTGCAGTTAGAGGAAAATCAAATCCACCCACAATTTCTTAGACCTTTTGTAAATATTGTGAAATTTCTTAATATCAGACATCGCTGCATAAGAATTCTGCTGCCTTTTGTGTACCCCCTGGAAAGTCCATTTTGTACCCCTGAGGGTACGCATACTACAGGTTGAGAACCACTGGTTTATGTTTTGTACCAAGCTTTGGTATCATCTTCTGGTCTTTCGTTCGATAAATGAACATTAGCCGTTTCAGTTTTAGCAATAATAGCCATTTAAACATGATGCTTTTTTGAGAGCGGCAAATTCGGATACAACTTCTCCTACGTTGTAGCCAAGTTGCATTTTGCTTTCTGAGCATTAGCTACAGCTTTTGCCAGATGATGAGAACCTTTTCCCCAATTTTGTTCCAGTACAGGCAAGTAGGAGGGGATTACTTTTATACTGATTACCTGTGTTTTTATAGCCTGTTGTTTTTATGAAGTTGTCATTGCATACATTGGTTTGTGAAAGACTACTAAAAGCAATGTTGGCTAATGTGATGTATATTGATGGTTAGTAGTTGATAGAAGCAAATTGATAAGTTTGATCATTTATCAGTGTTTAAACAAGGCTTCCCCAACATTCCACGGGCCAGAGTTTCACATATCTATCATTACCATCTCTTCCTCTGATTGATTTTAGATTTGAAAATTGTTGACCTATCAGTAACTGTAAATCGCTGTTTTAATGTGGAATCATAGGCGGCTGTTGAGCTTCGCTGAAAATACGCATTACTTATTGCTTGTAGCATGTGCCTTATTATGGTTTATTTAACTCTGAATGTTCAGCTGTGTCCATTTATGCAGAGTTCAAAATGGCATTGCACATCGAGAGCTCAGTTATCGATTATGGAATATTTGCGGTCATGTTGGCTCTTTTATGCTGGCAGTTGTTAGATTGCTTCCTTTCATTTAATTCGAACCATCTTATTTGCTTTTTTTAAATATCACGTATTTGTGTAGCAGTAGAAGATAAATCTGAAAGTTTGTGTCACGAAGTCATTATTATGTGAAAATAGTACAAATTGCCTTGTTTAACCTGCTAATCCTGTCAAAGGAGACATTTGTTGATTTGTGATTTTAGCGTTGCTTTTACTGTTGCTAGTGATGCAAGAATGCTAAGAACATATCTTTTATTATCATTAAGTAAATTTGTGTTTTTGGATAATGGTTACACACAATAAATTGGTTATTTGTTACAATGACCAACATGAGTAATAAGTACGCAAGTGTGTGGGGCAGATTGTTTGACTAGATGTTTTTGCTTGACAAAAATGGTTGTTATTAGAGTGATGTTATACTAGGGACTAGTGTTACTTATGTTATGAAAGCTGCCTATTGTGTATCCTAAGTTTTGTTAAATGACATTAAATGTCAGTGGTTCGTCACTGACTTTGTAATTTTGGAGATTTATAAAAAACAGATATAAATATTTATCTGCAGTAATTGTAATTATTTGAATGCTGTTTTAAAGCAGTGCTTAAATATTATGTTAAGAAGGAAGTGCCAACATAGTTACTTTCAAGATGGGTATATTATGTCATTTGCTGTTATAAGTATAACATGCTATAGAACAGGGGTGGCCAACCGGCAACCCACTAGCTGCTAACGGATGGCCAACAGTCATCTCTCTAAATAAATTTATTGTTCCTATTTATGCATACAGTATTGAGTCTTGAGTAAGACTTTTAGTTCCTGTGCTTAATTGAGTAAAATAGTAAATTTAAACTGCTTTTTAATTGTAACTGTTACTAGTTACTACCATTATGCAACTGCAATGATTGTCACTACTGCTGAAAATGCTAACAATGTACAATGGGCAACAAAACATGCAGCCCTCTGCATGCTGATCAATATTTATAATGGCCCCCTTATAATAAAAGGTTGGCCGCCTCTGCTATAGAACTAATGGTCATGCATTTCTACATGAGCATTTTGATTTCCTAATTGTATTATGCCTCCAATTCTGCTTTTGTGTAAACCTTTCTGTTACAGCTTGTGCCTGGATTTAATATCTTTAAAACTGTTTATCATGCTATTTTTTGTTTTGCATAATAAATTGATAATCTTTAGAATCATGTTTTCTCTTTGCTGCTTTATTTTATATGCATGCTGAACAAAATTCACAAAACAAGTGATATGATACGGAAAGTGATTAGATTTTTAAGTAGTACAGAGATTTAGAGTAGGTGACAAACTTTGATAACACACCACAAACAAAGCAATGAATGAACCTTATTTGTCTGCAGTTTGGACATGAAGTTGATTTACTCTAGTGGTTCGATGTAGCTTAACTAGGATTTAGTAGAATGTGCAGGTCTGCTTATGCTATGACCATAGAATAAATATAAATGTAATTGAGTGAATCTATTCTACCCACTGTCAACAGGGCCGCCGAGAGAAATTCCGGGCCCCGGAACAAAAAAATTTGCGGGCCCTTAAGAAAAATTTATCAAGTCTCCGAAAAACCTGACAAGCAAAAAAAACGTTATCAACTCCAAAAACAGCCTGACAAGCAAAAACTTATCGTCACTGGATCTGGGCCCCTGAAAACTCCATGGGCCGCGGTACAATGTACCGGCTGCACCCCCTCTCCTCAGGCCTGACTGTCAAGTATTTTAGCAATTTAATTGATGAGAAAAACTGTTGCTGGTGAATGTGCCGTCTGAATCTTTGTCACAAACTTGCTCCTGTAATTATTTATCGCCGAACAATAAGCCATCTCCAGACTTCCAGGCACGTAACCATTTAAAACAGTTTTCTTTTCTTTTCATACAAGGAACTCTGCTATCCTGCTAGTTAGAAGTGTGGCCTCTTAACATATTGCAGCTGCCAGTATCCAGATGATCAAGATGTGTCCTGAATTTAGGACGACTGGTGGATGACAGTGAGATGCAACTGTTTGCCTCAGAGCCATGAGAAATGCTTTTGTGGCTTCATTAAGTTTTCATTGACATCTATGTATATCATAATGAGCATCATTAAAGTAATCAGAAAGAGGAGAGTGAAATAGGCTGGACACATACTCAGAATTGAGGAAATAAGAAACCCAAAACTTATTTTCAACTACTGGTACAAACCATAGGGGAAAAGATCTAAATTCTAAAGGAAGACCAAAAAGACTGGACGGATTGGAAGAGGATCTGAACATGGCAGGACTGAATCTCAAGGGAAAAACTGATGAAGGACACCGAATGACCTTAGAAGAAATAGCAAAGGACAGAAAACTTTGGAGAGATGTCATGGAGAAGTTGATAGCTGGACACAGCTGGAGGATGAAGACTTGATCTGACCTGACCTGAAATCTATTACGATGCCAATTGTGATTTCTTTCTGAAATCAAGGAGAGAAATTTAAAAAGAAATGAATGAAAATGAAACAATGAAAAACAAGAAGAGATTCGGAGGAACAGAAGGTGATTGTGTGAAGAGAGTAATGTGGAAATGTGAAAAGGGAGGATGAAATAATGTCTTGGTAGAAAAGACAATAAACTAAGGAAGTTAATTATTTCATTGCATGACTTCTTTACAAAATCCATTTTATTCACGTGAAGGAATAAAATGCACACCAAATTAAAATCTGCATAATTGATGACTATTGATGGTAATGTTTTGGCTTCATTTCAATGTTTCCTTTTGTTGCTTAACTACGCTCCTTGTGTATGTGACCTTCAAGGACTCTGAATTATTTGAAGCAGTTTTTGGTAAAGTGTCAGCATATTATTTAGCGCCAAACTGATGACGTTGTGCAGAAGTTAAGCAGGTTTTTTAAGGCTCGGATTTTCCTGAAATTTTCTGAAAATGAAATTGCTTGAAATTTTTCTGATGTGGATCTTGGGTTCAACTGCATTTGGTCAAGGTACTGGTAAGCATTCTTATTGTGTGAATTCATTCTGTTTGAGAGTATGATTGGCACTATTTCAATGTTTATTGAATGATTTAGTGACAGGAAAAGCATGTATATGGATGGGTAAAAAAATCACAAATGAAGAACTATACAGGAGAAATCAGCCAAAACAAGCCATGCTGCAAATAGTGAAACAAAGGAAACTCCATTTTTTGGACACATGCAGAATGAAAGAGGATGGAAAGATCAAAGCTCTAATGTTAGGAATAATGGAGGGTGCCAATAAGAGAGACCACACAAGGAATGGTGTGATGATATCGAAGAGTGGTGTGGAAGCAGTTTACAGGATCTTAGCCACAGAGCAATGAACAGGAAAGAATGGCAGAAAACTGTGGAGATGGCATTATACACCAACGGGCGATTTACCCACGGTTAATGATGATGATGATGATGAGAAACATACACTTAAAGATGGTTGTTAGTTTTCAGGATATTGCATATTTTGAAATGCTGCTGCTGCTGATGATGATGACAACAATGATGATGATCATTGTGATGATGCTTGATATAATTGATTTTTGTAGAAGTTGATGTGAGACTGTTTCTTGATGTTGGTCAGAGGAACACAAATCAGCCTCAACTGACACCCATAATCTTGGGAGCCTTTCCATATGAATGTGTCGGTAATGTCAACCTATGCCAGAACGGTTTTACCATCAGTTTGTGGTACAATTCAGATCCAGGTGACAGCAAATTGCCACATTACTATGTTTTCTCAAGTGGAGGGCAGTCGGCACTCTCTGAAGGTGTGTACATACGTCAGAACTTTGGTGAAGAGTATGAGGTTGGTGTTGCAAGCGGGCCAAAATTATGGCAGGTGACCTTCTCCCTGGTTACAGGTTCTTGGACAAATATAGCATTAACATGGAGTACGTCTGACGGATTGGTTGTTTATGTTGATGCCGTACGAGTCGAGCAGGATTTTGCAGGAACGGAACGGGTGTTTTGGATGAGTGAGTTCAATCCTTTTCAAAACCTGTCGATTGGAAAAGCAAACGATGAAGAAGCAGATGTTCAAGATGGTCATATGCGAATCTGGAATTTAATCCATGCGGATGTCAAATATGAACCTGATCAGATTGGAAGATTCATATGTAAGTTTTATGTCCTTTACCTAAATTGAAGGGTTTTAAAAAATTGTCGCATAAAATATTTTGATTATGATTAGTGTATCCATTTTTATATTTGAGAATTGATCTCTGCCAATAGTGATGTACTGATGTTGTACACTGCGTGATTTAAAAACTAAATTACAGCCTCACTATTTAGTTGCATGCCTATGTTGGTAGATATGCAAATAATTACTGTACTTATTAGGTTTTACTGAGCTTTCACATAAATTTACTCTGGTTAGTTATTTTACTTATTGCATATGTTTAGCAGTTAAGGTCATGCAACCATGCACATATAATAAATTTATTTCTTAGTTTGGTGAGTGTACGTGTCAGAAGTGTTTGGGTGAATGACTTAATCATTTTCTGTGCCAATATTTCATCTGTGCCATGTTTAGCTTCACAGATCCATAAATAATTTGTGTTTTGATGTAATTTTTTCAGCGTCATTGCTGTGCTAGACTTAATTAGACATGAATAATTAATGATAGTATTGGAATTTGATGAATTTTAATTATGAAATTGAATGTTTCACTTGCAGTTGTGGAATTGTGTGATGTTAAAAGCCCGACTTACTTGCAGATAGAAGTTTCTTTATTTTCTTTATTTTAGGCCAAACACTCGGGTGAAATGTTCAGTTTCTTAGGAAGGCTTTAATACATGATTTTGATTGGAATTTTATGTTAGCATTTATATTTTCTTGCAAACAAAAGCCCTTGCATGATGTGGAAGAGATTGATAAAAATCACCAAATTGAGTAGAAATTCTGTAATAATACTCTGTACTATCCAGAAACAAGTATCATTACAAAAACTGTGGATTTTTACTAGTAGAGTAGGTACTTGTATGTGTTTTTCATACAATTCATTGTTACCCAATTTCAGTAGAAATCATGTGTGACATTTTCTATTTCAGCCAATGTCAGTAATTCACTTCTGCTGGCTTGTTCATTGTCACCTCCTACATTTACATCTGATGTTTCAAAAGTCAGTTCATCCAACGACTTGGCAACTTGGGGTGATGTGTCACTTTGCCGTAGTTATTGTAGCTCTGCACATTTCAATCTTATGATGTTTCTCCTGTCAAAATCCTGCCTCTGCATTAACAAAGATTACTATTTTGACTCGCTTATTAAAAATTCAAACTGGGCTAGTGCTAGTTGCACAGGAACAGAGCCATACATCATACAGTGGACAACGCACATGATTTGGAATGCAACGTATCCCATCAACCTGACTGTTTCAGTCATTAATCCAACTTCAAGACCCTACGTGCGCCCAAATGAAGCCGTTGTTTTTGTGCTTACGGATTTAGCTGATGAAGTAGTTACATTCTATTTTGATTTTAAGGACGGAGAGACTTCTGTTACCACTGACTTAGTGGTCGGCCATAGCTGGATGTACGAAGGCTCCTATTCCGTGAATGTTACTGCAGTAACAAGAACAACGACCGAAACGGTTATTAAAGATGTAATTATAACTTATGTGGCTGAGGGAGTGGCACCACAGAATCTAATCGTGAAGGCTGATCCAAACATGGAACTGTCATCACTCGGTAATGTCAACGTGGTGTGCAGCGCCTACAGTGAACAGTCTGAGAATTGCACATTGATCTATGGTGATGGTAATTTCAATTCATATCCATTGACTAATGAGTTCATTTTTAAAGGAGATGCACAGCATCAGTATAACAACACTGGTTTATACAATCTCAGTCTTTGGTGCTCTAATGATTTTGGTGTCAATAGTACAAACACCTTGGCACCCGCTATAAATCCTGTACCTGTGTATGAAAATGTTGCATATCCTTCATCTATCTCTATTCCTTTTTTTGGAGTGACTGATGTGCATGTCTTTGTTGATGGAGATGAAGCTCAGACTGGAAGTAGAGGCAAATCGGGCATTCTCGAGATTCCGGGAAATACCTTTGGCAGTGTTGGTGAACATGCTATTGTTATTAAATCATCAAGTGCTATTGCATTACATCAAGAAATTTGCAATCTCGTAATTCCAGTTGATGGGTTAAATTTAAATGTGACTCCATTAGCTGCACAGATTGGACAAAACATCTTGTTTGCAGTCACTGTGGCAAGTGGAAGTGATTTGCAGCTGAATGTATCATTTGGGGATGGGGTTACCACCTTATTTTTTGTTCCTGTTCCATCTGTGCCATTTTTCCTGATCCAGAATCATTCATTTTCTTCTCTGGGTGATTATGAAATCACTGTGATTGTCGCGAATACTGTCAGTCAGAAAGTCACAAGGAAGCATTTGTCAATTGAACGTCCACTCAGAAACGTGACAATGTACGGAGCGAATGTTACCTCACTTGTGCAGCCGACCATCTTTACTCTTGAAATTGATCTAGACAAGACTCCAGCCATGCCGGTCTCTGTGCTGTTTGATTATGACGATGGAAACAAGGCTACTGTAGTACTTGGTTCTCAGATACCCACTGCTGAAAAGCTGCAGCACCAGTATTTGTTTGGAAAATATGGGATATATCGTGTTAAAGCAACTGTTAGGAACAACATTAGTTCCATTGTGTTGCCCGCTGTTATTGTACAGGTTGGAGAAAACATAACTATGGTGGATGTCTACATGAAAGATATTGTTGTAGCAGTGAATCAGGAAGTGACTTTCGCGGTGAAATGTGTTACCGGGAACCCTATTGTGCTGGAAATGGACATGGGTGATGGCTCCCCAGCTGTTTTAACATACCAGCCTTCAACATACTCGAGTAATGACAATAAGGTTTATCACAGTATGAGTGGTGGCAGCATGGCTGTGAATAGATTGACGGGCAGACGAAAAAGACAGACGCTTGCTAATGAAAATTACTTTAACGTGGTTTATCGCTATAAGTCGGCAGGCAAGTTTACCGTACGAGCAAAAGCAAGCAATATATTTTCGAATGCTTCTACTTCGCTATGCCCAAGCATCATCGTTGTGTCAGGCCAGTCGACACCGACGTGCTCTCTAACCAGCATTCGAATCAGCAACTCCTCATCATTGAGTAATGCGCTGATAATCTATCGTTCACAGATTTTAACACTTTCTACTACAACAGCATTACAGTGCACAGGACTGGGAAGTACGAAGGTTACTTCGGGGTATGCATGGACTACCGAAAGACTGATGAGTGATGGAACATGGCGTCCTGAGCTTCTAGTCTGTGCAAGTAATAGTATGAGTGGAAGCCTAGTTGTATCCAAAAGCACCCTATGGTATGGCACATACCGATTTAACGTGACATTGATTGTGAATACACTGCCATCTACTGGCGACCCCATTCCAACTACTGTAAAGTCAACACCAGTGTCAGCGTATCTGAAAGTTCAGCCGTCGGTGCTCGTTGCCTCAATTGCAGATACAGAGCAGAAAGCTTTTTCTATATCATCGGTCATTACAATCGATATGAGTGGATCGAATGATCCGGACGTTGATCCTGCGAACAAGACCGGAATGAATCTCTTGCTATTCTGCTACACAACTGCAACTTCAACAGAGTACGAAGCAATGTCAGTTAAGCAGATGCTGTCCATTGCTAGTGAAATGGGAGCAAATGCTGACCAAACTGTTCGTGTTTTACACTTTTCAAAGGATCCATGTTTCACTCAGGTTGATAACATTTGGGTCCTCGATTATGAAGTGACGTTTGCTGCGAACCAGCTCACTACGGATGACTCGGTGAACTTTCTGCTATTTGTGACAAAGGATGTTCGCGTTTCCTCGGTTCTCTACGAGTTTCAGGTTTGGCCAACCAACGTTTCTGCCTCTGCACTGGATTCGATTGACGAGATGCTCAGACGTGGAAACACTAATGCTGCACTGCTTGTGATTAACCTGGTCGCTGGCACTCTGACTGGTGATGGAAATGAAAACCAGGTGAGACCAGTCATATTCAGAAATTTATGAGAATTGTTTTGACTGCACTTTTCTAAAGATTTACCATCCCTCTGTTTTTCGGACCATTTATTGCACTACTCAGATAAAAACTAAAAATAACAAAATTTTGAAGGTTTTGTAAAAATGTACTTGAAGAGATGGTAGAAGTTTGAGTGTATCACTTAGGATTGCCTCTTTAGATTTTATGAATGTCCTTTCCTGACCACGTTTTGACTGAATATCCTTTCCTAACCACTTTTTAACTGCTCCACTTTGTCTATTTCCTATTGTTGAGTGCAGTAATGTTGCTTAGAAGTGATGGAGAACGAATTTTCACATTATTTAAACTTAATTTTTATATTAACTTTGTCAAAGAACATGATGGCTGTCCATCTTTTCCTGTGTAACTGAACTAAATCTTGAGTCATGCACATCAGGCCTTATAAACTGAAGTTTCTTAATCCAAGACAACTGCAGTGATGCTTTGTCATTGGTTTCCAGTCAACTCTACCATTGCAGAAGACATTTTTTGTCTATTTTGTATACTAGCAACTTGCCTTTATTTTAGAAATGCCTTTAATAACCGGTTCCCGGAACATTCGGTACCGGAACATTCGGTACCGGAGAATTCGGCACCAAAATTTTACTTGTGGAAGATTCGGTACCGGATAATTCGGTACCGGATGATTCGGTACCGGATAAATCGGTAACATGTTCGCATACAAATCAGTAGCCATAACCCTAATTCTAACCCTAACCCTAATCCTAAAACTGTATAAATCAGTAAAATGAATATAATTATCAATAGTATACCTACCCAAATTCTACTTGAATATTCTACCTAAATATATATAAGCATAGACAACACCCAAAGCCACAGGGACCCTGGGATTAGGGAGGGGAGGTGGGGTGGGAGAGGTGTTTAACAGGCCAGTGTCTAACACATGTAACCGAATTTGCCATCCTGAAGATACCGCTCCCAATGTTCCGGTACCGAATCTTCCATGACCGGTACCGAATTTTCCGGTACCGAATTTTCCGTCTTGAATCTTCCGGTACCGAATCTTCCGGTCACCTAATAACCATAAATATTCTAAGCTTTACGTTTTAATTGGCCTAGATGCACTTTTACTACAACATTTTCATAAAATGCATTCAGCTAAAATAAAAGGCATTAATTCAAATTTACCAAAATAGTTCTGTTGCAATATATGTTTAGCTTATTAAATAATATTTATTGGTGTAAAGTTTGAAAAATTACATATATTGCTTTCTTTGCAGGATTCCAAACAGGAAAGAACAGATGTAAGTTTAAAGCAGCTATACAGTTGCTTTTAATATACATCTGCTTTATCATACAATTTGTTATTTTCTTAAATAGACAGAAAATATTTATATAGTTTTGCTACAAAACATATTGAATTTGAATAACTTGCTACCTTATTACTACTGGTTCAATATCCGTTGATGTTTGTGTGCATGCGTGTGTTTGCATGCATGTGTAGGTGCTTGCATTGTGATGATTTGTGGTCTGTACAAAGCGTGAAATTTAGATTCATGCTCTGACCTTAGCTCATTTAGCTCTTCTGTTGTTATTAGCTTCGAGGAAAACTTATCAATTGCCTGGACAAGGTTTCGGACAACCTTCACAACATCGATCAGTTGGGAAAGACGGCTGACGTTATGGCATCAGTCACTTCCAATCCAGATGAAGTGTCACAGAATGCAAAGGTTCTTACCTCAAAATCTTCAATAGTTTGAATCTATTCCTTTAACCCTTTTGCCCCCATAAGGCCGATATTTCGACTTCTTAGCCTATTGGTCATATGGATGGCCATGGTCAAAGGGGGTGCAGAGGCGTAGTGAGGGTATCCGGCGCCCGGGGCAAGGTGTGCTGTTGGCGCCCTTAACTCCTGACGAGCAAAAAGAAAAAAGGTCATCACATGCGCTCATTTGGCGCCGACGAGCAAGAACAAAAGGTCGTCGCAAGTGCTTCTTCTTATTTATTGTTTATTCAAAAACTCGATTTTGGTGCCCCCTCACCTTGGGGCATATGAGTAACAATTAAATTGCAGTCTACAAGCAAACAGAGAGGCATAGAACTCCTTCTTGATTACCTTTTTTGCTTTAATTTATTTGCTAGTTTCTCTACTTTTTCTGCTCTGAGACTTCAGCATGTCCCACAAGGAGAACCACTGCTCTAGACACTTAGTTTTTCATAAATCTGTATGAAACCATTACTATTTGATATTTTAGGCAAATGCTTCGAGCACTTTGGGAAAAACAGCATCTAAAGCCATTGAATTTGCAAGCACTGCCTCTTCTGACAAACTGGCAAACATCACAGGCTGTACTTATTTAATTTCTTTATTTGCTCTTTATTGTCGTTTACCTTTTTAACGTTATGTTGCTTTTCAGCATTTCGTACAAATTGGTAACATTAAATTTTGTTTAAAAATATCTATATATGCCTTATTTTATATGGGTTTGCCAATTTTATAATAGTCAAGGAATTTAGGCCTTGACTGTTACATCACGTTATCATTTTTAATCAGTTTCTGGTGAGGATGCTGACAAGGACTTAAGATGTACACTATGTTTCAATTTTGAGTACTGATTTAGTCATACATAATAGTATAGTGAAACTATCTCTCTTTCAATATTTTTCCAAAATTGACTATTCTGATTCATTAAGTCATTAAATTTATTTTCAGCATTGATGAGTGGAGTTGGAAACATCCTGCCATTTGATACAGAAGGCACCCTGAATGGAACCAGCTCGAATTCAACCACTCACAGTCGCAGGAGACGTTCAATTATAAGTGCCTTGAAGAAAGACAAGAAGACAAACAACGAAACAGTGATGTCTTGCTGTGATGCACTTGATGGCCTGTGTGACTGGATCGAACCAATCAGTTGTCTTGATGAATACGATAGAAAGAAAACTAACTGGACAGAGGAAGACTGTGAATTGAGACATCCAGATGACATCAAGGAGATTATGGCACGTTACAATCAATATCTTGATGACCAACTGGCAGCTGAAAATGATGTAGTATGTATTGGTTTGTGTACTTTTTGAATCATGATCACGCTCTTGTTGCTCTGTTTAGTTAAACTCTCATACTTGAGGCAGAATGGTCAATAAATTGCTTTGAGTCTATAATTTGTAGTATTTCTTTAGAAATTGTGAAGAAATCAAATTGTGTAGTAGTGAATATAAAACCTCAATTATTTTTTGAATATTTAATGCATATACCAGATTGAAGATTTGTTCATAGTAATGCACCATTTGTGCACATGTTTTATGCAATTTTCAATCCATTTTGGTCAGGCTTTTCCACTAATATTTGTGAACTAATCCAGGGCTGTAGTTCTTTAGACTTGAGTCTTGGTCTTGATACGTCTCAGAACTCAGTTTCGAAGGTATCTGTCTCCATCTTGGGTAGTCATGATCTTGTTCTGGGTCTAAATCTTAAACATCCAAGTATTCTTGGTCTTGGTCTGGGTCTTGAGATGCCAAAGTCTTGATTCGAGAAGCTTGAGCTTAGGTTAAACTTTTGGTTAAACTGAAGACTCCATTTGTTGACTGTCAATCTGGTTCATACAGTGTTGATAGCACTATTGAAGTGGTACAGTGGGAAATGTTTTAACCACAGCACATAAACATAAACATTAAACCATAAATTCAGCCAACAATCACAGCTGCAGATAGCTTTGCAAGAGAACAGTGAAGTCATCATATTCAACTTGATCTTGATTAGATCTCTATGGATGCTGAGTCTTTGATTTCCAAACTACACTAGTTTTCTAAGAATCTTTATGAATATTTATGTCAGAATTACCTGGTATGTCAAATGATATCTTTGAAGCAGCAAATTCCAATTATACTATCAGGTCGTTCTTAAGTTGGCATTTTATCACTTCTGCTGTAGGGTGACATAATAATAATAATAATAATAATAATAATAATAATAATAATAATAATAATAATAATAATAATAATAATAATAATAATAATAATAATAATAATAATAATAATAATAATAATAATAATAATAATAATAATAATAATAATAATAATACTGGCATTTGAGGGATTCAAATGGTAATGCTGTAGAAAAAGTCAATAACTACAAATGGAATGGGTGCATGTAGTAGCATTGGAGGAGTTCTACTGAGTAAACAGGATGGTGGTGCCAGTGTCAGTGTCAGCTCTCCAAAGATGAACCTTAGTGTTGTCAAACTGGATCCAAACCAAGGTACTACTACTGCTCCTTAAATAAAGCTAATTCATGTTTTGTATCATTTGGATTTTTAATTTTTTTTTAAATATGCATTATCTTATTTAGCGAAAAATGGTAAATGGTTTAATTAATTGTTTTAAATGTGATGCTTTAGCTTCTGTTCTTTTAGAGTTTCACTGTATAACAGTTTTATGTTGAACTCTTTCTTGTAGGAGCTCCACCTTCAAGTGATTACCAGATCCCTGGTTCAGCTGGTGGCTGTGGAGCAATGGTTTGTTTTAATTCATTACTATTTTTCACTCCTGCTATTAGCTTTAGCTTATCATTTGGTTTGAAAGTGAAGCCATTATAAGGGGGCTGTAATTATTAATATTAGTATTAGCCAGACGATTTCTATAGCTCAATAAGTAATTGGCTGAAGCAGATGAAGGGTTTAGTTTTCAATGACAATATTGAGAGTGGCTTAATGTTTTTATAAAGATTTCCCGATACTAAGTTAAATGGTCAAGTATTATTATGTCATCTATGGGAATGTGTGACACTGTGGCAGATTTAGGTGATTCATATTCGGATGTTATGTGTTTAATGTTTTTATGTGTTTTCTTTATTTATTAGAATAGATTTTAACAGGATGACATGCTTTTTTATCAGCTGTTATATTCTGAATTGTTTATTTTATATAAGTTTTATGTGAACTAATTACATTGTACAACAAATTTTAATAAAGTTGTTGTTTCCTGTACGAATTTGGCGAGCCCTATAAATTTTTACCTGCGAAACACCAATTTATCTTTGAAATTTCTCCATCATGTAAGGTTCATAATAAGACTGTAATTATGCATTTACACTGTACACCTTCAATTACATATGGTAGGTCTTACAGTATGATATTTTAAGCAACAAAAATACTTTCTTCTACAATTTTTGGTGAGATTAATAGACTTGTACATGCTGAACATAAATATGTATTTGAAATTTCTGTATCACTTAGGGTTTTTAAGAAACCATGTTGTATTACATTCTATGACCTAGGCCCTGTGGCCTACACTATGATATTGCAACTTAAGGAACACAAATGAAAACTTTAATTTGCAATTTTTGGCATGTGTAATAAATTCTTACATGTTAACACAAA
Organism: Metaphire vulgaris; assembly: GCA_018105865.1. Classification (NCBI taxonomy): domain Eukaryota; kingdom Metazoa; phylum Annelida; class Clitellata; order Crassiclitellata; family Megascolecidae; genus Metaphire; species Metaphire vulgaris. The sequence goes on along the minus strand of CM030839.1, from coordinate 9,761,760 downwards.
TATGTCTTTGAAATTTTTCCACCATGCACCACCATTTTTAAGAAACTGCAATTGCACATATACATCGCAATGCCTTTCACTGATATAGGTCCTACACTATTGTATTGCAGCTTATGCAAGAACACAGATGAAAATTTTCATTTATAATTTTTAGTGGAATAATAGATTTTTGCATGCTGAACACAAAAAATTATTTTTAAAATGCGTTTTAAAGAAAACTGTAATTAGGCATTTACATTATGAAGCAAGCATTTAGATATCTATCAATATACTATGAAGATTATAAATTGACTAGATTTGCTGAATTGCAGAGTCAAAATTTTTATTTCATTTTTGCAAGGCGTTGAATTCGCCAAATCCTTTCACATACAGTGCTTCTGGAAATCAAGTGAACGGCAACGTCAAGACTCTGTCGTTGACTTCCTGCAATGGAGAACCATTAAAGATCGAAGACAGTTCAGAGCCATTTACTCTTTGGATGGATGGTATGAGAAAAGCAAACGCATCAATTTATTTATTTATTTTCTTTATAAACGCCACAAATAGTTGAGTGGAAGCATGATATGAGAAGAAAGCTGAAGAAAATAATTACCGGTAGTTGCTTTTTCAGTAGTATGATAGCGATGATGATGACGACGACAATAATGATGATCTTTATAGCACCAGTTCTGATACATGAGTATATCAATTGATGGTGCTTTAAGGTCATCTGCAAATTTTAAAAATCAGTTCAGTTTCTGAAACCAGTAAGTGAGAAACAGCAAGACAGACTATGGATGTAAAGCAAACTGGAAAGGGTGTGTTTTTATGTTGTATTTTAAAATACTCAGTTATTATATGTTCTAATAGATAGAAAGGTAGTTCCAGATTTTGGACATACAACAGGAAGTGCTCTTTTACCTTTTTACCTACTTCACATACCTATCTCACAACAATCATGGCTAGTGTTATATTTAGCTAGTTTAGAGAGTCATCTTGAACACTGAGATTCCTGAGGTTGTACTGTAATGCCATAAGCCGATCGTATGCTGAAGTCTAGAAGCATTGTCATGATCTTATGCATGCAGTTTTTGAATTTGGGATGCTTATTTTTTAGCTTTGTATATTGACGTGGTTTAGGTGCCAAAGAGGAACCTGTGATGAATAGATTTACAATAATCGCTGGAGTGACAGTGGGTGACATTAGTTACCATCGAATTACTGTCACAGAAAATGACACCGCAATTCTAGCCATTATTCAACCTCTTGAAGTTGATGAACATTACACCGTGTTCCTGAAATACGAAGGATTTCCAAACGAAACATACTATGACTGGATTGGTGAGATTCCAAATAATGCAGAAGGAGGAGACGGCGAAGATGCAAGGTTTTCCATTTTTCCACCTCAGAATCTCACCAGTGTAAATGGAACATACAGATTTGGAATTAAACGAAACTGTGAGTAGTTGTAAGGTGACATTGGGACATGTACTTACCGGTACTTTGAATAATTAAACAGTGCATTGCCATTTTCCATTTTTTAAAGGTTTAGATGTAATAATTCTATCAAAGTAGTTACTGCAGTGTAGATTTGTGATTTGAATTTCAAAACTCTGAGCTATCATTGCTAATATCATGAACTAATTATAGTATACTTTGCTTTGTCAGCCACTGTTGATAAGTCCGCCAATTCATCCTATCTGATGTATCTTTTCGGCACTGCTTGTCGCTTTTGGAATGAAACAAGTGATGCTTGGGATACATCTGGATGCTCAGTATGTTTGCTTATTGAATTTGCCATCAGTGCAATAATTACAGAATTCATTTGAATGATTTTTATTTAATTATTGTTGTAATTTAATACCCGAATCATTTGAAAAATTACTGATAGCATAACGTGCTTTTTTCAAATAAAAAGATGTACTGCAACATTGGTAATTCTGAAAATTTTATTAATTGCACCAATATTTTTCCGTAAATTATGTGCAAACTTTCTCTATTTTGACATTGCTAAATAATCATAGAAGACATTTGAAGGTAGCATTGTTACATAGGTTGGTCCATTGACAACACCCATGAAAACCCAATGTCTGTGCACCCACTTGACTTCATTTGGAGGTAGCTTTGCAGTTCCTCCCAACACGATCGACTTCAAAACTGTGTTCACAACCGAAAAGTTTCTCGAGAGCATCCCAGTGTTTACAACTGTTATTGCCATGATTGCCATATATCTTCTCATTCTCATCTGGGCAAGGCGTATGGACAAGGCGGACATCGCCAGGGTTTGTCAAAATCTTATAGTATGCAAAAAGTCATTACTGCATTTGTGATGACAAATAAGTGTTAAAGCAGATTTTCAATATTCTTTCAGGAGGCTGAGTAGTTAATTATTAGAGTAATAATATTCCTCTTTCTGTTCTTTTGTTATTTTATAAGATAGTTGTTCGTGAGTTGATCTAGGTTAGTAATGTGTTTTGAACACTTTCGAAAAGTATTTTAAAGCAAAGATTTTGCTATTAAACCTTTGTTTACAGATTGAATAATAGAATTAAAGAGTTTATTGAATGGCAATTATAGGAATATTGTGAAATACAAACTGACATATTTAACTTTGAGTTGGGTTGTTTATCTTTGTTTTAGTGGGGAGCTTTACCTTTGGAAGATAATTTGCCATCTGATTCATACTACTATCAATTGTCTGTTTACACTGGAATTCGTAAAAATGCTGGAACTGCATCTAAACCAAGCTTTGTTCTTTCGGGGGACTTGGCTGACTCTGGTATACGACGTCTAGCTGATGGAAAGCGCAAAGTGGGGCATCTGCTATTATTATTATTATTATTATTATTATTATTATTATTATTATTATTATTATTATTATTATTGAATGATTATTGAATGTTGTGGCTTCCTAAATTGTTAAATTTCATTTTGCAAAGAAAACCTTGTTGATTCACTCTTTGAGAGAATATATTATAGTCAATAAATAAATAATTTGTATCCAGAAATTTGTAACTCGATTCAGTTCTGTCCAATTCCATGCACCCCCTAAATGATCTTTTTGTCTAGAACTTCTATTATTCTCAATCATGCCACAATAACTTAACCCTCAACTGCACCAAGCCACCATCAGGTGGTACTCAACCTTTCACATCCCCCGAAATTTCAGATTTCCACATCAGCATTTGTCATATGATAAATTAGCTTGAACCATGCAATTGTTGAATTATTTCAACTTAGTGGTGCTCATCTGTGCGTTATGACGTTTCAATTCACTGGCTTTCTGTAGAATTTGAATTGCACAGGTGTATAGAAGTTTTTAAAAAATATATTTTCTGGGCAGACGATGCCTGCAGGTAGCATCTTCAACTACATACTTAGTGTTGAAAGTTCTCTTGGGCCATTGTCATTCCTACGTATCTGGCACGACAATTCTGGTGTTGGTCAAAAGAAGGGTTGGTACCTCGACCAGATCTACGTTACTGATCTCCAGACGGGTGAAAGGTAGGAATAAAATTTGTTCTAAGTTTCATAATGGAATGAATGATTTTTACATTTCGTTGTTTATATGCAATAGAATTCTTAAAGATATGAATAACAGTGCAGAACTCTGTGAAATAAATGAAAATGCAAAAGAATAACAATGAAGACTCCAGAATCTTGAGATAATTTTATGTTTAGACGACTAGAGGTGATGGATATGATATTGAAATAAAAACATTCTGAATCTGATACCACAAACCATAAATATCAAAATTCATGTTAGCATGAAGTACCTTATTACCTTATTTCCGCGTGTTGTGTTCATATTCACACTTAATTCTAAAGATAATTTGCTGTATTTGCTCATTGAATGAATAGTTGATATTGCTTGCAGCCATTCCCAGTTTCCTGTTGCTTTATAAACATTAACTGTTTTTAAACCTTTTTTATTTACCCGGGTATATCTAATAGGAGTGTATTTATTTGACTAAAAGCTTCTGTGGTTTTTAGAAATACTTCTAGTTTTTCTACCCACAGCTTCAGATTATTTTGGTGACAAATTTATTTTATTTCATTACTAAGTTTTTTGTTGCCATTTGATGAACTCAAATATTTGTCTACTTGTTACCTGTTCAGTTTTCAAAGATGAAGAAATTTATGTTAACTCATTTCAGGTTCTTCTTTGTTTGCGATCGTTGGCTGGCTGTGGAAGAAGATGACGGAATGATTGAACGCATCATTCCAGTTGCTGGTATTAATGACCTTACCCAATTCAAGCAGCTCTTCTCGCACTCTGTCAGGAAGAAATTCTCCAACGACCACATGTGGTTTTCAGTCTTTAGTCGTCCAACTCGCAGTAGTTTCACGCGTGTCCAGCGCATTTCCTGCTGCGTCTCGCTTCTTTTTCTCACCATGATCACCAATTGCATGTTCTTCAAGGCGTCCAATCCAGATCATACAACCAGCGTACACATTGGACCGATTGAAATTACTCTTCAGCAGATTTACATCTCAGTTGTGTGCACTTGCATTGTTCTTCCACCAAGTGTTGCTATCGTTACTATTTTCCGCAAAGCTCGTCCTAAACCAAATGCTGTTCAGCAGGTGACTTGCAATTTTTTCAAATTAATTGACAATAAAAATGAATTTATTATTCATTTACTGGTTTTATTTTCCTGTAATGAAGTTTCTACTTTGTGATATGGTTTTGATTACTGCTGCTCACTCTTGTCTTCTCTGCAAAGTTTGTAAGTGGCTATAAAAGTGATTTTGAGCACTTTCTGATGTATTGATAAGTTCCTTCAAGAGAAGTCGGACATAGCTGTGCAATTTGATTATTTGATGCAGGAAAATCAAGACAATGAAAAGAAACAAAAAGGTTGGAGCATCACAAATTGTGTATCGACTTTGTTTAACAAAAATCGGCGATCGAAGCTCCAGAAATTTAAAGATGCTATGCACAGTATTACTTCAGCCCACCAAAAGAATAAGTATGGAGATGGAGAGGAGGGTGAACTTGACAACAGAAAGAAAAAGAAGCCTCTCACATTTCCTTGGTGGACTGTGTTTGTTGCATGGGCTTGTGAGTGTTCTGACATTGTTTCTTAATGATTAAACTTAAACTTAACCTTGGCATGATTTAAAGTGGCTTAGAAGGCATTACTGCCTGTGTGAAAGCCACTAGGGGCACTAACGGGGCTTGAACCTGCTCCGTCAGCCTGACGCTCCAGCACATAACCCACTCTGCCATAGTATCATGAGTTAATGGTAATAAGCCAGTTGTATGTGAAATATGATTATTTTATTTGAAGCATGTTCCACTTGTTTTTGCCTAGTCTGGTGAGCCTACGGGATGTTGTCGATGGCAATGAAATTTGTTTTCAGATAACCGGTAATTGTATCCATATACAGTAATTATTATCTTATCATGTTATTCTTATTTTTGTCAGTCATATTTCTGCTCAATTTGGATCGTCCTAATTTTGTATTTTGTATTTTTAGTGGTGTTTCTCTCAGTTACTCTCTCTGGGTTTTTCACAATACTTTACAGTATGCAGTGGGGCAGACAGAAGTCACTTGACTGGCTAACAACATTTTTCCTTTCATTTTTCCAGTCAGTGATTGTGGTACAGCCGATCAAGGTAGATATTTGCTACTTCTTATGACTCACAAGTACTGATCTTTTGGCATAATTGCAAGTGGATTTCATGAGCAGATGTCCTTAAATGGCTGTCATTTTACAGCTGGGCTGTATTGCTATTAAGGTGATATGAAGACTCACGCGTTGCTGTCAGACAGGGGTGTTAGTTCTTGGCCTTTGTTCTGGCCTTACGGACCCCTTACAAACAAGTTATAAATCCTTGGTCCTGGTCCTGGTCCTGGTCCTGGCCTTGAGGGTTGAGTCTTTGGTTTGTCCTTGAAATCAGTCAATGACTTGATCATAAAACACTGCTGTCTTAATTTAATGTCTAGCATGTACTGTAAGCCTAGTGAATAGGAACTTATTCAAGATATATTTGATTATGTTTTAATGCCTGTGTTTATGGCACCCATATATTATTACAATCTATACTATATATTGTATTTATATTATATATTACAGTCTTTACAGGGTAGGCCAATAGAACCGGAAACACCCTGTTTCATTGTAAATATTTTCACAACCTCTGAGTCAAAATGCGTAAATTTGGTGAACTTCTGCATTATTATATCCTGAATGCAGCCATTTAAGTTTTTCTAATTCCAAAGTGTAGCGGTGTCACCTTGTGGAAACCAGGCTTGAGGTAGAACAAGTTAATGAAAATATGAGTTACTATGTTTTATTGCTTAAATTACGGTACGGTGGTGTTAGTGCTCATACAGTTGTTAATGGTAATTCTGCTTCTTACCGTTTAGTGCTTCAACCAATTTTACTTTATGCTATGTACTAGGAATATGGCCTATAAATCTTAGCATTAAATTAAAATTTAACTAGTATAGTCAAATCCTTGGTCCTGGTCCTGGCCTTGAAGGTTGAGTCCTTGTTAACATGTCTGCTGTTAAAAGAATTTATTTATTGCCAGTGTTTTAAAAATTCAGACTATATGATGATAGCTATGAATTGAACATCACTCGTAATTGAAATATTTTTATTATTTATTGTTTACATAATATAACAGAGCTTGGACTAATTTCTAGATATCAAGAAAGTATTTTTGCTGTTTTGTGTCTAATTAATAATGCTGGTAGTCAGAATGTTTTTGAATTAGAAGAGTAGCATTGACAGCGACATGATACATATTGTAAACTGCGCACCACACATAGTATTGTAGCATCATTGTGGACAAATAATTGCAAATGCCTTCAGTACATAATGTCTTCCAAATTTAACTGTAAGGAGTTAATTTTGAACTGCTAATGGTTGTTTTCTTCAATGAAAGGCATACATTTTTTCAGAGTGGAATTATGTTTCAAAATTAAACTAAGTTTGGAGTTAGTAGATAACTGAATGAAGGGAGTCCTGAAGTTATACTTGTGCTAATCAATTTCACTGATAAGTAACTCTGAATTTAGGTGTGACGTTATAACTTGAATCTATTTCTGTCTTTTAGGTTTTGGCTTTTGCTGCCTTTCTTTCATGCATTCTCAAGAAACCAGACATCGAGGAAGAGGACAATGGACCAGATCTCAATGCGGTCAAGCAGGACGAAGAATATATCAATAACAGCCATCTAGATCTTCAAGGTATATCATCACAGACATAGCTTAACAATAGATAGAATGTTTTATTAGGGTATTATATATATATATATATATATATATATATATATATATATATATATATATATATATATATATATATATATATATATATATATAATATGCTCACCAGTATGTTGACCATAAAAATACCTTATATTTCAAATGTGACGGGTTAAATGTGCAAGGAATTACAATTGGGAATGTGTTATGACAGTCATTGACAGATACCCAAATGGGAAAGAAATTGATTAATAATTTGCACAAAAGCAGATAGCGGCATGTAGGAAAATTCCGTTGGCAGAGACTTCGCTAAATTGGACCCTCAAATGGTACACAGACCATTTTATTTGAGTGTTGAGTGTTAAAACCTATCTTCTGACTTGCTGACACTAACTTTTGGTTATCATAAATGCTTTTTGCTGGTTCTCTGAAATACTTGTTAGCAGGTGTTTAGTTTCTCTTTATACATTTTAATATAAAATTCAGTTTCTAAAATAATCATTTGATAGTAAAAATAAAGGAACAGAGGAAGAACGATGACAATGACAGCGATGAGGGCAGTGGTCTATGTGTTAGGCACGGCAAATTAATTATCAATATCCCAATCAATATGCTCTCACATAAATGAAGATTTTGGAAGATATGATATAGCGCCCTCCCTCCCCAACCCCAACCCCCCTCCCAAAAAAGGAGAAGTTTAAAATGGAGAATGAAGTTGCTTATGGACCCTAATAATTTATAGGTGTCATTATGAATTCCCAAAATTCCGGACCAACTCTCCATCACTGAAGCACAAAATTCTTTATTGAAATCTTGTTTTGTTTTAGGAAATATGAGAATTCCCCTTTTTGAGATTCAAAACCAAGTGACTACTAGAAGTTTCAGTAGCAGTGACAACAACAACAACAACAACAATAATAATAATAATAATAATAATAATAATAATAAAGGAACTGGCTTTTATGATTGTACGACCTTAGATATCATACGTATGAGACAGCGAAACCAAACTGAGATGAGTCTACCAGACATGGATGTGCTGAAACAGTCACGTGAGGCTCGTTTGAAAGAGTTGCAGATCGAAGCAATCCTAAAAGAGTGCTTGGTCTACATCTTCTTCATTCTTGTTCTTTACTTCATCTCTTATCAGGACAAAGACAAGAGGTCATTTCTTTTCTCACAAAATGTACAGACTCGATTCTTTGGGGGGAACCCTTCGTTCAGTGGAGTAAGTGTCTCAGTTACCTCATTGCATTTACTTTGCTTGCACTGCTGTAATCCATATGCTGTTGTTGTTGATGCTGGCTCTTAATATAACTTTGGCATGCTTTATTTCTTTCTGAGATATTTTGGGTGACTGTTTGACTTAGAATGTTTATTTCCCAATGCTTAATTTTTGCTTTGCCTGTGTCATTTTGCAATGACTTTCAGTGGTAAATGCTCAAAAGCTGCTATTATGCCAATGCACATGCATTTATTGGACTGTATTCAGGCCCGCCGAGAGAAATTCCGGGCCCCTGTGCAGAATAAAATTTCTTGACAATCTTTTTTTTGTATTTTTTGCTTGTCAGCCTCTTTTACATATTAAAATTAGCTGATAACCTTTTTTTGCTTGTAAACCTTTTCACGCTGGGCTCCCCTTTTGCTTGCCGGGCCCCTCTACTTTAGTGTTATTATTCATATAATTGTTAATTATACATATTCATCTTGGGCCCGGGCCCCCCTCCCCAGACCGCCGGGCCCCTGTGCAATTGCCCCCCTGCCCCCCTCTTGGCAGTCCTGACTGTATTTGTACTGTTTTAGAGGTGCTTTAAATAGTGATTACCGTAATCTTCAAAACCATAAATACTGCATAATTTGATTGTTGCAGTTTAATTGAATGTTATGGTGTAGAAGTAAACTGGAGTTGACTAAGATGTGAAATTCATGTACACTGCACTGCATAGTTTGTTCATAAATGCATCAAGATAGAATTTTAGCATGAAAATAACTTGAAGGCAAATAAATGTTCAAAATTATGTCATACGCAATTGCTGTTGGCGACCAACCATCATTTCAATGCAGTCTGATTTCCTTTTATTTCTTAGATTCAAAGCTATTCTGATGTTTACAATTGGTTGAATCAGACACTTATTCCACAGCTGTATACAAATGGCTGGTACAACAGCCAACCTCCTCAGGCCTGGAGAGAACTTCTGCAGATTAGTGATCATGTGACCATTAGACTCGGAGTTGCTCGGCTGAGACAACTTCGAATCAAAGACAGTAAAGCGACCAGAGTTCAATTTTTAATAGTTTATATTTCGAAAGCTGACGGTCGTATATAGGTTTTAATTTGTTTGTTAATTAACTGGTATAATATGTTTGATCTTCCTATTCATATAAATATTATAGCAACTTGAAAGTTAGATTTATAGTTAGTATGGTTCCAGAGCTCTTTGTTTATAGTTTAGGTATTAGAATTCAATAGATTTCAGAACATTGCTTAACAGAAGCAGCCAAAGATAGTGCTAATACCATTCCCGTTACACTGTGGTGAGCTCTTTTAATGAGGTTCAAACCAGTGACATCAAGATTACCATAGCAGCACAAGATAACCATAGCAAAACTCAAACTGCTGTACAACTGCAATGTACAACAACTTGTTGGATATTCTGTATGTGATTGTCTGAGTCATGACTGAATTTGAACGAGTATAGATGATGCGTATAATATTTTTAGACACTTGCAAGATTCTGAAAGAGTTCCAGCATCTTATAACTCATTGTCGCAGTGACTACAACTGGGTCGATGACGACACTAAATCGTATGGAACTGGATGGACGCCACTGGACAAAACAAATAACTCAAAGCCCTGTAAACAGGACATCGACCAAAATGATCCATGGGTGTATCGTGATGCCATAGAGTTGAAAGGTTCCCCTTATATGGGAATAGTGAATTCGTACAAGGGTGGCGGATATACGTTTAACTTCTACCGTGATCCGACAAAAACACTTGAGAAGCTTGCTGAATTGGAGTCTGAGAACTGGCTTGATGTCCACACAAGAGGATTGTTTATTGAGTTCACACTGTACAATGCTAATGTTAATCTCTACGGGTCAGTGATTATGTTGCTGGAGTTCTTGTCCAATGGTGGACCTGTGACAATGCAAGAAGTGAAGGTTTTTCGGCTGACTAGCTATGTTGGACCGTTTGGAGTCATTGTTATTTTGTTCCAGGTAAGCTTGTTCTGGCGAATGACTTTCTAAGTAGTGATCATCATTTTAAAAATACTTTTAGTTCTGTTTTGATCATCCCATCTGTTTTGCATTCTTCAAATTCTCTGCAGAGTGTCTGTTCTTTGTACTCTTTCTTTGTCATTTACATACTTTTAATATTCAATATTAACGACTTAATGTTCAGTTTTTTTATTGCCAGTTTGAGAAACGTGTTTTCAGTTTTTCTTACAATTGAATAGATGTGACTTTTGAAATCACTTAAATTTAATTACTTACATGTTGAAGCACTCTGATGTATAACTTATTCTGATGTATGGCTTACTCTTATTCTGATTTAAAGGTTTCTTTGTGTTTAGAAGGCATGGATGTAAAAGCTTTTGTAGATAAATTAAAATGGTATGACCTATTTCACTTGTTGTAGGTAATCTACGTTGGATTCATTATCTACTTTTTTGTGCATATGGTGAAACTTCTTCACAAACAGAAGTTACAATATTTCAAAGATTTCTGGAATATGTTGGAGTTCAGTACAATGATCATGTCCATCATCACTGTAGCAATGTATGGTATGAAAATGGTTTTTGGAAATGTTGCTATGAACGTCGTGAAAGAAAGTGGATCAGGTATGCTTAGCGTACACTCTTTTACAAATGCTTCAATATGTTTGAAGATTGAATATAATGTTTTTGTTCTATGGTTTTCTTGAAACTCCACTTTGAAACCTTTGTGGCTAACTTTCACATAACCTATTATTTAATCAATACTTTATGATTTTGCATATGGGTACTGTCTTAAGTAATGTTGTCAACGTCTCACTATCGCCAGCTTAAAAGAGATGCTTATTTTTAACAACAATGTTCATGCAATTTCTCTAAATTTGCATTGTATGTGATATTAAATAGTTTTCCTGCGTATCTTTTCAGCATGTTGATGCAGATTTTATTTGCTGTTATATTTTAGGTAAATTTGTGAATTTTGTGACAATTGGCGTTTGGAATGAAATGTACGGCTTCATTCTTGCAATAGTCGTATTTTTGTCTACAGTCAAGTTCATCAACATGTTGAAGTTTAACCGACGTCTCTCAATGCTGACAGAAACTGTAAAAGCTGCAACCAAAGATCTGAAGGCATTTGTCATCACCTTTTTCATCTATTTCTTTGCTTTCGCACAGCTTGGATACCTGCTTTTCTCCACACAGGTTCCTTCCTATTCTTCATTCACAAACACCATCCAGGTACTGTTCTGTCTGATACTAGGCCAGTCAGGCTTTACGGACATGCAGACCGCCCAGCATATACTCGGTCCAGTCTTCTACATTTTCTACACATGGTTCATAGTCTTTGGGATGCAGAGCATGTTCCTTTGCATCATCTGTGAGGCATTTCAGTTGGTGAGAAAGGATCTCGAATTCCAGAAAAACGACTATGAAGTCGGCGACTACATACTGAGAAAAATCAAAGGCCTATTTGGGATGAAATAATCTAATATGCAAAGTACTTTGTTAACATTGGAGTATTCTTGATTTTTGCATTGTTACTGCATTGCCGAACCTGCATCGTTGATATTGTTGTAGTGTCATTCTTGTTAGGATTTACTTGAAACATAAGCATGCACAACTCTGTATAATTGTAGTTTGATGTAATATTGTGTAGACTATCCGTAGAAGTTAAATAACAAGTCAATAATCTATAAACTGCACCTCAGTGGATTACAGCTGCACAATGAAATTGTGTATCTGATGATAACATGGTTTTGTAAAGTTCCCATTGTTAATGGTTGAAAAACTAAAATCTTTTCCCATTGGTAAAAATCACTGCATTGAGTTATAACATGTCATTTGTGCACTTTTCCTTTGATGCTAATAGTTAAAGCTTAAGAATAAACAGCTACATGTACCCTACTTCAAAAGTGATTTATAAATTTATGAGATTTTACCTGTTTATATACTTAAAGTAATAACTGTGGCGTGCTATTAGAACTATGAAGGTTTTCCAATCAGCTTCTGGTAAACACCGTGTTGAGCATGGCTGATTTTAATGCTTTAGTGTGAGACACTGTTTCCTTTATTTCAATTCTCTTTAGCATGTACTTTGCAAACTTCATGACATTATCAGCAAAACTGTTAGCTAAATATATAAAATAGTTTGAATGTTAACATGCTTAGAATAACTTAGTCTTCACATTTCACACAGTTGAGTCCAGATCATTTGAATTGTGATAGCTGAAAATATATAACAAATGTTTAATTGTGTTTTATTGGAAGTACTTTTTATTGAGTGCAAATCTACTTATTTCTTTGATTGATTTCAAAAGCACCATGTTAATAATTATTGCACCAATACTTATTCCTAGTATTAATTATTGAACAGTGGCATAAAGCATTAACTACAGTACAAAATGTAAAAAATGAAATTTATAACTTAGCAGTATAACAAACTGTAACATTAGGCATGCAAATCTAGATTATCTTTGTTGTTTAAATTCAGAAATAGGCTCAAACGGTTGGATTAAAATGGAAAATAATAATCTTCTGGAAGAAAGTTTAAAAGTCTGAAAAATTCTTTAATTTTCTTGGAAAGAACTGAGTACACTGTATTAATATATTACCCGGTGTATCTCCAATTAATTAAGGACTAACAAAATCAATGTTTGAAAGTTAAAATCCTACAATAAAGTGCAGTTGGAAGGATCAGACTGAAAACGTCAAGGTTATCTCATGCTTTCATGATTGGACAATCGCTTAGCAAGATGTACTCTTTAACTGTTCCTGGTAACATCAAGCGATGAACTTTTGCCATCGGGTTTTGCCAAGAAATTGACGAATGATGCCTCTGCATTCTTCTTTGAGTGAGCGTGGTTGACTGAGTATTCCAACAAAGAACTGGGCGTAATGAAGAATGGCCTGCTGGGTCAGTCGTGCCTCCTGTGCATAGTCCGTCCGAAACAAAAGGTCACGAAGCGTCAGGAGGACTCCATAAGGCATCTGTGGAGTTGCAGTTAGTATCAGCTTCACCATCTTGAAGTTGTCATTTTCTACAGCAGCAAAGAGAGGCTCGAGCTCAAGGTGTGGGTGTTTGTCCTCATAGAATAGACAGCATCTGGCAGGGGGTTCTATGAGGTGGACAATAGAAGGATTTGCCCCCCATTGAACAAGCAGCTGGGCGACTGGAAAATGGTTCTTATCTGCAGCAACGAAAAAGGCCGAGACACCAACGTCAGACAGCTGAAAATGCAAAAAAAACAGGTCTTAATTACCTGTACAGTAGAATAACAAGAGGCATTCATTTGCCCACTTGCAGCATGCATGTGCAATTGTGCATTTGCAATGCATGAAAAAACATATATGACACTGTACATTTTGCAAAAATGAATGATGCTGTGACATTTTTTTGCTTGTTGTCACAATTACAACTTTCTTACTCGGTTGACATCACAGCCTGCCTCGAGAAGCATTTGCGCAATTCCTCGGTATCCATATGTGGCAGCTGCATGTAAAGGCCCCTGCTGCACTCCTTGATTGACGATGATCTTGGGATGACCAAGGAGGATGCGCACTATCTCTTCACATCCTGTGGTGCAGGCGACCCACAGCGGAGTATTGCCATCTCTGTTCGGAAGGTTGACATCACAGCCTGTTCAAATTGGTGACAGATTTATTAGTATTCAATGTGAACATAATTTATTAGGGTCCATCCACATACTACATACGTAAAGATGCCACTAGCAATTATAAATAATGCATTACAATTATCAAGTGAAGTTGCGTAATAATGCATGCGTCTAAAAGGCTTCACAAAACACTAGTAATTGCATGCTAAAGTGCACTATATCAGAAGAAGTGGCATAACAGGAAGCTTGGACATGCCCCCAGGGCAAAGCACTTAAAGAAGATATCAACATATTGCCCAAAGTCATTGCTTAGTCTTACTGTCATAGTTGCCACCATAAGAATTTGAAGGGCATTGATGTGCTCTGTACTTACCAGCTTTGATAAGCAAATCAACAGCCTCTATGTATTTCTGTTGGATTGCCACAAAGAGAGGAGACTGGTGCGTTTTTCTCTCACACACATCTGTTAGGCTGCCAGCTTCCAAGAGCAAACGGATAATCTATGTTTGAAAAGATGCACTTAACTTTCAGAAACGATTTCACATTTCTAAATAAAATAGATTGTGTACTTTTTTTCCACAAGAGGATACTATTGTTTATGTGATATCAGAAGAGCTGTTCTTGGTTGTTCTTTCACTATAGTTGTTCTTTCTTATTTAATGTGTTGTGCACAATCAAAAAAAAGTTGAATATATAACCATCATCAGTGATGTTAACAAGGACTAAGTCCACAAGGGCCAGGACAAGGATAAGAACCGAGCACTCAAGGATCAGGACAGGAACAAGGACCAACACCAGTATTTCAAAGGCAAGGACTTTAATGATGACAATTATTCACAAAGGCAGCATTTGAAAATGCATTCACACAAGTAAATGATCAGTGTGTGTGTGTGTGTGTGTGTGTGTGTGTGTGTGTGTGTGTGTGTGTGTGTGTGTGTGTGTGTGTGTGTAAACAGCCAACAAGCAGCATTGTTCTTGAATTTTGCATATTATAACTGTTAATGAATGTGGCATTTTACTAACTTTGATTTAAGGACTTAAAGGACTGAGTCACACAAGGGCCAGGTTTTGGATTTGGATTTGGCCCAACAAGGATCAGAGCACAGATTAACATCACTGACTGTCATCCATAAAATATATCTTACATCTCAAGTTTTCTGTGGAGTTAAATGTTAGAAAACAGAAGGAATTATTAAAAATCATATTATGCTTGAAGATGTATCTGGTACATGTCAGATGTAAGTGGATAATTTAAAAACAAGCATAACAGGAAATTCACAGAATGATGAAAGGTACAGTAAGTGGGTAATAAACTGGTCATCATGCCTAAAAGGAGAAGGGAGGAACAATCGAGGTGTTATGATTACATCAACAGACTGTAAATGGTCAGAAGAAAACTGTTTTTTAAACAGTTAATGGGAAGGGAAAACACATGGGGCTGGGGAAAATCTCATGAAGATGGGGAAAATTGGATAGGGACGAGTACAGAATTGTTGACAGCGTCATTCTCTAACAAAGCAATGTGATGTGTTTTAAGGCATTTTCTCAACTCAAGATCACTCAAAACAGCTTTTTGATGTCTTGGTCTTGTCATGTACACTGTACAGTCTTGGTCATAGTGCTATCTTATAATTGAAACAAGAAATATTACTGTCTTAAAATGTCTTTAAAACTAGAATTCTGTATTACTAATAAGTGATGTACAGTACATGAAATGGGCATTCAAATTGTGACAAGATTTTTAAAATTTTCTCACCAGACACTATTTATTTATAAGAATAAATCTTGCAGCTGGAAAGCATTGTAGACACCACAATTAAAATAATAAAAACTACAGACATCTGATAAATATGGTAGCTTCACTGTTTCTGAGTCAACTTAATGTAAACTTATCAAAAACTATAGGTTCCAAAAATGTAAATTAATTTATACAAGTTCAATATAGTGGACCTTGACAACAATAGAATTTGACACTGTTAAAAATACTATAAGCTAAATAAATTCAAATCATAAACTTCTGCAAAAAGATTTTAAAACTATCATAGCAGGTCTACAAAAATTTGAAAATAAAACTTCAACAGTTGAACCTACCTAGACCTTAATACACTGTAATACAATCTTCTTCTAACAAAGTATATGGTAACTGAGAAGTCAGCATAGCATTTAAAGACAATGTCACATTATAAAGGTGAACAAATGTGAACTCGGAAACTGTGAGCCAAACAGAGAGTCATTTACATAAATTTCTTCATTTGCTCAGATATGAATCATCAGCAAATCATGAAATCTTAACCTTTTGGAGTTTTAAATGATTGATTGCCATTCAATTGGAGAAACTATAAAAGGACTGGACAACAGACATGGGTCAATTAAAATTGTAATTGTAATTCAATTGTAATTAATTACATTTTGCCAATGTAATTGTAATTGTAATTGATCTGTGGAAAGTTCAATTACATGTAATTGTAATTGTAATTGTCATTTGTGTAATTGTAATTGTAATTGAGCTATTGTAATTGATTTACCCAATTACGTGGATGTGAGTTTTATAAGTTCTAATAGCGTATTAGCATGTATGAGCCGGTCTTGTCAGTCTATGAATGTATGGCAGTGAATACATTGGATGGTTAGTGAATTGTCAAAGCACAACGGTTATTGGTAAATGGACTCACTGCTCTGGTCAGTTGCCATGCAAAAATTTACTTATTTACTTTTTACTGCCTTTCAAATTGGAAGGGAACCAGCTTATCATTTGTCTACTTCCTGTGTTCTGCGGCTGCACTTTTTTGTGAATGAAAGTTTAATGCCAGTAAAGATTAGCATAAATCAAGCAGAAGTAATATGGAATTATTTAGAAAAGTCTGATGACTTTAATAATGCTGTTTCCAATGCAAATGT
Organism: Metaphire vulgaris; assembly: GCA_018105865.1. Taxonomy (NCBI): domain Eukaryota; kingdom Metazoa; phylum Annelida; class Clitellata; order Crassiclitellata; family Megascolecidae; genus Metaphire; species Metaphire vulgaris. Next base: position 9,744,828 of record CM030839.1, on the reverse strand, counting down.
TAAAGTGAAGTGCCGGTTGTGTGGTGAATTAGTGTCATGCTCGAAAAAGGTTACTTCGAATTTGTTGACTCATTTGCAGGTTTGTGAAACTTTGTTAAGGTTTTTTTAAATAGGCGGTAGCATATGACTTTGTTGAACTAATTTATGTTAATTATTTTAGACACTTAAGTTTATTAAAAGAAGCAGAAAGAGTAATGAAAAGTAATTGTAATTGTAATTGTAATTGACACGTTTGTAATTGTAATTGTAATTGATCCCAATGTAATTGGCTGTAATTGTAATTGTAATTGTAATTGACAAAAATCAGTATAATTGTAATGTAATTGTAATTGCTTAAAACGTAATTGACCCATGTCTGCTGGACAACCACACCTTGGGACCACACCCAGAACTCACCCTTCTTGTCTGAGGCTGATAACATCAAATGAACTGGCTGTTGTTCTGGTGAAATTATACATGTTACCATCATACAGTTTTGCTACAATACTTATTATGTGAATGCCTCACTAACTAAATCATTTGCAACTTGTGATACTAATTAACAAAATTTGTTTATACCAATTTTTGGTTGATTTTGGTTAAGGCTCAGTGCTGATGATAAGTGTCTGAGCAGCCTGTGTCCTGAACAATGTGAGCTTTGAATTTACTTGTATTGATGTTAAAAATCTGCAGTATTGAGCTGGAGATTGGTGCTTCATCAAGCAAACATTGACATTCACTTCTGACTTATTTCAGAAATGAAAACTACAAATTTCCTTGAACCAATTTACTTTATACTAAACAGATGCTCTTCAAAGAATAACATGCTCAATAAAACTGCAGCCAATGAAAGTCTAGAAAATTGCTTCCACTTACTAACTTTTTCGCTTGTCTGCAGTCAGAATATGTCTACTACTGATAAAAGTCTGGTACTGTTCAGTGCCAACAATAAAAGTTAAAGAGAATATCTAATTTCAGCTCTGCCAAAGTATATCTATTAATGCTTGATTTATTGTATTGGTGTTACCTCATTGTCTGCCCTTCGATCTATCGCAGTGTACAATGGTAATTCATTTTTCTCATTAACACAGTTTACTAGACAGCCTACAAATAACACAAAAATTATAACAATAAAGGCAATCCTATCATCACCTCTGCATGAAATTAATTTGAAATTACTGTATTTATTATTGATTTTGATTTGTTTACATGTTGCACTTGCCTGCTTTAATGAGAAGGTCCATTACTTCAGAACTGTTGCCATAGACTGATCCATGCAGAAGACTGTCCTTTGTCCTGGTTACTTTTGTTACATCAGCATTTCTATCCAACAACAGCTTGACAATCTCTGCAGAGAGTTTGCATGTTGTAATCCAAATTTTTCATAGATGCAATTAAAACAACTTCAAATTAATGAACCTTGCAAATATAATTATATATTTTAACCTACCAGTACACTTATGTTTCCAGTTAATGTTGTAAACTTGCAATTACAAATTAGAATATGACATTAAGTGAAATCGATGATGGATCCTGTTACATTTGCTTGAGTAAACAACTCTGTAAAGTAGACCATGTCAACCTCCATGCTTTATTATGCACATTTCGGGTCTTGATTTTGAAGGTAGCATTAATGAAGGCATTGAAAAAAGAACTAATTTGAAGATATTAAAATACCAAGTCCCATACTACATGTAAAAATCAGGATCATAAATGCTCTTAGGTCTTCCTATGTGCCAACTTTCAAGCACCATAAACATTCGCACCACCTGGGTAAGCACTTCCTTTCAGTTGTCACATAAAAATTTGGCATTCACGTTCAGTCTGTATTATTTAAATGATGCTTTAGAAGTTTTACAATTGTTTTACTGATACACTATACTATGTTTTTGTTACTTCAATTACAGAAGATTCTTTTGATCATTCAAGCTCGACTATTTTTTAAATGATGGCGATGATGACAACAATGATGATGGTTATTATTGTTTTCCAAATATCTTCATGCCATGTGGCAGAGGCCAATTACAGCAAAATTCCAAATTCTAGAACCATAAGGTGAGACTGGATATGATGATGTAAATGAACCTAAATTTGTTATGCAGTTAACAAAATCGTTTTGATTGTGGAACACTGGCATGATCAGGACTGAATTTAATATTTAAAAGGGTTCCTCCTACTGATTCTAAGTGGCTGTAGATGCATGACCTGGTCTCAGCCTTTGATTGCTTTAATTTCTTTAACAATATAGGTTTCTAACTTTAATAGTGCTTTAATGCTCACAGACTACAGCAGTCAAAGAATCAGACTTTCAAATTTAATACAAAATATTTTGAATATCTGACTGGTAAAATAAAACAAGTTTCAAAGACATAAATACTGTTCCATGAATAAAATACTTTAAATAGTTTCTGTGTCTATGTTACACATACTCTACATTAGTTAAAATTCGACTGTCAGCAGTGACAAACTGTTCACTGACTGCTCACAAATCAGATTGTCGTACCTGCTTCTCCTCCGTATGCAGCATGAAAAAGAGGGGTCCAGCCATCTTTGTCTGCCACATTGACATCACAGTTTCCTTTAATCAGCCATTTTACTAAATCTAGTTGAAACTCTCTCTGACCATAGATTGAGGCCGCTACAGAAAAAACATTCAGAGGTTCTTGTTCAAATGAATTTTCCAGCTAGTCTGCCAGATTATGGTAGAACAGCTTCTGCTGTCTGTTAGAGATGAAAAAGATCATTTTGTTTTTATGGCTGTCGTTGGCTGATGTCGGTTTTATTACACACTACAGTGTTCTCAAAAAGTGCTACGAAGACACTCAATTACATGGCAGTACATCAGCCTACTTGGTGTTGTGCCACCAGTTCCCGTTAGAACACTGAGGTCAAGCAGTGTTGAGCATGGCTTGGTACCTGGATGGGTGACCGCCCTGGAATCGAGTCGTGGTGCCAGCAGCCAACCCAGCCAATCATTACCTAGCCCTAAATAAGTGAGTAGCAGTAAGAAGATATAAAGGAGAAATCAATGCAGCTTCTCTGGATTAATGGCACACGCCAACTGTGTCACTGTTTGTCCTTGACACCAGAGATCAAAACCAGGCCTAATGTTTGGACTCAAGTATGTGGTGACCTAAATATTTACATTATGTTATAGAACATATCGTTAATAAGTTAAATTATGAATCTCAATAAATCTCAAACTAATGAATATTTGATATTTCCAGTTTTTCTACCCTCAAAACTAAAGCCACAATTCTGCAAAACTCCGTTTAAACGGCAAGAAGAATCAACATAACCAAACTTTTGTAAATATCCAGAATACAAATTTCCAAAAAAAGCAAAAAGAGACTAAGAATACCAAGGAAGACATTCAAAGTCAGCTACTGAAAGACTAAAAGAGAGGATAAAAATGTCAAAACTTGCATAATTTAATTGCAGAATGTATTGGCGCTTCCCTGTTTTCATATTTGGCAATGTTAATATCACAACCAGCCTGAAAAAGGGCTTCCGCCACGTCCATGTTGCGATTTGCCACAGCCTCTAAAAAGAGCATCAACATCAAAAACAATTTTCTGGTAATCGAGCAAGCCAATTGACACTGTAATAATTATATTACGCCTTAATAGAAAAAAAAATCAGCCAAAATTCAAATAATACAACTACTTGTAATTTTAAATTTGACTGCCAATTGCTTCAGGACAGACAACATTGCTAACAACCTCAAGCATTAAGCCTTTAATAAATTTGCCATTAGAAAATAAGCCAAAAGCCATAGTGCAATGTTAAGGTCCTTTCCAGAAAATTTTTTAATTATTACTTGCGCTCCGGTGGGCCGCATAAAAGTCGTCTGCAGGCCGCATGAGGCCCACGGGCCACAGGTTGTCCACCCCTGTCTCAGAATGTTTTATTTTATTCAAATCATGCTGCATAGTCAATAGCATTGCTCCTGAGTTAGACATGAGAAGTACACACCAGTGAAAGGAGTGCAGCCTCTGGTGTCAGCTCTGTTGATGTTTGCTTTGGAATTAATCAGAGCTCGAACTGTGTCCAGCTGACCGAGTTCAGAGGCAAGATACAAAGCTGTTCGTCCATACTGGTCGACTGCATCCAAATCGCAACCTACAAAAAGACGCCATTTATTCATTTATACAACAGTAGTCAGCAACTCTATGATTACCTACTATCATCATTATTTTTTACTGCATATACCTCTGCCGGACTTTTTATTAAGAACTTAAAAACTCACTTATTTAGAATGAGCTACTTGTAATTATTATGTGTGAAGCGCTCTTGTCGTGGGCCATAGCCCTGCTACTGCGCTTTAAAAATTGGCTGGGAATAAATAAATAAATACCATGCCATTGCACTCATTCAGATATACCATACCTTAGACTGGAAGGCTTTAATGCATTCTAAGTAAACTGTCATATACATGAGCAAAATCAAACAAAATTCATTCCATATAATGCATTGCTTTACAGTTTAGGAATGTTGAGTTTTCAGACCACTGATGGCATAATTAGACAGCAAGAACCTAATGAAGAGAATGAGTTGAGGAAGCACACAACCCAAAGCGTCTTCCCTACATCCAAGGCAAAATTGGTTGCTCAAGTTGGGGCATCTCAGGTTAGGGCACAAATTAAAGGAAATTGAAAAGTTACAGAATTATTGTGCACTGATGTTTTTAAAAGAATGAGGCTCTATAATGCCGCTGCTTCATTAACGGAATTTTCCACAGAGGTATTCAATGCAGGAATTCCACCCATGGATATTTTCGGCTTTCAGTGGGAGGTGTCTCACTTGTCCAAAATTGTCCAGGAAAAAATCCAGCTGAACGTGAAAACACATTCCAAGTGGATTTATCCGCAATGTACTGGTAACTTACCTCAGCAATGTAACTTGCCATTCAATCAGTTAGAATCCAGGTCAGTAGGTCATGCCATGAGATTGATAGTCGAGAATATACGGTAGTCATGCCACCAGTATTGTTAATATATTTTCCATGACTTTTCCAGAATTGCCAAAATCCATGAATTTCCCAGGTTTTCCAGGTCAGTAAGCACCCTGTATAAGGAAAATCAGAAGAAACCAGCAACCTGGCTGGAAATAGCTGAACTGCCTGGGTCCACGCCTGCTTTGTAAATTCCAAATTTTCATTGTAGCCATGGACTAACTCTAAAGTCATGCAATTGAAAGATTTCTTAACATGTTTCTTTGTTGACAACTCTGTGACCGCAGCCCGTATGATTGCAACACCTACAACTATCACATCTTCTGCCATCTTTGTAAACAAGTAGGCTTGGCTGTTTTTCCATCCAGGCAACTCTCGAATATCCCCATGGAAAATTCCGTTAATGAAAGGTCCACATGCCAAAAGTGACCCACAAACACGTTTACAGTGACCCACAAAGACCTCGTGAGCGAAACAATTTTTATTTCATTTTTGTTTGTGATACTTCTGTGAACCCTAGTTTTATGAACACATTGAATATAAACCATGCACTCTTTAGCTCAAAGATATTAAGATCTTGAGGATCAGTACATGAAATCCAGTAGACTACAATTTAATTTTCTTGCTGTTGCAGTTCCACAATTTTCCAAGACATTTTCTTGATAAATAAAGAAACAATAAGTTAACTGAAACAATAAAATCAATTTTTAAAAATGAATAATTTAGGTAAGTTGCATTTACTCTGGCAATAAATTGCACCTGTTTCTCTGTGAACCTCTCTACAAATGTCAAAACTGTCAGCATGCTATATAAAAGCAGGGAATAAGAGAAAACTATGCCTCAAAACTGATACTCATAAGCTCTGATTTAGATCAACACTACAAGTATAGTGAGCATGCTCAAGACTTTTTAGTGAATGGTGGCTTCCTTTATGCATTCATAATGATGTATGGAACAAGCATTCAAATCTATTTCTGAGTTGAAATAAATAAACAAAGTCAAAGTCAATCTCAGCACTTTGATTATCTCAATTTCTTTCAGTCTCTTATCAGCATACATTAATCTACTACTTTGATTCAAAAGTCAGTTTCTGCTAATTTTTGCTCAAAATTTAGATATAGAATGAATGCAGTATTGTATCGTTTCCCTCCAAAGAGATGTAATACCTTACCTGCTGAAATGAGAAATTTGGCGACATCCAATTGTTCAGCTTCAATGGCTACCATCAAGGCATTTTTTCTCTCATGGTCCTTCCAATGAATGTCACATTCGGCAGAAATTAGCTGTTTCACAACCTCCAAATGACCGTTCATGGCAGCTGATGATAATGGTGACCTTCCTCGAAGGTTAGGACGGTTGATGCCACAGTCTGCATCTATCAGTTCTTTTACCACTTCGTGCAGACCCAGCTCTGCTGCAGAGTTGATCGGAGTTGATCCGTGCACGTTCGAAGATTCAATGTCCGCCCCTGCTTTAATAAGCATTCTGATCATATCGAGTTTTCCCTGCTTGACCATCTGATGCAGAAGTGAGTTGCCGTCGTCATCCGCTGAACCTTCCGGGCAAGCTCCTGCAGAAAGCAGGAGCTGACACATCTTTTCCGAGTCGAGAGACGCTGCAAGGTGCAGCGCAGTAACTCCCCCAAAGGAAGAGTCTATGCATAGTTCTGGATCAACCAAAAGATTCTGTAGATTGGCAACATCGCCTTTCTTTATGGCACTGCGAACCTGACGAACTGTCTGCGACTCTGTCCTTGACAAGCGTCGGCCAGTGTGACTGCGTGAGTCTGAAATGAAAAGCAATATCGAGTGCTTTAGCTATTTAGTATTCACAGATGTACACAATATTAGCCATAAAAGTAGATCACACATCAGCACAGATCATTTACGACAAAAGAAGCAAAGTGCAGAGCTTCCAGAATTATTAGGCATTTGATCTTTTCCAGCTTAACCTGAATGCAAATACTGAATGATGCAAAGTAGACTGACAGCAATAATATTCAGTGTTCGTCATGAGGCTTGCCATCACTTTGAAATTTAAGCCTAAGTCTCCTGTGGGTTTCTCTTAGCCTTGTTTGCAGTGTTTATTCTAGCCCCCTTGACATTGGGGGGATTTTGAAATGTTTGGGGGGGACAAAGTTTGAGTGTCCACACGTTTGGGGGGAAATTTCCATTCCCCAGCCAACATCTAAAAAATTTGAGGGGGAATTTTCAAACTTGGGGGGGGGGGAATTCCCCCTAAGAAGGCCTAGAATAAACACTGCTTGTTTGTCTCCATCAGCATAGCCACTATGAGACAATGAGGGTCAAACCCCTGGTCAGGTCTAGACTGGTCCTGAAATTTGTTCAAAACTGATAAGAAATATTTTTCAAAGGGACATGGCTGATTAGCAACAGATCTTCACAAAACTGAACCTTTGAATTTTCCTTTACATATGTTGATCCTTAGATTTGTTGCATGAAATTAAATGATGAACGTGTTAGAATACTAATTAACCGACTATCTAGTTAATTAGTTATATGATACATTAATAACTTGCATTCAATTTAAAGAGAAAGCCTATTAATTCATCTTGAGCTTTTAGCCTTTTGCTAAATGTGCTTGCCATTGTGGTCAATTGTAAAGTCTACTGCCTGTGATCTTCTGCAGCATGAAGTTACTTCCGTCAAAGTCAAACATGGCTGAGATTTTGGGGGGGAGAGATTTTGAAGTTTGAGGGGGAATCTTCCCCTAACAGGCCTGGATAAAACACTGCCAGAATCTAAAGGAAAACAAGATGGCAATAGTAGTGTGAGCAGGTCTGCTAACCGGCAACTGAAGACATTTCGCGATGTTTCTACCGACGACTCCTCACAATTATTACGTCGTAACGAACACTTCGAGTACTTTTGACGTCCGCGTGCATTGGCTACTTTGGTTTCCAGTGCTGTACCAAGTTTATCTACTAGGATTTTAACAGCTAGGCCAAGTTCTGCATTGACTCAGTCAAACGTCGTATCTGATGGAAACTTCTGGGCCTGGAAAATGTGGTCGACGCTCCAATCACAACGCAGCATACATTAACATCTGTTATTTTCTAAGGCTGTCAGCAACTGCAGTTTCAACCTCGGGCAGGCACACTGCGGCAACAGCCAACAGACTGCGGAGTGTGGAGTAAATTATTCCTGCCCTTCACGGTGCACCCAAAGCTGCATCGTAGTCTCCCAGACTCCCACCACTTCTACGGGAAAGCAGAAGCCGCTGCTTGCGAGGCAGAGGGTTCGAGAGGGAGGCCAGAAGAAGGCCGATCATCCCATCAGCCCTTAAGTTCGCCTCCGATTCGTCATCGGCTTAACCAAGACAGGGAAAACACTTCAAAACAGTGTAGTCGAAATTTTGTTCCTCTACGAATGAGACCTAGTAGTACCTTTTGTACTTGTTCTGTGCTACTCCAACGTGATACAAAAACTCAGGGGGGAATTTCCTCCCTCTAGCTTTTTTAGGAAGCATTTGCTTCCTTCCCCCATCTCTGAGCGCCCCTGCGCCTACCCATAGTAACCATAGCCGTACCGAATGCAAGTCGTGAATTTGTAACCTATCGGTTATAAATTTTTGACCGATAGGGTTAGGATATCCTATATTTTATAAGAGGAATTCAAATAGTAGGCCTACGTATAAGCATAATTTAGGTTCCCGTAGCAACAGAACCGCATTTATAGGGGAACATTATTTATACTCGACCGGTCGACCCACCCACACGTTCGTCATCTCATCTCACTCTTTCACGCCCGCTGAATCAGTCGTCCCTGAAAATTTGCAACCGTGCCTTCTCATACGCTGCATCTGAACTTTGGAACTCCATCCCAGCTTCCCTCCGCACACTTAAACGCTTTCAAGCAATAAAATCTGAGTCCCCATTTCCTATAACTCCTGCATTATCTCCTCAAGTCTTCAGGTCTAAGCTTAGATCCTTCCTTTTTCTTAAATCATTTCCTCCATAGCTGTAACAACCTATAGCCTCACTGCCCTTCGGATGTTGACTATTGCCTGGCTGATTTCATACCTTTCCCGTGGCTATTTTAAGAGAGGCTGAGTGCCTGCGAATAAGCGGCTACTGTTGTGCTTCCCAAAGCGCTATATGAATCCACGAGATTTTACTTTACTTACTTACTTTATACGACACCGGCGCCTGCCGCGCCTCTGAAAAAGTAATTTAAGCACTGGTTGCACAACGCGGGATGATTGGGCGTGGTACGTCATGATGCTGGGAAAAAACGAATTAAGTAGCCTATTCGTCTTGCAAAATCATTGAAATCTCAAGTTACCATAATCACTGCTGCAAAATATTTCAGTAAAACATGATTAAATAATATGGAAGAAATCCTATCTTGTTCAATTTCATTTTTACTGCATATTAGGCTACCTTTTTTCGCTTAGGGGCGCAGTGTGCCCCTAAGCGAAATTTCAAAGGAAATGTGTTCTAGAATTTCTAGATCTGTAGCAATATAATTCAAATTGCCTACTTTGTCCTTAAAAGTTAAAATGTTTTAGTCTCGTACGATTAGGATGTTCTAAAAATTCTCTTTAGAAATGTGCTCTGTTTAATGATGATTGCAAACAATGCATTCCCAATTTTCCCAAAGCGGAAGAAGTTTTGTTTGGAAATTTGAAAGAAACGATCAGGGACGTCATTTAGGGGGCAGGGGGCATTTGCCCCCCCTGATTTTTAGTGAAAAAATTTTTTTCGCCAATGTTTGTGTTATTTTGTTTTTTTATGTCCTAAAGGAGTGGAGGAGTGCTTGATATCGAGTAATCTGAAGTAACTAACCCCGTAAAAATGACTGACAAGCAAAAAAAAGGTCGTCAACTTTTTTGCAAACTTGTAACTTGTCAGGCTGAAAGTGTTTTGCCCCCCCCTGAAAAACGGTGAAATGACGTCTCTGGAAACGGTGGGTCTATACTATAGTAGGAGCTGTTGAACTTGAGCACTATAGCATGTCGCCACTCGCCAGCTCAACATAACAGCAAAATTACCGGCCTAGTTTATATTAATTAAAGACGGATCTAGACGATCCCAATCCCTTTAGGGCTGCTACATATACGTCATTAGACACGTTGCTCAGTATGACTTCTGCTTGCAGGCTTTCAGTCGGCTTTAGAAAATTAATCGAAAACAGGAAATTCCGATAATTTAACGAATTAAGAAAAATAATCTGTAGGCCAACTGAGCCGCGGGTTCCATGGCTCAATTTGAGCTGAGGACCCTGGATCTGAGCCATTTGAGCCATAGGCCCTAGGCCTATTGCTAGGCCTATTAGGGCCTACTCGGTCCGCCAGCAGACAGATTTTGGAGGGTTAATTAAGCGATGCGTTTTTGCCCGAAGATCTAAATTATGGCAAATCAAATTTGTTAAATGTGACCTAACTTTTAAAGCGACTGTGAAGGTCGATAGACGCACTGAGAGATAGTTTCTAAACCACTCTTTATTTATAAGACGCTTATTTTTTGATTTTCAAAGACCCATAGAGATAACCGAAAATAGGTCCGTACTTGTGAATTCTAGAGCTTTAGTCTATTCCTGACTTTCAAGCATTCAGTGAAGCCTATGAAAGCAATGAGCGCTTATAATTTAGTCAATCGATATCATATGCAATGATGCATATGCGTTCAATGGCGGATCAAAGGATACCGAGAGGGAGGAACTTTGTTTTCCACTCCCCATTCTGCATTGCCCGGCCCTTCAATCATATGTAGCGTCAATCTTTGTCATCAAAGTTTCAAAGTTTCCTGACGAGCAAAAAAAAAAAAAGTCATCACCTCCTTTTTCACCTGACGAAAAAAAAGGTCTTTCATTTCTATGTTTTGTTAGGATTAAGAAGTGTTAGGGTTAACCAACTAACCTAACCCCTTAGACCCCTTTTGGGCCCCCTCCAGCCCGGCCCGGGGGCATTGCCCCCGCCCTTCCCACGTTACGCCACTGCCTTCAATACAGATGAGTCAGGATGACGCATCACGCCGGTTGCTAACATTGTCAAAAGGAAGGAAAAGACGACTGCCACTCAGTCGCTTGTTTAGTCGAGCCATTATAACATTTTGGCTCTTTTCCATGATAAAAAATTAGCAAACGGCATTTTGGAGTGGGTTGGTGCACAGTGCCCCTCCCATTTTCCCGCCTATACGCTGCGGTTTTTTTCTTATAGTAGGCCTAACCATAAATTTTATTAGGCCTGGTGCCTAAGATTCGGGTTTAGCGAGAGTTCGATGTTAATCATCTCGAAATTCGATTAAACATACAATCATCATCATCATCATCATCATCATCTATCGTCGTGGTCGTCATCGTCATCATCGGTTTGCATCATTGTTAATCCGCAGTCACGAGATGTTTGATAATGATTCAGCCAGGTAAATGCTGGTCTCCCTCGCATACGTTTCCAAGAGTCTGGTGGTCTATAGCCGCTGTCAACCTGACATCCAATGATCCAGGGCGGATGGATTTTATTGGCTTCAGAATATTTATGCGCTTGTAAATCGCTGTACCTGTCGACCTGCATTGTTAATTCTGAGTTCAATAAACTGTCCGAAATTGAGATGTTTGATATAATGATTCAGGTCAGGTAAATGCCCGCGGGTACGGGTCTCCGGGTCGGGTACGGGTACAGCGCTACGTTTACCAAGAGTCCGTTTTACCCTGGTTTCTCACTACTATAGCAAATTAGCACCAATAATAGAAAAATAATATTGAGTAAAGTGTATTAGTATAACTTGTACATCGCGTTCAGTTTGTCAGACAGCATGCATTTTATGCGAAAACACAAAGGAAATACAGATGACGTAATCTGACATCTTCAGTAATAAATCTATAATGGCGTCCTCTGACCTCCAAGGACTCTTTGACCGAGAAAGTTCTTCTGGCAAAGTTTTGTGGTTTAACTTGAACTTAATTGCTCATAGATAAATGATATCTTGATTCTGAGTTCAATAATCTGTCCTAATCTGAATCAATTAGTTATCCCAATTTCGAATTTCACTGTTGTCACTCTAGGAACGGAGGCGCGGTCCATGTACGGGGAGGGGGTATATCGGTAAAATAAATAAAAACTCCAAATTCCCTCGGTTACCCAAAATCAGTCTACTTTAAAGGTTTTATGGGTGAAAAAGTTTTTCCACGGGTACCCGCATGTATATAGGTTATATCAGTCTACTTTAAAGGTTTTATATGGTTTATATGGTTTATAGTTAAGATTTATACCCACACAAAATATTTATACCCTCCCAAATCAAATTCCTGGCTACGTCCCTGATTGTCACTTTCTTGACAGAATTGAGTCTGAGTTTTCCGTTCAAATATTGGCGCACGAGTTTCTTACTTACTCTAATGCTTATCGATTGCGTACAGATGCAGGTGCGTGGGACGCTGCACAGGTAGATGAGAGCATTCGATAGCACACCTGGTGAACGGCAGGCACCGCGCTATAGGCCTACGGCTCAACCACATCGAATTTCCTCGCTTAGGTCAACTATGCACCCAACGTGATTTGAATAATGGACGCGGGGGTGACAGTGGGGTCATTTGAGAAAGAGAGAAGGGTTCAAAGATTGAGTTCATTAGACCTAAAATAGGGTACATTTTAGCAGCTAATTTAGCTCGAGTCTTCCATTATAACATCTAATCTGACTTCCGGAATGTTTGTTTATAGCGATCAGCACAGTTTTTCATCTCGACCGGTTTAGAGAATCTATAGTTTCTGCCCCTAGAATTACAGCTTCATCATAATGGTCCTGTGCACATCAGCGTTTCTTCCGGAGCGACGGTTGGCTAACCAATTTCCGCAGGCATGGTTTGTTGGATAGGGAAACAGTCGTCATAAGCGACGAAAAGCAACTTTAGAAAAATTATCCTAAAATTCAAACATGTTTTTCTGCTGCCACCAAACAAAATACACTGGCACTACCCTTAGTGTCATGCCTTCCACCTGGTGTTATCTGCTACAGGCTGCATCACTTGCCATTAATGCTCTATACTAGCGTCTCTGGGGCCGTCCATAAAGTACGTCACGCTTTTTCCAGTGTCACAACCAGTGGCGGTTCCACGTGGTGGATGAGTGGGGATGCATCCCCACTGGACTTTCGGACTTATTTTTGCTTGTGAAACTTATTTTTGGGTAAAAGCCTAGTAAAACTAACCGGGGATGGCCTTTTTTTGTTTGTCAACCTATTTTTCGGTAAAAATCTAAAAATGTAGTAAAATGAAGGATAAACCTGTTTTCCAGTTTTTCGGCAAATTTTAGTGATTTTCCCTTCTATTTTCATCACCCACCAACTTTTATGAATTCATTCATCCCCACCAAGAAATCCTGGAACCGCCACTGGTCACAACCTGTCACAAATCTCGGACCCCTCAAAGTCTCAAAGTACGTCATAAATTTCAGACCCTCTTTAAAACGCCGTCCATAAATTACGTCATAGGTTTTCTATTTAATATTTTCGAGTTTCTCGTTCAATTTTCAACTAGGGCCTACAATACAGATATTCGACTTCCGACAATTATAACAAATATAAATGAGATGATGATGATGATGATGATGATGATGGATGATGATGATGTTGACGATGATGATGATGATGGTGATGATCACAAGATGACGATGATCATTTGGTGACGATGACGATGGTGATGTAACTTTATATTAGGCATCGCAGCATTTCGTTGGCTCAGTTAACATTTTTGCAGAGACGAGAAACGATTTCAAGAGATCCGGATTGTTTCGTTTGCCCGATTTCTATTTCTAAAAAATAAGACTGAATATGAATATTAACGATTAATCGTTAACGATATTAACGATTAATCGATTAATCGTTAACAGTTTTAATCTATTAAATTTTCTTTAATGGGTTTATTTTTATATTAGTTTTTTAGTAGTTGGTCATTTATCTACTTGAATATTTATGCATTTAGCTTACTAGTTTTCTATTTCCGTTCATACAGTAAACAACAATGGCGAGTGGGCCTAATGAAAGAAATGTTGCAGTTAAGTATTAAATTAAGGAAAGTTGAGCAAGCGCTTTGTTTATAAACTAACTGCAGACAGCAAAATAGAAGGGGTAATGCAGAGTCGCAATGCAAGCAGATCAGCTACAGTGTAAAAGTTAGCACATATTATGTAATTATTGATCGAAATTAATCGATTACAAATTTTCCCATAAATCGAGCAAGATAGTGTCTAGTGTTAGACCTATAATTATAGCTTAAATATAATGTGCGTGTGTATTCTGCACAAGTGCCAAAACTAGTTTAAAATAGCGAATTTTGCTTTTCTAGCTACACGGTACTTGTACCGTTTGCCGTATCTCGTTCCATTTGATTTTGATACTTCTTAATTTTTTTATAAATGGCTTCTATTGTAATCGCCGCATATAATTTTATATAAATGTTTGTTGTTTAATGTATGTAGCATTGAGTATAGGGTCCCAACTGAAACTGTTTGGCCCCCAGTGGAGAGGACAATAATTTTATATAAATGTTTACATAATATTGCGTACCAGAAACTGTTTCCCCAAAGAGGAATCAACCTGAACCCAATCTGTCTTCGACCACACTGAACCCTTCTGTCTTCGACCACACATGTAGGCCTAAGGCAAAGAACGTTCAGAGCGTCTTCCACTGTAGCCTACCACAACGTAGGCCCACAAGTAAAACCCCTTCGGAAAAATGTTGAGCCACAGAGGGCAAGCTGTCGCCCCGCTTACGCCGCGTATGAATAATCGAGCAAATACAGTATTCTGCTGCGAAGGCGGAGAAGCCATCATTGTACACACAGACCCTGCTGCTGTCGTTGAGAGTCGCTGTTTGAAATGGTCTTTGTTCTTGTGCTTTTGGCGCGCTGTGGCGATTGCGGATTTGCGGTTTGCTACGTGCAAGCGATTTCGCTGGTATGGAACACCGTGCCGTCAGCAATTATGGTTTTAACGGCGAACGATAGTGATGATAAGTTGAACCAGGGCTTTTTTGAGCGGGAACGAGGCGGAACGGCGTTCCGGAAAATATTAACGGCGTTCCGGAAAACCGGAAGAACGGTATTTTAAAAAATAGCTGTGACGACTAAAAAAATGCCATCGCCCAGAAAATGGAGTGTTTTACGCGGATTTGAAATCTTAAAAACTTCTGTGACAACTAAAAAAGGTCATCGCCGGGAAAATGGAGTTTTTTAAACTACTAAACTTCTGTGACGACTAAAACAAGTCATCACCGAAATTTAGAAATTTAGGGGCGCAAAATGGAAATCTTGCCCCGTTCCGGAAAATATCATTTTACAAAAAGCCCTGATGATAACGATTAGGGTCGTAACTTTTACGGAAAATAGAATGCCGGGAAAGTTTCCGGGATAAATTCCGGAAACTCCTCCAGCATACATATTGCAGACTCATGAAAGTTGAAGTCTTATAGGTAATATTAATAATCAAAGCAACAAACTGCACTCCATTATTTTTACTGCACTCCACATGCGCACCAAGGTTAGCACTAAAATGTCTTTGAAAAGTGCACCTTGTTCTAAAGTATAGTTTGACAGATTCTTTAATTAGGCCTACTGCTAGAATATAACTTAAAAATGAGTGTGGAATTAATGATATCGTGTCACTGTCAATCAGAAATTATAATTAAATTGCAATCCTTACATAATCTTAAGTTATTAATCATGTATCTATGTCTAATCATAAGTTATTAATCATGTATCTATGTCTAATCATAAGTAATTATTATTCATGTCTCAAATTAGCACTATATTTCCGAAAATTTCCGAACTCCCAACCCTAAGAACGATACACACTCATCACTGCTTTTCGTACTAGTACTGTTACCAGTAATAGTTGGTTGCGTTTTCTGTTTTGAATAGTAATTTGACTTTTACTATCGTAACGTCCTTAGCCGGACAGAATGTCAACGTACTACAACGAGCTTGCGGCGAGAGAGAAGCAATGGTGAAAACCGTGAGACAAGAGACATTCGCTTTCGAGGGGCGGAAGATGGCAGGGTGGGTTACGCGCTGGAGCGGCAGGCTGACGGAGCGGGTTTAAGTCCCGTTGGCGCCCCTAGTGACTTTCACACTTGCAGTAATGCCTCTTAAGTCATTTAAAAGCATGCTAAAGATTTTAAAACAGCTTATTTAACCGATTTTGTTTTCTTAATTAACGAATAATATTCTATAGGGCAAAATACTGTCCTCTTGAAGAAAGAAGGCACTTTCGAAAATCGAGATCATTACAACATTTGTAACTACTCGTGAAATGACTGCAATTTTTAATTTTGGTTGAACTTGGAGGGAGTCGTTCGCTTATTGTGTAGCCAGTGGCGTACGCTTGGCGGACTTGGTCGGGGGTCGACCTCCTTCCGTGGAGGTCCAATGTTCTGGGTTTAGCTGTCCAATCACAAATGGGGGCCGAAAATTTTGGGGTGGAAGTAATCAGATCCCAGATCCCCACTGCTTTTTTAAAAATCGATCGCTGTACCGTAGGTGACATCGCTTATCTAACTGTCGTAGTCGCCTTTGTTGTTTGACAATCACATCCATTATCCAAGAGATGACGCACATGGAATTGGAGCAGGTGGAATATGGGGTCAAAATAACGCGAAAGATGACATTAAGTGAGTTGATAAATAACTGGTCACGTGTTCTATCTTCTGAGTACTTGACACCTAGAGACGATTAGTATTGTTTAAGTTCACTCAGGGTTTGTTCCATATGCGGGAAGTTTAAAATGTCGGGGAGTGGGGAAATGCACTTTGAACTTGAGATTTTAAAAATATTCAATGCTGTATTCTAAAATGTTCAGCATAGTGTTCCATATACTTTGACTGATATGAAAGTCGCCGAGTCTCAGAAGTCTTGACAGAAGGAGTTCATTATAATATTCGCCTCGATTTAGACTTCATAACTAAAGTTTCGATAGCCAGTAGGGAAATCGTGCTCAAAAAGTTAGCATCTCAACCGTAGGCAGGGGTAATGTGATACGCGAGGCAACTTCTAAAAATTTATTAATGAGCTCATCGGCGTGTCATAGCGAAACAGAATGCGTACTGTGTTTTTACAATCAAAATTAAGGGCGTGGGCCTGAGCAGGCGGGGTCTCCGGCCAAGCGTCACTTACGCCCGTTGACCCATCTGAAAGCCTACATAAACAGTCGTCCGACAGTTGGCGAATTGGATAAAAACAATATTGTCGCGGCGTGTGTTTGTGTGTCTTAATTGAATGCTTTGAAAGCCAAAGCTACCAGTCAGAGTCGCTATAGCACAGGAAAGATGCCTCAGTGTCCAAAATGCAAGAAAGAAGTCTATTTTGGTAAGATATCAGAAATAAAATCTATGCCTACTTAGCAACTGGCTAGCTTAGGGTTGCAACCGTCCTTTATTTCAAAGGACAGTCCTTTAATGCACCTCTGAGTCCTTGCCCTTTATCGCTTTTATAAAGGACCATGGTTTGTCCTTTATTTCAAAAATCAAGTCATGAAACCACACATTTCAATTGAAATTTCCTTTTTTTGCTTGTCACCCCATTTCAGAAGGGAGATGACCATTTTTGCTTGACATCGTATTTCAGAAGGGAGATGACCGTTTTTGCTTGACATCCTATTTCAGAAGGGAGATGACATTTTTTGCTTGTCACCGCACTTCAGAAGGAAGTTAACCCTTTTCCCCCCGCACCGGGTGACACTAAGGTTTTTCCGCACCGGGTGTCCTTTATTGTAATTTGTCAAAGTTGGCCACCCTAGGCTAGCTATTCAGGCCACCTTGTATCAGGCATAATTATGAAGTGATGGAATATTAACTGGTGGAGCTTAAGCTACCAAATTCGATAGTCTGATGCGCTGGCGCTCTGGATCGCGAAGGAAAACATGCTGTGTTAATGTGATAAAGAAGACGACCTCCAGCAGTTTAAAATGCTTCCAAAGATAGATAGGAAGAAATCGGAGGGAAAGATTTCGGAGAGGAAAACTCCGAAAAAGTAATGGCGCTGGACACTTTTTCTTTGTCGTATAGGCCTAATTATTATGTCTTGTGTCGGGATGGATTTGTCTTCGGTGTTGTAAATAGCCCCCGGACTTGGAGGATTATTCCAAAATGTTTTCTGGAATGGAGCTTTGACTTGATAATGTAATTTCAATTTTATTATATGATTTTCTTTTCAAAGCTGTTGAAAATAAGGTCATCACTCATCAGCACTTTTCGCAAAGATACAGACTCCAGCGCCATTACTTTTTCGGAGTTTTCCTCTCCGAAATCTTTCCCTCCAATTTCCCCCAATCTATCTTTGGAAGCAATTTAAACTTCTAGAGGTCGTCTTCTCCAGGAGGGAACTGTACGCAACAGTGTAGTTCACTTCGCGATAAGCAATGCAATTCGATGCACTGAATCTTAGCGACCGAATTTGAGATAGCGACTCAGCGTTATTCGCGGCCGATTTGAGTAGTTCGACGTTGCGTCAGCTAACCGTCGTTCATTTTCAGTCATTAATCAGTTTTTATGATTCAAACTCTTTTCCTCGGACTTGGTATGATCTGTTACCCTGTTGGTAACCACGGTTTTGCCCTGTTAGTGAGCTTGTCCAAGGTGTAGAAAATAATAATTGATCATATCAAAGCACAGAGATACGAGGTTTGCGAGTGATTCGCTGAATTGGTGTTGGCATATTCCTGAAGAACGGGCGCTGGAAATTCTTTACCTCGGGGTCCCATCGGCCACAGTTGCGGCACATCTGCTCACGTTGGTCTGTTATTGATTGATTGATTTAGAGGCTCATGTAGTTTATTTATTCTCAATGGGCCTTGGAAATATCCCGTGCCGCTATTTTGCGAATGCGCCCATGGAAGTTGTTTCAAAAAAGCTTTCAGGTCTTGGTGCAGAAGTTATTGTTACGTTTGTAAATGGCGGTAACACTGCAAATACAATTACCTCTTAAACTTAGAATTTAATCATCAAATCGGCACAGTTCTGTGTCGTCACTGCTATCGCCTTATCGGCGTTTGCGATAAACAGGTCGTTGTCGATGGCACACTTCATGCAATAGAAAGAGCAGGGACGCTATTTTCTTTAATCGAGAGCAGAAACATATCGCGATTGGGCTGCAGAAGGACCCCTGTCATCGATAGACACAGCGGTCATCCACAAACGCTTGACCTCTGAACCCGACTATCTGAGTCGTTGTGAACCGACAAAAGAAGTGTTGCTTGTCAAAGACTAAAGAGCGAAATCATTTCAGCTCGTTCTGATATGAAAGGCTGAGTCATAAGCAGCCAGGGGCGTAGCCAGGAATTTGATTTGGGAGGGTATAAATATTTGGAGGCATAAACCTTAACTATAAACTATATAAACTACATATAACCACATATAAATCACATAAAATCACATTAAAAGACTGATTTTGGGGTATATATATATATATATATTTATATATATATATATACCGATATACATCCCCGTCTCTACGTCCCTGTAAGCAGCCTACTTCAGTATTGGATGGTGTGAAGTACGTCCACCGCCTATACCGTACTTTAGACTACAACGCCCTCCATAATCTCAGTAGGCCTAGTAGGTCTATTGTCTGTGTTCTTTACTATTATTATTATTATTATTATTATCTGATAATTTATAGAGCATAACAAGGCATACGCCTAAATCAAGAGTGCTTTACAAGGAGTTAGCCATCATACGACGTGTAAACAAGTGTGTCTTGAGATTTTTCTTGAACTGATCGATAGATTTCGAATTAGACGTCCGGGAGTTTGATTTCCTCTGTTTACTGTACTTAATGATGACGTAGGTTTGATTTACTATGGTATGTCATACGTCATGCCAATACCCATTTAAATTCAGTTACTCCCTCGCCCACAGCCCTCTATCCCTCACGCCGCCCTCCACCGGGCGCTGACTACCATACACCTTGTGAAAAGTTATTCGCAGCATTTCGTGAGCGGCCGGTAACTGTTTTTGAACAACATTTACCGGTAATCAATTCACCGACAGCCATATCAGACGCATTTGCACCAGATGTCGGAACGAACTCGCCATGGTGACCCGTATACGGCGCACATAAAAAGCAGTGTTTTATGAACAAAATAGACAGGTTTTAAAGTTGTAACCTCTGCGCCCACACGACGACGGCGCGAACCTAGATCAGCTCTCATTCAAACAATTCGAACTCTATATTGCAGTTTTTGGGATAATTATATGGCTACAACTTACAAGGATTCATAGGCGGGAACCATGACTTGCTTTAAACTGGCTTAGGAAGGCAATACTGCCTGTGCGAAAGCCACAATAGGGGCGCTAACGGGGCTTGAACCTCGCTCCGTCAGCCTACTGCTCCAGCGCTTAACACACTCTGCCAGCTTCTCCCCCCCAAGCGCTGAGAGGTAAGATGCGCCTCTGGATATTCAAGGGGAGAATGAAAATCGATCTGACCGGCAGCGAAATACTGGGAGTCTGTGAAGGTATTTTCCCTCCATACGCATTTGCACTAGAAGAAGTGGTGAGCCTTTTGAGTTAAAATAACGAAAATGACGAAAAAGTACGAAAGATGCTGCTGTGCCAGACATAAGCTTGGGGTGGTTACTCAACTCTCCATCAACAATTTTTGCAGAATCTTTTTATCAGCACCATGTTAAGTAGTTGAATTTGGTTCTGTCTCCTCTATTTCGAAATTCCTGGCCCAGCTCGTGATCACAGAATTTTATGTAGGCCTAGGCCTATGTACTGTATATGTAGGCCTATTATTTACGGGGCGCGTTGTAGTTGCGGCCAGATTCTTGCCACGCAACCGAAGGGTAGTGGGTTCGAATCCGATCGTAGTCACCCCGCAGCGACCTTGGGCACGTTGTTCATCCTTGAATTGCTCCGCTCATGGTCATGACGATTCTTTACTTTGAGAACTAGAAAGATGCCAACCAATCAGAACGCTTGAAGGTAACCAATGAGAACATCACACAGCCAACCAATGAGAACGCTCACACAGCCAAGCAATCGGAACGGTCGAACGCTTGAAGGTAACCAATCAGAACGCTCACACAGCCAACCAATCAGAACGCTTGCACAGAGGCACAGAGTAAGGATTTTAATGTGATAGATGATTTAACGTTCGTCAACAACACAGAGGCGGCTCCACAGGGGGTCCAGGGGCCATGCTCCCTATTTAATGCCTGGCCCACAGTGGCCTCTTCATAGAGGGTGATATTCTGCCTGAATGTGCTGATTTATGAAAAATAGTAGACCCCATGCTTAAAAGTTGCCATCCCAATGCCCCTCCACTTGCCTAATCCTGCAACAACCATATAAATCGATATAATGATGATGATGATGATAATGATGATGATGATGATGATGATGATGCTAATAATAATAATAATAATAATAATAATAATAATAATAATAATAATAATATATGCATCTTTGATTGTGTGTGTGTGTGTGTGTGTAGTCGTGTTGTACAGTAGTATAGATGAACTCCGCAGTGTACTGTATTACCTACGCTGTTTAGTGTTTTCTGTGAACTTGAACCGGAAAACGCTATGATTATGTTTATTTGAACTTGCTGATTGCATGGGCTGAACTTATCATCGGAATAAATTAATAAATACACTCAACCACTTCCGTATTTAATCAAACTTGTGTTTTAATTACACTCTCTTCAAGACTTGTCTCTGTGCTGGCAGACCTCAATTAGGCCTACTCGGCGGCGTGGACTGCGTGGAGTGCGCAGATTGAATCCGTTTACTCGAGTTCAGACCTTAGAGTAAGGCAGTCAACTTCTATTGCGTGACATTGGCGTCACAGTCATTACGTTTCTACAGACTATTTGCATTTCGAGTGTGTCTCTCTCTGTTTGACTAAACTGAACTTTCCTTGGGGAACTTTAAGAAATCTGTAGATCCGTGGTAGCATATTGCACAATTGTTAAGTATAATTGAGATATGCGTAATACGATACGGACCTACAGTATAGCGACTGTTGCGGTAATGGGACGTTTCTGCCGTGCAATTTGCAATATATTATGGTCAACTCGAACTATCAATTGGTAATTTAATCACATTGCAGGAGAACATAGGCGGCGCACTCCTATCGGCCCCGTCGGCCCAGGCCGGGTATTTTTAAAAACCCCGCCCGTCATAGGTCGGGCCGGGGTTTTGAATTGTAATTCTTTAAATTGTTTGATTTAATTTTCATTTCAAATTTAGAAGGGAGCTGCTTTCGGGGGAGGGCGAATGCACTGCTGAATAAGGCTTTATACTCTTAGCAAGATCAGGTAAGATCAGATCTGAGATAGGCATGTCCTATACTCATTTAACCCGAAGGTGTCAAACACGGTAGTCAGAGGCTTTTTAGATTACATTAGAAGGCGGAGATTATAGATTAGATTAAAAGATGGAAGAAGGCACTGAGACGAATGAGGCAGCTGCTGCCGCGGGAGGGTGAATGCACTGCCGATTAAATAAGGCTTTATAGTAGCAAGATCAGATAAGTACGTCAAACACCGTAGCAACGTATGTGGATCAGTTGACATCAGATTAAAACGGAGGAAGGCACTTAAGTTACACGAACGAAATGGGGAGACGGGCCGAAGGACAGCAAAGGGTGACAGAAAGAGAGCGGGGGCACCAGAGAAGCAGTAGAGGGCGCTAGAGAGTGTTTCATCCAGAGAGGGCAGTCGGAATTGGGTCTCGATCGAAACGGATCAGTTAGATCTCCACTGTGTTCGCATAAATCGCGGAAACAATCTCACGGCTTCAGCGATTCAATCGTTTAACAGCGCTTCACCATCCATACAATGGACAAGTTTGTTGTTAAACGTCGTAAGCTGAATATATCGAAGAGTAGAAGACCCTGAACAGACTGTAAGTACTTGAAGTAATACAACATCTATGCGAATTATTCAATAGTGATGAGTGTAGGACTAGTACCACACTGCAAAAAACTAACCGTATAAGACTCCTCAACACTTGACAGGGACACCCCCGAGTTGTTTTTTTCTCCATAGTTTTCCATCCTTTCCAATCCCATTGTATGATGGAGCCCTTTTGAAATTCTTGATTTTATACAGTATCTTCTTGCTGACTGCCGTCGTTTTCAACCACACCTCCAACACTTCTGATTGACCTGACTTTCCATTTTTTATGTCCATCATTGTAATATTCACAGGTTTTGTATTCCCTTTAGTTATTTCTTCGCCCCTCCCCCATCATCCAAGACGACCGTGAAGATGGAGAAAAGGTCGTTAGTAAGTTCAGGGCGTAGCCAAAGGGGTTGGAGTTAAAGTCCCTCTTGCCGGTAAATTTTGAGTTTCCATGTATTTTTTTAATTTTTGACGCGTCGTTGGAGTCAAAACCCCTGGGCTATAGATGGTAAAGGTTTATTATCGAGGACCTTTTTCAACTTGTCAGCTAAAAAGTAGAGGCAAGCGGTTTTTGCTGCTCAGGATTTTTCCAATCAAAACCAAAAACCAAACCCCCTTCCGAAAATCCTGGCTAGCCACTGAGACCCTCAGCGCTCCCCTGCCGCTATATAGTAAACGGGCCGGGGTACTTTTTATTGTCTTCCGCCGCCTATGCAGGAGAATATGCAAAAGCCCCTACTATTGGCAACTCAGGCACTATAGTAGTATTCTTTGTTGATCTTGAATAGTAACGTGTTAGACCTTTGGAAGCAAACGATCGTCAGATCAGAATATACTATTTTATTTCGTTCGATAAGTATTCGCCCTTTTTCCAGTCGCTGAAGTGCATGCTAGAGCTGTGCTACTGCGATAACGCCACAAAGGATATTATTTGCACAGGGGTCAGAAATGCAGTTATTCACAACGGCCCTGGCTTACCAGGGGTCTGCTGAGAGCCTAAGACCATGCTCAACAGAGCGAAGGCGTGTCTGTTAGGTTATTGTTTTAAAAATCTGTTTAAGATAACTTGGATTCGGTTGGTTAGCGTTATTCAACAACGGATTACGTTGTGGCACGCGCACAATTTGACTGCGTTTTAAAACTGACACTCCGTTGTATGCTGCTTGGAAAATTCCTCCTTCAAACCTATCAATTCCTTTCATATCAATTCAGTCTCCCAGATTCACGGTGAATCCTCGATGACGCCGTATAGGTCTAAGCTCCCAACATTAGTGTTGTGTCGCATGCAGCAATCTACGTGTAGTTGGAAAGTATTTCTGCCCAGTGACCCAGTTCTCAGTGCTTATTCTAGCCACCTTGACATTGGGGTTTGAAATGTTTGGGGGACAAGATTTGTCTCTCCACGCTTTTGGGGGTGAAATTTTCATCCCCCAAGCCAACATAGGCCTATACAATTTTTTGGAGGGGGGATTTTAAAACTTTGGGTGGGAATTTCCCCCCCCCAAACAGGTCTAGAATAAACACTGCCCAGTTCTTATTTACCGAACAAAATGTGTATTCGCTGTATACCGGTATACTTTGTTGAAAGTTTGGACTTGGAGATGTCAGCGACAGTCGGCAGAATAGCTGGCGTATTAATCAGTTGCGATGGCAGTTCACAAATCATAGTAAGTCGCAGGGGCGGTTCCACGTTGGGGAAGACTGGGGATGCATCACCCCCAACAGAGCTTTTTTGCTTGTCAGCGTTTCAGAGAGGTTTACCGGGGTATTCGTGTGCAAACCAGAGCTGATGGCCTTTTTTGCTGGTCAGCCTTTTCGGTAAGTTTATCATACATTTGCTGGGCAAGACACTGTTAATGATCTTTTTTGCCTGTCAAACTTTTTCGGGATTTCATTTCATCCCATCACCAAGTTCCTAGATATTCAGTGCTCGAATTGTGAGAAAATGAAAGGGGGGTCATGGCGAGCGTGGTGTTTTAAGAATTTACACTTTTGTCATTTTTGCATTTATCTAGGGAGGGTCTGCCATTTTAAAGGGGGGACTGAACCCCCCCCAACCCCCAGCAATTCGAGCTCTGTAGATATTAATTGCATCCCCCACCAAAAATTCTTGGAACCGCCACTGGTATAATTCCTACGTTTTACAGCGAAACATTGATGTTTCATTTTCTGTAGAGACTTTATGGAATTAATTTGACTTGGTGCATAATTTTTCAGCCGAGCGAAAAACCTCTCTGGGCAAAGACTGGCACGCAGGCTGCCTTCGATGTGCGAAGTGTAACAAGACCTTAACTCCTGGTCAGCATGCAGAGGTACAAACGCATACCAAATAGGCTCGTGAGTCAAGTGAATAAGGTCAACGACTAACTTAGTAGTAGAGTAGGCTATATACAGTAATAGAGTTCATTCATAATTAGGCTAGTGGACGTACAGGCGTCCGATTATTCTTGGCGCTGTGAAGGTCTTTTACTCTTTTTAGAGAGCTTTAGGGGATATTTTAAATCGGAAATTGATCTTCTTCCGAAGATTTGTTCGTAAGCACTCGTAGTCGAAGAGAAGTAGAAAATAACGGTAGAGAGTCCATATTTTTATTGCCAAAGCTAAAACGCTGCTCATGATCAAATTAATGCGAGATAATGCGTCTGGATACCGGACTATATACTCAGTTTATCCAATTTAGGAAACTGAAATACTTTGGTCACATAGTACGAGCAGACAATCTATGTACGACGATACTGCATGGCAGAATTAATGACAAGAGGAAAAGAGGCTGGCCTCGTAGACGATGGACGGATGATATTGTGGAATGGACAAAACAGCCAATTATTATCAATTGCATGAGAACTGCAAAAGACAGAGTCACGTGGAGAACCTTGTCGTCAACCTGCATAACCTCCGACCCTCGGCAATGAGGATGGCCGATACCATACCACCATACCGGAGGATGGGAACATATGCGCTATGGCCTATGAGCAGTGATATCAAGACAAGACCGTTTCTAAAATATCTGAAGGTGTAGATCTACAGTAATCGTAGTGTAAATTTACGACCTCCAGCGGTTTGTATTTTGATAATTGATTATAGTTTTGTTTGTAGCACGAAGGCCAGCCATACTGCAACAATCCGTGTTATAGCGCCCTCTTCGGGCCTAAAGGTACGTTAACTCACTGTTGTTTCTAAGGGAATTATGTTCAGATTTCAATCGTTCTTTGTATTCGAGTCTAGGTCTAATACACGCTTCAAACTCTGATAGCTAATAATAATAAAAACGCACTTCTATGGCACCATTTCTAATACCCAAAAGTATCAATCGATGGTACTTCAAATCCATCCGGAAAAGACCAGGTCATTCCAGAGACCAATCAGAAGGGAAACAGCAAGACAGACAATGGAGAAAATGCTACTTGGAAGAGATGCGTTTTAAACCTAGATCTGAATTCTGAAAGTGCTCAGTTTATTGGAAGATCTCACAACCAGACGGAGAGAGAGTTCCAGATTTTTGGTCCAGAAATAGAAATAGAAAAGGCTCTCTTACCAATTTTTAGTGTTGGTTCTAGCCCAGGTACATTTAATAATATGAATCAGCAAATCTTGTTGAATGACAATGTTTCGATTGGTCTATATAGCAGTGGTTCTTAACCTTTTATGATCACGTACCCCTGAAACAAGTATAAGAGAACAAAGTAGGCCTACCCCTACCAGCATCCCTTATCTCAGGACAAAGTTTATGCTCTGCAATATTTTGAAAAATGATGAACTGTGACAAACATCTGTCACAGATTGTGCACATGTCAAAAAGTGTGGTTTTTCTTTAGAATTTACAATTTGGTGCAACAATTTCTACAGTATTTCTACAGTGTACAGAGTAAATTTTAGTGAGCTTTTAAACAGACTTTATTTCCGGATAATTCTGCGTACCCCTCAACGTCTTTCAAGTACCCCCAAGGAGAACAAGTACCCCTGGTTAAGAACCACTGGTCTATAGCTAGCAAATCATTTGGTTCGAGTGTTTTTCAGTTAATGGGTGGACGAGATGGGAAGGCACTTAACGACAGAGATAGATTAACCAAACGGGTAATTACTGGCCCAAGCACACCAGAACACCGCTTAAGCTATGCCCTCTATCGCAAAATGGGTCTGGCAGAAAGCAACTATAGTCTATGTTAATGATGATTTGGGGTTTTGTGTGTTGTAGGTTATGGACACGGAGGCACCGAAAGTCACACCTTCAACAAGTAGACGTCAGCGTAAATGACGCCTCGACTGTGACACCGCCGTTAAGATGACGCACGTCACGCGTCTTGCAGACTCGTTAGCTCGTTTAGTAGAGTTGACTTTAAATTAGTTTTGAGGATTCCTTTCTTGTTTGTTTTTCGTACGGTTGTTTCTTATTAAAAGAGAGACGCTTGTGGTTTTTGAACGATATATAGATAGATCACAGACTAGAGTCAATTCCCGTGAACTCTAATGAGTCTAAACGTTGCACAGACCTAACCAGAGTAAAATCTCTTCGACTTTAGTCAGTAAATTTGAGATCATATCCACCTTGACCATTTGTGCAAATGTATCGGGTGATAAACTAACCTGTAGCGGTGTAGCCTAAACCTAAATTAGTGGTCTAAGAGTGAATGGGCATTTGATTGTTGAATTAACATATAGGAAGGAATAACTGAAGCTTGGTTTCGCGTTACGCAAATGGTGTTGTAGACTAGTTGTGCACGCCTCCTTTTTGTTACCGCTAGATGCCAAAAATCGAATAAAGGGCTTTCGAACGGGTTTAGTGTGTCTTAAAAGAGAAAAACTTCAGGAAAGTAGAAAGACCTCCTTATTAACACACTGAAACTAAAATATCTTCCAAAAATATCTGGTTCAGGACCAACATTTTCTGTTTAATTTTCTCCGGTTTCTGACCATGTGCGTAGATTTTTGGAGGCTCAGTCAGGACCAAAGGACTATAGCCAAAGAAACTTTCTGCAAGATTCTGGTAAAGTTGAAGAGATTTTAGGTTCAGTTTTAGAAAGAAATATTTTTACGAAATTGCCGGTGATAGGCCTACTTTAGGCCTGCAGCCTGCTGTAAAAAAGTTTTTCTTATTGAATTCGAGGAATTAAAATGGGTCTCCGGTATAAGTTATTAGAAAGTGAATCGTATGCGTAATAATTATTAGGCAGCGGGTCAAATATTTCTTGCTTTGCTGGAATTTCTGCAACTATAGGCTATGTAAAGTCATAGACTACCACTGTGCTGTCCAACCTTTTTGACAATGAGGGCCATTTTAAAAACTTTTTCAGAGCCACGGGCCGCAGCAGAAAATTTAGTTTAATTTAATTATTGCAACACCTATAAAAACAATACCAAAAATGGTCTATCTTTAAATGGAAAACATTTATTACGAGTCAGCGCCTGTTTATGTGCCTTGTATCAGTTCGGTGGCGAAATAAATTCAAGCATGTTTCAGTGAGAAATTTGACTTTGGATAGTATTTGAAACGTTCCACAAATTACCGCTAGGTGGCCATATATGATTTTGTCCATACTTATACATGCTAGTTTACGTGATAACTGCTTACGAAAGAATCGTTATTAAAATTATTATGAAAAGTTGTCATTACGTTGATTTGTACAAATTGTACATGAAATGCAAAAATTGGTCAGGCTGAGGCGGGCCATTAAAAATCGTTCCGCAGGCCGCGGGTTGGACAGCACTGGTCTATGAGTTACAAGGATTTGTGCTAAAAATACAATTTATTACTATTGATTTCGCTAGTCAACAGTGAAATTGCCACTGATTTAAAAGAAATATAATCTGTAGTATTTGAACAATTTTTATTGACTTGTTTTGAAGATATTTCATATAACTCATTTTCTATGTTTCACGATGTAAGTTTATCCAGTAGGTAACAAGATGATGTATAAGCCTTATAAACGACGTAATAGGCCTACTGCATCACCTTAAATAACACCGGCATACACACGTCATATGCAAAGTTAATCATTTTCTGATGCAATGCAGTAGGCCTACTACTGCCATGAGGCTGTCGAAGCAAGCTTACGTCAGTAGCGTATTAGGTCTAAATAAGAAGCGGTGCAGATTTTATCTCCTTTTAAAAGTCCCGAGAAGCAAAAAAGTTCTTTGCCCTTCCTTTAGCTTATTTTAAAAGCTGTGACAAGCAAACAAAAAGGTCATCACCCACACAGAGAAAAATTTGTGTAACGTTACGATGAATTTAAGTGTAAATGTTACCTTAGTCGAGTAACCTACGTGTAACGTTACACCAGGTTACACTGAAGTGTATACCGAGAAAATTTTGTGTAACGTTACGATTAATTTAAGTGTAAATGTTACCCTAGTCGAGTAACCTATAGTGTGGCGAAATCAGAAAATAGCAGTGAAATGAATTAATAATCAATAATAAATAAGCCTGAGGTCCTATAGAAATAATACATAGATGATAATTACTCAAATAGCGTAGAGAAGCAAAGAAACAAGTATTCTGTATATGGCGCAAAACGTTAAGGAAGGGAGCAATATTAGGATAGTGAGTTTAGCACACCTTTCTATCGCCGGTTTAGAACTCCCTAAATAGCGGTCTTTTGCAAATAAGCAATATTAATATATTTATTAAATATAACCCTACTTTTTGCTTTCTGTGTAAACTTACTCTTTGCTTTGTTATGTTGCTTTGTACTTTATCCACTATTCCACTTTAAAAACAATTTGAGAAAACTTAAATCAAGTTTTCCCTGAATTTACACCAAGGCATGGTGTCAACTTTACACAATGTTAATGTAACCCTACTTGCTTTCGGGGTAAATTTACTTTAAAATTTGGGGTTAACTTACACCAAGTTTTCCTGAGGTTACACAAATGGTGTCAACTTTACACCTGGTTCTTTTTGAGTACACCATCGCTTGAAGGTTACACCAAATGGTGGCAGCTGAATTACCACCAAGTCTTGGTGTAACGTTACACAACTTTTTTCTCTGTGCATCCTTTATCCTTTATCCTCTTTTCAGAAATCCTGACAGGAAAAAACAGCCTCATCTTCCAGAGTGTGCAGCGCATCCCCTATTTTTTCCAAGGGGTGCGGCTGCACCCCCACTTCCTATGGGCCTGTATGAAGATGAGAGATTTTGGCATTTGCAGAACAAAGTAGGCATCGCGCTTCCAGTTATCAAGCGCCCATCATTTTCATTTGTGTCCACTTCAGGCCGGGGAAGATAGGCCCTATTTTAAAATGCCCGAGGCCAATCGTTGATCTCCAGGAACGAACCCGGATAGCTGGCTATCTCAGCGCATATCTATAGTAACGCAACAATAAATTAGAATGAGCTTCATGAAGTAGAGATTGGATCATTGGCCTACCCACCTGAGCAGGGATATTTTTTTAGTTTTTACACCCCCTAATAACATTACCCCTCTAACACCCCAATTTGAGACCGACACCTCCAACTTCAGCTATTGGATGACCTTTATTACTTGTCAGATTTTTTGGCAGAAGACCCCAGAATTTACCGACACCTCCCAAATTGATAATCCTAGAAATAACCCTGCCACCGGGGTTAGTCAGCGGATGTCTCATTCCACTTAAAATCACTGAAATGATGGAAATAAAATCATGGGCGTCCACAGAAATTTTTCAAGGGGGTGCAAATCAAGGTCTTGTGAGTTGTGAGAAAAGAAATGAAACAATTTCCAGGGGTGCAAAACAAGGTTTTGTGACGAAAGAAACAAGTAGGCTAATTTTACTTTTTTCATAACTCCACAATTTTTCAGGGGGTGCAATTGCACCCCCTTTCGGACGCCCATGCTGAAATTAAGCCACAAACACGACTAATTAATCAACCGCTATATAAATTAGATCGATTCTAGCGTCAGTCTATTTAAATTACTGTTAGCTTTGTTGATATTTGTCTGTATTGTTGACGTAGGGATATTAAAGTCACTCTGGTTACAGATGATTATTTAATACGCGCAGCCAATACGGGTGTCGGAGTTGGCGAAAAATTCGCGTAAATTAAAGCTTTTCTGCCAATTTTCAGCGAGAAGAATCTGGGAGCGAAGGAACCCCTCAGATTCACTGCCTTCATGCTTGGGCGCTGGTGGGGAGGGTTGACCTCAGGTCTGGATATTCTTCTTCTTCTATTAATGTTTGGTGGGAGGTCTCAATTGTACTTATGTTGGTGTTTGTCGATGTCATGCATCAAATTGAGGAGCAGCGTTCGCTGCGAAGTAAAGCGCGGGCACATACGTTTGGCTGGCAAGTTGCAACCTACTTTAAGCTAATGGTGTAGATGTATGCCCCCTACGTCGCTGTATGCTTAAGTGACCGGATATTAGCACCGTCCCCAACGCTTGAATCGGGGCATCGGAATGCTTTACTTTACAATGTCATGCAGCCTGAAAGGCCGTATGACAGTTAGCCCGAGCTGCCAGTGAACAGAGGCGGACTTCGCTTTCAGTCAATTCTCGCAAAATCAAAAAAGAAATCAAATCAAGAGGCCTAAAAGCCTCATCTTTCTTCTTCTTCTTCTTCTCCTCCCTCCTCTCCATTCTCTCTGTCTTCTAATTCTTCTGCTTATTATTCATCCTCCTCCTCCTCTTCCAGTTCCTCCTCCTCCTCCTCCTTGTTTTCTTTTTCTGCTTCTTCCGATTTTTCGTTTCCTTCCTTCTCTTCTAATGTTTCTCCCCTCTTCCTCCTCTTCGTCTTCTGGTTCTTCTGCTTCTTATTCGACTTCCTACTTCTTCTCTTCATCTTCTTCATTTTCTTCCTCCTCTTCGTCTTCTACTTCTTGCTCGTCTTCCTCCGCCTCTTCAACTGCTTTCTTCTTACTCCTCTTCGTCTGCTGCTTCTTTCGATTTTTCGTATCCCTCCTCCTCAACACCTTTCTTCTTTCTCTTCTTCGTCTTCCGCTTCTTATTCGTTCTCCTCTTTCTCGTCCTCCTCCTTCTCCTCCTCCACTTCTTCTTCTACTCCTCATTCCTTGCCTTCGTCTCTTCCCTTCGGTTCCTCTCTCCATTGAGACATTGACTGTTACAGACTCTGTCCGTCTTCCCTTTCGTCTTTATCCGTCAAGTACTTTTATGGAATGATTTCCTAAATTTTTCGGGGAACTGGTGGTTGGAATCCAAACTAATCGAGAGCGATCCTCCATAGCTGCCACTGAATATAAATAGCCTATCTCTGGCCATGAAATATTGACCCTTCCTTATGCCTATCATTTTCATAAATTTCCACGGAAACAGGGGGCGGTGTTGAAACGAGCTGACGACGTAATTCAACGGCCCTGAAATATCTTCAAAATGCAGCTTTAATAAACTGTCGTAGCAGATCAGAAATAATATCTGCATATTCTCGCCATCTCTAAACTTCCCAAAGTGCCGCAAAGTGCGACAGTCTCAGCGATCAGCTTTTTACTCCACAGTGTGAACATTAACTTTGATGACCTAATGCAGGGATATTTCTAGGATTGTGAATTTGGGGAGCGTCGACCTAAAATTGGGGGTGTCCGGAGCTAATCAGTATGCATTTTGTATGCATACCATTGTCACATTACCAAATTTTGGGGGTGTCGATCTCAAATTGGGGGTGGGTGTTGGCGGGGGTGTTAGGTGTGTGTGAAAATATCCCTGACCTAATGTTGTCATACATTTCTGTTACTAGCTGCATTCTGTCCTGAAGTTGCAAGTTCAGTTGATCCAGGCAGGGCCACCTTAACCATTAGGCAGTTTAGGCACTGCCCAGGGGAAAAATTTTTGTAGGGGCGAAATAAAACGGGGATGAAAATTTTTTATGAGCGAATAACGTTTTTTGCTCGTCAGGTTATTTCGGGGAGCTTGAGAAGCTTTTTTTGCTCGTCAGACTTTTTCCGTATGTGATGTGAATGGGCGAAAATTTCCGAAAATGAAAATCTGCCTAGGGTGCCCAAAATTCTAAAGATGGCCCTGGATCAGGGATTAATTGTCTGTTAGAAACGCCGGGTTACTAACATCCGCTAGATCAAGAACTTCTTTGTCCTTAAATTTCAGAAATGACGCAATCCCATATCTGAGCACAAAGAAACGCTCCGAAACGTTTCCTCTACTTAGCCATCTAACTTCAATGCGATATAAGAGTCGTTCTCATTCGCTCTCCATTCTCTCCAGAAAAGAAAAGAAAATTGTGATTGGCCCTCTTGCCCTTATAATGACAGATCTTCCAATAAACAGTATTTTCAGATCAAGGCTTTAGAAGTGCATTATTATGATTTTTTTATCATTGTTCACAATAGTAACAACTCTAAAGCCTGCATTTGCACAGTGTTACTGCTGAGAGCTTTCTGGTGAAAATAGTGTTTGTTAGTAACACTGTCTTCTGCTCAAGCTTAACTTTCAAGAATCAAACCACGCCAAAGCCGTTTGAGCACATAGCCAAAGTCAAAGATATGCGACCTGCAGGTTACGAGTTGGAGACCCCTGGGTTAATGTATTTGGTGCGCCATTGACTGATGTCCTAGGCATTATGACAGTGGCGCCAACGCCATAAATATTATATATGCATTGATTCCATAGTTTAACACCTTATACCAGTGTTCT
This sequence comes from Metaphire vulgaris, assembly GCA_018105865.1. Lineage (NCBI taxonomy): Eukaryota > Metazoa > Annelida > Clitellata > Crassiclitellata > Megascolecidae > Metaphire > Metaphire vulgaris. The sequence goes on along the minus strand of CM030839.1, from coordinate 9,711,458 downwards.
ATCCAGACTCCAGGCCGGGGGGATAGAGACTTTCGAGGGAGATCGACTTGATTGGAGGGGAAAAGACACAGTTCAATGCAAAATTTGTGTAAGTGCTGGGATTGAGGGGGATTTGAGTTTTTTGGGAGAGGGGATCTCCCCTCCTAACAGGCCTGTATAAAACACTGCCTTATACTGTAATACCTGAACTTATTGGATAAATGGGTTCTTGTAAATTCTAACAGTATTTGATCGAATGCCCAAAATGCCAAAAATAGCTTACTAGTATAGCAGGGATTTTCATGTACTAGCATTTCCTCTGTAATTTGAATACTGAAAGCAGCTAGGTGTTAAGTATGCACGACAGGTCGATCTATAAACTCTGATAGGGCCTATGGTCTGAAAGAGCATACGTAACCCGAGCTGCATAATCGAGGGCATCTGGGCCTATAGGCGAGACGAGTTTTTTTGCTAGACTCAGAATGTCTAAGAGAAACTATACAGTAGTCGTGACGAATTGCCGCACGATTGAATCTCTGCTTTTGAATACTCACTGTCGCCTTTGAAGCTACAGTAGTTAACTCATAGGCAAGACATATTGAGAATTTGAGATGTGAGGCGTATACGGTAACTATTATAACGCACAGGCTACTGCGCGCTGTGATTGCTAGCAGTCAGAAAGCGATCGCTTGAGCATTTAGCCGCCGCATTAGCGGAACCAGAAATGGGACTGTGGGACAGGGGTCGCTCTATTCGGGCCAGTGGCGGTTCCTCGTGGGGGATGAGTGGGGATGCAGCCCCCACTGGACTTTTTTGCTTGTCAGTTTATTTTTTGTAGAAGTCTAGTAAAATTCGGGGAGAAATTGCCTTTTTTGCTTGCCAGCCTTTTTCGTTGTCGGTAAAGTTTATTGATTTCCCCTCTCTTTTCATCCCCCAACCAACTTTCTATGAATTCATTTCATCCCTACCAAGAAATCCTGGAACCGCAACTAATTTTGGCATACACTGGGGAGGGTTATTGTCGATATGCTGTTATAATTATCGTGCGAAAACGTGCTCCAAATCTCAAGATTTGAATAAAACATTACCCTAAATTTTTTCGGCGGAGTGAGTTTACACCGTTTTGTGGCTAACGGTAATCATCAAGCATTCTAGTCGGGCATGGTGAAATTGGCCGGTCGAAATAGACCTAATGGTGTTCTTCTATTCTGGAACCCTGGACGCGCCAATGTTCGTGGATTTACACAGTGGTTAAACAGTCCAGAGAATTTCGCTGGGCGGCCATCATTCCATTTGCCTATTTCTTCCATAGGTCTAAAGTCTGCACAATTCGAAAGACAACGTCTGTATTTGATGCTGATTAACACTTGATTAGCCTAGGCTATAAACTTAAACAATTTAGACGCGCTTGTTCTTTAACTGAGCCCACATGAGCAGTGTTGGAGTTGCCGGGGGTTGAACCCCCCAGCTAACTTTGCAACCCTTCCAAAAATCGCATATCGGGTACATGCAGCTTCTGTCAGTCATTGAATTTCAGTCCTCAACCACCCCCCCTTCAGCTAAAATTTCACAACTCCAACACTGCACATGAGCATTTTTTGCACGTAGAGTTTGGCATCCGAGTTTGGTGACTAACAAAGGAAGATAAAAGGCCGACAGCCACTAAATAAATCCTTGTCTGTCGAGGACAAACATTAATCAGATTCAGTGCCTTACCGCGTGCCTTGCCTTGAGCCGTCTTCGCTCCGAAGTTTGGCTGCATTGTAGGCAATCTTTCTCCAGGCGGTGTTACAGTCTTCTGCTGTTTTCGTCGCCTGTTCTGTAGTAAGTCCTGACCAGGGGCGGCGCTAAGGGGGTGGGTCCGCGGGTCCGGACCCACCCAGCCTCGGGCAGGGACACCCGAGCAAATCGTGCAAATCCACAGAGAAGTTTTGATTGGGGGGACGAGGGGTAGTTAGAGATCCCTGTTTTGTTCGCACTGTGTCTGTGTCCCCAGTATTTTAGCGTCATTTTTCCACCTTGTTTCCAATAGAGTCTTGGAGCCTCTGCTTCACCCATTACCAAATAATTCACTTATTCATGTTAGTCGCAGCAGCATGTAGGAATATAACAAGGAAATTATTTTGTAGGACCTTCCTCTATAGGTCTGATTTGTTAAAAGTTCAAACGCCTAAACCATTGTGTGACTCTCTCTCTCTCTCTCTCTCTCTCTCTCTCTCTCTCTCTCTCTCTCTCTCTCTCTCTCTCTCTCTCTGTTCCATAGGACCCCGGACTGAAGCAAAGCAATATTTGCACAAACAACACGAATAAAAAATTCTTGTGGCATTTCACCTCATGACATCCAATAAAGGTCGTAACCTTGGACAAAGTGTTGAGGATTACAATTTACAAGACCTAGCTGCCGTTTAAATCTCTGCAAACTTCGTCTCTTTTTTCATAGGTGGCTTGAGGTAAGTTGAGTAAATATACGAAGGCAGCACGATAGAGGTTGTAACGGCGCCAGCAAAAGCGTAGACACAGTCATTGCTATTACCGGGTCCAACTTAACACTCAAATGTGAATCTTTATTTATTCGCGTAATTTGAAAAACTTCAGGATAAATCACAGGAGAGTTGAGATCGTAACTCGTAGCACCATTTGCTTTCTGTTTTAATTAATTAACTATAATGTTTAGCTAAAATGAGATGCCACCCATTTTGTCAAATGCAATCAGGGCGGCGCTCGTCGTCGTCGTCATCATCACCATTTGCTCTCTGTTTTAATTAATTAATTAATTAATTAATTGTTTGATATTACTTACCGACTGCTGTTTGTTAAGTGTCCTAGCAGTAACGAAGGAACTTTTGTTTGGACGATAAAAAAGCTAAACAATGGTGCAAATCACCTCACTTGATTGTCTAATCAGTTCCTTATTATTATTATTATTATTATTATTATTATTATTATTATTATTATTATTATTATTATTTATATATTATTTTTATTTATATATTATTTTTATATTGTATATATATTATATAATAATTAATTATAATATAATTATATAATATATTATTTTATTATTATTATTATTATTATTATTAATTATTATTATTATTATTATTATTATTATTATTATTATTATTAGTAGTAGTAGTAGTAGTAGTAGTAGTAGTAGTAGCCTAGTAGTAGTAGTAGTAGTAGTAGTAGTAGTAGTAGTAGTAGTAGTAGTAGTAGTAGTAGTAGTAGTAGTAGTAGTAGTAGTGGTAATAGCAGATAGTAGGCCGGGGCATTAGCAGCAGTAGTAAGGGGGACGGGGGTTTAGTAGCATTATGTCATTGTTATCTAATGTTCACAGACAGAAATGCACGCTCTGTTTTTCCAGTACTTGTACGATACAACCTAATCAGTTCGACTGTAGCAGACAAAATATCACATTTCAAATTAACGCCTACGTTAAGTTCTGAAGCTCAAAGCACGCATTGGAACTATACGCAACGTTCCTACCTCCGGCCTGGATCATCGGTGGTCTGTGAAGCATTGGACACAAATTCACAATGGACTGCAGGAGAGGTGTCAAGATGTCCGCGCTGCTGAGAAGGAGAGAGAGGGGGGACGTTGGCACGAAACGCGGATCTTGTTAGACGCATTCCATTCCCGATGCGCTTGACTGCTCATGGGGCACGGTCGGGCGAACGGCGCCGCTGCTCAGCTGTTCACCGCTGCCTACAGTATGTCTTTTCAGATGGCGGCGGCCGAGGAAAGGGAGGCGAAAAAAGATTGACTCACATGGTTACAAATGCATTCTCATATTTCCTATACCAAACCTCTGTTGATAAGTACACCGGCTTTTTTGAGGACTCGATAAAGCACTGCACACCACAGGCAAACAAGCCTACGGAGGGAGGATCCCGCTGCCTTAGATGTTGATTGTAAGACGGGTCTTAGACGAGACTCTGCGCATTTGGCATAGGGTTAGGTGCCATAGCAGATTTGCTCCTGCTTCTTCAGAGCAGGTGGCAATATCGTCGTGGCTCAGTTTATGACCCTATAATTTTTCAAATTGCCTGGGTTACAGATTGGAATTAAAGTTTGAGTGAACGCGATCAATCGACTAATTCGCGGAATTCGTCGAGTTTCGTGTTAGATGAGCAGTTTGACTGGCCAGAATAAGCATCCTAGAGCTGCTTGTCATAAAGAATATAAAGACCTAAGGTAACGGAGTTGATGGAAGTGATCAATATTACATTAATCTTAAAATCACTATTTCAAATCATATGATAACATAAAAGCCTAATCAATCTACTAACAATGTTTTCTGTAAGCATTCAGTTAAATGTCAAAGTTGAAGAGTTTACTACTTTCATTACTCAGTTCGTGCAAAGCGAAGTTTATCCGAAGCTCTTCAGTTGTAGAACTATAGCCTATAAACTGCTATAATGGTAATTAATTAATTAATTAATTAACTAAGCAAGTCAGTCGTCCAGTAAGTCAGTTTAAATTCATTCGTTCTTTCATTTCATTTATAGGGCCTAAGTCATTCATCCATTGACAGATTGAAAAGGAGAAGCCCCCCCCCACACGCACGCACATGCGTATAGACGCTCTTCGTCTGTGATACGAACGCGTCTATAAGCAAACACAACGCACACGACAAAGGCAAATTTGTTTGAAAAATTGTTGAAAACTATGGCGCATGACAAGGAAATGAGAACCACACAGGCAGAAAACACCTAAACCAGGGCCTGCTTTAAGAAAAAAATTTCACTGCACTAAACTCAGAAAATTTGCGGACATCCGCGCAAAAAACAAACAGAAAAGGTCGTCTGGAAAATTTATCACTGCACAAAGCACAGGAAATTGCATTTTACCACTGTAAATTTTCATTTTATCACTGCACATTTTGTGTATCACTGCACGTTAAAACAGGCCCTGGCCTAAACTTGCCCTTAAAGCTTATAAAACGGTGCTTAGGTTACTTCAATTTGATAGCCCTAACTCCTAAGATGACGGTTGCGTGGAATCGGTATAGCAAGTATGCATCCCATTTTAAGAGGTGCAGCTTCTTTTCTAAAACCAGAGACGTCATTTCACTGTTTTTCAGGGGGGGGGGCAAAACACTTTCGACCTGACAAGTTACAAGTTCGCGAAAAAGCTGACGACCTTTTTTGCTTGTCAGCCAATTTTCACGGTTAGCCAAATTTTCATCATCAAGGAGCACTTTTCGGGCGTTAAAATCTAAATAACGCAAACATTGGCAAAAATTTTTTCCCGACATCATCATATATCATCGAGCACTTTCATCATCATTCGTCGTCAAAGGCGTCGATCCAAAATCTAAATAACGCAAATATTGATGCTGTCATTTCTCGTTGTCCTGGTCAACACTCGCTATATATATATTTTTCCCTCAAAAATCAGTTAACCTAAAGAAATATATATATATATATATATATATATATATATATATATATATATATTATATATATACATACATACATACACACAGGGGGTAGACCCTATACATAAAGCTCCAAGATTTTACTTACTTACTTACTTTGTTTATATCAGGAAGTGATATAAATTCAGCCAAATGATTTACTTTTGTTGTTCAATAATTTACTTTCAATTAAGCTATTTAAAACTACTGCAGTCTGCACCACTAAAAATTATTGCTGACCAATCATATTAAAACGTGCATGATTTAGGAGGTTTGGGGAACCTACAAATAAAAGAGTCCAGGTTTGTCTTAAAATAGTTGTGATGACATTATTAAATTTTTATTATCTCTTTTTAGACTTATTCTGCTTCTGGAAAATGTCTTAAATGAGAAAAGTTATTAATAAAAATCAGATTTAGACAAACAAAATAAAGAGTTAAACGCAAACCCATTTTCGATGACCATTTTTAAACAAACTTATTCTAAATCTAGTAAATTCGGCTCTCAAGCATCTTGACATCGTTCCCATGATGACCGTTAAGTGACATGAAAGTTTACACTTAGGGCCAATCAACCAGAGACCAGGTTCCTAGGTCCGACTGCTTGTTCGTCCCCAGTGGATTAATTATCAGGTTTAAAAGGTTCAGCAGGGATAAACGTAGCAGGCAAGATTTGGACTGATTCAAACTACTGGGTGTTATAATGTTGGATTTGAACAAATCATCCCACTCAAATCAAGGGAGAGAATCGGGCCGTGGATCGTCATTTCAACCGAAACTCAAAAATATGAAATTTCAAAAATAGAAATTTCAGGAAGAGCATCTTGAGACTGGAAAATGTGTTAACTTCAGTCTTTCTGCCCCCTGCCCGATGGCCCCCCTGCAATAGGATTGAGACGACGAAACATTTCTTCTTCACTTTCTGCTCAATCTTGATACGAAACATTTCCATCTGCATCCTTCAACAATCGACATGTTCTTTGCTTCATGATCTTCCTTGATGTTATCCATCCATCTTTTTCTCGGTCTTCCTCTCCCTCTGTCTCCTTCTCCTTTGTGCGTATGCAGTGCTTTGTAGGCCCATCTATTGTTGTCCATTTTTTAACATGTCCAAACCTCTTTATTCACATATAGGATATAGGCCTACAGTAAACATAATTATAATCAGTGGCGGATTTACATTTTCAGGCCCCGGTACGCTCTCTTCTAAAAAGTTACACATCAAATATATGAAAAGCGGAGATGGCTTTTTTGCTTGTCAAGTTTTTAAAACCTTTCTCTAGCAAAATTCGGAAGAGTTACAAATCAGGCGTGTGTCAAGTAGGCTAATTATAATAGTGGCGATAACTTTTTTATTTTTTCAGGACACGTTGCGTGACAAATGGTAGCATTTCGGAAAATAAAGTTGTTTAACTTAAAAACTAAATCATTAAAATTATAAAAAAATTGTTTATAGAAAAGGTGGGCCCCTAATTTTTATGTTGCTGGTTGGCCCGGGTACCATTTGTGCCGTGGTAAAGTAAAAATATATAGACTTGGCCGCAGTGAATATAGTAAATTAGTAATCATTGTGGGCTTGGCCTGCCCTAACATAAATAAGATGACAATCGTAAAATATAAGGCGCCTTCTTAATCCATTCCCAGCAAAGGGGTTACGACCAGTATTTAATCTAGACTCTGGACTCCGAGGAGGACTGACAAAGCTGGGGGAAGTCAGCTAGGTGGCTGCTGTTAGTTGATGTAATATGCCAACATTTCCGGGGGTGGGTTGAAATTTCCTGGGAGGGTAATTTTCTCCCCGGAAACGGCCTAGATTAAACCCTGGTTACGACTTAGGCCAAGAGTTTCTCTTTTTAAAATTGAAGACAGCTAAGGCATCCACAGATTCACGGGCTATATATTTCAAATCAGTTAGGCTATGTTCTATCTTTTGTCTTATGTCACACTACTTCTGCTGCTGCTACTGCTACTACTAGGCCTACTACTCTACTACTACTACTACTACTACTACTACTACTACTACTACTACTACTACTACTACTACTACTACTACTACTACTACTACTACTACTACTACTACTACTAATAATAATAATAATAATAACGAGAACTAAAGTGTTTTAGGCAGTGACGTTGGCGTAGCAATATGCTCGGGGAGTCGGGGGCCCTTGGCGAAAAACGGGCAGGAAGCCCTTTCCAGAGACGATCTGACAAGTTTGCGAAAATGTTGACGACCTTTTTTTCTTTGTTGGTCTTTCGATCTGATAACTTTACAACTTTTCGAAAAAATTTTTGGCTCGGGTCGGGGGCCCTTTGTAGGTCGGGGGCCATTGGCATTTGGCCAGGTTGTTCATATGGCTGCTACGCCTCTGGGTTTAGGAGGCTAAGTCACCCCGTGTGAAAACCACTGTTTTGCAGCTCTATCTTTGCTGCAATAGGCCTAAATGTAGGTCTGTCGTTTGTACCAACTTCCAACTATTTCGAAACACAACATTAGAATGTTCTCCATAATATTGAATATTTGCCTTAGTTCAGATTTAGCCTAATAATTAGTCTCCATAAATCTGTTAACCCGACAACCGAATTGCATTGTTGCCTACAGATTATAATGTGAGCACGGGCGCTATAGAGAAGGTGCTTAACACTGTACGCTCGACCTATTCTCATACATAGACCGTAGCCAGGTGAAGGTCTGCAGTTTGGTATCAGTAAGGTCAGCGATGACTGATCATTAGGCTCATTCGGTAGACTGGTAGACAAAAATTCGACATTTCTAGTAAATACTAAAAGATAGACAGTCAGACAGACTAACCCTATATTGGATTAATTAGCTTCAATTTGACATAACTTCTTCTTCAGGTGTCATGTATTTCTACGTTGACGACTATGGACTTCCATTTCTCTCTGTTGTGTGTTGCTTGTATGAATTCCAATTCTGTAGTCACCCCCTTTACATCAGTCAGTAAGCTGCTGATATACGTCATTCTTTGTCTTCCTCTTGATCTTTTGCCTTCGACTTTTCCAGTAGTTACCAGATTACCGTTTTCTATGCCTTTCTTCCTCATTATATGTCCAAAAAATTGAAGTTGTCTTTTACGTATTGTAGATAGCAATTTTCTTTGTGTAGGCCTATACCTGCCATTTCGAGTACTAATTCATTTGTTTTCTTTTCAGTCCAAGATATTTTCAACATTTTTCTTAAGAACCACATCTCTGCAGCGTGAAGCTTTTTCTTCATGACTTTAGAGATAGTCCACGTTTCTGCACCATATAACATGACTGGCCAAACATAGCATTCCAGAACCCTAATCCTTGTTTTCATTGTTAAATGTCGGTTTGTACTTTGTTAGTATGTGTTTTAAATTCCCAAAGGCTGCTTTGGCCATTCCTATTTTTGCTTTTATGTCTGATTCACTTTTCGCATCACTGGTGAACCAGCTTCCTAGATATTTGAATGACATGACTTGTTTAATTTTCTCTCCATTTATGTTGATATCGCATTTCGGAATGTCTTTCTTCTTGGATATCACTAGGCAGAATGTTTTATTGATGTTATTCTTAAACCTTAACTAATATTAATATAATATAACTAATTAACTAAGACATAACTAATTCATCTGAATATTCCAGAAATTAAATTACAAAGACAACAGCTTTTAACGTCAAGTATTTCTAGGGACCGTCCATAAAGTACGTCACTTTGGGACAGTTTTTGATCACCTACCCTTGTCACAAACCTCGGACCCCCTAATCTCGGACCTCCTTAAAGCGTCATCCGTAGACTAATTAACGTACGAGTCGGTACGACCGCAGCCTACGTCATGCACGTTTTCCCTTGGCGTTTTCCATTCAATATATTCGAGTTTCTCGTTCAATTTTCAGCAGCATCAACTTCCGGCAATGATCACGAATATAATTGAGACCTAGAATTCCATGTACTTGGGCAAGAAGTGTTGATGATCACAAAGACACAAACGCCTCTCAAACGCTTTTACTACACCTACTATCGGGTATATTTTTTCATTGGAGCAAGTTATATCTGACGGAAAGTTCTGGGAATCACGACTAGCGTCCTTACCTCTCCCTGTCACAAACTGTCACACTTTCTTGGACTCCCCCTCGAGCGTGACGTAGGCTACTCTATGAACGGCCCCTAGCTAAGAATGAATCATTTACTGAGCTGGTCCTCTGAAACCGGCTTTGTTTCTTGCAGTTTTTGGCTGTGGATATAATTATAAATATAATATATAAATTATATATATATTATACATATAAACTATTTATAAAAATTATATGATATGGGATGATGGTGGAATATATATATATATATATATAACTATATATTATATATATTTATATATATAAACAGATATAAAGTACAATACATAATAATGGCCTAATGCTATTTCGGCTACTACTGTCTGAGCTGTCCAGAGTCAAAATGTAACCCAAGTAGGCTAGCTGAGTCACTGGCTGTCCAACGATTAAGAGCAAGCAATTTTTGGGCATAATTTTAACCCAATAATGTCTTATCAACAGTTGTCACACAATTCAAACTCCTTCCTCTTTTGTTTACGCTGAAACCAATCATCAGACAGTCACTGCAACAAAAATATTTAAAAAAATTAACATGAGGATTTTAAACTGATCCCATTCCACGAGGCAACGCAAGTGCTCAACAGATGAATTTCAAAGAGCAGTGAATCCATCATTCTACCTTTGATCCGTTGCACCTCTGCCAATCAGGTACACCAAATGGTCTGCGCTTTAACCTTGCTCTGGTAACGACAATAGAAGCAATACGCAGCATCAATGCTGAACAGAATTAGTAAACCATGGAAATTCTGCAATATAATAACTTTGGCTGACGTTTGGCTGATTTCTTTGCTCCAAAATATTTCCATGTGTAATTGTGTATGTGTGCAATTTAGGCTACACTGGGCTTTCTAGTTCTCTGGAAATGTCCTCTGGAATCTTATTCAGAGGCTGAGAACTGTTTATTCTGGTCATTTCTAACATTCGACAACGACGATGATATTTTAGCTGTCTTGTTCAAATTATGACTAGTTGCAATCGACGAAGAAATAGTTTGGCATACTTCATCTGATGTTTCTAAGCATAAGTCAGTTATGTTCAGCTCTTTAGAATTCTTGAGAAATCCAACGCAGACAACATTTGCAATCCAGACGCTGTATCCGTGAAAATATGCCTTCCAAGAATCTGACTATACGACAAATCTGCAGCAAACAATAAATTTACTCTTGGCGCGAACTTCGGAACTTGAAAAACATGTCAACTCTTAAAGACAAGCCCACCTGCTCTGATATTATACAAAGGAATTTTAGGAATGCTCTCTTAATGTCAATGTACCTTGTTGCCCGATGCTGACCTTACCGTTTCCGACCAAATACACATGGAAATCAATTAAAGTGTTCTCTCCATCAAAAGGTCAAATCTCAAAGATGCGATTTGTGTCTGAAACACGTCGACCGCAGCGCAGACTTCAAATCGACTTCATCTGCCTGCTATCCCAGGTATCAGTCAGCCACGTGGCCTGAGCAAAAATTAACTCACCTTACAAGGCATACCTATCGTCCAAAACAGCGGTAGAGGAAGATGAACATAGACTAATAGTTGTCCATGGATTGAAAGGTCCATAGGGACAGGCGATTACCGCCATATAACTGAAATTCGATATATCGGCCTATTAACCATTGTAGATACATATACATTTCTTGCAATGACTGAGAATAATTAGACTGCACTTCTAGCTGATACCTATCACCTGTTGAAACACGTTTTCCAGACACTAGTTTTATCACTATTAGAATAGTATTGCAATAACATTAACGTACATGGCTTTGATTCAAAAGCAAGTTTATCCAAATGCTAAACACATAATTTAAAAAAATTCAACCCGGGTTTAAATTCTTCAACCCGGGCAGAAACGTCAAATAACCAGGGCATTGCCGTAATTGCCTCTGGCGTGGTTATTCGCCACTGCGCGATACGTCTTCTAGCTTACCGACGTCGCATTAAACGGCTGCAGACGCAGAAACAGGTGACCAGAATGGGCTGGTCGGACAGGGCCCACCGACGTCGGCTCTTTGCAGGGTTTACAACTTTGGATGGATGGATCGATCTGTTGAGTGATTGAATGGATGGAAGGCAGAATCACGTGACATTTATACGAACCATGACGACGAAGACCATTTAAAACAGTGATGGACACAATTTTTTATCTGAGGGCCGCAAAAGTGTCGGTGACGAAAGCCCAGGCCGCACAATTTTTTCGGCAGTTAGAATTAAAATAAGTAGTCTCTAAAATGACTTTAACATAACGTATTATATACTGTTCAGTATAAGAAAATTATTAATATTAAGCCAAGACTGTCAAGTCGAAGAAAAGTTAGTAAACATTAAAAGCATTTATAGTTAACGATCAAGTGCCAAAGTGTAAATTAACCCAATTTCAATGCTGACTTTTCCATTAAGGTGTTGGTCAAATGTTTCATATGTTTTAGAGGGCCGCACATTAATGTAGTATACTGTATTTCTCGATGTCGGGGGTCCGCACAAAAGAGCTTCGAGGGCCGCACTCGGCCCGCGACCCGCACTTTGCCCATCCCTGATTTAAAACGTCTCAGAGAGAGCTTCCAATCGAGGAGCGTTCGCGTTTATTTTAAGCGTCTTTTAAATAATTATTAAATCGTTAATATTTTATTTTAAGTAAAAAACAACAGGTCGAACATGTCACCAGTGGATCTAATTGAAATGCGAGTTTGAAGCTTTGATATCTTTTGTTTCCAATGTTGCTTCATATGTTGAGCTGTTGTAATTCTTTTAAATGGTGACACCAATTATATATCTAACAGCTTGTTTTGGCAATGGCACCAAGCCGCACCATAGAAGTTGATTGAGTGATCGACCGATTGATTGATGGATTGATTGATTGGGTGGCAGAAATGCTAAATAATTATCGTGAATTTATGTATGACTGTTATTTTGATATAATAATAATAATAATAATAATAATAATAATAATAATAATAATAATAATAATAATAATAATAATAATAATAATAATAATAATATAATAATAATGCAAAAGTGTCGGGCACCATTTCTAATACTCAAGGGTAGGGATGTGAGTTAGAAAATTCCCGAATTTCCTCTAAAATTTCTTTAAAATAACGTAATTTCTAGGTACTTTTCAGGAAAAGAAAAGTTGATTATTAATGTTATTTATTATAATTATTATTACTGTTTAAACATTAAAAGTATTTATAGTTAACGATTACTATTACTGATATCTATTATTATTTTTATCATTATTACTATTTATAACTATTCATTTGTTGGGCAAATGTTTCACAAGTTAACAACTGTCAGTATGGTAGCGCTATATAATGTCTGATGTCGGAAGTCGCAGAGAACCAGTTACCAGAGTACGCGACGCCGTTTTGCTGTCTGATTTGATTTAAAACTATAATAAATCTCGATGTTCGAGGAAAAATTAACGTTTATTTTCACAAAACAAAACTAAACACTTGTTTATTTTAAGGTATTTACCCATAGTCTCACACTCTCGCCAGCACTCGATGCGACATGCATTTGTGAATATTCATTTGTTTGAAGTTGGTTCCCTGAGCAGCAAGTAGAATACTTAAAATGGCGGGATCTCGTTAAAATATCGGAGAACCCGTTTTCAACCAATTTTCCCCTATGTGCCAAAAATATATAATAAAACTTCGTTTTCTTGGCTTGATTGGACCTGCGGTAATTAATTTTGTCCACTGCTGTCTGTTTATTTATGTAAAACTGTTATTTTGAATAATTTTATAACTTTTCCGGAATAATCCGGAAATTTCATAAAATTTCCGATATATTAATAATTATTCTACTTTTATAGAAAAGTTTATCCCTACTCAAGGGTATCAATCGATGGTACTTCAAATCCATCCGCAAAAGACCAGGTCATTCCAGAGATCAGTCAGAGGGAAACAGCAAGACAGACTATGGAGGAAATGCTAGTTGGAAGAGATGTGTTTTAAGCCTAGATCTGAAAATGCTCAGTTTATTGGAAGATCTGACAACCAGATGGAGAGAGTTCCAGATTTTTGGCCCAGAAATAGAAAAAGCTCTCTTACCAATTTCAGTGTTTGTTCTAGGTACATTTTACAATGAATCAGCAAATCTTGTTGAATGATAATGTTTTGGATGGTTTATCATAGATTTTAAATATTTTGGCCAGACTGCAGAATTTTAAAAGCCAGGACACCAGTCTTAAAAACAATTCTCTGTTCTACCGGCAGCCAGTGTAACTTTTGAAGGACAGGTCTAATGTGATCATGTTTGCGAGTTTTTGTAATGGCCTGGGCCACAGAATTCTGAATCCTTTGAAGTTTTTGTATATTAGATTTGGCTATACCATTGTAAAGGAAATTGCAATAATCAAGCCTGCTGCTGACAAGGTCATTGGCAAGAGGAATCAGAGCAGGTTTCGGCACAAGATCACGAATTCGTCTAATGTCTCTGATTTGAAAATGAGCAGCTCTGCTAACTTTATTTATGTGATCATTAAAAGACAGGTTTTTGTCAAATATTACACCTAGGTTGTGGACAGACTGACTTCGATTAACTGAAATGTTGTCAAATTTAAAGGAATGCATGTCCTCAAATTTACTTAAATTAAAAGATGTATCAAGAAGTAAAAACTTGGTTTTTGAAGGGTTTAATGCAAGCTTATTACTAAACATCCAAGACTGAACATTTTTCAGACAAATGGATACATTTTCTAGTGACCCAGAAGAGGTTTTATGATCAAAGGCGATGAATAACTGTGTATCGTCAGCATAGATATGATAGTCAGCAGAGAATTGTGAAAGAAGCGATCCAAGGGGCATTGTATATAAGGTGAAAAGGAGAGAGCCTAAAACAGATCCCCGGGGAACACCAAAATCTAATTTAACTGAGTTTGACTGAGCACCATTACAATAAACAGATTGACAGCGATGTTGAAGGTAGAATGTGAACCACTCTAATGCAGTACCTGATATGCCAAACCAATGTTTGAGTCTATGGAGAAGGATTGCATGATCTATGGTGTCAAAAGCCGCAGACAAGTCTAGTAAAATAAGCGCAGTTACCTTGCCATTATCCATAGCATACAAAATATAATCATGAACAGCTAGGAGAGCAGTTTCAGTTGAATGAAATTTTTGATATGCAGATTGCATACAAGTATTTTTATTTTCTCACGATCCAGATGGTTTTATTTTGAAATGATCCAATTGTCTATATCTTATATGAACCAAATCCTTATTTCTGGAACCCAGCAGTGACTGACGGAACAGGGCATTAATTCGCTGCTGTTCATCGAATCAAATCTAATAGATTAATATTATGGCCCTACACCAGTGTTAAGTAATACAGATTGTGCTACTTGAGATTAAAGTTTCATCTACCTGTGTTGGGTTGCCCTTATTCATTAAGTGTTAAATGCTCAGCTCTTTGTTGGCAAACTGAACATTGGGATACACCTGTTTTATTGAATATGACCAGAACTTTGCAATGAAGTGAATGTTGCAAAGGAATTATAAACTTAGCATGATTTAAAGTGGCTTAGAAGGCATTACTGCCTGTGTGAAAGCCACTAGTAATGGCTTTCAAAGTTTGGACACAAATACAGGAAAAGACTGAGTTCTAGAAGTGATTTGGGATTGAGAAATGGTGAAGATTGAAGCAAGTGCCTATGGATTGGAGAACAACTTATGTCCAAAGATAGCAAAGCTAAAAACATAAGAATTCTGTAAAAGAAAGGAAATATCTTAAACTAAATTTGGTGCTTAATAGTCAACCAGTATCAGAGCAGTCAGTATTTAACTGTATATGTTAGACTAAAAACAGAAAAGGATAAATGGTGAAGTTTCATGTCTAGCTATTGCTGCTAATGAGCCGGCAGAAAACAACTATGATGATGCTGACGCGGGAGTATGTGACACAACCAGTACAAGTGAATATGAAATGCTTATTTGGTGATGCCTAAAAGCAGGGAATTGCAGGGGTCAAGACATCATAATCATAATATTTTTCAAGTAACAGCATTGCAGCTGTAGAAAAGAGATTAAGATGACAGCGATCACTATTTAGGTAATTATGTGTAGGTACTGGAATATTAGATGTAATTTATATAATTTATATAGAGCTATTAATTATCAGATGTCATTTTTATAGTTGCATAGTTGCATGGTTGCACAGATGTCATTTGCATTGCATTAATGATTAGATGCTGTTTATGCAGTGCTATCAAGGAAGTAAGAAAATTTGAAGTGGATGTTTGTATCTGTCTTATGGAAAGGATTGATTGTGTCATTCTTATTTTGAAATAACCGTTTTGAGCATTTGAATTTCATCTAAAGTAAGCCTGACTGTTCTTAGCTCAGACAGTGATGCAAGACCTTCCCAGCCATGTATTGAACTTAGAATTGTCATTTGACTGTGGAAGTGAACTGTACATATGACAGCAATCTTCATCTGCTGCCCTGACCTCTTTTCTTCTCTATTGGTATGTCGTTTATGCATGCGCTGAGTTTGTATTTTATAGATCCATGTGCCATGGAGTCAATTCACATGCAGATCGTATCAGTCCATGCATCGCAGTCATTGCCTAGGCGCCTGCAGCTCCTTGACATTGTGCTTACCTGTTATTTTCATTTTGGCATATGTTACCGATGAAATGTGAAAACCCTTTTTGTTCTTTTTCAATATTTAATCATAGAACTTAAATTTTTACAATGAATTTGTGTTCAGTTTTGGCTTCTGTCACATTGTAAGCAAGCATTATCTTGTAGTCTTATTAAGGTAATATTTTATTAAGAGTCAAAGACTAGAATGTGGACCAAATATATGAAAGTTGGATATAGATGGACTTGATTTTTGAGCTGTAGTTAAAGACATGGATGAGAAATTCTGTTGTGTTAGGATTTATCCTCTCTGTTACCATCTTCCTTTGCATCGGTGAGTTCAGTTATTATGAATTTCAGGTCTTGTCTTGTCTTCAGCCATCTTCGGTACGAGGGTAGACCGCATCATGAATTAGATTTCTCCATTGATTTCTGTTGTCTGTCGTTCGGATCGCCATTTCCATTTGTCTTTCCAGTTCATTGCATGATGTCATCAGTCCATCTGGTTCTGGGTTTGCCTTTTTTCTTTTTCCATCAGTTGTGCTTTGTATCATTTTTTTTCCAAACAGGTACCTGTCTTCCTCTTGAATTTCAGGTAGAACATTCAAATACGGCTTCAATTCACAAGGGTTGTTTTCCTTTGCTTAGATCTGGCAATTTGTTATCTTTAGTCGATATCAAAAATAAATTCAGGGGTTGCCTTAGTTGCCTGCATAGCTTCTATATTTGATTTGAAAATGAATGAAGGAGCTGATTCAATTCGTAACTGAGTCGACCAATCCGAATATCTTCAAACCTTTTGTCTCACTAAAACTAAAAATGGTCACATTGGTAGAAAAACTAAAAATTCAGTTTTCTCATTTTTAATTGTAAATGCTGTTGAGCTGGGAGTGATGCTAATAAGAACGGATTAATTCAATTGGCAGACAAAGAGTAACAGACTTTTGCTACAACTGCTCGAGAACTAATGCAGAAGCTCTTATTTGGGCTCTGCATAAAAAGCATCTGTCATTTTGACAGTCACAGTTAAAATCATAGAAGTGGGCTACATACAAAGACTAATGGACTTTGAGCCGCACAAGACAGGGTTTCGTGAAGACAGTTAAGCCATGTCATCGCCCAGCACCGGCAGAGTGGCGGGATGATGATTATGATGATGATGATGATGATGAGTCAAATATTTTCTTGTGTCTGTAACTTGTTGCCTCAATTCTAAGGCCTTTCTGCTTTGTTGATAAATGGAGGAAGCTGTTTTGGAATCAATACAGTTGGTCGAATTTCTTAAATATTTTGAGATGAGGCCCTTATCAATAAAGTTATAAAACTGCATTGTGGCCGGACGAAATGTCTGCGGACAAATTGTTGTGGGGACAAAATGTCAGCGGACAAAATGTCACGGTTTAGGGTTAGAGTTAGGGTTACATTTTGTCTGTGACATTTTGTCTGCGGACACAGATATGCGATACACTAGCCCTGTATCCATGGCATTGCACGCCTGGCTGAGGGCTATAGAAACGGAGATCAGCGCTGCCTTATGAGCCCGTGAGGCTCGGGGAAGGAATTTGACTTTTTTGATTAATAGTATTACTGTGAGTCAAACACTGTCTGAAAAGTAATGTTAGTAATGTTAATAATCAGTCAAAGTCCATCCTGAACCTCCAGAGTTCATAGGGCGGTGGTGCTGATCCCCGTTTCTATAGTTCTCAACCAGGCGTGCAATACCACTGATATGGGCTAGTGCATCGTGTGGTGTACCTGTTTGCCTTACACAGCTTATACCAATGCTACTCATTTTACCTCTGCCCTGTAGCTGCTTTACACAGCTTATACCAATGCTACTCATTTTACCTCTGCCCTGTAGCTGCTTTACACAGCTTGTACCAATGCTATTCATTTTACCTCTGCCCTGTAGCAAGTGAGTCTGAGTGAACTGTAGGGCACCCTGGGTATCAACCCATGAACTTCTGCTCTCTAGTTCAATGTTGTTACCACTCTGCTGACTTCCTTCTCTTAATGTTAATAATGGCTTCTTTTAATTTGCATGCACATCGATGATATGATTTGTCTGTGGCATTGCTATGGCAGTGTTATGGTAGCTGCAATGGTGCTTGCTTTAAAATTACTGGTAAATGGAAGTTGCCATCTTAGATTATTATTATTATTATTATTATTATTATTATTATTATTATTATTATTATCATCATCATCATCATCATCATCATCATCATCATCATCATCATCATCATCATCATCATCATCATCATCATCATCATCATCATCATCATCATTATCATTATCATTATCATTATCATTATTATTATTATTATTATTATTATTATTATTATTATTATTATTATTCAAGACACTTATGTAAAGACATGGGCATGGCTGAGGTCAAGGTCTAGGGTGATTTAACAAATGTCACTTGTATGATTTGTTGAACAAGTAAGTCTTTAGACTCCTCCGAAATGATAAAATACAATTGGCTTTCGTGACATTCACAGGCAGCGAATTCCATAGTTAGAATAGAATAGAATAGTTAGATTATTACTGGTTATTCTTTACTGAAAAGTTTATTGGATCAGGTGAAAATTAATATTTGTTTAGGAACCCTCTGCTGAACGGACGTAAGCTCCAAGGCATTGCTGTGCAATGGCATTTCGAGTTGGCGACTTTTGGTGGTGGATAACTAACCTGTCGATCCTCGTCTTTCTATCAGCTGTGTTTGCTGATGGTGAGTATACTTACCTGTATATTCTTCTTACCATTTAGGTTATCTAGGTTGTAAGTCTCCATGTAACATTGATTCATTCACATTTTTCCATTTATATGTTGCTAAGTTTAAAATGTTGATTATTTTGTGGCATCTGTTTTCTTATAATATCCTTTGTAAAATGATACTTTTATCTTTTCTGGAAATGTGATTAATTATGATCATGTGTTTTGTTTCAGAATGCTGCTACATTATAATTATAGTAATTCCCAGTAAACACTTAAATACCCTCTATCATGAGATTTGGTTTTATCTGTTTATATATTATTGTGATTTATTTACTATATTATATTTATTATTATTTTAAAGTCATTATTTGAATTTATTATTCTAAAATTTATTGTTTTGATTTTGATTATTATTATTTTAATTATTTTTTCTTTTTTGCTATCATTGCATACAGCAATTAATATTAAAGAATGTTTGAATGATGTATTTTTGAACTTATTTGTTTTGTGTCAGTGTGTTTCTTTAATCAGTTATGCATTATTTCTTGCCAGACTGTGATCTTAGCTCAGGAAGTTACATATCACTTACATTCAATGAAGCCAGGCCATCAGGTTAGTAGAACATGGTGTAAAGTAATAATGATGTTAAAACATTTTCTGAAATAGTCTTGAGTTTGCAAATATTGTTTTAAATGGAAGCCATTATATTTGAGATTAGAGGCTTTTGAATGAAGATTTAATTTAGGGATACACAGATACAAACAAATTTAGATAAAGGGTCCTTATTAAGGACCTTGGTACTTTTGAGTACCGGTACTGATGTATCCATAAATAGACTGGCCATTTGTGCATCAGGCAGTGGCGGCTCCAGGATTTGGCAAGTGGGGGGCCGTTGGGGTGGCAACTTCTAATCATGGGAGGCCAACCATTTGTTGTTTAATGTATGTATCATTAAGTATAGGTCCCAACAGGAGGGTCCACAGGGGGCAGGCACTCAATAGGGGGCACGGGCCCCTCTGGCCCCCGGTGGAGCCGCCACTGGCATCAGGGGATTGCCAGGTGGATTGCTGGTTTTAAGGTTAGTTCTATGCATGGACATTGCAGTCAGGTGTAAGGTTGTTAAGACCGCTGGTTTTGAAGGACCGGTTAACCGTTCAAAAAAAGACTGGTTAACCGGTTAACCGCTCGTTAGCGGCAGTCTGGTGTCGTGCCAACATCAAAGCGCTTTGATGCCACCGGCGCCTGTGCCAGTGTCCTGCGCGACTACAACAAAGCATTTTGATGGTTTCAAATTGAAATTACGGTTAACCGGTCAAAGTTAAAAGGACCGGTCTTTGCTCTTAGAACCGGTTAACCGTTAACAACCTTAGTCAGGTGCTTGGAGCACCTGAGATCTAGAGATTTTAAGAGATTTGAGACAATACTGGTAGATGGAAGATAAAATTGTAAATTTGTATAGTTTAGACACTACTCAAAATCAATCAATAGCAATAGTTCCTGTAATAGTTCTTGATATAGTTATCTTGGATAGCAGCAGTGTTGTATGAAGTACTGAGTTTGAGTACTCAAGTAAAAGTACAAGTATTATGTCATTTTTACTTAAGTAAAAAGTAAAAGTACCTATAAAAATAGTTACTCAAGTAAAAGTAAAAAGTACTCCTCAAAAAGTTACTTTTTAAGTAAAAGTAAAAAGTACCGTGACAGACGGAATCATCAACAACTCCACATTATCATGCTAAATCACATTTTCATTCTACTTTTAAGCAACATGCAGAAGCTTCAGCAGTCAACACGTACACATTTACACCGTTAACTGCATTAGCACAAATGCTGGTTTCACAAAGCCGTAGCTAGGGGCAGGTCAAGCTGTCCCGGCGCCGATCTCGGCGCAAATTTGCACACTAAGTCCTTAATTTTTCATACCACTTTCCTCCGGCGTGAAAATAATGTTGATAAGTAAAAAGGTCATCGCCGGTTTTCAGACTGTAACAGGTTAAAAATTTGTATGTTGTACGTTGCCGTGAAAACTCGGGTAAGCAAAAAAAAGCCATCACCGAATTTAGGGCGCAGAATTTATACCTTGCCACGGGCGCCGATTGCTCTAACTGCGGCTCTGTGATTGCATGTAGGTCTAAGAAAGGTCAAGTTTTCAAACAATCTGTCAGTCATGCGTGTACGTTTGTTGGTCATTGTCAACCCTGTACGGCTAAACACGGGAAGTTGTGAAGAATTAAACAGATACTCCAGTAAATGTATCGAAATTTGATGAGAAATTTTACTTGTAGAAACGTGAAAGACAAAATGTAACGAAGTAAAAGTACTAATATTTGAATAAAAACTTACTGTTAGAAAAAAGTACTGGGTAAAAATCAATCAATAGCAATAGTACTCAGAATTGTACTTAAGTAATTAACTTGTTACTTTTACTTATCTTGGATAGCAGCAGTTAAGACAGATTATTATGCATTGTTGTATTTAACTCGTTGAACACTAGACTCTCCTATTAATTATCCAGAATATGTGGTGCTATCTGTTGATTTCACTGCAGACTTTTAAAGATTTTGTGCATTATTGTAGTGGGCAGATGATTTTTGTTTAATAATCAGGATTTTTATAATTAGAAATGATGTCTTTTTCAGATCTTTCAAATAGTCCAAATTCTCAGTTCTACAACCAGGTGTTAGGTATTCAAGGCAGCACGGCAAATGTTGTCATCACGCTGCAGAACAGCGACCGCACTCCTATGGAAATTGGACCAGTCAGTGGTTTCTTTACCGTGGTAGACAGCATTGGTGGCTTGACACTTCGCATGACTCGTGCTCTTCGACGTGACGTGAGTCAAGCATTGATGGTGGTCTTTTGCTTTTAGACCTCGTACAGATAACATTTTAATTTCTCATTTTCCATTTAGTTCTTACTTGTGTAAGTAATACTCTGAAATTATTTCTTAGATAAATGCTTGCTTTCCATAGTTGAATCTTTTAAATATTTTTTTAGGCCGATCCAGCAAGTGGATGGGAAGTTCTGGACAATTTTGAATTTCAACTTATGTGTAGAAAGCGATCTGATACAACTGGTCGCAACACGGTCAGTCCTTTTAGTTTCTTTATGTATGGCTTGACTGAAATTGTATCATCTTTGTTGTCATCAGGCATCTTCATTTTCATTGTTGTTATCAGCATCATCATGCACATGAAATTTCAATGCATTCTGTAATTATTTGAGATAGGTAGTATATGCATCTTAAACTGCACTGGTATAGGATGCAATCAAGTCATTCCATAGGTGCTCTTCCAATTCCTTCTATTTGTCTGAATATAAGGTTTTTGATTCTTCATGTTGTCTATACATGTATGCCCAATTGCATTAGTCTGCTTTCAATTATTTTTTGGACCAGTTTTCAGATTATATGTAAGGCTCAACTGATTTCCAAATGTAGTCTCTGTTCTGTTTTTCATCTGTGGCATTAGACCCTCATGGTAGATGCTAAGATCTATTTTTGATTGGTTTCATTGTGTAAGCCTACTGTACATTTCACTGATTATAAGCCATTGTCATCAGAAGGTTACTTTGTTTAGTAAATGTCATGATATGACATCATTTAATGGTGTGAATTTTTATGAGTGGCAGTGCTGTTCTTTCAACTATCATGTTTGCTATTGAAGTGTCAGTATGTCACTACATATGAGAAGTTTTTAAGCTATTCTGAAGTTCTGACATCTGACTATTAGTGCCATATTTGCAATTACATATATGTGAAACAATATTTTGATGACTAGTGCCAATATAGGTAGCAGGCAAAATATACATGCACACACACAAGCATTCATACACACTCGTGCATTCACACACACATGCACACACACACACACACACGCGCGCACAAACACACACATGCACAGACACACTTAGACATTAGTTTTAAAACTAAGATAGTGTTTAGCACAACCTCAACTTCAGATGATGAGATAAGGAGGGTATGATGATGAAAGTTTAGTAAAGAAAGGCCCTTACTAGGCTTGTTTCTTCTCTGCTTCATGTCAAGAAATTAAGGCTGTGCCGAGTAACTCGAGTAACGCGAGTACTCGACTCCAAATTGGAGTCGAGTAATTTTTTTGGAGTCGAGTACTCGCATAGAATAACTAAACAAAGAATAGAATAGATAAATAAAGAATAACCAAAGAATTTCATTAACATTTGGCCTACCGTTATTTGTTACAAATAATTATTAATCAGTCTTATTTAGGTTATTCTTATTTGTTATGCCCCAGTTAGTTAAGATGTTGTCCACAGTGGGTCAACTCTAGTGAAGACCTCATATTTTTTACCAGTACCAGTAAAATAGTTTCTGTTCTGTAACTTCTGTTATACTAAATTTGAAAATGCTTGAATATCTGAAAAATTGATATGTAACTGTATCTAATGTTCTGCTTTGGTTAAATGAGGGCCATGAGGCAAATAATAAGCATTATGTGACGTGTAACGTTTGGAAATCATGTACTCGAGTACTCGCTAAGCTACTCAACTCCTACTCGACTCCTAAACTACTTGGTTAGCGCAGCCCTACAAGAAATGTTTTTTTATCTCTGAAATTTGGTCTATAAATTGTAAAGCTTGTTGCATATAGGTCATAATATGTATATGAATTTAATTAGGTGATGAAGTTAGTATGCATATCTCTCTTTAAGTAACAATGAAAGAAGACTGATGAATATTGTTTTGATCCAGAACATATACTAAATGTTGGAATTAGAGAACATTTATATTAAAATTATGTTATACATAAGGAAACAACTGATGTTTACTCACAAGTTGAATTTGGTTATGGGTAGCAGTTAAAATATCAGCAAGTTCTACTGAGTTTTTTGCTGTTTGGGGATTTTATAAAGATAGTTTCTGAGCATTTGGTGGATTTTGAATTCATGTTCTGAATGCTTTAAAAAGGTTCATGACTTTAATATACTGAGTTTATAACCATTTTGCTTTTCTCCTGATGACTTGTCATGGGGTTATCAGAAAATCATGGTCAGCGTAGAGAATGAAGATATAAGTGAAATGGAAATGTGGAAATTAGGTAAATATTGAATGTTGTTGTCATTCACGCAGAACACAACATATACTGGAATATAGCCAGAGAATTTGCAGAGCAAGGAGTTGCTAACAAAGAAGCTGCATTCATCTATGAAGTGAACTGGACTGAACTTGGAATTTTGAAATTCTTATATTCAGCTTCTAATAATTTTAGCACCTTTGTGTGCATATTATGCA
Source organism: Metaphire vulgaris (assembly GCA_018105865.1). NCBI lineage: Eukaryota > Metazoa > Annelida > Clitellata > Crassiclitellata > Megascolecidae > Metaphire > Metaphire vulgaris. The sequence goes on along the minus strand of CM030839.1, from coordinate 9,687,387 downwards.
TACATGTAGGTGGTGAAATTAAAGTTGATGTTTGTGTGACGAAATCCTGTGGTTTCCTAAGGCGCAGTATTAAAAAAATTTCTTAGACTATCCTTGTTTGGGCATTGCTGTCATGCTTTATTGACAGTTGTCCTCTAGGTCATAACATTGGGTCACGACTGCCAGACTGTTGCCATAATTAGGCTGAGGTTTTTATCAATGGTTTGCTAGGTCACACTGTTGGTACCTTAAAAAGTTTATTGTTGACTGATATTTATGGCACTGTTTGTTCATCAAAATATGTCAGCAATGCCTAGTTTTCCTATTTTCTTTGCTGTTAAAAATTGACAGACTGTACAGGTGTCATTCCAGAATTGTCTTGCCAGATTGTTGGTTTGTCTGTAGCATGGCACCATTTTTCAAACCTACCAGCACCAGTATTATTTAAACAGTGTAATCTTTAGTTTGGTTCATAATCATAACAGTATTTTGTTGAAATTATTTGAGCTGATGATAGCCATCTGCTTCTGTTATGTCACCGATGTTCTGTCTAATTTACCGTACACGGCTTTTGTTTCCTTCATGATTCCATGTGTACTCTGTAGATTTTGCTATGCTGATTTCACAGAAGTAGCTTAAATATTTTCCTGTCACACAAGGTACTTTTGACAATGATTAATTTTATAGGATATTTAATATTTAGTGAATTTTTTGAATTTCAGAGTTTTGCTTATTCATGTATTCTTATATTAAGCTGCTTGACAGTAGCTCATGACCTTCTGAGGTCAAGCTTGTCATGTTTTAGGCTGTGACCAATGCAATACCAATGCAATTTATGATACAGATTCACTAAAGTGTAGCAAGAAAATCAGTTGTATGTGTGCTTGGTTATGCTAAGGCAGTGTTTCCCAAACTGTGGGTCGTGACCCAAAAGTGGGTCACAGGGCTCAGTCTAATGGGTCACTGGTAGCATGAAATTAGATTCAAGAGTGTCATTTTCTAACCAATACCACAATGTCATAAGCCTTGAAAGTTGCAAGTACTTTAGGTACAGCTGGCATATATGTGCAGGAGCTGAAGGTGAATGCAATTTTACTCAGACTGAAGCTTGGACACATCCAGTGCTGCAATGTAACAAAGTAAATGTAATATATTGCAGTACTTAGTCAATATTTTAATATATCATCAGGTAATGGAGTGCTGTCATTGATGAAAATTTTGTACTTGCAAAAATCAGTACTTTTACTCTGTTACTTTTAAAGGAAATGTAAAAGATATACGTAAATGAAATTGTAACTGACCTTCTGACCAAGCAAATAACTGAAGACAGATCAATGAAATTGTTAGTCACTAAGTGAGTCTGGTATTGGAAGGAAAATTGTTAAGGTCAATGAATCAAGTTCTTTTCAGTCAAGTTATCCATCACCATAGGTCATCACTTCACAAACTTTCCAAAAGCAAATAAAAACCCCTTGTTTTAAGAAATCCTATGGCAATAACTTAACTATACATTTCCTCCATAGAAACACTTTCATCTGAATGCCTTCCTATATCTTCAACCTTGATAATCACGGACTACAAATTATAATTATGGATTTTACCCAGGTTAAGCAATCGTGAATAAGCTGGTGCTCTAATGGCGGGCTTTAGGGCAGCGCTATAGCAATTTTTGTTTTACTTATTTATTTACTGAATGACTTTTGATCCTGTTTAAAGGAGAGTTATTTTGATTTTGGAGATTGAGTCTGCTTGATTCTGATGTAATTGATTGAAAGTGAAGTTTGATTTGATGTATCTCATTAGACTATATATTTTGATCTGATGAGTCCCTTTATTTGCATTTATAGAAGACATACACAGTCTCAGTCACATTGAATGATGTCAACAACAATCCGCCTGTGTTTGTAAATACACCATATGAAGTCTCAGTCAGTGAAGTACGTACAAGTTTAAGAAATTACAACTATGAGAATTCACTCACTCTTCAAACCTGGGTTTAAATAGTAGACATAATTTGTCATATAGCTATCATGTGATGCTTATATAAAACTGATGATAGTATATTAGTTAAATTGTAATAGAATACTTCTAATGTTAACTGTATGTGTAGGCCCTTGCTCTAGTCTGTGTTTGTATGGACTGATCCTTACATTTGATTTATTCTTTTGTGGCAATAAACATTTTGAGCCTAGCTTGAAATTTTGTGTCATACAAATGCCAACTGTATTATGTGTCTATGTTAGTTTTTTAAGTTCATTTGGATATTTATAATGACTGATGATCAGAAACATGGATCCTAAAACGAGCAGATGAAAACAGGCTGCTAGAGGCAGAAATGAGCTGCTTGATAAGATCTTTGTAGTAAGCAGACTGCAAAGATTAAGAAATGATGACATCAGAAAAGACTGGGATGCAAGAGATAGACTAATAAAATCAGAACAAGAAGACTTAGATGGTATGGACATATAAATAGAATGAAAACAACAGACTCCCATATAAAGCACTCTACACATACAAAGCAGGCAAGAGAGGAAGACTCAGACTCAGGAAAAAGTAGATGGATAACATCAAAGAAGACTTTGAAAGATACCAGGTATCAGTAATTGACAGAAAGAGACTAACAACAGAAAAAGTTAGATGGAGACGTTAGTGTCTAGCTATTGCTGCTAATGAGCTGGCAGCAAGCAACGATGATGAGGATGACTATGACGATGTATGATTGATGCTAGACAATTTCCATCTGGGAAAGTAGCCAAGCACCAAAGGGAAAAAGGGAGCAGAGGAACTGAAGATCTGAAACCTATCAAATTTATTAATTTGTAATTTAAGTTCACTGCTACTCTGTTACACTGACATAACTGTTGGTCATTTCTTGTTTGAGTATTTCCAAAACTATGTTTTCAAATATTTTAGTTGATGCCAGAGGACGGTATCGTATTTACTGGTGTGTCTACAACAGATCTTGACAAAGGCACAAATGCTCAAGTCCAATATTCAATTGTTCCTGGCGATGGAACTGTTGTAAGTAAATGTACATGAAATTCAAAGTTTCTTTGGCGTGAGTTTGTTGTAAAACTTTCATACCGCAGGTTTCCCAGAAGTCATCACTATATTTTAGTGCTTCATATGCATGAATTCTTATTCTTTTAGTTTTGTATTTTGTAGCTTGATGGCAGCCATATGTTTCGTTTCATGCTCCCGTCTGCAGGAATAGTTGTTGTAGCACAGACTTTGGATTACGAGAGTCTTGTGGAGGCTGGACAGACTTATTATGTGCTTAATATATCTGCACAGGTTGGCACTTTATTTTCACAGATATTGTCATGAGATTTATGCATTTTATAATTGCTTTAAATTATGTCAAAAAATGTAGCATGGTATTTGTTGTTTTCATATGAGCATTCTTCTTTAATCTTTTTTACTCCAGTGATATTTCTAGGACAATATAAGCATTGCTGATTTTCGTCTTGTTTTGAATTTTCTGTTTCTAAAGAATCTTCTAATACTGCCAAATTTTGACATGTTAACAAGTTTGCTTCTTTTGACTGTAGACTTATAATATCTTTTAGATCAGTATACAAGCATTTTCATGTTGAGAATTGCTCAAGATAGGAAAATTTTGGAGAGCTTCGGTCTAGTGCAGGGGTGGGCAGCAGGGGTGGGTGGGTGTCTGTGGGCCAGGTATGTCCTGCGAGAGGCTTTAGAATGGCCCTCCGAGGAATTATGCATAACATGTAAATTTTGCCAGCTAATGGATCATAATGTAACAAAAAAACAATACATATGAAAATTCCCTACGAGTCATTTGAGGAGTATGGCAATATGATAACGGTGCTTGACGTCAAATCTGCCAAGCGTTTTGGAGATTTTAAAAATTGGTACCACAGTTTGACATATGGGCATCACCTTTCACTACATTACAGACTATGAAAAGGCTCATGACTCTCTTCAGCTGGTACTGATCGATCTGCAGTATAACTCGAGTTTGAAGGACATTTTTAATAAATAAGAACGGATTGACATGTTTTATGGATCAGTTTTGTTGAGCGTCGCTGATAATGTTTCATGAATTCGCAGCCCATCAGAAAACCTGACTGCTTGAGTTGCCTCTAATTTAGTTCGTACGGCCCGTCGCGTCACAAATTTCTTAACATGTGGCCCTCTGACGAAAGAAGTTGCCCATCCATGGTTTAGTGCCTAGTACATCTAGTAAGAGTTTAAAATTAATCTGCTTTGCTTCTGATTTGCAGGACAAACCAATTGATCCTTCTCAGAGTTTGACTGCTTACACGACGCTGAAGATAAATATTCAGGACGGAGATGACCAGCCTCCTGCATATGAATATTCTGGTTGTGCTCGTTACAAGGGTGCTTGTGTCGATGCGAAGTACAGCATCAGTGTTAGAGATGGCGCTGCTGTGAGTTGAAAGTTTTTGCTTATGACTAGGTAATTGAATAGTTGGGTGGAATAAGGAGTTAAATGCAGTTACCACCTTAATGGTGAGGTTGTCAATTGAAGGGCCCAGAGGAATAAGGAAGTAAATGCAGTTACCCCATTAGTGGTGAAAATATCAGTTGAAGGGTCTGGTGAAATAAGGAAGTAAATGCAGTTATCCCTCTGATTGTTATTGATACTCAAACCATTGGGAGGTCGGATACAGTTACCTCCTTATTCCACCCAGCCATTCAATTATATTTGTTATTTTACTTCTACATTAGTTTTCATTCGTGCTCTGCAGCTGTTGTATGAACTACTAATCTCTAAACACATGAAAGTTTTTCGCTTATATTTCATTTGATGAATTAATTTGGTTATTTAAAGAATCTTATTTAATGATGGATGCAGACTTTTGATTAAATGCATCATGAGCTGCTAATGTTAAGCTTCTTGTCTCTAGGCTGTGATGGTTTATGACATGTTAAGATTGGATGGGTTAATGGGTTATGCATGAGATTGATTTTTCTTTGTGTGCTTTCTGAAATTAAATTACTATGTTTATTTTTGTAAATGGAGATAATTTTCCAGTTAATGCAGTTGACCCTGAAATCTTTGGTATCTTAGGGTGGCGTTGTTGGAGTCAACCCTGAGGCCATACGAGCACGAGACCTTGATACATTAAATGCCATGATCAAATATAGCCTTGTTGCTGGTATGGGCATAATATGTTTTGTTCTGTATTTTGTGATAGAATTGATGGAATCTAGTGTTATATTCCATGAATACAAAATATTGAAGTCTTCTTGATTGATTTGGATTTTTTTGTGGTGCTTACAGTGCTTACAAGAATTTATTATGTGAAAATTTGCCTTATATCAGGCTATATGTCATGAAAAATTTCAAAGAACATTCTTATTAGCATTTTCTAAACTAGCAGGAAAGTTAAAGTTTACCTTTCATAATTTTGATCATTAGAATACTTGTTCATAAAAACTATAGTGGTTCCATTGCTTATTGACAGTGACAAATGAACAGAGAACAAATATTTTTTTGCAAAGATGACAGCATACATGTGGATGGACTTGAGTTTGATTTTGAATTATGCTGCTTTGTGATTAATGATTTCTGTGTTGTTAGGTCAGCCAACAAATTTTGCTGATTACTTTTCAATCGATGAATACACTGCAGAAGTTACCCAAAAGAAGGCAATTTCACGTCGAAATTTCACTAGCATGACTTTGAACGTTAAGGTCAGCACCTGATATGTTTAGTTATGATAAAATTGCTTATTAAATGAATTGTTAGCAGTACAGGGCATTGATTTAGTGCAAGATTAGAGCTTGTGCTCTATGCAATTTGATTTCTAACAGAAGTTTTCCAGTTACTACTGTTGAATTTATTGTAGCTGTAATTTTTACTCATTTCATATCTGTGATTGATAATTAATTATTGTTTGTTAGTGCCAGGTTCCTCATTGAAATATTTATTTTTAGGCTGAGAAGGACAGTGGCCATCATCAGTATGAGTTTGCCTTAATTTTTGTCAATGTTACTCGTGTGAGCACTTTGCCTCCTACCATTCTGAGCTCACTGACAGATTTCACGGGATATATTGTTGAAAATAGCCCTGAAGACACTGTGTTGCTGAATGCTGGTCTCAACAAATTTCTGCAACTCAGTGCTACTGATCCAGATAGAGTATATTATGTTTTTAGTTGTATTTTTATTTTTAACTTGAAATTGATTTTCCTGGTAGAAGATAATGGATATTATTTGGTAGTCTACAAAAGAGTACATTTTTAAGTTACTGAAGTACTGGTATTCATTTTTTTTGAATATTTATTCTTAAAACACTAGTATTTGACAGCATTTTACAAGAATTTATTATGTTACATAGGGCATCATTATTCCTGTATTGAAACTTAATTATTAAGCAAATATATTTACAGTTTTATTATTTGTGTATATTTAAAATGCATATTTATTTTACTATATAATAATAATAATAATAATAATAATAATAATAATAATAATAATGTGATTTAAAATAGTTTAGGAGGTTAAGTTAGCCTGTGTGAAAACCAATGTATTTTTTCACTGTGCTTCTTTTGTCATCATATCTATAATTTTTCATAGTCTCTACCAGTATATCTGGTCCTGTGTTAAAATCAGTTCTTGCTTTTGTTTATGTATGTAGTTACCATCTGATCCACCCACAGATTTTGACTTTCGACTCGATGGAACTGGCATCTTCAGTATAAATTCTGATGGTTTCATCTACCTCAATGTCGGCAATTCTCTTGACTACGAAACTACAAAATCGTTGTCATTTATGGTAAGATGTTTCTGAACAAATGAACTCCTCCCTTCTTTGTTATTAGAGGGATTAGTGCTGCATATGTGTATATAATACACACTTGCATGCAATGCATGATAATTGCATATGTAATTATATATATATATATTGTCTGTTGAGATAGATTTTTCTTGGCAATGATGAATTCATTTAAATAATTAAACTTAGAAAATGAAATCGATTACTGGTATTAATTTTTTATACTGCTAGGCTGTCGTTACAAAGCTTGGCTATTCTGACCAAAGATCAAGCTCTGTTAACATTGTTGTCAATATTGTTGATGCCAACGATCACAATCCTGTCTTCCCTCCCAATGGCTACAGTGTCACGGTTAAAGAAGGCAGAAGCACAAGAGTTTTACTTAAGGTGTTAGCTTAATTTCAGTTGGTGCATTATTATACTAGCTTATTGTGATGTATTTGCAGAATATCACTTGTATGATTGACATTTATTGAGGAACTACTCTATTCCTTTTTTGAATGTTATGCTTATGCGAAGAATCTAGGGTACAGTGATACATACTGTAGATGTAATAATGTCGAGATTTAATTACGGTAAACATTTTTATGATTTCTATGATTGCAAGCAAGACTCTTCAAGTCAGTTTAGGGACAATGGTTTCTAGTTATAGAATTTATTTTAAAATATGGTTTTTATCTGTGACTTTATGATTCATAATATTTTACCATAGAAATTCATTTTGTTCTGAATTCTCTTTCAACTGATTCTTAGGTGAATGCTACAGACGAAGATTCAGGCTTGTTTGGTGTCTTAACTTACCAGCTTGTCTCCGTCACCAATAATGGAGCCGGCAAGTTCCAAGTTGGAACAGATGGAACTGTTTCTGTAATTGGCACAGTTCAACGAAGAGAGCGTTATGATTTGATCATTTCAGCTACAGACAGTGATCCAAATCCAGTCACCAGACGGTAAGTTGACTTATATGTGGCTGCAACTCTATGATTACAGAAGTTACAGTTACAGAACGTAAGATGTGGATCACAGCCCCCTCAATCTTGGTTGGCGGGGTGTATATTGAGTCAGTAGACAGTTTCATCTACCTTGGTAGCGTCCAGTCCTCCAATGGACACTGTCATCAAGACCCGACCAGTCAGATTGCCCTAGCTGCTACAGCCATGTTCTCTCGGCATAATATCTGGCAGGACAGATGCCTCTCTCTGACCATCAGGTCCTGTCTGTACCAGACAATAGTCCTGTCTGTCCTACTTTAGTTGATTTTGCTTTTGATCTGCATCCCGACAAACTGTGCACATTATACTCATGGATGAATTATAATCAAGATTTTACTGTAACAGTATTTAAAGTTATAGTGAACCTTGTTAAATCAATTTTCCCCAAATTGAGTTTTGTGTTTTGAGGGCACTTACTGGAATATAGGCTTTAATGAGTTAGAAACTGGCAGTTTTGTTAATCATTCATTCATTCATTTGTTTGGTATCCATGTTAATCCTATCATCCTGTAACCTATCATCCTGTAAAGCTGATATTTCAGTTTCATAACATATTGGTTATATGGATTCTCATGGTCAAAGGGTTTATAGTATCATTTTATTTGCTCTCTATACTTTAAAATTTTGTTAATTACCGGTATAATTGTTGCCTTGATCTGTGATCTGTTTTTACAGGGAATTATAATCATGCAGCATACTATTAGGTAGTTAACATTTTATTTTTGTAGATCATCTGAGACAATTGTATCAGTTAATGTTACAATTGACCAACATCTTCCTCCCCAGTTTGCTGCACCAGTCTATCTAGCAGCTGTTAGTGAAGGTACATTGGTGATGTCATCCATCTACACAATGCTGGTATGTACTTGTCATGAACAGGAAGGATCTTCATTTTTAAGCGTCATTCACAGTCATGATATGAAGTATTCAAGAATGAAGGTGATCAAGTATTCACAAACGTTTGTGAGCACCAATGAGAGATTATTTAAGGCCCTATGCAATGGGAATGTGGTGAAGTAGTTTTAAAACTCAAGATTCTGTCGACACCTACCCATACAGCACCCATGGAGCTGGATGATGATGATGATGATGATGATGATGATGATGATGACTCTTAGTGTAGGTGGAAAGAGCTTGACACTTACTGATGAGGTTGTTAGTGTATTGAATTTTGTTTCATTAGTGAGTATTTGTCATTAGTGAGTATTTGTCATTAGTGAGTATTTGTCATTAGTGAGTATTTGTGCACTTTTTAAAATGATGTGTGAATTATATATGTTTATCTACATGAACTTGTTCAGCTTACCATGAAACTGCTGCTTCTCTGCACAGTTATTTTATCAAACCTAATATTAGAAATTAATTTTTGGCAATTCCACAGTCAGATGAACTCTATTATTCAATCTGGTTATTGGTTATTGCAACAATTTCGGATATTTCTTTTTGATTAGAATTTGAGATCGCAATTTTTACAAAGTGAGTTGAATGCTTATTCTAATTTTATTTAGTGCCTAAGGTATTAGATTTTGATGCATGTTAAATGATTTTAGGCTACTGATGATGAAAAAGGTCCGTTGTCATACAGCCTCACATCAGGAAATGTCAATAATACATTTATTATTGACACAACTAGGTAATCTTCAAACTGTCAGATGATTAACGGATTTTCTAGTTAAGTCTAACCATGGAATTATGGTTGAAGGGCAAATAATAATAATAATAATAATAATAATAATAATAATAATAATGATAATGATAATGATAATGATAATGATAATGATAATGATAATGATAATGATAATGATAATGATAATGATAATGATAATGATAATAATATTAATAATTAATAATTAATAATAATTAATAATTAATAATTAATAATAATTAATAATTAATAATTAATAATAATTAATAATAATAATTAATAATAATAATAATAATAATAATAATAATAATAATAATAATAATAATAATAATAATGCACTTCTATAGTACCAGTTCTAATACCTAAGGGTATCAATCGATGGTTCTTCAAATCCATCCGCAAAAAGACCAGGTCATTCCAGAGATCAGTCAGAGGAAATATAGCAAGACCGACTATGGAGGAAAAGCCAATTGAAATAGGTGTGTTTTAAGTCTGGATCTGAAAATACTCAATGAATTGGAAGATCTGACAGCCAGAGGGAGAGAGTTCCAGATTTTGGGTCCAGAAATAGAAATAGAAAAGGTCTCTTACCAATTTCAGTGTTTTTTCTAGGTACATTTAGCAATGAATCAGCAAACCTTGTCGAATGGCGATGTTTCGGGTGATTCAACATAAATTTTAAAATTGAGGTTGGCCAGATTGCAGTGTTTTAAAAACCAGGATACCAGTTTTGAATACAATTCTCTGTTCTACCGGCAGCCAGTGTAACTTTTGAGAACAGGTTTAATATGATCATGCTTACGAGTTTTTGTAATGGCTCGGGCAATAGAGTTCTGAATGACGGCTTTGCTTCTAAAAATTAGATTGTCCACATCTTATGCACATTTTATTTGGTGAGTTATACTGTATTGTATGCTTCTAGAAGTTGTGAGAGATCATCATATCCTAGTTGTTTCACTGGTGGTTGGACCTTACTGTTTAATAAAAGCCTGTGTATAATTATTTTCAATGTATACTAAAATGATTATTTATTTTAATTTTTAACATGTAATTTATTATTTGAGTCAGGAAATTAAAATAAAGGTGACTGTTGCCTGAGAACTTTTAATAATTGAAATATGTACCATATTAATCTGCATAATATTGCTACAACCATCAATATTTGCCCAATGCTGTTTATTAGCTTAACTGTGCCATTATCACTATCAGTAAGTTTAGTTTGCTTGTTGATTTACAAAGTAACAAAGACCTTTAGTCTTGGTTAAACTTTTTGTTTTTTGTTGTTCTAAAGTGGAATTATACAAAATGCGAAGCTTATGGACCGAGAAACATTGGATAATTATGCTCTTGGTGTCAAAGTCACCCAGACACTGACTCAGCTTGTGAGTTTTTGTTTATGATGCTTCTTTTTTTACCTTGGATAAAATCTGTTGCCTTGTTATTTTCCATTGCAGCAGTTAGGATGTTGAATGAAAAATTTGTTCAAAATATAGAGGTATACAGGATGGCTGATGCCAAGTGTAAATGACTGAACTAGAGCTGTACCGATTAATCGGGAACATTCACAATCGGGCCGATTATGAGGACAATCGGAACAATCGGTAATCGGGCGCAAATCCGGCACCGATACCGATTAATCGTTAATATTCGTATTCGGGTCGATTATTGAAGTAATCGGAACAATCAGTTATGGGGAACCGATTATTTTTCTGGGTGCCGTAGGCCCGAGTGAGTGGTGACTGGTGAGTATCGCCCTCTGGGAGTCTGGACTCCTTGGTCGCTTCCTTTAGGGGTGGTGCTAGCGCCATCTGGGGGTCGGTGGCGGCTGTGAGCTCGTAGAACTGTCGATGGAGGGAGGGACGAGGGAGGGCCGGCTTATCTTGAATCCTTCATTCGATAGTCGGTCCGGGGACAGTTAATGTCAGACCAGATTGTCAGATATGACATCTGTTAACCATCGGTCGGAGACTCAGAGACGATTAGCGTCCGATCTGACTTCGTCGGCATCTCTTCACCCTCGGTCGGAGACGATTAGGTCCGATGATCTTATCTGACTTCGTCGTCATTACTCAGATGCATTAGATGATTTGAATGTTAGTGTAGCTTCGCTTGTTACAACCTACTAGTCTCAAAAGCTAACTGCCCGTGTCGACGTTTAAAGTTTCAACATTAGAGTCTTTCTGGGTTTACGTGACAGTGGATGGGGCTGCCAGTTTGATTTTAAAACTCGCATGTTGTCGACCGGTCTAATACGAATTTCAGTTTATACATTATTGCATATAGTTATATAACAGCTTAAATAGGATATACGTTACATATATATTTGACTCAAATAATAAATAAAATATCTGCGTAAAAATACAAATGTCGAAACAAGAGATGAGCTGCATTTGGATTTATTTCACTATAAGTCCGCTGAACAGCTGTAAAGCCATTTGCAAACTTTGCAAATCAACTTTCTCTCGAGGTGGTCATGAAACCAAAGGCTTTAATACATAAAATTTGGTTCAGCACTTGAGAAGCAAGCACGTAGCTGCACACACAAACTTTAAAAAAAATCGATAGAAAAAGAAGAAACTGGCCATCGGAGTTTGTACAAAATAAGATAGGGCCTACTTCTATCTGACTACCACTTGTGTTTTAAATTTTAATGAATGAATACTTTCATAATCACAATTTCAGATATAAAATTGTAGATTACAATGTGAATATAGACATCTAAAATTTGACATAATAAGACAGTATTAATGGCAAAATCATATTCATTAATGATTAAACACACATTCTGCATTGAGTCTCTTGGCAGGTCTCGAATTGCACCTGCATGTCGAAGTCTGAAGACATGTACTTTTACGCTGCACCTTTATGGTATATTATTTGAGTACATGATCATTAAAAATACCCGATTTGGAGATTTAGACAGACAATCGGTATCGGCAAGACAATCGGTTGTCTGACAATCGGAACAATCGGTAATCGGAACAATCGGCAAAATGTGCAATCGGTACAGCTCTAGACTGAACCATATTAAAACTTGCAGCTGTAACATTTTGGCAATGTAATGAGAAATGACAGATGCCAATGAATCTGTGATGACAGGACTTGTAGAAGGCACAAGAAAATGTGGTAGACCAAAAATATCTTGGTTAGATAACATCACTATGTGGAATGCCTGTCTGGATCTGACCTTCTACTGTATGTGCAGTTCAGAACAGAAACAATTTAAGGTCGCTTACCCATCTGCACAGCCAACCACTGCATGGCAACAATGGCATGTGACATAAAAAGACATCAATAATTACCGTAATCAACAGTTGAGTTGTCTAAGCTGAAGAAAATAGTTATAATTGTTTAATATTCTTTCACATTCATGCTCATAATTTGTGTTGAGAGAAATCATGACAAAATTTTTTGCACAAGTCTTGTTTGATTTGTACTATTGCCAATCAATATTTCACATCTGTTTTTTTATCATATCATTTTTTATTGAGAATAGAGGAAGTTCCAATGTTCACCCACAGTGTTTATATAAATGTTGAACTGCAAAATGATGGTAACAATGCATTGCAGTTTCTCCTTACACCTAACATTGTATTTTCATACAGACTGCAACCTCAACTCTGTCCATTACTGTGACTGACATAAACGATAACAATCCAATTTTTGGTGCACTGAGTTCAAATGGCTGGTCAGTTATGGAACATCGATCAAACGTTGTACTTGGTCAAGTTTCTGCCACTGATGCCGATATTGGTCTCAATGGTTTAGTTACCTACCATGTTGAACCTGGAAATGGGTATGATATGCCAACTAGAAATATTCAGTTTGTGGTTTTTATATATTGCTTTATAAGTTTATATGTAGTTAATTGATTTTTATTTTTATGTGATAATATTTTTGGACAGGTGAAATGTGTGTTGTAGAGTGTGTTGATTATTTCTGACCTGCTATTTTCTCTGAGCAGTGATCTGGAACTTGTGTATGTGGAGCATGCATCTGTGTATTGTTTGTGATGTAGAATGACCTTAATGACCTTAATGTGATTTGTGTCAAATCTTAGATGTATGTTCTTAGTAGTACTGTATGTAGTACCTTAGCCACAACAACAGTGAAGTTGATAATTGTAGCTGTTTGCTAGTAATAGACAACGAAGTCATCACAGACAGGATATACTAGTATATATGTTACAGTCAAACTGTGAAACCAGTGATTTCACGAAATCCCTAAACAAGTTAGTCATTTCGTGAAGTCACCATTTCACTTAGTGATTTCATGAAAACGCTAGAAACTCTAGGGATTTCGCGAATTTACTGAAAAAGTGGGTGTGGCATTACACAGTTTCACTAAAGGCTCATTCAGGCACTTGATGATTTCATGAACACACTAAAAACTCCAGGAATTTATTATTATTATTATTATTATTATTATTATTATTATTATTATTATTATTATTAGTGCTGCCCAAACGATCAATTTTTTAAAGCACGTTTAATCGTGCGATTAAGAAATTAACATAAACAACTTTCAAAGTGGAAGGTTAATGCATGCACAATAAATTGGAGTAGGCTTATAACTACGGCTTTATTAGTAACATACACAAGAAATTGAAGCATCACTACGGTGTTCATATTTCAGGTTTGCATTTACCTCTTTCGGGATAAGATATTTCTGACAGGCTTCATACTTTTCAAATAACTTCTTCCGGAATTCTTCCTCGTAGCTCTCCTGTGTAGACTGTGCCATTTTCAAACCATAACTGACAGAATCGGCAGGCCAACTTGTCTATTTAGATATAGATGCTCAGTAACTGCAACCAGCCCTGCCTAGACTAATAATAAAGGTTTCATCTGTTGTTTACCCAAACCGTCATTTTCTATATTAGGACTGTTCCATTTTCAAACCTGTGCCATTTCAAACCTTGCACTGTGCCATTTCAAACCTTTACTGACAGAAGCCTCAACCGTTCCTTTATAAACCTTGACTGATCCATTGTTATCAGCTATGTCGGTCGAAGTGCAGACCGACTACCTGAACAATAGTACGCTCGAATGAGCCTTTAGTGAAACTGTGTAATGCCACACCCACTTTTTCAGTAAATTCGCGAAATCCCTAGAGTTTTTAGCGTTTTCATGAAATCACTAAGTGAAATGGTGACTTCACGAAATGACTAACTTGTTTAGGGATTTCGTGAAATCACTGGTTTCACAGTTTGACTGTAACATATATACCGGTATGTACTAATGTACTTAGGAAAGTTATTCATATCAACAAAGGACTGGAAAGTGAATTTTGGAGGAAAATGGACCTCTCACAGATGAATGCAGTAAAAACTCTGCTATATTGTATTTATGATGCCCATTTGTAGGCTGCTGATTGGATGAATGGGTATCAGTTACCTATCTCAATTTCTTAGTATCATATTGTTTTTCATGTAGATAGTGTTGTGGTAAATGATTCTGTTTCTTATTTTTTGTAAATGACAGACATTTTGTTATCGATACCTCCATGGGCGAGATAAGATTAACGAATCAGTTGAACTATGACGATGGCAAGTACTTCTACCTGCTTGTTAAAGCGACTGACTCACCTCCTGATTTCCGCGTCACTGTTATGAATCTGACTATTGCAGTGCTTGATGCTAATGATCGCGTTCCAATTTTCACTCAGAAGTTATACATAGCATCTGTCCCAGAAAATCAGCCAAACTACAATGTTACAACTGTGTTTGTGAGTTAATTGGCTAAAATACTTTTATGATTTGTCTGATGTACACTGTCTTAATTAACCCAGGTATGATGCTTTGTGTGATCTCCATTTCTAGAGAGCATTAGCAGCAAATGACACATACAAAAATTAGAAACCATAATAAATGCTTGCTACTATCATGTGCATTGCACTGCTTTGTATTGAGCAATTAATGCCACTCAATTTTTGACTACGGTAAATTTCATTTATGTGCTAAACACTATAGGTTTACAACTTTCTGCAGCCCTTGTAGGCAGATTTGAAGCCATCTTTGAAAATATTTGGCAGGTCTCCAGTGAAAATTGACAGATCCTGGGTTTTATGTAGAAGGCCTCATACTGAGCAATGGTGAACCCCAGAAAATAGCCCAAAGATAGAATCTCTATAAATATCTTGCATTTTCATTTTAGCTAATATAGGGGTGAAATATTGATATCCCAATATAATTTACTACATATTATAGTCATTGCTTGTTTGTAACATCAGTGATACTAGAAGAACAAGTGGCTGGTTTAGCAATATCTAGCAAGAATATATTTGTACAAATTTTGCTATAATAGAGAAAATCCAGATTAAAAAATTACGAAGATAGAAATTGATATTTGATTGTGGCTTTATTTATTTTATGATGGTAGGCTTTGGATCATAATTCTGTGCCTCATCGTCACTATCAGATTATTTCTGGTGACACCGACAGATTTTCTATCGATTCCTCTACAGGTTTGATTACAACAACAACTGGATTGGGTCTTGACTATGAGCAGAGTCATAACTATATCTTAATTGTTTCTACTCAAGAAGCAACTACCATTGATCCACAGTACACCTGTACTGTTAACGTTACTGTTTTGGTAAGCAATAATTTTTATAGTTTCTTTTTTGCTGCCTGACCCGTTGGCTTCCAGTAAATAATAATCTGCTGCTCATCCGATCCTGAACAAATCTACGACAGTTTTTGGAATCGGATATACACTTTTCTCAGTAATGATTCCAGCAGCATCAAATGCTGTCAATCTTTAATTTCAAGCGACTCTTACTGATTATTTTCCTTGTGTTCAATGAATCAATATGTCTTTAAAGCACATGTCCTGAATGTGTCCGTGAATCATGGTCAGCTCAGGTTGCTTAGCTGTTGACACTATACTTTCCCGCCTACGTCATTCTGTATTAAGTGTTGTCTGACTTCTTGCATTTGTTATGATACCAGAGATTGTATAACTAACGATTAATTTTGTGTTATACTGTTAGGATGTGAATGACAATCCACCAACTTTTGACCAGAACTCTTACGATGCTGGAAATTTAATCCTTGAGAATGTTTTGCCAGGGACAGAAATACTAACTGTTCGAGCAAGAGATGCTGATGGCTCAGTAAGCAGACGTAGGATTCTGTCAAATACCTTGTCACTGTGTAGTTATTGTGATGTAATGTTACTAATGTGACTGTATATTTATGTAGCACCAATTGGATATCCAAATCTGTGGACATCATTGTGTGAAATGGGTCACATGACAAAATGATGATAGGACACTTGACAGCAGTTTGACTTTATTATAAGGAACTTATTGTTCCAAGAAGATGATCCCCATCATAATAAATCTCTTAAGTTAAATGGCAAAAATGTGGGACCAGTGATGAGAAAGTGTGGATCAGGATGATGAGCACTGAGTGACTGTATTGTATTGCACCCCGTACTTTTTTCCATGCACGTTTGATGAGTCAGTCATGTTTGTGAATTGATTTGCATATTTTATTTACAATAATTCAATAGTATTTATGACTGCTTCACATTTGTTAATTTTTTTAATTTTGCTGAACTAGGGTCCAAACAGCATGATACGATACAGCATAGTTTCAGTTCAGCCGGCTTCAGGGCAGCCTTTCTTTTATGTTTTCCCGGATTCTGGGAAAATAATTGTCTCTCAGATGCTTTCACAAGAGACAAGTAAATCTGGAACATTTACGGTAAATATAATTATTTATGAGCATTGAGCATACACGGTATGAGGGGCATGAAGATAGAAGAGTGGTAATGTCATTGGGCAGGCACGCTGATGGAATGGGTTCAATCCCGTAGGAGCTCCTAAGGTCGACTCAGCCTTAATCGCTAGAGGACGATAGTAACATCAAAATGAGTAGCAATGGCAACATCGCGAAAGTAACCATGAGTTCGGCGGAAGAGGTTGGCCACCGTCCGCCGATGTGTGGCTTAGCCACCTATGGGCTGATGGCCACAAAATACGGGGATCAGCACCGGATGGATCAGCACCAGATGCACCTATGGGCATTGAGCCTATGGGTGAAACCTTTACTTTACTTTTATACATGGTATGAATAAAATTCAATGCATTTCAATATATAGGAGTTATTTAGGTTTCCATATCTGATAGATTGCAGCTTGTTGTTTTGTAAGCAGCTTAAGTAGATGACCCCATAACATTTCTGTTGTGGCTGAGGTTTGCATCTGTAAAGCAATACCTATTGCATAACTAGAGGCTAGAGCGGTTATGATTTCAAGTTTTCTTATTACACACACTGCAAGAGTATTCCTGATGAAACAATATCTGAAAAGTAAATATATTTTCTCATGTTTTTTAGTCATAATGCAGGATCTCAGTGATTGCAGTGATGGTATTTTGTTGTGTAACATGGCATATGTGCAATAATTATTTTGCATTTGGATTTGCTGGGTAGTCATTTTAATTACATAAGATAATTTTCAGCTTTCCATCATGGCTGCAGATCTTGGTGCACCATCATTAAATTCAAATGTAACAGTCACAATCAGAGTGGCTCGCAATCTTTATGCGCCAGCATTTGACTCGGCATCATACTCCAAAATATTTGACTTCACAGCTGCAGTTGGAACTACAGTTTTTGCTGTCCATGCCTCTGACAGAGATGCAGATGTGAGTATAATCAGATTTTTGTTTGGCATATTAGGATTTAAAGTTTATGGTCTTGATTTGCCTTTTGAATTGTATGCCAATAATCCACTATAATTAGAATTTCGAAATGCATAGATTTTAAAAATTACTAAAAATCATTTTATTTTATAGCAAAGTGCTGATTATATGTAATTGGTGAATGGTGGTTAATTTCAGTTTTGTGCCATTCCTTGATGTAGCACTACAGAGCTTGTGAATTCAACTCATGTTTTTAAAAATTAGATGCTTTTAAAATTGTACCGAATGGGTTTGAAGGCCTATTCTCCTTAACCTAGGTTCTTCTTTAAAACTTATTATGTATGAAGTGTTAAGTATCTTGGATGCAGTAACAACTTGTGATCATGTTTATTACCACTGTGTATGGTAATACCTGGACTTGAACATATTTAGATATTACAATTTTTACTTTTTAGGCACCATTTAATCAAGTAACATACCAAGCTGTTGGTGATGGCAATGCAGTGGATTTGTTTGCTGTCAACCAAAACACTGGAGAAATTACTGTAAAGAGAAATCTTGGAGATGATAACAGTCTCAACTACACGGTATGCTTGTTCTAGTTAAGATATAATTTGCCCCAGGCACAGCAGACATAGAAAAGCATGGTCTTGTCAGGTGATGATGAGTCGATGACACCAATGACAAAACCGACAATAATAGTGGTATTATGATATGGCACATTCAACTCAAATGCTGCTACAGCATGTGCAGACACATTGCAAAAGTTGTTATAACACAATAGGGGTGTGCCTGCATGTCTTCCAAAAATAAGAGAGTTAAAATAAATCAATATAACATGCTGATGTGAAATTGTGGTATGAAAATTACAAGGACAAACTTGCCACCGAGTATGTGACCTCATTAATTAATTATTTAGTTTAAAATGAGTATTACATAATAATTATTTATTATAAAACACAATTATTATTATTGTCAGCTCCTGTAATTCAGGAATTACAGAAGCTGACAGATGCTGTTAGTAATACAAGCAAAAACTTGGGACTATAGAAAAATGAAGCAAAGATAAATATGATGTAAATAATGAAAGGAAATTTACAGAACCCAGGAATATTAAAGTGAATGGACATAAATTAGAACAAGTTAAGTCATTCAGATATGTTGGAGGAGTGATTGTGAGCTATGGCAGTCAGCAAGAAGATATAAAATCAAGAATATCAAAGGGCTTCAAATAATGGGAAGGATGAAAAACTTTGACCTGGCTGGTGACAGGCCAAAATGTTCTTTCATTTTAAAGTTATAATTTATATAGTCAAGAAAATAGATCATATTCTTAATTTGAAGATTCGAGTCCGAGCAGCTGATGGTGGAGGTCTATTTGGTGAAGCTTTGGTAAAGTTTACTGTTAACCGAAACCTGTATGACCCAACGTTTAGTCAGAGCACTTATTCTACTACAATATTCGACAACGAACCACTTTCTTCATCATTCTTTCAAATTGACGCTGATGACCAAGATACCCAGGCTAGTAGAATGAATGGATTGTTGGACATGTGATTCTTATCAATTTTTAATTTATTTCCGTAATTTCAAATCTCACTTTTGTAGTTGTTTTGAAAATGAGTTAATGGTTATAAATGGCAATGTTGATCTTTAAAGTTACCGTATATATTCGTGATAAAGTCGAGAAATTTAAGGCCAATTCACAGGTTATATATCCTGACCTCGACTTATACTCGAGGCACTAACTGTTGCAAAGTTTCCATACATAGCATGTCGAAAATAATTAATTTAGCTAACTGCGTAATTATTTTCAATATACGCTCGACATCTAAATAAAAGTTCACATCAGCGCTTTTAAGATTGGTAATTTATAGGCGCCACATAAATATTAATTAAATATTGGCGCTACATAAATATAAAAAAATTCAAGATTACCGGTAATTAAGATTTGTATATTGTCAAGAATGAGCGAATAGCAGGTTTAAAATTTTCTTAATCATAATCTGGTAATGTGAAAATCGTTCAGTTTCTCGATAGTTCGAAGCTAAAACGCACTTTTTCAATCAAAACAATGGCGCCGCTACCGCCAGTTATTGTTCCGACTCTCACTATCACCTCAAGAGGGTTCGCCGCGATGACGTCATGACTTATTCCCGGGTCAATGACTTTAGACACCTTCAAATACCCAAAATCTAGGGGTCGACTTATACTATCGACTTTATCTCGAGTATATACAGTATGCATTACAAAATTATGCACTGTGCAAATTTAGCAATTTCATTTAAGGAATAATTCTACTTCATTAATTTATATTTTTATGTAGGCATAAATGTTCATGATGCATGAATAGTATTCATTTTATTTTCAGGCTCCTAACAATCTTGTCAAGTATAGGTTGGTGGGTGACTCTTTAGCTCTGCAATATTTCATGATAGACAGTGACTCTGGTTATGTAAGTCTGAAGAAGTCTGTTGCTTTGGATACTGCAAAGAACCTTCAATACTCTGTATGTTTCTATTTTCTTTTTAACTATATACCATAAAATCTCGAGTATAATGTGCGCTTTTATTATTCTAAATTTTTCTTAAAGTTAGGGGTGCATATTATATTCATGTAATACCGAAATTAGATACATTTTTCCTCATTTTCTCCAGGTACTTAATTTTACTGGCACTTTCTTTATAGCATTTGACTTACCATTTGAATGACATTAATATTTTTGCCAATTTGTTAAATGAAAACAATTGTAAGATGTATGTACTGTAGTTAAATATTTTGGAACAGTATATACTGAATCCCTTTTTTGAGGCTTACATATTGAGATTTTCAATGAGGATTTACCAGGCCAAATAATCATACAATTATTATTATTGTCTTGACAATTTGTATGGTGCAGTAATATAGCTTGTGGCCATGGACAAGAGCACTTTACATACACTGTATATGAAAATGAAATGTTAAATAGATGTGTCTTTGTCGTTACTGAAAATCGATCAAAGGAAGTAACAGAGGTCACTCCAGCTGGTAACAAGCTCTAGAGAAGAGGTTTGTGTCTGGAGACAGAACACTCTCCAAATTTTGCAGTCTTCGACGGTGGTGGGATGTATAGCGCCAGCTGACTGAGCAAAGTTGAAGATGGTGGTCTGACGCTAACAGTCTCCGAATCAGCTCGGATAAATATCCTGGATGTGAGGGGTCGTGTAAGATGCAAAATGTTATTCGACACCATTTGAAGACAACCCTTTCTGGAATCCGTAGCCAGTGTAGATTGTCTCTCAGCAACGGAGTTATGTGGTCATGCTACCTAACCCCATAAATCAACCTACTGGCTGCATTAAGAACCGATTGAAGTCGATTCATTTGAGTGGCTGGAAGTCTGTGCAAAGTACTACTGCAATAGTCTACTCTGGCTATAATAAGAGCACGTGTAAGTTGAATTGCAGTCGGTGTTGGAATGTACCGACGTATCTCCTTAATTTTCTGGAGCTGATGAAAGCAAGCTCTTGTCACATTACTGACATGTCCTACAAGCATCAGCGATTCATCCAGCAGGACCCCCAGCAGACATACTTCAGCCGATGGATGGATAACTACATTCTCAATCCGGAATGGCGCACGGTTTATCTGATTATTTCTCCTTGGCGTGCTTATCCATAAGAATTCGGTTTTAGTCAGATTAAGTGCAATTCGATTCGCTGAAGCCCACAGTCCTATATCTTGAATGCACTGCTGAAAACAAGACTGGAGACCTTTGGGTTTTGTTAAGGGGCAGAAAGCATTGATCTGTCCATCTCTGCATAGGCATGTGATGATAATCCAAATGATTCCGCTATTCTCCCAAACTCCCTATGTAGAGGATGAATAGAAATGGGCCTAGTACTGATCCCTGGGGACTCCACAGCAAACTCGCCTCTCTGTTGACAGGGAGTTTTCCCAACTGACAGATTGAGTTCTGTCAGTCAAGTAGTCTTGAAGCCATGAGAGGGATAGCTCATCAATCCCATGGGATAGCTGCGGACGTTTGATCAGGATCCCATGATCGACAGTGTCAGACGCTGCAGTAAGGTCAAGAAGGCCGATAAGAGCCAACTCTCTATTCGCAACCGCCTCTACAATGTCATTAAAGATCCTGAGCATTGCCGTTTCTGTTGAATGCCCTGCCCTGTATGCCGACTGGATTTTTTGGCATAAGACCATTTCTGGCCAAATAGGTGACTAGTTGTTTGTTTACCACTCTCTCAGCCAACTTCAAGAGAAATGTGAGGTTTGACACTGGGCAGAAGTTAGCTACTTCGGATTGATCGAGCTCTGGTCTCTTCAGACATGGTCAAGCAATGGCGTGTTTCCATGGCATAGGAAACACTCCACTTGCCAAGGACACAGTACGTAGCGTAGTGAGAAATGGCGCTAGACTCGATATTGCCTCTTTCAGTAACCACATTGGAAGAGGATCAGTCGAGCACTGTTTATTGATGACGCTTTGACGGAAGATGGCAGAGTGGGTTACGTGCTGGAGCGTCAAGCTGACGGAGCGGGTTCAAGCCCCGTCATTGCCCCTAGTGGCTTTCACACAGGCAGTAATGCCTTCTAAGCCACTTTAAGTCATGCTAAGTTTGACCCACGCCATAACTTCGTGGATCGTTGGTGCCTCGAATCCCGATAGAGAAGGGCCAGTGTAGATGTCAAAGCCTGCAGGGCAGGCATTGGCTGTCTGATCACGAATACCCCTGACTTTGTTGTCAATGTAATCATGATACTCCTCTGCTGATAAGCCAATAGAAGAGCACAAGGGCAGTGGCGTAACGTGGGGGGCACTTTGTTGACAGCCCCCCGGGCCCCGGGCTGGGGGGGCCTCCGAAGAGGGGTCTAAGCCTAACCCTAGAAATGATGTGCTGACGAACTTTTTTTTTTTTTTTTTGCTCATCAGCTCGAAACTCTGGGGCCCCCATGGCAAAGATGCCCCCGGGCCCCCAAAAGTCACACTACGCCACTGCAACAAGGGCACACTTCTCTTGCCTGTGAGGCCATCAAGAAGTTTTCGGGTTTTTCTCGTGTTAGATTTGGCCTCTTCTAAGGCTTCCCTCCAGTACTTATGACCTTTCCGTCGGTCTACAAAGTTCTACAAAATACAAATTTTTTGATTGGTCATTCATTATAGCAACTATGGGAAGCAGAAGAATGATTATAAAAACAGTAGCAGCTGAGGGCAATTTGTGCTTAAAACTAAGGACGTCATGACATCCCTAGCAGTTCCTGCACCACCTAAATAGGGACGTCATGTGACGTCCACAGCACTCAACGTGTTAATGATACTTTTGTTTTTGAATTCTTTGTTTACATAGATCCAAATCGCTGCTGCTGATCAAGGAGTTCCAGTTCGCCAAGCATCTGGGACAGCAACTCTTGTTGTGACAGTTTCAAGAGATCTCTTTGATCCAATCTTTTTTCCTTCTAATTACCAGTCTCGTATTGACCAGAATGTCCCTGTTGGAACGTCTGTCATGACTGTCTCTGCGTCTGATGCTGACGAAGCAGTAAGGATTTTTCATGGAGTTATGAATCTAACATTTCCAAAATTGTATGGTACTGCGTTATACTCTCATCTTCATTTAGTGGTACAGCTGCTTCTTAACTAAATGTTAATTCTTCCGAATGGCATGATCAGTCGATTGTTACTGTTATGAATGATGGACTATTATGGTTTTCAAGCAGTGTGATATTGAACAATATGAAGCTGATCAAATTCATGACTAAACAGTGCTTTATCTTTGAAATCTTAGATCTGTTATATTTTTTGCAGGATGTCTTCAAAACGCTGACATATGACATGATTGGTGATGATAATGCCACAGTTTTTTTTCAAATAAATTCTAATTCCGGTTTGATTCAGACCAAGACTTCATTGATATCGGACAGAGACGAATTGTATCGGGTTTGTATGGAAGATCTTGAATACTTTTGTAATGTACTTTTTGATTAAATTGAATTTTTGAATATCAGGTAGAAACAGATTAATGAATGTGGCACTTGGATGCTACAAGAAATAAATGATTAATGGTGTCTTTTGAATATGTTGATGCTTCTAAGATTTTGCTTATTCTGTTATCTAAATAAATTTAAATGTTTATGACGTGCAGATAGCTATGGTATAATTGGGTTAAAATTTGTCAAATGGATAAAGGCAGGTTGTTCAGAAATGTTACCGAGCAGACTGTCATGATAGTAGAATCGATTATAGTGGATTTCATTGGATCTCTAGATCTCATCCATTACAGATCTACATGAATTCATCATAATTAAGCCCATTTTAATGACTTTTTTGTTGTTGAAGAATGTGTAGTTACGTATATTTAAGCAAATTCTAATGTGTTGCTGAATGGATGAAATTTACAGAGTCATATATGTCATGCTTAGATACAGTGTGTAGTACTGTGTACCTGCTTGTATGATACAGCACTTGCATACAATTGTGCTATCAAGGTTATGTGAGGTTTGCAAAAGTACACACTATGCATGTTATGCGCAGAACAAATACACATTTGCTAATATGTTGCCAAGTTTTGAAGGAAACTGGCTGGAAGGTAATTTTGGCATTCAAGGTAACTCTTAGGTATTTTTTCACTGGGCTGAAGGAAACTGTACACTGTTCCTAGTTTGCCACAGTTGACATTTTACCAAAGATGGATTAGTTTTGTTTCGATCTCATTGTTAACAGAGTTTCTATTTTGAAACTTCAGGCATTATTGCATGATCATCACAAGACTTGTGCTGCTTTTCATTCTGTTTATGCAGATTCGAGTGTTGGCCAAAGATGGCGGCATTCCACCTCGAACTGCAACAGTTGTGGCACGTGTGACAGTCAATCGAAATATGAATTCACCCATCTGGACTCAGCGCAATCCTAGTGTCACCATTGCAGAGACACAGGCTGAAGGTGCTGCATTCTACACAGTAGCAGCAACAGACAGTGACCTTATTGTAAGCAGCTGTTTGTGTATAATCTACTCGTATAAACACACAT
Organism: Metaphire vulgaris; assembly: GCA_018105865.1. NCBI lineage: Eukaryota > Metazoa > Annelida > Clitellata > Crassiclitellata > Megascolecidae > Metaphire > Metaphire vulgaris. The sequence goes on along the minus strand of CM030839.1, from coordinate 9,662,323 downwards.
GCGCACACGCATATATGTATGCCCAGGAATTTAGAATGGATTTAACTCTCTCGCCCCGTAAAGCCGCAAAAGGGGCTTTTGCTAGCGATACCAGTACCCGTAAGGCCTCTTTTGGGGTTTATGTGTCTTTTCTTAACCACCCTATCGGTAGCGACGGCGAATGGTCGTCCATTGTCTCTGTAGACAATGGATGACCTTTTGCCGTCGCTACATAGGCATTTGAAGCAGGTGACCGCCCATTTAATTGCTTTGGTGACCAGCCCAATAAACACTTTGAGCCAATTATTGACATTCCAGTGTCGAGGGATTTCCAATGCCCTTCGGCTAGAACCGTGAACCATTGTCTGGTCTGACAGGTGGGTGGGTCCTTCAGAAAGATTGTAAGGAATGCACATAATTTTCCCCAGGAGCTCAGGGAAAATATGCACAGGGAAGACAGGGGCGAGAGGGTTAATCATTTGTCTTCACTGCATCAGTTTGACTGACTTAAGTGCTGAAGATTTGTGCGATTAGACTTTATTTGAAAAATGTTGACCAGTAGATTAATATTTTCAGATTTAATAAATTTAGACATTTTTGAATGTTTCGACATATATTGCATACTTCCCATCTGTTATCAGTTTAAAACATAAAAATGTTGCTACACATTTAGTCTCATGATGGCTTAATGAGGTGATGATTATTGATAATAGGCCCCGAACAATGTGGTGACATACTATGCCACTGGAGATGCTACTGCCATTCAATACTTCCAAGTTGATGTGAAAACGGGAAACATCTCTGTCTTGCGATCTCTCCTTACTGACCCTAACTACAACAAGAATTATGCGGTATCATTTGAAATTTTGATTTGAATTTGCTCAACTTAATTGAATTCTGGAATTCTGTTATACCAGATGGTAATCACACAATGAATATTGGTTATTGAGTTTAATTATTTTAAGTTGGAACTCTGCTGCATTGTACTACGTGTCTGTAACTCTGTGTATGTGCATACGACACCCTTGTTTCCAGCAAATAAGCAAATTGAGTAAGTTGCATTAAATGAATAAATAGCCTGTTGGTCAGTCATACATGACTTTATTATTGATTCATTATATTGATTCATTACTGCTAAATAAATTAACAAGACATGCATTACATAGAGCCTTTATTAATAAATACCAAGTGTTTTTAAGCATCATATAAAATGTTTTGGAATTAATGGCACAACAGATGCATCAGCATCACCATTTTTGCTAGCAAGCTTGAATTGAAAAAACATTAAGATAAAAATAAATTCCAGATAAATTGATCAAGTGACTATATTGAATTACTATGCATGCAGATGCAATGCAATTAGATTATGGTCTGTCAAGTATTTTTTATTTGATATAACATTTTAATTTCTCGTCTTTTAATGCTGATCTTTATTCTTGGAACATTTTTAGCTCACGCTTGTGGCCAAAGACCTTGGAAATCCTTCAAGATCAAGTGACGAAACAACTTTGAACATTCGTTTAATTCGAAATGATAATGCACCAGTGTTTGGCAGCAAATTGTACACTGTTGCAATTCTGCAGAATTTTACTGTTGGGCAGACTGTGACATCTGTACAGGCTACAGATAATGATCCTGTGGTTTGTGATTCTTTTGATCAGTTTGTGTCTTTTGAATTGCTTGGATGAAATTGAGGGCTTCTGGATAAAGAATTTCAAATCTATTAGCCATTTTTAGATTTTCCTGACTTGATGTTAATAATACTTGATTATTATAGAATACTGAAATTGTGAGAATTAGGACAATTATTTAACTGTATTCAGCTTTGCTGGATTTAAAATTTACATTTTATATTGCTGAATACATTTCTGACTGTATTTTTTGTATGCTTTAGGATCAGTTTGGTTTGGTTAGTTACAAAATAATTGGAGATGATTCAGCACAGAACTTTTTTGGGATAAACTCAGCAACAGGCAGCATTAATTTAACATCCTCTGTTCTTGCAGACACCATCATCACCTACCAGGTATGCAACAGCACAGTGTTGCATAAATGTTTTTCACTTATTCATCTTGAGGTCAATTTAATCTCGAATTGTGTCGAAAAATGAATTTGTGCATTTGTAATAATGATTACGTTTGGCTTTCTTGACATTGTGCAACTGCTTCCCATCAGAACACTGAAGTTAAGCAATATCAGGTGTGGTTAGTACTTGAATGGGTGACCATCCCGGGATCTAGTCATGGTATTGTTGGCCAACCAAGCCGTTCATCGCTAAGACATTGATAAATTGGTAGCAGCACTAAGTTAAAGCATTATAGTAAGTGGGACTAGAAAAAGCAATGGCAAACTACTCTAGATTAATAGCTTAAGCCACCTGCGTTGCTGATTGCCTAGCACACGGAGATCCAAGCGGACCTATGCTTGTTTGAGTATGGGACTATCTTTGGTACCTTAATAATGATTAGATATAGACAAGCAAAATGAAAATCCAAGAAAAAAACATTAAGAAAAGCTTCGTGAACTGGTTTGCTTTTATTTTTGTTTTTGAATTGTTGCACATTTTCATTGTAACCCTTTTACTGGCTGTGATGCGCATATGCATCCATTTTACATTACATTACAAAAAATTACCAGTAAAGGGGTTAACAGCAGAGCTATTGCATTTCTTTCTAAATGTTTGAAACTTTTTTATATATGCAGTATATGTCAACTACATAGTTATGATTTGTGCATGCGTTGAGTGTAGTAATGTGGTAGTTATTCTACTAATATTCATGTTGGGCAAAGTGTTGGAAATGGTATATATTGCAGCTCTATTGTCTTAAACAATTGTTATTGTATTACGTTATGTGTGATGACTGTTGTATTGCTACAAAGGCTGTTTGATGTATCAGTGTTTAGGGTAATGTAATGGAAATGAGAATCTTTGTGATTACCGTAATTACTTTTAAACCATGAAAGAAAATTATTTGAGTGTAGCTATTGAGTGTAGCTATATTTATTTAAATTCTTAAACCTTGATTGATAAAATTGTTATGAGCATCCAAGTTGACATTTATGCACATATTTTGTGCAGATGAAAGACTTTAATATCTAATAGAAAAGTCTGCATTGAGCATAGTTTCAAAGCTTTGTGGTTTTTTACTTTGCTACTTGGTAATGAAGAGCTAGCTGTCTATTGTGCATTTTTTAATGTTTGTAAAGTAAAAATGTAAAATTTTGCTTCATGCAATAGCAGTTTTCTCTTTCTTTGAAGATTCGAATTCAAGCAGCAGACAATGGGTCACCTCCAAAAACAGACGTTGCGATTGTCAAAGTGAATGTTAACCGTAACATGGCAGCACCAGTGTTTGGACAGACTAACAGTGTAACCATTCCATACAATCAGCCAATTGGAATACCATTCGCAGTCCTCAATGCATCAGACAGTGATACTCGGGTAAGCCTTAATGACTTAATTTTGCCATTTACAGTACTGATGTATAATATATGAAATAATTTTGTACCCTTTTATATTCTTCTTATCATAGATTTTGTAATATTTGTTTGAATTAGGTTGAATTATGTACCTAGAAATGATATGATGATGATGGTAATGTATGCTATATTTATTTAAATTCTTAATGCTTTATTAATAAAAATTGTTGAGTATCTGAGTTAGCATTCATGTTCTTAATTTGTGCAGATGAAAGACTTGAATATGAACTGCATCTAATAGAAAAATGTGCAGCTTGTGCATGTTGAATGCCAGTTTATTGAATAATCTTGCATGCTAATTAAATTTATGGTATTGGACAAGTCAAATGCATGTAGATGAATGCAAAAACCTTTGATTTGGAGAGCCAAGATGCATTTGAGGTTAGCAATATTGCTTCAGTTTGGTGGATGCAAGCTGCAATCTGAGTTTTTTTATTATTCTTTTAAACACCAACTGAAGTGAATTCAGTTGGGCTATTGAATATATCTTTGATGATTTTTGGCTTTTAGGCTCCATACAACATCGTTCATTTTTTCCTTATTGGTGACCAAATGGCCCAAACATACTTTATGGTTGTTGAACTGACGGGAGAAGTTTTGTTACGTCGTGGCATTAGCGACAGTTCAAATAGCCAATACAAGGTAATATTCTTATATTTTAAATTCACTGTATCTGATATTTATGAATTGAGTTTAATAATATCTAATTGATACTGATATCATTTGTTTTTTTGAATTCCATTGTGCAAATGTAATAATAATAATAATAATAATAATAATAATAATAATAATATATTATTATTATTAATTTATTAATACAATGTGTATATACACATAATTAATCAATCATTCATAAAACTTCTTTAGCGCCATTATAGTAATGCATTTAGCCTCAGTTGATGGTCATTTTTTTATTATCACATATTAGCAAGAGAGGTCAATAAGGAGTAATTTATTATACAGTACTGGTAATGATGAATATGGGCTCTGTAGTGCACTATTGATAAAAACATTTTTTGTAATTGTTTTACTGTATTTGTGTCATGAGAGCAGAGGTAAGCTTCAGGTTCATCCATAACATTTTTAGAATAAATAATATATATATTCTAGCTGTTGAAGAGATGAGATTTAGAGCTGTAATTAAAATTGATATTGCATTTCTGTGTGTTCTTAAACACAGCTGATAGTTCAAGCAACGGATGGCGGTACACCTCCACTTGTAAGCCCTACCAATGCAGAGATGACTGTCTATGTGACAGGCAATCTCCATGTTCCCCAGTTCAGTGGGACACCTTATTCTGTGGCAATTAAGCGCAGTGCAGCTGCAGGATCGATCCTAATTGTGCTGCAGGCCACAGACCCTGATCCAGGCGTAAGTATAAGTATTGCCATAATGTATTCATCTTGCACGAAGCTTAGAAAAAATATTTGAGCTATTTACTGAAACAGAAGTGAAATATCCGGTAACTGGGTCTTGTTGAATATGCATTACTGTACATGTCATGCTGTGTATTATATTATTTTTGGGTAATGGTGAGTACCGGTACAAAGAATTTTTACAAAATAATGGGAAGTCATGGTTTTGAATATGACCACTGTCACTGCCTATTGACTCCGGACAAGCTGTTCATTCTATAATTGTCTGTGAGGAAATCAGTGACAACTCATTGCCATATGGTATATTGTCAAATGAAAATGCCATGAGGTAGATCATTCACCACCATCGTCATCATCATCATCGTCGTCACCCTGAACTGGTGACAAACTCGGCCAAAACACAAACTTGCAAACTTAATTATAGATTATGTATGAATGGCAGTGTGCCGTTGCCAGGGTGAATGCCAGATAGCAATAGGAAACTAATGTAGATTAATGTTGTAAGACATCCATAGTGCTGCTTTCCTTAAACTGTTAATCAGCACTTGCCCTGAAGTTCCTTTTCAAGTATGGGATGACCTTTGCCATAGGCAGAGCATTTTAATGTCACATTTCTTGAAATTTGATCATCTTGATTGTTATATTGGAAACCATTCAAAAGTAAGTTCAGTTACAGTGTTTTTGAAATCACAGTGTGTGCACCTTTTTACATTTTGTTACATAATTCTTCCAGCTATTTTTCTTTCATATTTGTTTGTCATTTGTTTACCTTGCAACAGTTTATTCAGAGTACAGCTTGACTTTCAGATTTTTGGTCAAGTGAGCTTTACAATTATTGGTGACGATTCAGCCCAGAATTATTTCGCAGTTGATCCTAAAAATGGAACACTGACATTAAAAAGTAGTGTCTCTGATGACACAGCGCTTGTCTACAGAGTAAGTAGCTTACTGCATTATATATATATATATATATATATTGTTTATAAGAATTGTAAAATTTGTAAAGGTTTATGCTTATTGGTTTGTATAATTGCATTCCAAGTTTTACATTATTCTTATCAGAACCTTGAATGATAGTTATAAGTGAGATAACCTGAAAATTGGAAGTTGACAATATTGATGGTCATTTAGCAATATTAATGGTAATAATATTTCAGAATTATTCATTTTTTGTTTCTTTTTCTTCCATAAAATGTTTTGTTTATTTTTGTCAGTTTTTGTGACATAAAAGCTAATTCAAGCATTGATGAAGAAAGCTTTTAATTTTTAGTGATTCTCGTTAATAATGAATTTACTGTAGGAGCTGCTTGCCATTGCTAATAATTACAGGTCAGAGTTCAGGCAGCTGATGGCGATTCTCCGCCGAAGTCTAGCGTTGCCGTAGTAACAGTGACTGTTGATCGCAACCTCTTTGCACCAACTTTTACCCAGCCATCGGCAGGCCAACAGTTCCGGGATGCTTTCAGAATCAAAGAAACAGAGTCTTTCCAGAAAGTTTTGTACAAAGTCATGGGACAAGACAATGACAATCAGGTATGAAAGTCCATGTATTTCATTTGTGGTCCTTTTGTCATAATATATTTTTTTTATTAGTGTATATAAAAACAATTCTTGTATTAAATGAGGCTATAAAAATGTGTTTAAAGGTATGTTTTTAGGCATTCTGATCTTGGTTTTAGTTTTACATAATTACCTTTACTGATTTAATGTTTCTTATTTTTGCAGTCACCCTTCAATTCGGTTTTCTATAGCCTCATAGGAAATGATGCAGCACTGAACTTCTTTACAATTGACATCCAGACAGGAGATATTCGTATCAGAGCCGCTTTAACAGAGGACTCGAGTCTCCTCGAAGTCTACATGGTGAGTGCATTGAATATGTATTCTGTTATGTTGCAGCAGAGCAGACATCGTGAAAGTTTTGTGGTCAATTAATGATTGAATTAGTTTATTGGTGAAATTTGGGTGAATCCTTTTAAAGTACGGATTCCTTTGATTGCCTTAGTAGTGTCCACTGTGACATTTATTACAAAGGTTTTGCAGAGAAAGGAATTCCAGAAGAAATTCTAATTTCTTTTAGATGAGGCTGTCTTTCACCAATTTAGAATGCTATCTGTTTCAACATTGAATATTGAACTGTGGCAGATAAAATTTGATACTTTGCAACACTGGAAGAGTAATAAAATGAAATCATATAAACAATCAGATTTGCTTTGAAGATGCAGCTTTATTATTGCACTGATGTGCTAAAGCAGATTTATATGATTCTGGTTAAATTGTCTTGTGGCTTTTATCACATTTTATAATAATTCTTGTTGCAGGCAAGATGTTGATGCTAAGGGTTAAATGCCATTTAGAATATCTAAAACATTGCATTTGTTGTTCTCATTGCTTGAACCTTGTGTCTAACTTTGTGTCTGCTGTAGCTTATAGTTCAATTATATGATGGAGGCTCACCACCAAAGTTCAGCAACACAACAGCAAATATAACAGCAAATGTTTTACGAAATAAGTTTGCTCCAAAATTCGCCAACAGTCCATACAATGCTACCATAAGACGAGATATTGGTAATGGAAATGGCGTTGTACAAGTCCGAGCTTACGATAATGATACTGATGTAAGTCTTTTTACATTTGCATCATGTTTTCTGCTAATGATCTGCATTATTTGTCAATCTTATTGATTCTTCTTTTTATGTTTTGAGGCAGGCTTAGAGTTATACATTGTATTGATATATTAAGACTTAAAGTTGCTTTAATAATAATTAGGGCTGTTAACGATTAAAATTTTCTTGATCGATTAATCGGAAATTTTTTTAATCGATTAATTTTCATTAAAATAATTACATATAGCTTTTTGCTTATCTCCTTATATTGTCTACTTTGCCATCTGCAGTTAGCTTAAAAACAAAACAAAAGTGCTTGCTCATCTCTCCCCGTAGGGCCTAAATGCTTAACTGCAGCATTGCTTTCATTACTCGCCATTGTTGTGTGAACAAAATAAATATAGCCTAGTAAGATAAGTAGGTATTCAAGTAAATATGTTACAAAAATATTAAAATTTAATCGATTAAAAATTTTAACGATTAATCGATTAATTAATTGTTAAAAACCGCAGCCCTAATGATGGTGGTGGTGGTGGTGGTGGTGGTGGTGGTGGTGGTGATGATGATGATGGTGATGGTGATGATGATGATGTGCTGACCTAGAAGTGTTAAATTGATTGTGAAGTTATTTTTGTTTTGTGTAGCCTGACTTCCAGAGAGTACAGTTTGAGATAATAGGAGATGAAGCAGCACCAAGCTTTTTCGGAATTGATCCAAGCACCGGCCTTATCACTGTGCAGAATGACTTGAACACTGTCATGAATTACCTTTTCACTGTAGGTTGTTAATTAGAAACAGTGTACTTAGGAAACAGGGAATTATACCAAATGTTTATAATTCGTTTATAATTTTAATGCATTTTTGCTAATTATGCAAATTTATAACTGAAGAATTAGGCATACTAGTTAGTCTTATATCTTAGGGCAGTTATGAGGTATGGGATGTTGTGACTTGTGTTTTGACATATGCTACGGTATTACCATGTCCATGCTTCAGTTGTTGACAGTAGTTTCTCTGTTGGCATTTGATGTATAGAATCTTAGAATAGATAGTTCTAGATGGAAAAACTGATGACTTTGAAAAGGGAATCCTTTTGAAGGATGGAGCATTAAAGTTAAAGTTATGTCTATGACATAACTTGTGATTTTGCATGTAATTGGTTGAGCAGAAATGCTAAAGATTTGAATTATATTTGCTGAAATCACATCTTACATATCTAGCCTGAACCTTTTCCCTTTTTAGTTACGTGTGAGAGCATTTGATGGTGGAGTTCCACCAAAAGACAATGTAACAACTGTCCAAGTCACTGTTAATCGGAATCTGTTTTGTCCAGCGTGGAGGAACGATAATGATTTTGTTGAGATTTTGGAGACTAGCGACGTTGCGTCACCAGTATTTACAGTTTCTGCTTCTGATGACGACACTCAGGTAACCAAGACCAGGGTATTTACTGTATTTAACTAGTCGGAATATCATGGATCAAGGATGGTGTTATTTTTCCATTAAAGGATAAAACTTGTAATTTGATGTCTTCCTTTTGTTCTGAGACTGTCTGCCAGTCTTGCCATTTAATTTTCACTACTAAGGACTTACTTTTGAGGGTCATCACCATCATGCATTCAATACAGGACACATGATGTGTTACTGTTGGGTTACAGTCCTGAGATCATGGTTCTTAAGAGAAATTGAAAAAATATTGTAACCTGCATCAATATTTGTTGTAAAATGCTTACTTATTTTTTCTGTAGGCTCCATACAATACTTTGTTTTATGCCATTGTTGGCAACACTCAGGCTGTTCAGTACTTCTTCATTGCTTCTAGTACTGGACAGATATTCCAGCGAATGGCAGTCCTCAATGATCCTGCTCTTACACTTGTATATAATGTAAGTGTATTATGATATCTGAAAATAACCTAAGTACAGTCTGAATATAGTAATGAGTTTATTTTGTCTAACTATCATCATTGCTCTACAAAACATGATTCAAATTTATGTAGTCACTTGTGCTGTTTGGCATTGCCAGGTGTGTTTTGCAAACATGCTGAATTATGTCAGCTGTCCAATGCTAGTACAGCTCTTGGCTAACGTGCTTTCTCTTTTATTGGACCCAGACTCTGTGAAATTCGTTTCCGGTGGTGCAAGTTTGCTGAACTTGGTGCCTCTCAGCCTTCAGATTTCACCTTAAAATCTGCTGCTTTTTGTCTTTCATAGCATCCTTAGCTGGAATAGACAACTTTTATTACTATAGAGATGTGAGATTTCAAATTACTTATTTGGTCATAGCTGAGGTTGTGCCTATGTGCCATGATGCAGTAGATCTAATTTTTAAGATTTCAGCTATGCAAGAAAAGTAAGTATAGCATTCTATTTATTCAGTTTATTCTCAAGAACCTTATAAAGCAGAGCCTTTTAGTCAGGCCTATGGTTCACAGTGATCAGTGGTCTAATCATTCAGTGCATTCTTACTACCAATTTTATTTACCCGTACTCAATAACTTAGAATAAGGAAAAATAAGTACATTTTTGCTCTTTAATAGGAAACTGGAATTTGTTTAAATGTTTGCACTATACTGTCTGCTGTTGTTGAACGAAGGTTACTACCTCTGTTCGAGATGGTGCGATTCTTGGTCCTTGTTATGCACCTGAAAACTTTACACTTCAAGTTCGTGTCTTCCGTAACCTCTTTGCTCCGGTCTTCAGCAGTAATGGGTCATACAGCGTACGTATTCGAGAAGACATTAATGTAGGCAGTGGCATTGGAGTTACTGTCTCTGCAAATGATGCTGATGCCAGGGTAAGATTTTTCATAATTGTCTCTTTTGCTGTTAGAAAATCAAACTAATTTTTCATTGTGAATGTATTTTATTTCTCAAAATTCCATTGCATTGGTTAAATACAGTCCACCTTTGATATAATGCACTAGTCAAAAGACAAACTTTGAATGACCATGTTAAAATGGAGCATGTTAGAATGAAACCACTTAACCCATGAATATCCAAAGATCACTTTATATTGAGGGAATTTACCTTAAAACACATTTGAATAAATAAACAAGGGTGAATTTCCCTTTGGCAATAGACTGGGAAATTAAAATAAATAATCAAACAATAGAAATAGTACCTAAATTCTTCAACCTAGGCAGCATGTTAACTTGGAACAACAACTGCTCAGTAGAAATAAATACAAGGATTGCAGAGGGTAGAGATGTAATGACACAGTTTAACAAAATATGGAAAAGCAGAGACATTAGCCACAAAACAAAGCTTGGAATCATAAACATCTGCATCTTCAGTATCACTTTTTATGCCTTGGAAACATGGACAATATGAAAAAAGACTACCGGTATACAAAAATAATGGTGTTATAATGATTTTCGTGTTATATTAATGTGCATTATTTAGAAGGTGGACTGCACCAAACAGTTGACTAAGTGCACAAAGGCTGTAAACTGGAATACCAGAGACTAAATTAGGCCGGTATTTGTTAGATAACAACATATTTTAGTATATAGTTAAGTTGATCACTGATTGTGATGTTGTGATGTAATAATGTGCAGTTGCAAATTTTGTAGTTGTGTCAAACAGAGAACACATGTTTGAATTTAATGTGGTATATATGTCTCTGTGAGGAATGTGCTGACAACCTCTTTTGCATCAAGTTTGAAAAATCTGGCCAATATATAAAGAGAGCTCTTGTTTGAACTTTGAACTATTTTCTTCCTCGGGCAATACAGAATATAGTTAACAGGGTCAGTTGGGGTCTTCAGGGTTTGCATCCCTTCCAAGAAGTTGCATGTTATCAAGACCTTAGATACTAATAGATAGAGTAGGCATCTGGCCAAATTTAGCTACAATAATTTTTTACCTTCTGACCTGACCTGGATGATAGTCAGTAGTGGAATCAATAATGGTGATGTAAATGGTATTTGTGGTCTCCATAAGGCAGTGAAATGCTGTGTGTGTGTGTGTGTGTGTGTGTGTGTACATGTGTATGTGCATGTTAGTATGTGATTGTAAGATGATGTGTCACTGTTAATAGCAAAGCAAAATTCACTTACATAGTTGACAGTTGCTGTGTCCAGTTACGTTTATTGTGGAATAGAATGCTGCTTTTTTAGGCTCCATTTAATCAGTTCAAATATGCAGTTGTTGGCGACAGCAGTGCACCGGCTTTCTTTGGTGTTAATGATCGTGGAGAAATTCAAGTCACAAATTCCCTGAAACAGGACAGAGATTCTCGATACTCTGTAAGTGTGCGGTTACTGAATAAAGATTCTAGCGTTTGGATTATTATCTTTGTTTTTGTTGTTGATGTGTTATAAATCCAATTCTGCTTCATTTATACAAGAGGTTACGCCATCACTGCTGATTATCCTGTCTAGCATTAGTGGAATAATTCAGTTAAAATACTCCATAATTATATAACTGTTTAGTTGAAAGTGGTTGCATATGATGGTGGAACTCCATCGAAGAACTCCACTGCAACTGTTGCCATAACAGTGGACCGTAACCTGTTTGCCCCAGTGTTCAGTCCAGATAGATATGAAACAACGATTCTTGAAACTGCATCGCCTGGTGACTCCATTGTAACCGTACTAGCAACTGACCAAGATACCAGTGTACGTTTTTCCTTTTTCTTGAGAATCTTTGTATTTGCTGTAATTGTGTTTTTGCTTTTTAGCAATTGGTTAAGTGACATTTTAATGTATTTCGTCATTAATTTAATTTTTGTAATGGAGTGAATCAGTTTGTTTTAACAACACATATAATATTATTGATCTGCTGAAGGACTTAATGTCATTCTTAATATCATTCTTGAAATTTTTATGGCTTCAATGGTGAAAAACTGACTCAAAATACCATTTGTGATTACTAGAGTATCTCAACCTCCCTTAAAATCATGGATGACATGTAATGTATTAATAAGAGTGTTTATAGGCCATTATATAAGTGGTCATGCTATGTTCTATGAGGCCAGAAGAAAGTATTCTGCTAAGGTGAAAAATATTTCATGGATAGGCTGGTCTGAATATTTGTTGGAGAAGTTGATTCATGATACAATTCTGTAGGAATTTTGTTGACAGAATGAAGTTTAAAATAATCCTGTGATACATTAGGGTGATCAGACATTACGTGAGATGATGACTATTTTGAAATATCAATGAATGATGAAGATCATGAGTCTTTCCATTTAGAAGTTTTGGGTTTAAGTCTTTAGCTTATTAGCTGTGGACATTGTGTTGCTTCTTAGGCATCTCTCAGGAAATCAATGGAATATAGTCGTCTCGTAAATTTACAAGTGACTTAAAGCTGATGAATTCTGCTTTGTTTATGACCTTGCCTAATCGCAATGACCTTGGTTTATGACTTTGCCTAATCGCAATAATCGCATTCTATTGCTTGTATTATCATCATGTCTGATTGAGAAGCTAATGTAATTTAGCTATTAAAAAATGTTTCATGTCAGTTTGCTATTTTTTTAACAATTCTGTGTGCAGAATTTAGTAGGATCCTGTTCTTTTTGTTAATAGCCTCCTCAAAATTTGATTGTGTTCTCATTTGCAAATGATGTTGGAGATGACAAAAACTATTTTCTTATTAATCGTGACACTGGAGAGATCACTCTGAGAAGATCTCTTCTCAATGACACAAAATCGATGTACCAGGTGATTTTGATTGTCTGGAGTTGTATTATATTAGATTAACATTACATTTATTTGCCAAGAAATAAATATTTAACTACAAATTATCAACAGCTAATTTCTCATATATCTGTACTTGAAAGCGTCATGATTCTGTTTGAAACCATGAGTGTTTCACTTGAGTTTCATGCTATTTTGCCTCAGAATTTCCAATATTGACTCAAATTTCAGATTATCTTTGTGACCTTCATTGGCTTCTTGTCCATCACAGATACAATAAAAATACAATAAAAACTATGTATGCTGATGTTTTGTGCACGGCATGATCTTTGTCCGACCTACCTGACCATTGACCAATCTGCTCCAACAAACATCAGCTGCCAGCGGTAGACCTGGCATAAGATCTGCCTCTATCAGCCATAAGCCTAATCTCTGGACAATTATGGAACAACGAGCTTTCTCGTACGCTGGACCCGATGCTTGGAACGCCCTTCTACTAGCACTACAGAATCTAAAGTCACCTGTTGCTTTCTGCAAGCAGTTGAAGACCCATCTCTTTAACTGTTCTTATAATTATTGACATAGGAATGTACTTGTTAACATCTATTGAACAGGCACAATATAAGTGACTAGTTGATTGATTGATTGATTTATTTGATTGATTGCATATTATACATTTAGACCACTACTGAAACTGGGGTACATGGATGTTATGTTCCCATATGCACATATGAATATTATAGATTTGTTGCTGCCCTTGTGCAGGACTACGTAGAGTATATATAAGAACATTGAGAACAAATAGAGTATATATGAAAGTACATAGGAGTACATGAAATATATATGAAAATTTGAAAATATATATGAGTATACTTTATGCGGGCTTTTGTATTTGCTGATTAGTCTTTTTGTATGAATGTTTATTGGAATTTGTTGTAGTTTCGAGTCAATGCATCAGATCTTGGCACAATTCCAAAAGCAGCTGATAGTGCTGCTACAGTCACTGTCAATGTCAGACGAAATGCAAATGCTCCAGTGATCAACAACCTTCCAACGACCATTAATATCAATGAGACACTTACTTCTGGTAGTTCTGTATTTAGGGTTGATTCAAGAGATGATGATGGCATGGCTCCATTTAATACTTTACGGTACTCCATCACAGGAGATGACAATGCTCCTCAGTATTTCACTATTGATGCAAAAGGAAATGTAAGCATTCAGAATAAATTATCCGATGCTCCTGGTGATGAGGTCTTGTATCGGGTAAGTCTTTGAAAATTCTCTCCAATAGATGCTTAGATGCTAAGGTAATATCTATTAAGACACAGGTGTTAATATTGAATCAGAAACTGCAAACAATTTCATTGTATACAGTTAGCAACTTTAATAGAATTTATAATTAGTGGGTTTAAGTGCAATATTAAACAAGTTTGATTATATAATTTGATGATTATTTTTAATCTACTTATTTTGACTGTCTGTAACTTAGGTACGCATCGTTGTACAAGATGGCGGAGTTCCTCCGAAACAGGCTGTTTCCGTGTTGTCTGTTAATGTACTGCGGAATTTTTTTGCTCCGGTGTTTGATGCAAGAAATTATTCTGCAACCATTTCTGAAACTCTCAGTATAGGTTCTCCAATTTTGACCATTCGAGCAACAGACCGTGACAGCAAAGTAAAAGAATATTTCTATTATAAATTATTGTTGTAATTAAATTCGGTATTGACTCCTTGAAATTGGTTTATATTGCTTTGTTATAAAAAAGATAATTGTTTCCTGTAAATAATTGTTATGCCATTTGATTTTTTTAAAATTGCTTAATTGAAATGCCATCTCTGTAGTTTGTTGCATTTAGCAGTTTTACATGTGACAATTTTTAACATTAAGTACAGTTTCTAGATTAATGTCAGGCATTTGAAAGAAAACTAACAAGTTGAATGTGACTCAATTTATAGTCATTTGCTTTGTTACAGAAATTTTGACATTTTATGGAGCTTGATTTACTGTATGTCACTTCTTTATGGCAATTTGTAAATATAATCGGAATGTTTGGATACTAAGTAAATAAGTAAGTAGAATCTTGTTAATTTCTATAGCACTTTCAAAAGTAGCACTGCAGTAGCTCCTTATTCCTAGGCACTTATTCTTAGTATTAAGTAGCTGTTGCCAAAGGTGTGGGTCATTCATGAGTAGGTATCGCAAGGTTGAGGAAGTGGTGGGCAGACATGCAGCGTAGTGAAAATGGGAAAATGATCAGATGGACAGTAACTAACTGCTGAACTTGGAGATACTGATGAAGAGGATAAGGTAATTAATAGGTCTAATGTGTGGCCAAAAGTGTGAGTTGGAAAACAGATGTGTGTTGTATAAGGTTTGCCTGTGTTTGGAGTTGTGTGAATTGAGTAGAATTTGGGTAATTGTTTTTATTAACATGTATGCTGAAATCTGCAGTTATCAAGAATTCATGTGGCATTGTTGTTGCCCACCTAGGAAGGTATTGAATTCACCAAGGAATTTTCCAAAAGAGGTTGAATATTCTGATGATGTTGGGGTGTGGTAAATGTTGAAAATGGTTAATTTTGTTTAAGGGAGTTTTAGAGTGACTGATGAGCATTCAAATTATAAAAAATGTGTTGATGAGTGAGTTATTTGAAGGTGATCGCAGATAAGAAAAGCTGTGCCTCCATCAAGATTGCAAGAAGAGTTGTTAGATTTGGATATTCTAGGACAGGGTTTCTCAAACGTTTTGGAACTGTGTGACCCACTTCAGCAGCTTTGTAACATGCCGTGACCCTTCAAACTTATTGTCGGCTAAAATTGAATAAAACACTATTCCTTTTAATATAAGCCATGCACGGAGGATTGCAGGCATATAGATTGCAGGCATATAGATAGGCAGGCTTAAGCCTACTTGCAACTTTCAAGGCTTGTGACATTGTGGTTTTGGTTAGAAAATGACTCTTTTGAATCTAATTTCGCGCTACCCTGAGACCCATTAGACTGAGCGCTACAACCCACTTTTGGGTTGCGACTCGCAGTTTGGGAAACACGGTTCTAGGAAAGCTCATCAAGGTGAAGCCAGATGAAGTAGCTTCTACTATTGAGATGCAGTTGTAGACGATGCCACCCAAGTTTCAGTCAATGCGATTACGTCAGTTGTTGAGTGAAGTGTGTGCTTCGAAAACAGGGAGTCAAATCATGAGTATGCTATTACATGTAGTGAATGTGTATGCTTAGGGTTCATGAGCATTCTAACATTGAGGATGCAGAGTGTTTTGTGTGATTGAATGGGTCTTGGGTTTGGATGAATGTCATCTGAAAGAACAAGCAGAATCCTAATAATATCTGCACTACTCTGTTTTAGCCTCCTAGCAATCTTGTGTCATTTACATTGGATGATCCTTTCTTTGCAATCAGCCGAGATGGCATCCTGTCTTTGAAACAGTCACTTCTTGGTGATGGCAATGAATTGTACCAGGTTGGTGTTCAGCAGTTTCATTTATGTCTGTTGTGGTTTAATAAAAGTCATATTATTGTGTTAGCCAATAAGCCACCTGAATGTTCTAGAACTTGGTCATAATGAACAGAAGATGTTTTTAAGGTGGCTTCATCTTGGAACAGCTGCTTGACGTATTTTGAAGTTAACAAATTGACATCATGACTGTTTTGTTGCATTTATTTTTTATAAATTTAATTAACTCACTGTATATGTGCAGCGACATTCACGGTTTTCTGTGGCACATTATTTAGCTTATGGTGTTCGCTGTTGACCAAGGGATTCCATCTCTAACAACAGGACCTGCAGTCATAGCAGTAAAAGTTCAGCGCAACAAATTTGCTCCAGTGTTTCAGCCAAGCCAATATGCAGTCATCATACGAGAAGACATTAACATTGGCAGTAGCGTCATTGCTGTAAATGCCACTGACAAAGATACCATTGTAAGTGATTTTGGATAATTGATTTCTTTTTGAAACTATTATTGCCTCCATCATAAAGAACCTGGAACCCTGTTTTATGATAAATTGATGAAATAATTTTAAAAAATTGATCTTGGGTTTATATTCTTGATAGGATCCATTCAACAAGATTACATTTGATATCATTGGAGATGATTCTGCTCAGAGTTATTTCCAAATTGATCAGAACAGTGGCATTCTCAATGTCATTGACAACTTGGCCAATGATGGAACTAGAATCTACAGTGTGAGTTATGAAATTTATTTTTACTCGAGTTATTTTCAAGAACTAAATCTTCTAACTTCAATATGAGTTGTTACAAAATATTTGCTTCTGCAGTCTTATGTCATTGTATTACACTGTATTGTTTCAACTAGTCATCTGTTTTATCATTAGGCATTTGCTTTTGTCAAACTCTTTGTTTATTTTAATGAAATTTTCCAAACTGAAAAGTGTAATTGAGGAGTTTAGCTTCTAATTGACATCATTTGAACTTAAATTTGCTGAGACAAATGGTGTTTTATTTGATTTATTTTCAATCATGCTTTGACGCTACCATTTGTGCAATGGTACTGTTGGATTATGACGGCTGTAAAGGCTGCGAATTTTACTGACAGGTCCGCGTCCGTGCTTCTGACGGTGGAACTCCACCAAAGTCGAATTCTGCAGTGGTTCAGGTCACCGTGAACAGAAACCTTAACAAGCCAGTTGTTGCACCTCAGGGAGATCCTGTACGAATTCTTGAGACGCAACCGATGGGATCTGTAATTGCCACAGTGAATGCAAATGATGCAGACAGAAGAGTATGTCACTGAATGCTTCTCATTATCGGTCTAATTTATTTGATGAGTTGGTAGAAATTATACTTCTGACTGGGTAAGATGATGATTATAATTGTGAGAATACCATCATTGATGGATGCTATAAAGAGGAAAAAGATGACAATGACAATAATAATATGATGCATTTTATTGATGATAAAGATGCAAGGAGCAAAGTTGCATGCAATTACGATAATATTTCTTAGGCTATAATGTTTTGAAGTAAATTAATGTTCTAGCAATTATCGTATATATGTGTGTGTGTGTGTGTGTGTATATATATATATATATATATATATATATATATATATTATATATTGTATATACCACCAGATAATCTTATTACCTATTTTTTGGCTGGTAACGATCGAGCTAAAAACTACTTCATGGTCAATGCACAGAATGGCCAAGTATCTGTTTACTCATCATTAATTCCTGATAAAACTGTCTCTTCTTATACGGTGCGTACTCGTTGACAATTTTATTTTCATTTGTTATTCTATCGGTGTTTGAGCCTATATTGATTAGCACTAAGGAGATGTTTTTAATATGTTTTTGCATATATGTATAATATGAGATTGACGGAGTTTTATTTTGAGCTTTCAGGCTCATGAGACAGTCTGTAGTGCGGATAGATGCTGTTAAAAGTATTCCAAGGATGGGAACCAGGCTCTGTGGGATTATATTTGTTAGTAATATGCAGTATACAAAGTATAATGTATTTCATTGGACTAAACTGAAGTAAGGTTTTCCCATCCCTGGATTCGAGTGTTGGGGCTGGTGCTAATCTCCGGTCTCTGATGCATACAGCTTTACTTCACAGCAGGCGCTGCTCCTCAAATTGATGTTACAACCGCTCTCTAGCAAGTAAGGCTGAGTCAAGTAAGGTTTAGGGGCTCCTACAGGGCTTGAACCTGTTCTGTCAGTGTGCCTGCCCAGCATGTAACCACTAAGCTGATAGCAAGTTGGAATATGATTCCTTTATGTATGTCTAATATCACACTCTTGCAATTTCAAGCGTTCCTTGAATATGACTTAATTGAATCAGATTGTTAATGTTTGCTGAATTTTATGTAAAGATGAACTCAAGTATTCCTTTTGTTTGACACAGAGTTGAGTCAAGTGACTACTTGTCTTATGTAAGCTTTGACAATTGATTTGGTAGGTTCTTGTCTCTGCAATGGACCAAGGAACCCCAAGACAGACAGCTGACACTACAGCAACAGTCACAGTCAATGTTGACCGTAACTTATATGCCCCTGTCTTCATAAATCCTGCTAGCTATGTGGTGACAATCAATGAAAACCTTGCTGGTGGAAGCAACGTGATTCAAATTTCAACAAAAGACAACGACACAGTGGTTAGGCTTTCATATTTAAAATAATAATTATGTTGCCATGCTTGTTGTCATTTAAATCAGTAAGTATGTAAGAAAATTCTAATTTATTTGTAAATGGTGAAATGTAGTGGTCAATTAAGACTACTTTCGAACCAGCCAATTATATCGCCATGCCTTGCTTACTCTAAGCTGGCAGAGATGATAGAAGCAACTGCGACAAAGTGAATTAATATGATCCATAAAGGTTAACTCAGAGTCAAGAATTGTACCAAGATCACGGACAGAAGAGGAGAAAGAGAGGTCAGGGTAGGCAGACTGCACAGACAGATGATAAATTTTTGATATCTGTGCACACTTATTGTTTGTGTTTGACTGCAAATAGCCATGTATGGTATCTAAAGCAACAAGTGCTTAAGTTCTTGTTATTGCCTCTTTTTTGTTCTCCGATTCTTCTACCTTCCTCTACTCCTCTCCAATCCTCTGAAATACCATACATTAAAGAAATGATCATTGACTTTAAAAGTTCTCTTTGTTGGGACTGCCAGTCAAAAGTATTGAAACTGCTCCAACTATTCTGCTGAAAAAGCTTGAATCTTGTGGTGAAACTTCTGGTATAGATGATATACTGTACATTCCAGATATAAAGTTACTTATATATACAACATAAGTGCATGCAGTAGTGGAATTGCAAATCTTCTATTTTGTAAACATTTGGCGGTCATGATACATTGAAGGTGTGTTTGTTTTGCAGTCGCCATTTTCAGATGTAAATCTTCAGGCGATAGGAGATGGGGCTGCAACATCATTCTTTCAGGTCAATGGACAAGGTCAAGTAACATTGAAGACTCAAGCAGCTCTCACAACAGACAATGAAACTGAATACTTTGTGAGTAGCACTTTCGTTCTATCACAAGACCAATATATAAATCTAATCTGCAGCATTATAAATATATATGTGTATTTTATATGCCAATGTATAAATCTACAGCATCTGCAGCAGAAGTCGACAGCTGTCTGATAACAGCCACAATTATTTGTGAATGAGACGTGGCAATGGTAGATGAATAGAATACCCGTAATACTGTGTTATCTGCTTGGACTCACCTTCCGGATGAGTATATATATATATATATATATATATATATATATATATATATATATATATACACACACACACACATATATATATATATATATATCCAAGCAGGTAGCACTCTATTACTGATATTCCATTCATCTACCATTGCCACGTCTCATTCACAAATAATTGTGGCTGTTATCAGAGAGCTGTCGACTTCTGCTGCAGATGCTGTAGATTTATACATTGGCATATAATGATATAAAATACACATATATACTTGGACTCACCTTCCAGATGCATGCTGCTTGACCCTTGACCTACAACGACAGTCAAGCTTTCTGTCGTGATTTCTATGTGCATTGGGGATCAACCCTTCATCTGTTTCTAATTTGTCAACGGCCTTCCTAAGTTATTCATGATTTTCACCACACATCTACGTTTTGTGCTTGATTTTATAGCTGTCACTTTGACGCTATTCTTTTAATTTTACATTCTGACAAAATTTGTTAGTAACGTTGGCATTTGGTGTGCTTTATTGTTTGAAACCTGCTAATTTTATTTTTTTAGTTGAGAATTTTGGCTCAGGATGGAGGCACTCCGCCACTGTCTAGCACTGCAGTTGTTCAGATAATTGTCACACGCAACCTTTTTGCACCTTCCTTCCAAAGCAAGGATG
Source organism: Metaphire vulgaris (assembly GCA_018105865.1). Classification (NCBI taxonomy): domain Eukaryota; kingdom Metazoa; phylum Annelida; class Clitellata; order Crassiclitellata; family Megascolecidae; genus Metaphire; species Metaphire vulgaris. The sequence continues at coordinate 9,641,359 of CM030839.1, read as the reverse complement.
TACAAGTTACTATTAAGGACAACAGTGCACCTGGACTGAACATCACCAGGCTAGTCGCTGTTGACAATGACCGCTCTGTAAGTCACAGTTTTCATAAACTACTTAAATATGGAAGCAGATGAATGTAACTGAATATTAGTTAGAGTGGCGAGTTTTCTTCTTGGCCTAACTGCATAACTGATGTCATAATGATAATGCTGGACCAGAAGATGTTGAACATTCTCCACGTGAAATACAGAAAACTGGCAAGGAACTTTAAATTCGACACTACTAATATTTATTGTTGGGAATGTTGTTTGTAAATGTCTCAAAATGTATACCTTTGTTTAAAAAACTGATTCTAGTAATACAGGTCAATAGTCAGAACAATGTACAGCCCATATCAGTAAAGATTTTCATGCCCTAAGCATTTATAGTTGTAGACTACCCTAATGTATGGTTATAGTAGTTTTTACATGCATGTGTCTTTGTTTAGCCTCCAAACAATCAATTTGACTTTGAGCTGGTCAGGTGAAGACAATGCACAAAAGTATTTCTTTGTTGATCCTGACAATGGTGATGTTCTGCTACGAGAGTCTGTTCTTAATACAACAACAAGTGCATTTAGAGCAAGTTGATGTTTACTCAATTATTTAATTCTACGTACTTGGTTTTCCATAAATTAATGCTTGAAATTTATGATAGAGTTACTTCAGTTGATTAAAGTGGGGCTTTGTCGTGGTCTGTAATTTGAAAAGAGGTAAAGGCAGGTCTTTTTTCTAGGAAAAAAGGTTTGGGAACTCATCCTTTTTTTGCTCATCAACAAAAGCAGGTGTGGGAATGCCGTACCTGTACATTCCCAAATGCATTAGTACATATCCATAATTATATATACAATCTAGCAAAAGAGGTGTGGGAATGCCATTCCCATGCATTCCCACTGAAAAAAGCCTTGGGTAAAGGTAAAACTAGATCCCATACTAAAGTTTGCAGGTTGGGTCCAGTGCCTATCTTCAGTCTAGACAATCTGTGATGTAGGTGGTATAATTAATCTGGGGTAGGTTTCCATTACTTTCCCCAAGACCAACATTTTACCTCACAGCTTAGTGCTGCTCCTCATTGTTACCACTACCCTCTAGTCCCTCTAGTGAGCTAAGTCGACCTTAGGGCTCCGGTGGAACTTGATTCTATTCTGTCAGCATGTCTCTCTGGCATGTAACCACTCTACCATACATTAATTATATGCTTTTTACTTGCTGTCAAGGAATTAGTTAATTTCAAGACTTGTCTACTGGTTAATGAATTGTCGCATATAGCATGGAAATTATTTCACTCATCATATCCCTGTAGTGTAATACAAGGTGGACTTGCTTTAGGGCAGAGAGCACATCATCAGTATTCATTATATTTCATGCTACACACACATGCACACACACACACATCTTGAGCTATATCTTTCCTTATCTTTCCTTTCTTTGACATGCATAAAATCTGCCTGAAACTTGTCGGATTTCTGTCTGCAGCTTCATGTATTGGTTCGTGACCATGGAACACCGCAGAAATCTGACGACACATATGTCACGGTCACAATCCAGAGAGATCAAGGTCTTCTACAGTTTTCTTCTCAAAACTACACTGTAACAATTCCAGAGACTCAAGCCATTAATTCAGTCATCACACGAGTTGTTACAGCTCCATCGGTAAGATATCTCAGATAGTCTTTTTTTATTGAATTATCAGTTACAAGCTGCTTGTTGACTGGACAGATTAAGCGTAAAGCAACAATAATAAATAAACTGAAACTGAACGTTCATTATTGAAACAGACATACTACCGGTACTTAAACAAAACACAAATTAGTGACATAAAAAATGAAACCTAAATTTCAATAAAATATATATTAAATTAATTAAATATTGATAGTAAAACATAGATCAGAATCAGAATCAGAATCAGTTTATTTTCTTCTCCACATCATACATGAACACTTTAGTACCCAGTAGCAATTACTAGTACTGTAGTATAACAGAAGTCTATATAATTTGATTAGGTAGTCATATCAAATCAGTTATAAGTATATAAGACAACTGAAATTCAGATTAAGCAATAATAATTTGAAAATTACCACTGCAACCTTAATTAGATGCAAATCTAGTGTTAAGAAAAAAAAATCGGTTGATCGAAGGGCAAAGCCGTGTGATCAACCAAGTACATTCAGAGTATTGGTTAAAATCATATTGGCTTTTTTGGATAATATCAATATATCAGTTAAGAAGCTACCATACCACAGACTGTTATGTGTTACTGTCATATATCATCAGTAGAAGAACAAGCAGATAAATATAATACTGAAAACAGTGTCACTATTGAAAAGATCTTCAGACTGACCTAATTGGTGTTGGATAGTTAAATAAAACCTTCTTAAAATGGTAATGACATAAGTTTTTAGGTCACCTCGTTTCAAAGTCTAGGTCCTATAAAATTATAAATTTCCTTTTTATTAATTAAAAGGGAATGAATAGATTGTTTGAATTCCTGAGGTTGCATACAACCATAGATAAGATAAAACGTAGACCAAGGATAATTAGAATAACAGCAGTAATTAATTGAAATGTAGAATGTTTGGCTGATGCCATAGGTTGACAACCAGAAATGTGACATATTATTTGTAAGCTCAAGTTTATATTTTTATATGAGAGTGGTGTTCATTGGTGAGTGTATTTTCAAAATATAGATTGGAAATTGTCCCTCTAATTTTTATGTTAACTTTTCTGCTCGGTGTTTAATGTAGTTCTTTACTTTTGCTTATGTGTCTTGCCTCATTTCACTGTTAATGATACTAGTTGTAATGTAGTTTTCTTTGTTATGTTTATTTATAGGATAATGTCAAATTCAGTATACTGAACACAGATGCTGTGGCTCAATATTTTGCAATAAATCAGAATACCGGTGACATCAGCATTAAGCAATCTCTCAAGAATGACCCTCTTAGGTCGTTCTCCTATTTGGTAAGTGTGTGAATAATTGATTAAGTGAGTAAGTAAGACAAAATTTCTATGGCACTGCCCAAAAGCTGTAGTTTGGTTATAAAATGGGATTACAGCTACTCCTGGAAGGTGGTATATTTGAGTTTTATTTTATTCATCTTTGTTGCACGCTGCATGATTTCTTATGATTCAACCACTCAGATGCTTTTATATGCTGGTCAATTCTATGCTTTTGTGGTTGATGATGAGCACAACACAATGTAGATGTAGATCATGTAGTACTGCGACGTCTACACCCCCCCTTCAGAGAGAATCATAAAATAAATCAGTAAATAAGTACGGTACTATGCGGTGGTATGCCGCAGTACTAGTAGTAAACTTCTATAGCTCCATTGTAGTAGTACTTCAGCACCAGCCGATGGTTGCTGCAGTAAAAAAATCATAGTTGTGTTCCTGTCAATGATGATTCGAGGTTTAAATCCAGAGGTCAGTTTGTACTTTCAGATTCCGGCTAAGGAGTTAATGCAATCAGGAATAGATGTGTTTTTAGTCTAGACCTAAAGGTAGTAAGACATTCAGTCTGGTGGACCTGTGCCGGCAGAGAATTCCAAAGTCTGGGTCCGGCAACGGAAAGGGCATGTTTCCCAGTAGTGGTCTTGCAATAAGGTTTGTAAAGAGTAGGAGCATCAGATGACCTAGTTGAGTGTTTGTTGTCTTGAGCAGTGAATAATGATCAGAGATACATTGGTTGATTTGTGTGGAGCGTCTTGTGCACAATGAGACTTATCTTGAATTTGATCCTTTGTTTGACAGACAGGGAATGAAGTGATTTTAGAATTGGTGTGATGTGCTCATATTTGGCAGTTCCAGTGATAGCTCTGGCTAATGAATTTTGAATTCTTTGCAGGCAGTTTAGGTTTTACCTAGAAATCCCAGTATGCAGTGAATTACAGTAGTCGAGACAACTCACTATCAAGGCATTGGCCAGAGAAACAAGTACAGAGGAAGGGATGAAGGTGTCTGATCCTCCTTGTTATGGTGAGCGGAATGGCAGACGAAATCGATGTGTTCTGAGAATGAGAGGTGATTATCAAACATTATACCAAGATTGCAAGCAGAATAAGAAGGACAAATCAGTGAAGTGCCAACAGAGGGACATGCTGATGACAAGTCGATCTTCTTTAGCTGAGGCAGTGCTCCTACTAGCAGAAATGGTTTTTCCTGGATTTAGGAGGAGTTTGTTTTTAGTCACCCAAGTGTGAACTGAAACCAAAATGCTCGACAGACGTTCCAGAGGTGGTGAGGTAGATGGTTGGTCGAGGCTCAAGAAAATTTGAGTATCATCCGCGTACAAATGATAAGCGGCATTTTGCATGGTGAGAAGATGACTGAGAGGGGCAGTGTAGAGTGTAAAAAGAAGAGGTCCTAGAACAAGCCTTGTGGAACACCATAATCAAGTTTTCTAGATTCAGACATGCAGCTCTTGGCATACACCAATTGCGTACGATTTTGAAGGTAAGACTTGAACCAATTTAGTGCATCACCAGTAATGCCGAACCAGTTTTCAAGCCAGTGAATGAGTACCGAGATGTTTATTAGGTCTTAAGTTACTCTACACAAGCAACTTTAGATCCAAACTATTTCTAATTTCTTGTTATAGATACGTCTGCAGGCAAGTCGTCAATTTGAAGTGACAGTTCAGTTTGCCTATGCTCTTGTGAGCGTGTCAGTGACTAGAAATGCAAATGCTCCTGAATTTTCACAAACTGAATACCTTGTGGATAGTCTTTTGGAGAAGACACCTGTTGGCACCAACATTATCAACGTTACTGCCACAGACAGTGATCAGGTAAAGTTGGACATATTTAGTTGTGCTTTCTATGCAGTTGCTTATTTGCTGGCTATTGATGATATGTCACTTCAGGTAGAAGATATCAAGGTAGTTTCAGTATTTAAAACATTACAAGTTAAAATTCTTAGTGAGTATTTGAACTTTAAACTTATAAAATACTTATTTTTTGATGCTCAGGATACTGTGACTTATTCAGTAAATCAAAATGCTTCTGGGTCTGATGGACAATATGTGTTTATCAATCCAACAACTGGTGTTGTAACAATTGCAAAGATGTTCAAGAAGGAAGCAAAAGTGGAATATTTGGTATGTTAGACAAACTGAATTTATTCAGTTTAATCTAGCCCACCAGTTAGTGTGGGAAAACTTTCGATTCTGCAAATTTATAGCCAGTTTTTGTTGTACCCAACCCCTCATTATCGTGTAAATTTGAAATCAATATCCCAGTCCTGCCATTGATAGACACTACTAGATTCACTTGCGTATTAGCCAAGCAACTGCCATGCTATTCTAGAGGTGTCTCAGGTTAAAAATTACTGTGTCATCATCATTGCAGGGTGTCAGAGCTTGATATCTAAAGCATGTTTTGTACTAATGCTGCTGTTTTACTAACTACGATGACCTGGTAAATGTTTATACCTTAATCTGTAAATGTGTAGGCTATGAAAAAGAAAAACTTGTTTCCCAAGTATTGTGTAGATGACATTTTTCTGCTGAGCCGATTGTAAATTCTTGATGTTGCTTTAAGGTACCAATCATTGCGACTGATTCTGGCATTCCGCAAAAGACCGGTTCTGCACAGATTCGAATAAGACTTCAACGTGACCTTAAGACACCAGTATTTGACGGTTTGCCTTACATTGTGAATATCACTGAGAAGACCAGCATTGGTCAAGTTATAACTACACTAAGAGGGAGAGACGACGATCTGATGGTAAATAGTCTACAGCATTCTGTGGTATTTTATCTGAATTCTTTGTTAAGGTGCTTGTAAAATTTGATGCATTGTTGGAAATTGCTGGTGAGTGACAGTGATTGCAATGTTGTTGCATGTTGACGAGTGAGAGCTGCGATTTAATGTATGTGATGGCAACAATGATACTTGTTCTGAAGTGCTTCTCAGAGTGTGTTTGTGTGCCAAGTATTTTTAAAGATCTCTAGAGGTGCCAAGACTTTTTAGACTTCTATTTCAATGTTCAGTGGCAAACAATGATTAATCTTGTTCTGAAATGCTTCTCAGAGTGTGTTTGTGTGAATGCTGATTCATTAATACTACATTTAGATTTTATAATGGTGTCTTATTTTTAAATTAACTCTTTTTAGATCTCTTTAGAGCCTTTCTTATTCAGTGAAGGGCCAAGACTCTTTAAGACTTCTATTTCAATGTTCAGTGGCAACATTTTCTCTTCAAATGTTACTTCCAGAGGTAACAAATATCACACCAGGTTCTATTCTGCACAAAACCAGTCAGAAGTAATGATGAGGAGATCAAAGATTTCAAAAACCCTAGCAGCCTGCATCCCCGGTCAGCATAGTCATAAGGAAAAAAAAGAAAAAACTGAAAAAGTGGCAAAATGGAGATATACTAAGAATGGAAAATTAAAGATTGTCTAAAAGAATTTATAACTATAAGCCAACGTCAGTGAAACAAAGACCAGGATGACAGAGAACAAGATGGACAGGTCGAGTAGAAAAAGACCCAAACCAGATCGGATTGAAGCTAGAAGGAAGAACATCCACATGACGGACAAAGGAAGGCTTCAGAAGAAATAGCAAAAGACAGAGATAAATGGAGAAACATAGTTTCAGATTAAATGGCTGGACACCGCTGAAAGATGAAGACCTGAGTGAAATGGTCATTTAGAGACTATAGGTAAGATAAGAAAATCTACATAATTTCTGCTGTAAAATTTAAATGTCCTATGTTGTTATTGATCATATATTGGTATTAGTTTGTAAATTTTAGGGGCAGATGAGCTATGCAGTGCTTGGCATTGTTCCAGCCCCATACTATTTTGGAATAAAGAATGATTCAGGTGACGTGTACGTTAAAACAGATCTGCGGACTGACAGGTCTTTCCAATATACGGTAAGCTTTATTACAGTTTCACACGTGAATCTGTTTATAAGGATTTGCATTTCATTAAATTTCATGACATCTTGTTTCTTAATTGCTTTTTATTAGGTTTCATGATAGATATATTCTTATTTGCTTTTGCAGTAATAAACCCAAAAGTGATGCACTGTGCTTGCTCATCACTGCACTGTTGTTTTATTTGATATGTATTTTTGCCAGATTTCAACAAGTGCTTTTGACACTGTGAATCCAGAGAATCCAGGATTTGCTAATGTAACGATTAATGTACAGCGTAACGTCAACAGTCCTCGCTTTGTGCAGTCTGATTATTCAACAAATATTCTTGAAACAACAACAGTTGGAACAACTGTAGTTATGCTAACTGCTACTGATGATGATCAGGTATGATGAAATTGAATTTTCAGTCTTATCTTTGGGACTACTAGCTTGAATGTTGTTTTTGTTCTGGTAACATGAACACTGTGTTTTAGACTACTGGTAGCTTATTTCTGTAATTGCTTTGCATTTACCGATAATCATATGCAGCTCTTATTTCTGTTGAGATTGATCCTGGTCTGAAGTAAAACTGTTCCTTTTTTGTAAATTTAGCCAATTGCAAAAATTTGTATTCCTCGTCTTATTGCACCTTCTTTAAATGTGATATACCATGTTTTTACTTCTTCCATTGCTTTAAACCAGACGACTATAGTTTTTTGAGATATGTGGAACATGGCCAGCCATTTCAAGTTTTTAAGTTGACAAAAATTTGAACGAATGAAGTTATCATTGTCCTAGGGCTCGCCTTCAGATGCATTTGTTTATTAAGTGACTAAAGTACATTGGTATAGCAGTGTAAATTATTTTTATAGCACCACTCATTAATGATATTTTTGTCATGTTCACTTAGCATAATACTAAAGAGGAAGTGGGTCTTTGGGAGAATGACACAGCAGGCCTTTATTTGTGGCGTAATGATGAAGAGATGTTGATCCATAGTCTAGAACCAGTGACATTAAATGCCCTTTGGTGCTAACTAGATGCCATCTATTTCTATGAAGTCTAGAGTTTTATGCATTGCAGGATGGAATCAAATTCTACATGAGTGTCAACTCAAACAACGATTCACGTCAGTTTTTCATAATAAATTCAGAGAGTGGAGCTGTTGTCTTAAGTCAGCCACTTAGACTCAGCAATAAAACACAGTTTCATGTAAGTTTCAGTGAAAGGAATTTTAAAATTGACAGTTCTGCTTGATAGCCGCTATGGATTGCCTGCAATCTATTTTATTGATAAGAATATTGCTCTGAACATTGCTCCATTTCTTGCTAAATCATTTATCTTTCTCTTCTGTCTGGCCAAGTACCTGATATTGTTTCTTAATGAATTATTTAATATCTCTATAGCTTATACTTTCTGGTCAAGTATCAACTTCCTGATTACACACATTATCCATATTCTAAAGAAATCATATTCAAATGTTTCAATTGTCTCAAATCCTTCTGACTAATTTTCAACCTCCGGTAGTTTCAAAATTCTGGAATGTCTATTTGTAAGTCAATTAAGTTATTTTCTAAAGAATGCAATATTCTCTCAGACACACAATTAAATATTTTCAAATTATAGAAATAATCATTGTTTTTGTATACAGTTGAATGCCTACCTTACTGACACTGGTTATCCACCGCGAAACAGTACAGATGAAGCACGCATTGTTATTGATATAACCAGAAATACTGGTACTCCTGTATTCTCCAACACTCAGTATCAAGCAACTATTTCTGAAACATTCCTTGTTGGAAGTGGCGTGTTGGTGGTTAATGCAAATGACCAGGATCAAGCAGTAAGATTTTTGTCAATTGTATTCTATTATTTTAAATACCAGTTTTTTTTGGCACAGTTCTTCTGCTGTTCAGTTTTTGTGACATTGCATTGGCACAATTACCATGTACTTTAATGTAGTGCAGGCAGTTATGTTTTACCTTCAAGAGCTGTTTAGGTTTGACAATGGTTGAAAATTTTCTGGTTTCAGTAATTTGTATTGACTTTATGTTATTTTTTTCATTTTAGAGCCCATTTAACTCTATGTCATACTCAATCATTGGAGATGATCAGGCTCCTGGATTTTTTGCCATTAATTCTAGAACCGGAAACATCACGTTAAGCAGAGATCTGAAAACTGATAATGCTGAAGTCTACACCCTACGAGTCACCGCTCAGGACCAGGGTGACCCACCGAAAAGTGCAGCCATTCTAGTCAAAATTGAAGTTTTGAGAAATTTCTACGCCCCTCGCTTTGTGCCGGTTAATTACACTGTCACTATACTGGAAACACTTGGTCTTGGTCTTCCAATCGTTCAAGTTAACGCAACAGATGCCGACCGAACGGTAAGGATTGAAAGAGTTAATACTGTTTTGTTCATTGATGGCACAATGATAGATCCATATGTGCTGTCAATTTGAATTTGAGCTGCAGTCTTGTCATTTTATATATATATATATATATTGCAAATTCTGAAGTGACCATGGGCGCCCTCACATTAGGGAAAGAGGGGGCACTTCCCCTCCCCTAATACCAATATTTCACATTGAAACTTGAAAACCTTGCTGAAATATTAACTGTGACCATTGTGTTAAAATGTGTTTTGCCTCTCCTGGAAAAACTTATGTGGCGTAACTATGGCCATTGCATTTTGCCCCTCCTGGAAAAATTTCTGTGAGAGCCCATGGAAGTGACAGTCACATTGCATATGTGTTTGTAGTTTTTCTAGTTTTTCTATATGAAATTGTTATTATATAGTTTGTATAGTTTGTAAGTTTATTATTACAATCTGATATCTGAGCACGTCTGCGACAGAGAACACACAGACCATTCATTTGATAAACTCTCCAAGTTTTCTTGTGCCTAGTTGATTGTTTTAAGTATGCACAATTTGGACAAACATTCATTGATGTAGTTATAAGCTATTCATGATGTGAAAAGACGGAATTTTAGCATGCTAACTTGTTGCTAATAAAATCAAATTTGACAAAACACTTGTGTATTCTGATATTAAAAGATGTCATTATATTTTTAATTTATCACCAATACGTAAGTTACTTCATAGTCTGCAATTTGTGAGATCTATATGTTTTTCTATATAAAATTACGGTGATAGTTTTGTACTGACATTCGCTTCTTTTTTGTAACAGTGCCATTTTATGTCTGTGTTCCATTATTATTTGAGCTTGTGCTTTTTTTATAGGCTCCTTATAATCAAGTTAATTATGCAATCCCAGCTGATGTAGATGGCAAAGTGAAGGATTATTTTGCCATCGACACTGCCCTTGGATTCATTTACTTGAAAAAGTCGTTACTTGTTGACCCAGACCGAGTTCAGCAGTATGGGGTCAGTGGCCCTCTTAACATTCTATTGACCACAAATTTCATTTAATCTTATGTGAACTGTGTTAAAATTTCACTTATATATATATATATATATATATAAGAATTACAATGCTTCTGCTTAAATGAGTTTGAAAAAAATTAAGATAACTTGGGTATGTTTTCAGGCAGGACAGATTGCATGTTGGCATTTTTGTTATTTAATAAAGGGAAATGTATTATTTAAGAATTGTTTAAACTTATGAATTGATGATTATTAATGTTTGTGATAATTATTTATATCATTGACTTCCTTTAGCCATTTCCTGTTCTTGCATCTGACCTTGCTCGCAGAAGCATGACAAGTAGTGTGCCTGCCTCAGTGACAATCAAAGTGAAACGTGACAATTTCAGTCCAGTCTTTGGATTGAATATATCTGCCGTTAAGATTCGCCGTGATGCAGGGGAAGGTACGGCCATCATGACGGTCAATGCAACAGATGCTGATGATGTGGTAGGAAAAATTAACTGGCCCTTACAAGCTGTTAAAATCTTGCAAAATGTACTGAAGAAATGCATTTCACACTTGATTAATTACTTGCCATTATATGGATGTGCACTTAGTTGCATGGATTGCCTGCTGTATTTTTGGATTGTAGAGTTTATCACACTTGTAGTTTTCTTAGTTATGATGCTAGTCAACAAATGGATTGCTCGATTGTGTTTTACTTTTTTGTGTTATAAGGCTTAATATTTTATTGCTTTAATATTGGCAATTGGTCAGACTAAGAATTAGCTAGCTTTGAAATGTTCAAATTCAAATGCTATTTCATTGTGATACACACAAATCTTGGCTAAATGTATATCTTCAGAATATATTGTTGAATTTCTAACCAAAGGCCAAGAAACTGACAAGAGTTTTTGAGTCTATTTTGCTTCTCTCTGTAGATCTTTGTATGTCTGCTTCAGTAGTTTTACAGGATTGTCCTTTTATTTTTTTATTAAACTCTGAGGCTTTTGTTTAATTCAGTGTTAAAGCTAAGTAAATTCAATTGGCATAGTATTTCAATGTAAACGTCCCTGTTGACTTTGCTGCTGATTGCCACAAGTTGGTTCTTAAGAATTCACACAATGCAGTATTGGAACTGTTTTCATCTTTCAGGATCCATTCAATCGTGTTCGCTACAGCATAATTGGCGATGACAATGCTCCCGTCTTGTTCTCTGTGATGGAAACAAGTGGTGCTGTTGTTCTGTCTAGTTCAGTCAACTATGACAACCAGATTACTTATCGGGTAAATTTGAACTTGGTTCATCAGTTATTCAATCAATCAATCACAATTTTATAATTCTAATATAGTAATAATTTTTATAATTCTGGTGTTGCTAATTGTAATGTAATGTAGCAGTTGTAAAGCACCTCTTATGTCTCTACTTTACCAATCAATTCAGTTATCAATAGGGTGACAATAATTTCCTATCTGAATAGGTTCGTGTGAAAGGTGAAGATGGTGGAACTCCTCCAAGAAGTGGTGTGGTTGTTCTGTCTGTAAATGTTGATCGGAATCTTTTTGCTCCTGAAATGAGTCAAAGTGATTATGGAATCAAAATCCTGGAGACACAGTCACTTGGTGTTCCATTCTTCCAAGTTGGAGGCAAAGATGACGATGATCAGGTAGCCTTGTTTTATTATTATTATTAGAAAGAAATCTGACCTTCTCCCATAAAGTTGTATAGCCAAGCAGGAGTTTCTCCTGATTATTGTCATCATCAGTAGCTTGACACTAAACCCACAGTGCCCATGTCTCAGTCATACTCAGAGGTTGGCTCTGAGCCATTTGCACAATATTACTATTATGCCTCTGTGCTGCAAGGTGTATTGACAGCCAGCCATATGAATAATTAATTGATTTTTGTGAGTTTGTCACCTAGATATGATAAATAAGAATTATCAACTACCGGTAGTTGATCAGACTATATTGGCCTTATACATGTAGTTGCTAAGCATTAAGGCTATGGTAACTGCAACCTGGCCGTTGCCGGCCCAGTTGTTTGGAACAGTCTGCCAGCAACATTGCGTTCCTCTGATTCAAGCATGACACTGTTCTCTTTTAGAAAACAACTGAAGACATTCTTGTTTGTTTGATCCTGTTCGCAACTGACATTAGCGCATTTGCTGCTTTGCGATTATTTGCGCTCTAGAAACGCTCTTAATAAAAATAATAATTATGTAGTAATTTTATTTATTTACTTACCATTTGCCTGTATAGCTCTTTTACATTATAAATTTGTGACATTGAAGATCACTGGTTCTGTCATTGATATTTTCTTGATACTAATAAACAGATTTGATTGATTGATTGATAATAATTTTCTGATTTTTGTAAATGCTAACTCCTAGTATATTTCATTTTAGGCTCCATTCAACACAGTCACTTTTGAGATAGTTTCCAATAGCAGTTACTTCATGATTGATAAACAGTCTGGTCAGATTTCAGTTCGACAGGCTCTGGCGCTTGACTTCACACTGCGACCTTTTTACACGGCATGTTTATGATGTCTTAATTGTTGTATTTAGTGTTCTTTATTGGCATAATTAACAATCTGCTGGAACATATTTTTATTTTGACAATAAATATTATTGTAAACAATGCTGCATTCACTACTGCTGAGGGCCACTAATAAACGTCTTGAAATGATATCCCACTGGCCAAAACAAAAGTGTTAACTAAGTTTGTGTTGTTAATCAGACATCTGAATTAATGATAAGATATGTACATCAAAAGTCATGCAGTGGTAAACTTTATGGGTTTTAAAGTTTTGTATTAAAATATTGCTACTTCTGCTCTACTGCAGTATAAAAATTCTGACAATTTTAAAAGAACAAAGTTTATTGCGTTGGCTCTATAAGCGATGGTTGCAGCTGTTTCTTTTGCAGCTAGCTTAGAGATTTCTGGTGGAGTGCTTTCAGTTGCCAGTTGCAGAAATTCTTGAGCATTTATATGGCTACTGAAAAATATGATTGCACTTTTTCCGAATACAATTCAAATGCTGTAATCTGTAATTCTTAAATGTTGTCTGTGTTTGGCAGCCAAACACTTAGGTCTTTAAAATTCAGTCAGAGGACATATATATTGATCTGGGTGATTAGAGTTTGACTAGTGGTCTGCAGGAGTGAGGAATCACCTTTAAATGTCAGCAGCCTAAGCACTGATAAACACTCCACGTCTTTGTTAATGACACTGTGCTTTCGTTTGGAATAAGAAGTAATCGTGTATTATTTGGTAGTCAGACTGGTCACTAATGAACCTAGTTTCCTTTATGTCCATTTGATGACTCTCGGCAGGCTTGATTTGGGCCGATTCCTGGATAATGTGCATCACATTGAGTCAGATTATTTTGTATAATTAATGATTTCACGTATATTTTACAATATATTTCCTTGTTTTCCTCAAGCGTTTTGCATCTATTAAACATATGTTATTTTGTGTTAAATAATATCCAATATCAATGTATTTTGTTGTATTTAATAGAATTTTATCTGTATTATAAATTGAAATTAATTATTTATATGGGGAGTAAACAACCAGTAGTTACATTTATTTTAGATTACTATAAGAGCTGTTGATGGTGGTACCCCACCAAGAAGAAGCAACAATGCCACTGTCAGAGTTGATGTTTCCAGGAACCTTATGACACCAACATTTGACCAGATGAACTACTATGTCGCCATAGATGAGACTCAAGCAATGAGTTCCCAGATCCAGAATGTTCATGCTTCTGATTCTGATTCAGACGTTAGAATTTATTCGTTTTAATTTGATAATTTGTATTTTTGTAACTATGATTCCACTCAGTGTTTTATACAGGCCTGTTAGGAGGGTGATCCTCCCCAAAAAAAAACCAAAAAACCCCAAAATCCCAGCACTTACACACATTTTGCATGGAACCGTGTCTTTTCCCCTCCAGCCAAGTCGATTCCCCCAAAGGCCTGGAGTCTGGATAAAACACTAATTCCACTACTTTCATTCATAATAGTGAGATAAAGAATTCTCAATTTCAGCTCCATAGTTTTTGCCAATAATTGCCTTTTCAGTCATCTTCCTTTCATGTTGATGCTTCGGTACTTGAGGCTTTTTATGAAGATTAGAAATGGCTGAGCCAGAATTATGCTGCCTATTCAGAAAATCTTATTGTTGTTACTGCTTAGTCAGGATACATTTTAGGCATCATTGGAATTTATTGCAGATATTTTGCATTCATAAGCTTTAGAGTAAATCCAGAAATATGAGCTGATAGACAATTTCCACAAAATCCAACCTGCACCTCATCGTGGTGGGGGGGTGGCAACGTCCAGCTTACGGTGATGACTGTTGAAGGCTATACCATCAGTGGAGAAGGTGTAAAACCAGAAGTACCACCTGGGCGCTCAATTTAGCTGGACGGCTAACGCAGGCTCTGGTCACAGACAGACTAGGAGAAGGAACTCGGATGTTAAACCGGGGCAGATGGAGCTCGCTAAGCCTCTTTAGGCATGTCCGTCTAGGAGAAGGAACTCCAAACTCAAACCATTGGGGAAGGCAACGGGATACCACCCCAATTATAGTCCCATAGTTCTTAATGGAAAGTCAGTTATATGTTAGCAGTAACGACGTCAACGGGTCTGCACCTTTGTGGGCAGAGTCGAGGAACAGGCGAGGATTCCAAGGTCGTAATCAAAGCGAAACCCTTGCAAACGAGCAAAACAGAAACATCGAGAGAGAATTGGGACATGGAATGTCTGTACTATGTTAAGACCAGGGAAATTGGCAAATGTAATTTAGAAATGAAAAGGTTGAAATTTGGAATCCTGGGCTTATCAGAAGTCAGATGGAAAAGCAATGGTGATTTTATGAGTGAGGGAGTAAGAGTTATTCATACAGGTGGACGAAATGGACAAAGTGGAGTAGCTATACTTCTCAACAAAGACTTTGCTAACAGTGTAACAAATGTGGAGCAAATTGAGGATAGACTACTAGCAGTGGAAATCAAAGCATCACCAGTTGATATGGTTGTGATACAGGTATACATGCCAACATCAGCGCATGAGGATGAAGAAGTAGACCCTAATGTATGAAAAAATTGAGGAATACCTAGGAAAAATAAAAGGCACAGCCATGTGATTGTAATGGGTGATTGGAATGCCACAGTTGGAGAGGGAAAAGAAGAATGGTGCATTGGACCATATGGGTTTGTTAGAAACAGCAGAGGAAAAGAACTTTGAATTCTGCAATTGCCAACAGTTAATAGTAACAAACACTTGGTTTAACCATCCAAAAAGAAGGAGGTATACATGGAAAATGCCAGGTGATAGATCAAGACACCAGATTGATTACATCATGGTTAGAAAGAGATACCGGAACAGTGTAAAGAATGCCTGTGCCTACCCAGGAGCAGATGCAGACATGGACCATAACCTGGTGAGCATAAACATGGAATTAAACCTCAAATTAATCAGGAAAAGGAAAATGATAAAGAAGAAATGGAATAGAGAAGCAATTAAGGAAAAGGACAGGTACTATCGGAAGGCATAGAAAAACGAATTGAGCAAACAAGTGGAAATAAAACGATTGAGGAACGCTGGCAGAAACTAAAGGACATTATGTCAGAAGAGGCAATAAAAACATTAGGCTACAAAGAAGGAGAATGTGCAAAGAAACCATGGATTACATCAGAAATGATCAAGCTCATGGAGGAGAGGAGGCATTGGAAACATCAAACTACAGAGAAAGCAAAGAAGGAATACAGAAGACTAAATAATAAATTACTGCAAGAGAGAAATGGTGGGAGGAACAGTGCAAAGAAATGAAGACATGCAATGTAGAGGAAGATATGATCAAGTATATAAAAGGGTAAAAAAAGACTGACAAAGAAATCGGGAAGAGGAGGAAGTGGTAATACAATTAAAGATAAAGAAGGAAAACTGTTAACTGATCATGAAACTGTGAAGAAAAGGTGGAAAGAGTACATTGAAGAGCTTTACATGAAAGATAATAGACCCATAGACCTAGGTGAAAAAGAATATAATGAAGAGCTGGAGGATAAAGGACCAGACATAATAGAAGAAGAAATAACAAAGGCCATAGAAGAAATGGAAAACAACAAGGCAGAAGGAGTTGACAACATACCCAGTGAAATGCTAAAATCACTCGGAGAGAAGGGAAGGAAGGTACTATATCAAATTTGTCGTGACATTTATGCAACTGGGATATGGCCAGAAGACTTCCTACAGACAGTTATGATTCCTGTAGAAAGAAATTGAATGCAGTAAATTGTGAGGAATTTAGAATGATCAGCTTGGTTAGTCATGCAGCCAAAATTGTTCTGAAAATTCTCACCAAAAGAATACAGGCAAAGTTGATAGCATCCACTTCCTTGGCAATGATCAATTTGGATTTAGAAGAGGGATGGGGACTAGGGATGCCATTGGATCTTTAAGAGTACTAAGTGAAAGAAGTATACAACATGGCAAGGATGTCTACATATGCTTTGTAGACTATGAGAAGGCCTTTGATAGAGTGGACTGGGTTAAGTTAATGAGGGCATTGCGCAAGACTTGGAGTGGATTGGAGAGAAAGACGGCTAATCGGTAATCTCTACATGGGACAAGCAGTGAGAATAAGAATAGAAGGAGACATGACAGAACCGGGAAAGATTGGAAGAGGGGTAAGACAGGGATGCCCGCTGTCACCACTGCTATTCAATATATACATCGAAGAACTGATCAAAGAAGCACTAGAGGAGTTGGATGAAGGAATCAAAGTAGGAGGAGTATTGGTACCAGCATTGCGATTTGCAGACGATCAGGCTATGTTAGCAAACAAAGAAAAAGCCTTACAAAACATCATGGATAGACTGGCCTTCTATCCGAAGAATATGGTATGAGGATTAACATCAAAAGACGAAAAGTGATGGTCATCAGTAAAGAGCAAGGAAAGGAGGCAAACATCACAATCTATGGACAGAAGGTAGAACAAGTGAAACAATTCTGCTACCTTGGCAGCCTTATCACGGAAGATGCCAGATGTCAAAGCGAAATAAGAAGGAGAATTGCAATGGGAAAGGAAGCATTCTACCAAAGGAAGGAAATAATGAGGAGTAATCTCGATAAAGGGCTAAAGAAGAGAATGATTAAAACACTGATATGGAGTGTTGTTATATGGCTCAGAGACATGGACGATGAGAAAAGACGACATCAGAAGACTGGAGGCGTTCGAGATGTGGATATGGAGGCGAATGGAAAGAATAAGCTGGACTCAACATATATCCAATAAAGAAGTCCTAGATATCGTGGAAGAGAAAAAGACAATAATACAAACAATAAAACAAAGGCAAAGGAACTGGATGGGCCACATTTTAAGAGGAGAATCGTTGTTCAAAACAATACTGGAAGGGCACATGGGGGGGAAAATAAACAGAGGAAGACCACGTACATCACTACTGCACTGGATGATGCCAAAAGACGGATACAAAGGATTAAAGACCCAAGCTGCTGACAGAGATAGATGATTTTAATGGGAACCAGGACCTGCTTCCGGGCAGAGAACTTAAAGAAAAAGACAATTTCATGTCTACCAATGTTTTAAAGATTTTTCAATTGCTAGCATTCATAGGTGTAGTATTGCAAACTGATCTGTTGCTACTGCACTGATGCAGTAGATGAATTAAGTGCACTGTGATATATAATGTTATAATGTAATGGTGATGTGGTAGTCTGGTGTCCATGAAGCTGGCATGTCAGTCTTGAGCAGGGCTTTTTTGTGCCGGAACGAGGCAGAACGGTGTTCCGGAAAATATGAACTGCATTCCGGAAAATCGGAAGACTGGTATTTTAAAAAAATAGTTGTGGCGACTAAAAAAAGGTCACCACCCGGAAAATGGAGTGTTTTATGGGGATTTGAAAACTTCTGTGACAACAAAAAACGAAAGGTCATCACCGAAATTAGGGGCGCAAAATAGAAATCTTGCCCCGTTCCGGAAAATATTTTTTTACAAAAAAAGCCCTGGTCTTGAGATACAGGGTTCAAGCCCTTGTACAAAATTATTTAGGTTGTTTCTGCCATATATACTTCCAAAAAACTCAGTTGTCAATGAGTATATTGGATCCTTGATGCCAAAGGCAGAGATTTGGCTTCCATCTATTTTTGGAACTGAAAACCTTGCATGTAAAGATGTTAATGCTTTGCATCTCCATTGGTTCTCTGAAAAGAGTAACTAACTGTGGGAGCATATTTGACCTTGCTTGCATGCTTTTCAATTCAGTTCATCATTTCATTTTGTTTAGGCGCCATTCAATGAGGTTCACTATGAAATCATTGGTGATGATTTAGCCCCTACTTTCTTCCAAGTAAATGAGCAGTCAGGAGACATTTCGATTTTAAGAAATCTTCAACAGACAGATACCAACAACTTCACGGTATTGAGATATTTTATATAAAATAATTCATATTTTTTATTTGTGATTGTTATGCTGTATTGATGAGTTTTGGCTCAAAGGCATATAATTGCCTCTTTCTTCATTTAAACACGATTTGCATGTATCAATTTTATAGTTTTACAATTAAGCTATTCCAACTTTCACCATCCTGATGATGATGGTGGTGGCGGCGGCGGTGGTGACGACAATTACGACGACGTCCATGATGATCAATTTTTGCCAATTTGGAGAGAGAGACAGAGACAGAGAGAGAGACAGAGACAGAGAGACCCAGTGCTTTATCTGTGGAGCATTGTTTAAGAATGTCGTATGTTGATTGTCTTAATCATTGAGTCTGAACAGTTGTACTAATGCTGTTTAGCAGAATACCAATAATTAGATATCAGTGAATTTGTATTATTTTTATCCAGTGCAGGATGGCAAAGAGCATTAATGAATAAATAAAATTGATGGACCCAGAAGAGTTCATGAAAATAGATGCTTGCTGATATGTTTCAGATACGCGTCCGAGCTCGTGATGGTGGTACACCATACAAGTCAAATACAACTTTGGTAGCAGTTTTTGTAAACAGAAACTTTTATGCACCAACATTTGATATAACTAGATACACGAAAACCTGTTGATGAGAGCCTGCCTATTGGTTCATCTGTTCTCACAGTTAGTGCTACTGATCAGGATAAAAAGGTCAGTTTTGCACTTTTAAAGTTTAAGAAAGAGCTTACTAACTAATTTCTGTAATGAATAATGAATTTACTCTGTCACTGGTATTTTAAAATGTGTTGCCTTGCGTGATGTGAGATAGCTAATAGTAGGACGTGGCTTTCTGTTTGTAATCGTAATGCTGAAGAATTACTGTATTTTCGCATATATAAGACACATCTTATATAGAAGTTTACATACCCATCACCTTGAGTGCATATTATATTCATCATCTCATCTTCTCGCATAGCCAGCAGAGGACCGTCCGTTGCCAGAACAGAACTGTGGCCATGAAGGATGGCATGACGCCACAATGTGGTGGGAGGTGGGAGTGTTGTTGCTGTCCCAGCAGATATGATCGATCAATTGTATCCTTGGGGGACCAAGAGCGCATCCAAGACGATGACCAGAAGATATGTCAAGATTATATATATATATATATATATATATATATATATATATATATATATATATATATAGAGAGAGAGAGAGAGAGAGAGAGAGAGAGAGAGAGAGAGAGAGAGAGAGAGAGAAGAGAGAGGCAGAGAGAGAGAGGCTGTAATGGTATGAGTATATCTTGAGTCTGAAAATAATAGTAAGGTACTGCATAATGCACTGACAGCATATGTAGGAGAACAAGAGAAAGACTAAATGGAGGAATGGAACACAGGGTGTGGAAAAGGTGTCAGGAAAGAGAGCAGCGATATTTTAAAAAACAACAGAATATCTAGAACAGAGAAATATGGACTGTAGCATTTTGGATGTCATAAACCCAATTTAAAAGTTGGACATAAATGATGATGATGACAATGAAGATGAATGATTAGTGAAATTGTTGAGAGACTTATCTTCTTCTCTGCTTACTAGTAAGCTTCCAAGTGCTCTTCTCTTCAACCTTATCCAGATATTGCACTATATCAGAACCTGATTCGCGACCCCAAAATCGAATGACGATTTGCCAGGGTCGCCGAGACCATTAGAAATATGGCGTTGTCTCTTTTCGTCTTGTACAAAATTTCTCAGTGGTAAGTACTAGTTGTTTTACTATAATTGTCATTCGAGGATAGACATGGAGACAATTAAATAATAACGATTCAACATTTTGATTGTCAGATTATTATTTTTAGCAGCTTACATTGTGAAGGAAAATAATTTTACTGTTGAAATCGCCACATCATGGGGAATTGAATTAAATAACTAAAAGGTTGAGAACCGCTGCACTATATGGATTGTATTACGACTAATAATAATTTTTTATTTATTATTGTTATTGTTTTTTTATTGCTTAGCACAAATTCATTGACTGTAGAGTCTATATTGGGTTCATGGTTTGTCTAATCACTCACTTGTTAATAACAATGATTTAATTATATTACCATGTGAAGATACCATTTCAATATGTGTTAATAATGATCAGTAACCCATTTTTGATCTTGTATTAACCCTTTAACTGTCAAATCCTTTATAACTATATGCAATTTGACCAAGTATACTCAGTTCTGGCAGTTTAAGGGGTAAGTAATGAGGTGTAATAATTTTGTGTTGAATATTTGAGTGTAGGCTCCATACAATGTGGTTCGTTACAACATCACTGAAGATGATACAGCAAAACAGTGCTTTGGTCTCAATGAAGTCTCAGGGGTTCTGATGGTTAAGCAGTCTTTAACAACTGATCCCTGCGTTGCAGATACAATTTATGTGAGTTTTGTTGCTATTCTAAGTATGGTTTACTTTGTGTCCTTTAATTGTCTAATATAGCAAATAATATAACATGACTATTCATAAACTTCAATTGGCTTTTTCATATTTGAATATCAAGAAGAATACTTTGAATGAATATAGGTTAACATGTCAATGTTGTAAATGCGCCTTCACATTGTTTATGATACTACATTTTAGCTCTTTTCAGTGATAAGATTGTTAATGCACTAGCATACTTTAAATATTTTACTTACTTACTTATTTGGGTCCAGATTGAGCATTTTTGAACAATGAAGTCATGTATACCGGTAGTTGTTGTGATGAATTCTATTTTTTCAGATAAAAATCCAAGCCTATGACTTGGGTGTTCCACGCCTGTACAGCCCTATAATCGATGCTGTTGTGTCAACTGGTCACAACCGATATGCTCCTCAGTTTTCACAGACTGTCTATAATGTATCTATAAGGGAAGATCTTGGTATTGGGGAGATGGTTGTTGGACTGAAAGCCCAAGATCAGGACTCTCAGGCTAGTAGAATTCTTATAAGTCAATTTGTTCTCTCATTTGGTTTTTGTGGTTTTACTGTAGAGATATAGCAGCGTGATGGCTATTGCTTGAGTAAATGGCAAAAGGGTTGCATACCCATTCATTCAACTCTCCCCTTCGCTCAAAATTTTCAAAAAGAGTCTAAAAACTTGGTTGTTCCGCACTAGTTATGAACTTTAACTCTGTAATATGTTCACGCAGTCCTTCTGTGGACGAGTCACCACAATAATCTGAACTTTACTTAAACTTGTTGATTTTGAGAAATTAACCCTTTATTTTGCTTCCATTCTGTCAAAGTTGTCTGCCTGTGACCAGTTTCTTGTATAGCTTTTCAGAAATTTTAAAATATATCAACTGAATTGTTTAAAAGTTGGTGAAAGTGCTTGTGTTTGCTTTTGACTAAATGTAATATTTTTACAGTGTATGTCTGTGTTACTCTTTATGATGTATTATAGACCAGTTTAGTTGCAAACATGGCACCACTGAGGTGTATAAGTGTTTTATCCAAAAGTATTTTCTACTAACAGTTTCTTGTTATACACAGTGATGCCTGTGTTTGTGGATTTTGAATTTATTATTGTTATTTTTCTAGGCACCATACAATTCAGTCAGATATGTTGCTATTGGTGATTACAAGGCTCCACAATATCTGGCAGTTGATCCTCAGACTGGTGATGTCAGAGTTAATTCATCTCTCATTGTGGACACTGACCTTCGATACACGGTAGAAATATTTGGTCACATCTTTTATTAAGTAATCGTATTTATGGCCATGACTGTTTCATTCACGTAAAAATCTAGTCTGTTGTTCCACCTTTAATCTCGGTTTCTTTCAAAATTACATTCACACTATTTTGAATTTTTAGTGAAATGTTCAAAGGTTTAAAATTAGGATTTATTGCCTGTAACTCTTAATTTTTTTTTTTTTTATTTTTAGGTTTCGTATAGTATGTTTCAGTTCATTGTTAGATCAAACTTTGATATCTCTGATGTAAAAGCTTTGCAAGAAAGTTATGAAAGAATTTTGTTTCAAATGCATACTTTTATTATATTAGCTTCGTGTTGTTGCAATGGATGGCAGCATCCCACCAAAGTCTTCAACAGCCACTGTCTTCGTCAACGTCAATCGCAACCTTTATGCTCCGTCTTTTAACCCACAGACAATTGAAGTGAACATTCTGGACAATTTTCCACTTGCAGTTCCAGTTCAGGATGTGAATGCGACTGATCTTGATTCAAAGGTCTGATATATATTTTCTCTCTTTTATTTTTTAAAATGTTTTGATTGCATTTTTTGTTGTTGCAGATTTGAACAATAAACACCGAACCAGTAAGAACATACCTTAAATAAAGTAACTTTGCTTAAACATAAATTTTTTTCTTGTTTTCAGCCACATACAAGCGGGCCGGATGAAAAGCTTTTGTGGGCCATATCCGGCCCGTGGGCCGTATGTTTGACACCTCTGCATTAGCTAAACCATGGTTATGTTGTTCCATGCCAACATCAAGTGCTTTTGAAATCCATTGACTTTTAATGCATTGTGTTATTATTATTCAACATATGGATTCATTTTGGCATAAAATTTAACATTATTGCTTTGTTATTCAATTAGGCTCCATACAACACAGTACACTACCAAATGACTGGATCACAGTCTGCTCAGAATTTCTTTTTGGTGAATGATTTGACTGGAATATTGACTGTCAAGAATCCTTTGTATCAGGACAGCTCCAATGCTTCCTCATATTCGGTAAGTCATAAAAGCATTTTGACTCACTGTAAATGCAAAGCAGATGGTATGACAGCTAAAGGGTTGGCATGCTGGTATAAATCATTACAGAATTCATTTTAGTTGATGTTTGGTAAAACGTAATGTTCAGATATAAACTTTCACTAACACATGCATTAATGCTTGGTGAAGAACAGTTGATTATAGTTTTATCGAAAATCAATTAACTTTCAAAGCCAACACAACTTAATAAAAGAGGATGCATAATCCCTCCAAAATGGAGAACTGTTGATGATGTTGACAGTATAAGATTATACTGGTAACATACTGGTAATCTTTGTGAATTTTAAATCAAACTGTTAATATGCTTTAGATAACTGTCAGTGCCTTTGATGGAGGAAGTCCACCTCTGACTAGTTTGGATCAGTGTAGAATCACCGTGAATGTCCAGAGGAATCAGTTCTGTCCAATTTTCCAGGCAGAACCTTACACGACTTCTATTGACCAAACACAAGCAGTCGGCAGCACGGTCTTTCAGGCCTTGGCGTCTGACAACGATCCTTCGGTAAAACTGTTATTCTAATCATCATCGTCGTTGCCATTGTCAATGGCCCGTTGGTGTCTGATCCTCACAGTCTGTTCCCAGTCTCTTCTATTTTGAGCTCTGTGACTAAGCTTTTGCAGGCTGCTTCCGCACCATTCCATAATGCAAATGTATTATATTTATGTGACGCAGTGCCGAATTAAGCACTGTGGAGGCCATTAGGCAGTCAAACTTTTGGGGCTCAGGGGCCAGGCCCCTAATGGCTACTAGATCGTTGATTGACATTTTTTCTAGGGGCCTATTAATTTAATTTGTAATTATTTAATTTAACTACTAACTTAAATAAGTTGAAGTGTAAACATTATTGTATGACATCAGCGTCGTCACGTGCCTTTCGCATAGCACTATTCTTAAGAATAAGTAAGTAAAAAATTTCTTTCATCACTGTCTTGTGGGGCCTCTAATAGTCGCGGGGCCCATAGGCAATTGCCTACTCTGCCTAATGGGTAATCCGGCACTGATGTGATTTTAGTCATATTGTTTGTTATTTTTGTATGAGAATACGAGTACAAGAGGAATAAATTGAATGCATTTGTTTGGCTTCAGAAAGGGCACAATATTTTATCTGTCTCGGTAGCTCACTCAGTAGAGCATTAGCTTTGCAATGGGATGATGAGTCTTCCTCGGTTTGAGTTTTAAAATTTTGAGATGTTATTGCCCACGCAAGCACTTGTCCACCTGCATGAAGTGGAAGTTAAACTGGTCTGTGTGGAATGTTAAGTTTTACTGTGCTTTGACATGTTACTTATGATAGGCAGTGAAGCGGCTCAATATGTTCATTTACTAAGAAAATCTGCCATAATGAATACTTGACAGAGCAGCTGTACACAACTATCAAATAGGAAAGCAGGGGCTTGAGTTTTATTTAAAAGTGCTTCAGAGAAATTTAATTCAGACACACTCAGTTTTCACCTGTGTTAAAAAGATTCATAAAATTTTGCAGGACATTATTTTGCTTTTTATCACAAGTGTATAAGATACTTTTGGTTATATGGTACGGTGTCCTGATGAATGAATATCTGGTCTTTTGTAATATTTTCTAGAACACTCCCTTTGGACAGTTCAATTTTTCACTTCTTGGTGATGACAGTGGACCCACGTTTTTCTCAATCAACAGAACTTCTGGAGTCATTTCAATACAAAGAGACCTTAAAACTGACTCAACAGCACTGTATAAGGTAGATATTTAAAATAGGGCTGTGAAGATTAAAGATTAATTAATTGATTAATCGTTAATTTATTTTAACGATTAAATGTTTAACTATTAGTCTATATTTTTTAATTGGCCAAGACTGTTCTGTGCATACTAGCAGCCTCAGTTCTATGTGAACGACTATTTAGCTCTGCTAGTTACATTGTGAGTAGGACACGTTCTTCAGTTGAATCAAACACTGTAAATATGCTCGTATGCTTGCGTAGTGTGTTATCCGACGACATTTGAGCGAGAAAATGCTTGTGCTCGTGCTATTTACTCTTTTAAACTGAATTTTATGTGAAATGTCACATTTTTGTCATTAACTGTAACTATAGAAGTTTTTTAAAATTTAATCAAAATTAACTATTAATTAATCGTTAATTTCTCAACAGTTAACTATTATAATTAATCGTTGCCAGCCCTAGTTTAAAAGTTGACTAGTGAAGCCGATATTTTCTTTTCTGTATTTCTAAGAATGTAATCTTTAAAGCAAGTAGAATAAAAATTTTCAACACAATTTTGTATTTGTTGTGATGTTTCCTCTATTTTTTGCACGTGTTTGGTCATTTTCTTCATTCTGCAGCAATAAAATCTCTCATGTCAGCTATGTTCTTAGCATTCTTAATAATGATAAGACTTGCTAAATTTGAAGCTGGAGATGCTTTTGCTGGAGATGTTGTTGGACAGTTTATACAGTAATTGAGCTCTGTGAGAACTAGTGGCACAAACAACTGGCCATTGCAACGTATCTTTTATGTAGGATGAATTTTTGGCATTGTTATGACTTTTCAGCTGAGACTAACTGTTACCGATGGTGGGACTCCACCTTGTTCCAGAACATCCGTTGTTGCTATCACAGTCAATCGTAACCTTTATGCACCAGAATTCCTTCTTTCAGTTTATAATGTTGAAATCCTGGAAACTTATCCTGTCGATCTTCCTATCATCACTGTATCTGCACGAGACAGGGATGACAGGGTGGGCCTTTCTATTTAAATATCTGATTATATAATGAAACGATGTCATAGAATATACATAGATCTTCTTTGTTAAAATTGTAACCTCTGCCAATTTTTATATTGTGAAATTATGGAGCTTTGCTGCTTTTGATGTATTAGTTGGTAATATATTGGATCACTCGATAGTTTTTGCTCTGAAACCATAATTTATCTACAGTGGGTTCAGAACCTGGAGGGTTGGAGATTGCATTTATTTGGTGGCAACCTGTCTGTCAGCATGTAATAGCGTGATTTAAAGTGGCATAGGAGGCATTACTGCCTGTGTGAAAGCCACTAGGGGTGCTAATGGGGCTTTGAACCCACTTTGTTAACCTACCGCTCCAGCATGCTAACCCACTCTGCCATCTTCCACCTGTAATGGAAATTGAAATGGTCTGTGTACTGTATCAAGTTTCACTGAGCTTTGATGTGTCAGTGGCAACAGACAGTGAAACTATAACTATATAGTAGCTGTCAACCAAGATGGGCCACTATAATGCTAAGATAAATAACAGACAAAAACAGCCACTCATAATTATTAGGCCAGTTGGTCACAGGAACATTGAGCTCGTCCACAAATGATGTAACACGCCTGGGGAGGGGGTCCGGACATTTGTTACGAAGTGTGACGAGGGGGAGGTGGGTTCCGTAAATGTGACGTAACGCAACACAAAATTTTTAAGTGACAACCTTTTTTTGCTTGTCAGGGTATTTGGAGAGGGGAAAATACAAGGATTACCTCTTTTGCTTGTCAGTGTGTTTGGAGAGGGGAAGAAGAAGGTTGAAAAAAAGTGCCAGAATCGTGTTGCGTCATTTATGGACGACCCCATAGCACAGGACAGAAAGGGCTTGAGTATGTTGGAAAAGCACTGGATTAAACCTCATTCGTAGTAGTTACGCTTTCACAGGCACGAAAGAAATTGCACGAATAAAATTACATTGATTTGCATAACATTACACTGCATCTGTGTGTTTTGGTTTTTCTGATAATTTGTGTATGTATGTGTGTGTGTTCATACTGTATATGTTTTGTGTTAATTCACTTGCAGTTTTATTTATTTTTATTATTTAGGATAAATATTTCTATGATATGTGTTCATATAGGTTTTGTGTTAGTACACTTCAGTTTTATTTTAGGCTCCAAATAATGTGACACGGTTTTCAGTTGACCCATCTTCTCCTTTGGCTACTCTGTTCTATTTGGATGAAGTGACCGGGCAGCTCTTTCTTCGCCGTTCACTGCTTGGAGACACTAATGACCAGTATTCGGTAAAATCTCAAAATTCATTAGTTTTATTTTGTGTTGCATTTTCGCATGATATTCCATTACCTGTCACCATTAGCATTGCTAATTATATACAGTCATCTATGACAAATAGGGCTTTCTATATAAATCATCATTTTAAAAAGACCCTACTGAACCACTTTAAACCTTGTTATTATTATTATTATTTTTATGATAATGATGATGATGATGATGATTATTATTATTATTATTATTATTATTTATTATTAGTAAAATGATGCTGAAAGTCATGATTGAAATTCTAAATTGTTCACACAGATTGACATCATTGTTCGTGATCTTGGCATACCTCTTCCAAAGACTGGTAGTCCAGCTCGAATTGTCGTTAAAGTCACTCGAAACCTTTACAGTCCAAATTTCTTGGGGGAGCCTTATGCAAAGAATATAACAGAAACAATGGATGTCGGATCAAGCATATTCCAAGTCATTGCTGAAGACAAAGACTCAAGGGTTTGTATAGCATTTTGCATTTCTTTTTGGTGGCTGGTCAGTTAGTATTTGATACGTTAAAAGGCAGTCATTTGTTATTCACTTTTGAATTGTGATATATCACTGATGCAAGTTTTAGCAGACTCAGTACTTTCCTTTGACAAATTAAAGTTTTAAAGTAACTGAATTTTAAAATAAATTTTGAATGGAATCCCATGCCTCAAATGATTCAAATTCTAGCAGACTCAGTGCATCATTATTTGTTCCTCATAGATGAATGGATTTTAAATAAGATCTCCGGCCTCAAGCGAGGCAAGATTCGGCACACATTGATTTTTTTGATCCTGAACTGTTTTAGCATAAAACTGAAACTGAATTGAGAATGAGGTAGTGATGTTTGACCTTTGAATTTATGCTTGAAGACTATGAGTTGCCAAATAATTATCTGCAGACAAGTTTTTCCATTGACCAATAGTGATTAGCAAGTTTCTTTTAGAATCCCAGTCCTTTAACGTGGCCTAATAGTGTATATCAGGGGTAGGCAACCTACGGCACGTGTGCCAGACGTGGCACACGTAGCAATTTTCCGTGGCACACGAAAGACCAAAATTTATTTATGTCCTGCTTTTTACTTCCGAAGTAATGTAATTAATTCAGGACCAAATTTCTTTTTTATAATAGGCCTATTTGTTGCACATACGAGTACTTATAAGCCTTATAAAAGGGCTTATAATCTTATTTATTTAATAATATAATATATAAAATATGGTAAGGTTGATTGGTTGTTGGCACGCTGAAGGGTAGACGGATGGGTTGTTGGCACGCTGAATGAATTAGAAATCCAACTTTGGCACATTATTGCCAAAATGTTGCCGAACCCTGGTGTATATTCTTATTATGTTTTGAACTTTTATAGTCAGCTGATGATCTGCTAAATCAAGTAGAATTTATCCAGTCATTTCAATAGATGGTCCAGTTATAGCATTTGGACAATATGAAATGATATTGTTTTAGTATAAATCTAAAAATATAACAGTCTGCTTTTGCTCAATGATCATGAATTGTAGAATACACTGAGAAAGAAAAGTGTAAGGGTTCTAGAATGTGCATTTTATCTATGTAATTTGTCATCGAATTACTTTGAGGGATTGTCATTTTGTCTTGTTAGGTGCCATAAATACATATGAAAATCAATCTTGCTTTAATTATTTCCATTATATTTTACTGTTATAAAATACAGAATCAATGCGGTGAATTAATTCTAACCGTGCTTTGTATTTTTGTATTTTATACATTTCAGAGTCCTTTTAATCAGGTGTCTTATTCCATCATTGGAGATGATGCAGCTCCATCCTTTTTTATGATGAATTCTACAAGTGGCTGGATAACACTTGGAAGAAGCCTTTCTTCTGACACTGTAACCTCGTATCAGGCAAGTTTATACGCTTACACTACTAATGAGACGACATTATCTTGACTTTGGTATAAGTTGATGCAAAAGTTTATTGAAATATTTTTTATGGTAAATAATTTACTTTACAGACATTTTTCTTATTAAAGCAGTTCTGTAATTAGAAGAAGCTCCTCAACTCTTAGACTGCCTGAATTATTTGTTCTTTGTCTTTCTCTTAATTTTTGGTCATCACACTTTCCAAGTGAATATCATATTTGTGAAGAATATCGCCATTTTTCTGATGAAAGTCATCAAGCTTATTTTCATATTGATTTATTTTTATAGTAATCAAAATTTCTTTATTGGATCTCCAATTCTGTACTGTAATTGTTTAAGTAATTCATTACTAAAAGTAATTAATTACTTTTAGTCAAGTGTGAATTTGAAGTTTCTTACAGCTGGAAGTAGCCCAGTACTTGAGATATCACTGAACATTACTTAGAATGGTTCTCGAAGACTAGTGCAGTAACTGGAATTGGAATTTGTCATAATCTGAAATCTCTTAGGCTTTTCAAAGTCTGCCTTGTTTAGGTGCGAGTTTCGGCTCAGGATGGCGGCACACCAAATCGTACTGATACAACTATTGTCACCATAAATGTAAACCGCAACAACTATGCTCCAAGATTTGATGTGACCAACTTCCAGCAGACCTTGTTGGAGACACAGGCTCTTGCTGTGCCTTTTATGCCTTTTACAAAAGCCACTGGGGCAGACAATGATTCAAAGGTACAATATGCGTCAATGGTACTATTATTTTGGGTACTATTGTTTTGGTCGGGCATTTTTTAGGCAATTGAGGGCGCTTTAAAGACATGGAAGTTGTTTCACTGAATCAGCTTGACTTAGCTCATGTTTAGGATTTTAATTAAACAATTATGATTTTAGTTACATGGTTATTTCTGATTTTGATAAGAAGTTATGAGTTCTAGTAAGATAATTAGTGCTGTTAGTTGAGGAAAATTCTTGGATAGGCAATGCTATGTGATCTAGATGAAAGTAATAAATAACTATATGCAGAGACCTGAATTCAAAATCATTATGCTTGGGATAAAAACTTTTGGAGAGGACTTATATCTAGTTGGCCTGCCAACATGTATGCAGAATTGGATATGGGATCGATTATGTCTTTTGTTGGTCCTAGTAAAACACAGTGTGTTTTGAAATGACCTTTTAAATTATGTGTAAGAGATTTTAGTTAAATGATTCCTTTTTAAATACTGATTACTACTTGCATTTATGGTTTTTGCATTTGTGTAGTCTCCATACAATCTTTTGTCTTACTGGATCAGTGGCGATGTGAGCACTCTGGCGTATTTTATGATTGATCTAATCTCTGGGGATCTGTCACTGAAGAAATCACTCCTAGATGACACCTCAAAGAAGCTGTCTTACATTGTGAGTTGATATTGTTGACTTATCTCATCATCTTCAAGTGATGCCAACATGCCAATTAACATTCTTACTATTACCAAGTTATCTTTAGAATTGCATTAGTTATATGAGTTGCTGCACTGCAATAAAGATTTAACAATGTGAAAGCATATAATGGTAATGTTTGGTTGCACTAATATGCATAAAATATAACTGTATAACTGATTTTAAATAGGTTTTTGGCATTTACTTGGTTTATTTGATGGCTTATTCAATTCTTTAGCAATCTGTAGGCTCTGACATGTAAAATACAAATGGCATTATTCGGTAGAATTGACTCTACGCTGCTAATGCTTTTAGCAATTGGCCAGTTAAATTTATGCAGCTGTATTTCTGTTAATAGTTCTTCGTACAGTGTCGTGATCAGGGTGGCATTTATGCCAGGAATGCTACCAACCAGGCTCAGGTCAATGTCACTGTCAAGAGAAATCTCTACCCTCCTGTCTTTAACAATCTTCCATACAACAGATCTATTCTACAGACTGAGAGTTCAGATGGCGACATATTCCAAGTTCAGGCCTCCGATCGTGATGATACGGTGAGTTGCCATGAATTAAAAAAGGCTAAATTAACTCCATTTTTTGCGTTGTATGCATGAGCCTGATATACCATCGGATGCCTCAAGTAATTAATCAATCTGTGACTGAGATGTGCAGTAAGTGCTAGTACTTAGTGATTAGTTAATTATATGAGAAATGCAATGTTTTAAGCAAACAAAATGAAAAAAGCTGGAAGCCACAGAATGTGGTTCTACAGGAGAATGGTGAAAGTTTCTTGGATGGATAAAAGAACAAATACAAAATCTTGCACATGATCTAAGCAGAGTCAAGTTTAATGGCAATCATAAAGAAAAGGCAGATGGAATTCTTTGGGAATGTCATGAAAAAGGAGGGACTGGATAACTTGGCAGTGACAGGCATGGTGGAATGGAAAAGATCAAGAAATACAGTAAATAGGAAATAAACAGATATAAATTCACAGACAAACTACAGTAAGAGAAGGATTGGAAGTGGATAGCAGCTTCAGGCTGTTAAAGATCACCAAAGGTCGATAAAATTGTAAGTCTATAGCCGCCCATGCAACCAAGCTAGGCAGTAGGCACCTGAAGAAGAAGATTGTTTTAAGCAACAGATTAATTATTATGAATGATCATGACTAGTGAATTTACGGCTGGTAAGTTGGAACATGTATGCATAGAGCAGATGGAATGTTCAGTTTATAATTTAGACTAATATTATGGTTATTGTAAGTTTTATAGGGTTGGAGACCCATATGTTGGGATTGTTGTGATATGAAAAATTTCTAAATTGAGTTTCACAAAAATTTATTGACACAAATACGTCATTTTGTCTTTCTTATCCAATTTTTGTCATTTCTATGAAAGTTACACTGAGCATGGTGGCTAAGCAATAAGTGAAGATAGTTAATCAGTAAATGTATATGTCAGAAGCATCTTATTCTTTTCTTGTAGAGTCCTTTTAACAAGATCCAGTTTCAGTTAATTGGTGATGATTCTGGTCCAAGCTATTTCACCCTCAATCAAGACACTGGTGCAATCAAGATAAGAAGTTCTGCCAATCTTCCAGCAGATTCCACAACAAATTACATGGTATTTCATATATGATGTATATTCTGTAGGTACTATGATACTATAATTTCTTTCCACTTTGAAGAAATTAATAAGACAATCTAGTTGAATTGTCTGATAATGTAATGTAATTCTAACATTATCTAGTTCTTTTTATGACCTCTTGGAGGCAATAAAGAACTAAGGAGCTTGCACACTTGACTGTCAGGTATAACCAATACCAGCAATCTGTTTCTTATTCTCCTTCAGAATAAGTTCTATGGCTGTTGGCTTTAAGGCTTGCTGTGTTATTGTTTTATTTTAGAATCAGTTAATGTCTTTTTAATAAAAGCTTCTTCTTCAAGTTTTTCTGCAGATTGGAACCCTCCCTCTATTCTGTTTTATGGTTATGTCCTAACCACTGCTGTTATTGCCCTCATCCATTATTCAGCACAGTCAATTGATTCTTGATCTTTCCTTTGCTTTTCACCTCAAAAGATCAGACAAATCTAATTGCTGTTGACATCTCATTACTGTTTCCACCAATCCATGTCTTGTAGGCCCCAACAATGTGATTTCACATTCACTTGTTGGAGAAGGAGATTGTCCAAACTACTTCTTTGTCTCTCCTACTCAGGGTCTTGTGTCACTCATTCAGAGTTACAAATTAGCTAAGTATTATCATCCAAAAGTTATACTGGTACACAAAGTATGAAATGACATTTTCAAAGCAAAATTTATGGCTTGGCAATTAGTATTTAGTTCACAAAGTCAATGAACAGAATACTGGCACTTGAATAATGGATAAAAGTTCTAAAAGTGCCTACTGATATGAAGTATCAGAATGACTGTAATGAGTTGTAATTTTGTGTGTGTTGCCTGCTCTGATTTACAGCTTCGAGTGTTGGCCAAAGATGGAGGGACTCCTCCATTAACTGCCACAGCAATGGTGAAGATATTTGTTGAGCGGAACCTTTTTGACCCACAGTTTGCTTCCGGTGGCGTCGTCCGTGTCTCTATTCCAGAAACTGCACCACCTGGTTCTTCGGTAGTTGCTCTTCAGGCAACTGACAACGATGTGTCTGTAAGTAACAATGCCGGGCAGTAGTTAACAATGGTAACTACTTGTGTTTAAGATATTTGTTGAAAAAGTAGTTAACTACAAGTAGTTTAACTACTTTCTGAACCTTAACTTGTGAAACCCGCTTTTGCCAACAACGCTGACGCCAGGCTTTCTTCGATGAGACTCTGTCGTAGCGGCACATCGTCGATGGCCCATGCCTGCCCTTGTCATACAAGCTGTAATATAATATTCTATTCCTGATTTCCGGTCTCATACTTACACAACTTTTAGTAGTACTACAGGTTCGTGTTGTTTACTGAGGAGATGTAATAAAAGTTAACAGAATTAACAGATTAATTCTTAATAACTCATAGATATCATTAAATATGAATAGCCAATTAGTCAAAAGCTGTTTCGCCCACGTAAAAGAGTGAACGCAGTGATGATAAAACTTCATTGCCGACTGTGGTACATGCAAGAACTGAGTAATCATTCATTACATTGATTACATAAGCAGAACTGCTGCAGAAGCAGCTTATATTGATAGAATTGATGTTCGTGTTGACAGTGTTTGTGTGGTGTTTAAAAAAACAAGACATTGAACAATGGATATTTTTATTTGAGCGTTGCAGGGTCAAAAGTAGTTGCAAAGTAGTTAACTACTCAGGTTACTACCAATTAGTTAATAACTGCTTTGTTGTTGGTAGTTCACTACAGTAGTTGAACTAAAGTTATGGTCTTGCTATGTTGTTGGGAAATTATGCTTTTGTCCGGCGACAACTCGATGGGTTTGACGTCTTTTAGTGATTACTTTATCTTTTTGAAAACAAGTATGTCATTTCTTGTTTGTGCAGTTTTTATCTATGACTGAATTTAATCTTGTAGGCCCCCAACAATGTGATTTCATATTCACTTGTTGGAGAAGGAGATAGTCCAAACTACTTCTTTGTCTCTCCTACTCAGGGTCTTGTGTCACTCGTGCAGAGCGTTCTTAACACAGGAAAAACTGTGTACAGAGTAAGTTTTGTGACTGTTGCTATTCAAGGCTTGTAATTATTCTTATGTGCCATAGTACCAAATATCAGGAGCAAGGACACATTAAAGAATCCAGCAATATAAAATAAATAAATAAAATAACAGTAGTCATGTACAAACAAAAATTAATGAAAAAAACAATGTAAAATATAGTGCCTGATTCTCTCTCTCTCTCTCTGTCTTTCTCACTCTCTCTTTTTCTCTCTCTTTTTCTCTTGCATTGTCTTCAGAATGACCAGAAATAAACAAGATTTTTTCTCTTCTTTAAAAGATGCTTACCTGGCAATGTTCTTATTTAACCAGCTGGTAGTTCAAGCAAAAGATGGCGGAACACCGTCTCGTTTGACGACTGCCATTGTTGATGTAACAATACAGCGTGATCAGGGAGTTCTTCAATTCAGCTCCACTGTCTACAATGTGTCTGTTTCTGAGAATCGTAATGTTGGCTCTGTCGTATTTACAGTTGTGGCTTCTATGGGCGTAAGTTTTGCATTTTAATTGCAGTGCATTTGTTCTTGTGGTTTTGAAGAATGTTGGTGGCCAGTCACTAATCGCATGCCATTGACATTATTTATTTATTTTATTTTGTTTCTATTTTTATTTATTTTTTATTTATAAGTCGGGCATCAGTCAATCATTTCTAAGAAGTGAAAGGTGAAGTTAGAAATTATGATAGTTCATGGTTGAGATCTGAGACATAGTACCAACTGTTTCTTACTAGAGAGGATAGATTGACTTGTAAGTTGTGATCTTAGGGTCATGAAACAGTCATCAGAACAAACAGATGCTGTTAGCGAATTTCTTAGTCCTGTCTCCTACCAATGACTTAACTTAGAAAGTATACTTACCAAAGTATTCCTAGTGTGTGAATTTGAAGGACTTTTGAATGCTGGAAGACCTGGTTAAGGTTAAGTCCTGACAATCTTGCATAGTTGGGAGAGGATGGAGGTCAGGTTGCCAATTAAAGTAATACTATGTGAACCAGTAAACTCATTTGAATTCGTTCAGAAGTGTTGCAAAATAATAGCTTTGTGTTGAATAGATTATGAGGATATAGAGAACTAGTGAAATAGTATGAGTAACATCAGTAAATTTTAAAGCTGTCCTAGTTTTAAAAGGTAACGTTGTGGTTACATGAGAAATCACATATTATACTGAAGGAGCTTCCTGAAGTTGTTCCATGTGACTTTTGAGAAACAGTTCAGTATTTTGGTATAGCCTGAATTTTATTCTAAATGCATTGTAGTTAATTGATTTTTATTGACCTGCTGCTCTTTATTTATATGGTTTTCTTAATTTCAGAATGTCAACAGCTCATTTCAGGTATGACATAGACTTACATGCATATGCTGGTTTAGTGAAAGAAGATTATTAAGATAAATAAATGAGGCTTTGAGGGCACATCATAATGATTTATTGCTCTTGCTAATAAAATTTGCTCTTTAGGCACAATTATCATTATGTTAAAAGCAAAATCTAGCTTTTTAAAGGGCTGACAATAGATTCTTTGGTGCAAAATGTTTCTGAATAATTATTAGGTGATGATCAAATGAAAAAAAGGATTGATTTTTTATTGTCAAGCAACATTACTGCTCTTGTGATTTATGTATTCTTATTTGCTTAGGCTATTTTATGTATTATTTCATTCTGCAGAACAATTTGAGATATGAGATAATTGGATTGAGCAGTGCACCAGATTACTTTGCAATTGATGATCGAACTGGAGAGATCAGAATTCAAAAAGACCTGACAAGCGATCCAGTTAAAATGCCTTACTACATGGTAATGTTGGTCATTGGTCATTAGTTTGTTTCATTTAGTTACAATATCTAGCATAATACTATGAAAAAGTGTGTAAAAATGCCTTTCTAAATTAATTTCTTCATGGTATTTAATGAATAGACAGAATTAATGAAAGAATCTTTACTATGTTATAATAATATAAAATAGGAACTTAAAAGGGCCATAGTTATAATTAGAGAATGACCATAAACCGCTCTGGACATTCACTCCTACCGGGTAGTATGGTATTCAACAATATCCGGATTTGCCAAATACTTATGCCACCAAACTACTGAATCCAAATATTATTGTCACATTTCATTTTTGATGAAGAGCAGCTTAACTGAAGTTAACCAACATAGGCCTACCTGCAAAATTTAAATTTAACCGGAACTGCGTCACACAAAGAATTAGTTGAGGCAGTAACTGAGTTCAGTGAGTATTAAGTCACTACCGGTAACTGATCACTTTAGTAAGTATTAGTTATGGTCATTACTGGTAACTGATAACTTTAGTAAGTAGTATAAGTAGTAATTTATAGTAATTCTAATTATGTGCAGTAACGTTCGCTTCGGATCCGGTAAATGTTGACCCAAAATGTCCGGATCCGGTATCCAGTGGAAAATATCCATCTCCGTCATTCCCCAGTTACAATGTCTGTTATGAAATAGGAACCTAAAAGGACTATAGTTATAACGGCAGTGCTAAAATTGGAACTTAAAAGGACCGTAGTTATACTGGACTTCCAGACAGTAATCAGCCAGAGATTGTATGCACTAAAATGATTTTGGCTCTTTAGGAAAATTTTCTTGCTCATGTTGAACAGTAATAATGTTGTCTTTAAAACTTGTTCGCTTAGTTAATGAATTGTTCTAATTGCTGAAAGTGTTTATTCTTAGACTAGTTGTTGTATCAAAGTGTCTGTTCATGTGCAAGTCAGGAAAATGATTGTGTGGATTCTTTTCTTTTTCTGAAATTTTTCAACAAATTTCTAAGATTTTTCTCAAATTTCTAGTTTAGAGGGAGCTTAGATGAAAGATCCAAAGGATACAATAATATAGTTTTGATGCCAGATCTAAGTTACTGAGAAAGTGACATTGGAGACTAAAATAAATCAATTCCTGTATCTATGAACACTTGAGTTAGAAGTTTGCTGTCAAATATTTTTATTTAAGCTGAAAGTGCGAGCTCACTTCTATGGACTACGTGAACAGCTGGCTGACTGCATTGTCAACATCACTATTTCCCGCAATGAATTTGCTCCGCAGTTTGACACTCCTACCTATCAGACTTCCATCATGGAAAATTTCCCTCTTGGAGATAGCATTCTTCAAGTGCATGCTACTGATCAGGATCGATATGTAAGTATTGCTGTATTCCTTGTTTGACAGATCACAAAAGTGCATTTACCATTACATCCTGGCAAATGTTGTACATATTAATAATGTGTTATGTATTGTTCTAGTTATTGAAACTTATAAAATGATTAATTTTCTTTGCTTTATTGTTTAAAATTATGTTTTTATATGATTTGTTTATGACTTTAGTTAATTGAAATGAATCACTTGTAGGATGAGATGAGAGACGTCTAAAGAGCCCCATCAAATAATTCTTTCATGACAGTCTACTCAAACTTTGTATCAACAGCTTTTGATAAGATTTTTAAAAATATTCTGTTTTTCTAAATAGTAAGCATATTTTATTTGTGGTTTGTAGGAGACAATTGTTTACAGTTTGGTAAACGTAACAGGTCGCCAAAATGATGCTGCATTATTTTACCTAAACCCGAACACAGGACTTCTGAGCCTAAAGCAGATCTGGCCTAGAGGAAATCAAACAAATTATAAGGTAAGTTGTTACCGGGAGTTTTTTGGCAGAATTTTTAAACTGCATGTCATTGGTGTGCATTTAGACAAGTGTTGG
Source organism: Metaphire vulgaris (assembly GCA_018105865.1). NCBI lineage: Eukaryota > Metazoa > Annelida > Clitellata > Crassiclitellata > Megascolecidae > Metaphire > Metaphire vulgaris. The sequence goes on along the minus strand of CM030839.1, from coordinate 9,603,164 downwards.
ATCACTTCCATAATGTTCTCAATCTGATCTGATTTCATGCATTTTGGCATGCCAAATAACTTCTTTAGGAATACAGTAAAATTCCCTTTATGCTTAACATTACTTTTATTACTATCACTCGCCTCTTGTTGTCACAACAGTTTTACCCAAAGAACCTCAATCCTATGCATTCAGGTCTTAATAATTAAACGTTGACTCTGTTTAATGCCACATTGTTTTAATTATGACATTAACTGTGATTGTTTGTATTATAGTTGGCTATTATATTTCTTAAGCATGCAATTATGTAGTGGTACAGTAATTGTTATTACTTATTGCAAGAGCACTGATAGTTCCATTCTTATCTTGTTTGTCAGGCTTGCATTTTGGCCACGAAGTCATGAAACTGTGGTCATGTGTCACTGTGATCTGGGATGTCCCTTGAGGCTCAATGCTTCACTTTTGAACCATTTGTGGCCAATCTAGCTAGTGTTATTCAGAATCTAGACTGGCAAACGTCTCTGTGTAGATAATGTGCACACTTTCTAAAAAGAAATTTATAATGACTGTGTTTCGAGGAGAAATCAGAAAAGAAGTTAGTAACTTTTTTTACTGTGAAACCATACCAGTTGGATAAAATGTGAAATATCCATCTGATAGCGATACAGTTCTATCACTTTTGATATATTCACCCAATGTGCCTAAGCACTTGTTCCAACGAGCCACGAGGTTCTCGATGTCTAGTCAAAAGAAACTGACTGGCTGGTCATGCAGCCACTGATTTGCCCTCACCTCATTGTCACTGTCAAAGTGCTGACTGACATGTCCCCATTTTAGGGGCCCAAACAGATGATAATCAGATGGGGATAGGTCTGGGCTGTAGGATGGAGTGCTTCAGTACCTGCCATCCCCACGATGCAATCTTATCAGGCACCATATTGGCAACATTGTGCAGCTTTGTCTGCTGTCCGGTCTTGTGGGACTCAGCATACCGCTGCCTTCCTTTAACCCAATGTATCATGTGATACAATATGCTGACCCACATGACATGTCCAATGCCATGACAATGGACTGCAGTGTTCATGCTTTCAGCACGGGCGCTGTCCAAAGTCCAAAGTCCAAAGTCTTGATGATGGCAATGATGGAATTCACAGCAAAAACACCAATGATGATGGTTGCCTGCTGTGACCATGAGTAAACTGCTTACTTCTTAATTACATACAGACACTGATGCTCAGTGCACCTGGGTGTCCACAATTTTCCAGAGGGGTGCAAAACAGGGTCTTGTGATGAAAGAAACAAAAAGTGCTGTACAAGACTGTCAAGATCTATTGGACTAATAATACATTATTTAGCTCTACAAGACAATTTTTCGGATTCTTATATAAATTCATATTTTAACTTCGTACTATACAGTTTACTTTTTTTGTAATTTTGCATTTTTCATAACTTCACAATTTTTCTAGAGGGTGCAATTGCACCCCCTTGAATCCCATCTGGACACCCACATCAGTGCATCTATCAAAGTGGAAGAATAAGACTTTTAAACAATTACCTTTGTCATCATGGCATAATTTGCTGCAATGTAATTTGTATTTGTAGTTCCAAGTATTGGCAGATGACCAAGGCTTTCCTCGAAAGACCGCTTTGGCTGATGTTACTGTGGATTTTGTAAGGGATAAGCCACCAATATTTGATAATCTTCCACGTACTCAGATAGTGTCAGAGAATACTGCAAATGGTTCAGTAGTGTATCAGATTCAAGCACATGACGATGACCTGCAGGTATGAATGCTATTCAATAATTAATTAATTAACCCTTTTAAGTGCAAACTAAATGATTTTCAGCATTACTTCTGAATGCAACACTTCAGGCTAAACAGTTTGCTACAGAAGAACTATATGGTAATGAAATAATATCATGGAGATGTGAGTTTGTGGCAGAATGATTGCTAGTTGCAACTGATAGCATCTGATTTTAGTTGAAATGTTTTGTTTGAATTTACAATGAAATATTTGTTGAGTAATTGTGATTGGTTGGTTATTGACATGGTATGACACTGACTTCCATTTTAGGGAAATTTGCGATATTTCTCGACACCTTCACCGCCTGCAACTGATATATTTGGCATTGATGCAAATACAGGGGATATAAGAATATTGAATGCACCATTGCTAAAATCTGACAAATCAACGTTTACATATAGAGTAAGCAGACTTAGCTCATCATGTTTACTCTATATAAAGTTGGATCACTAATTAAATTGAACAGTTTGATGTTGCCATTTCTAACAGACAATAAAACTGAATATTGATTAAAGCAAATAACTGTGAAAATTAGATGCTGGTTGTTCCATTAAATAAACTCATACGTGGTAGCTACTTTAATTATTATGTATACATTAATGTAATGGGTATGGATTTACTTAATGTATGCAGTAAACTCAACCAGTCATAATCTTGTTCTGCATTTTGTCTTGTGTTTGCACAGAGCATGTTGTCTTTTGGACTCAGATTTGCTTCCAAGACATGCAAAATAGTTATGTTTTTGCAGAAATTTTATATCAAAACTTAAATAAATTAATAAGTTGTCAATGAAGTCCATGTCATAAAACTGTAAGACCAAAGCATAGCGTATAATGGGTAAAAAATGAAATGTGCCGGGATAAGCTTCGTCAAAGGCACGCGGTAATAAAGTTGCTTCAACGCTGTCCACTGAATCCTGTTTTGTCAATGCCTCAGCTCAGCATTTCTGCAAGTACTGTGTTTTTTTGTGTATTTCCAGCTAGCAGTTAATCTGTGGGATTCTGGCAGAACTGAAAAAACAGCAACTGCAATGTTTATGGCAAACATAACAAGAAATGAATTCCCACCCGTATGGAACACCACTGAATATCAAGTGACCATCAACGATAGATACACTCTAGGACAGACCGTGATTCAAGTGGGGGCCACTGACAGAGACTTGGTATGTTATAATATTAACCCCTTAACTGGGTGCCCCGAGTAACGCTCGTCCATTTTACATTGAGTTACAAATAGTTGCCCAGTTAAGGGGTTAACCAGGAGTGTGAATTCACCGGTACTTCATGCATCACTCAATCGAAACAATTAAAGCACTTTTGTACTGTCATAATAATTAATAAATGCGTTGGTCATTATTTGATGGTTACGTGAATATATTTGGTGTAATGAGAATCAACTTGACTGTCAGATGATTCATGTTATGGACCACATGAGTGTCATGAAGTGGCAAAATTTTCAAGTCTTAATAAATCTGAGACCATGCGATGATCTTAAATTGTTTAGAAACAAGGGTGACTTTCATGCAAATGAGAATTCATAATTATTGTAGGACATTTTAATAGTTAGAAATCAGAAGTCCTACTTTAGTAGTACTGTTAATTCATGGATTGCAAGAAGCTGATGTAGGACAGTGCTCTGATTAATTAATGTAATAATTTAGAACCTCTAGACCAGGGGTGCATAACCTTTTTAGGCCAAAGACCTGGTTGAATATTCTCAGATTAATCAAGGGCTGCAATTTCAACATGCATGTCCTATAAATTATATTATATTTTATATAAATCTGCAACTCAAACAAAATTAATTTAATAAATGCTGCACTGAACTACTGCTTGACACAAATCAGTATTAGCTCAATTGATATGAATAGCATTGTATATGATTGAATTCGGTAATTGACATTTGATGCAATCAAGAAAGCTGAAATGAGAAATTACCAATTTTTACCAAGTAGTACAGATGTGAAAGATATGCAATGGGTAAGAACAACAATGGACATAGTTTCAAATTTAAGGAACTGTACACAACACAAGCATTATATAACCAGAATAACATTGCTAATGTGACCAACCTTCGTCCGTGAAGAAGACCTAGATGCAGATACAGAATTGACATTTTGTCTTCTGTTTGAAAGAACGGTGACACTTAAAACATTTCTTTGTTCATATCAAAGCATTCTTATAGAAAAATTTGTTATAACTGCATTGCCTTTTCCATTGCAGCAACAACTCAAGTACGAAATGACTGGAAGTGACAGTGCTCTGCGCTATTATTATATTGATCCTCTGTCAGGTCTCATTACCATAAAACGGCTTCTGACTGATTCATCAAATGCTGACGATCAGGTTTTAAATTTTGTTTATTTAATTATTTTGCACACTTTGCTGAAGCTGATAACGGTAAAATGGTACTGGCAATTAATTAAAATGTATCAATTTTATGAATTTGCAAGTTGCCTGAGATGCCTTAAGCAACGCCTTTCCTCTTAGCACTAGTGCCTCAATCCTTTGCAGAGGTATGACTACAGCACAGCTTTATGGCAAATGAAATCTTCCTGACTGTTGCCACTCGTGCTATCAATTCAGTGCATTTTGAATATAGATTCTACTTCGAGTTCGAGATCAAGGAAATCCAGAAAAAACTGCCGATGCCCGCATTGCTGTGACGATTGAACGTGATGGTGGTCCTCCGGTTTTCCAAAATGCTCCATATTCTGCCAATATAAGTGAGACTATAGAGCTAGGTGCAGTTGTCTCTACCAGTCCATCACAGGTGACAGCAATAGACAGCGGTCTGAAGGTAAGTGTTACAAATTTATCAGCATTATGAAAATCAAACGAAGTCTTTTGCCAAGATCACTGTCTTTTCAAATATATGAAATTTCTCATATTAATGTTGTCCAGACTAGTCACTGAGCAAATTGACGTTTGATGTCGAAAATACCAGAAGCTTAATTTTTTAGTACCATTCATAAAATATAGCTTTATGTTGGTTAATGTCCTTTATTAATGAATTAACATTGTATTGAATATAATCTTAAACCCTGTGCCTAAAACACATATTTTCTTTTCAAATTCTGCTCAGTTTGTTGGCCTACCTTTTGGAGTAGCTCTATTGATCTTGTTGCATTATTAACACTTAGTTACCATAATAAAATGTCCATTTCTTTGCTTTTTTTAGTACTACACCATCACCACTATTGCTACACAAAATTTGGTTTCATCCTTATTAAATGTGTTTTACTTCTTCTTCTCTGCCTCCTCCTCTTCCTCCTCCTTCTCCTCCTCCTCAGCATCATCACCATAATCATCATCATCACCATCACAATTGCCATTCATATCATCATAATTACCCTGACCATTGTCATCATTTCAGAAACTGAAAATGAGTTGACGGCATGGATCATTCAGTTCTCATTACTTTGATCTGCTGCTGTTGTTACACCCATTAGTAAATTTGTCCCAGCCACTCTTCAATACCATAGATCTTCTTTTTGTTTAGTTTTTGTTTACTTTTTCTTTACCTTTGCATTATGTTGAACATTATTCATCTTAGAGTTTGCCATTGGTTTCTTTTCTCATAGACCGTATAATAGTTCTAATCAGTGGCAGACCTGAAGACTTTCTTTCTTAGTATTTGAGGTTCCGAATGTGATGTGATTTCTCATGTATTTCTTTAGCATTTGTGCAAACTGAACTTGTGCAAATCAGCTATTTCTTTAGTGCTTAACATTGTGTTCAAGCCCTTCTTCTGTCCTATCCTCCTGTGTGCCTGTAATCAACCACTTCTTTATGCTTTGGTAATTGTGTGTGGCTGCTTTGTCAGGCTTTTTGTATAGTCACCCTTCCTATTAGGCTACATATCAGCTTCATTGCCTATTGCCGTAACCTCAAATCATAGCAAACTTGACAAATTTTATAGACCATTTTAGTTTCTACTCAGTGCTGATGGACAAGTGTTCGCTACAGGACTAAAAACGCACTTGTTTGGCATCTCGTTTAAGCGCAATGTGTAAAGTGCTCTTGATCTTGGCCTGCTATGACTATAGCGCTATATAAGTTTGCATCAGTGGCGGCTCTATCGGGGGGCCAGAGGGAGCCCGTGTCCCCCCTATTGAGTGCCTGCCCCCCAGTGCCCCCCCTGTTGGAACCCTATACTTAATGCTACATACATTAAACAACAAATGGTTGGCCCCCATGATTAGAAGTTGCCACCACTTTTTAGAAGTTGACCCACTTGCCAAATCCTAGAGCCGCCACTGGTTTGAATATTGACTACTTAACTATCTAGCTATGTGACCGCCTAAGAAATGAAATCTCCAACCCCGAGTATGAAAGATAATGAAACCCAGGGCAAACGATCATTCTGGTATAGAGCTGGTAGTCTTCCAAGCAAGCTGTCATAGACAACAGTTTTCACAATAATTGAGTGCTATGACTTGATGATGTGATTCGATGACATCATAATTTTTGTCTCTGGTTTTAGGGTAAGCTGGTGTATGAACTGGTTGGAAAGTTTCCAGCACAGGACTTTTTTCAAATCAACTCAACAAATGCGGTGATAACAGTCATAAATGGACTCAAGCAGGACAGTCTGCGTTCTCCGCAGTACACTGTAAGCCTTCAGCTTTAAAAATATATCGAAGTAATCATGCTACCAAATCTATTAGCTGGTGATATCATCATTTTGTAGTTTTGTCTAAAGACAATTTAGCCCATAAAATAACTAGACAGATTTTGTTTATATTGTGGAAATGCATTAATTAAGCCTAAATAGATCACTGTTTTGTGTAACCACCTATTTGTTTAGTAAAGTTATTTATTAGATAGTATTGTGAACCTTGTTGTTTGATATATATCTTTTAGTTGTGGATCATTGCTTATGACAGTCTGTATCCTGGCACTCGAAGTACAGCTGCAGTGACAATAAGTGTAGTCCGTAATGCATATGCGCCAGTGTTTACAAGTCAAAGGTATGAAGTCACAGTGAGTGAAAAACTTCCACTGGGAGCTTCAGTGCTCAGTGTCACTGCCACAGATGCAGATTTTGGGGTAAGATGTCCAAAATTATTTAATGCATGTACAGTATTTTTGGCTTGATGCTGGTTCTATTTGACTGTACTCTGCTCTAGTGCTATGTTATCAAATTATTAAGTAATTGAATTGCCAATTCTTGCTCAGTTTTGTCAATTTAATTTTGTTTCACATAATAAAGTAAACACTTTATTATGTGAAAAATGTATGATTTTATATGCTGTATGCTAACATGCACAGTTATGAAACTGTTAGTGCTCTATTATTGTTGTCTGTCACAGAACTTTCAAAATTAGTTTAATAGGCATTCCAAACGGTCTCAATCAATTAATCATCACGTGTAGCCTTGTTGGCCGTAACGATTTCTTGCCACAAAGTTCTGTCCTGTGCAGAATGAAGTGCTTCAAGTGGAGGCAATCCGCAGTCATTGTGAATGTGGTGGCACCAACTTGTGGGTGGTCTGCCGCAGGGCCTGCTCCAGCCAGGGCACGAAGGGTCTCTGTCACGGATAGCGGCAGCAAACTGCAATGCAACTGATGCTGACACATCGGCCATTAGTCTAGCGATATGTGCAAAGAGTCCTAAGCAAAGTTGACAGATCATGTCGTGCAGTGTCTCCAGGCCAGATAGCTGGTATAGCTCCACATTGGTGGTAAAGTCTGACCATTTTGATTCCAAAGATTCGATGTTGGGCTTTAGTGTGAAGTACTTCCATTCTCATCCAGTCCTGTTTGGTCATTGCCCAGTTTTTGCTGCCGTAAAGAAGGATGGAAAGGACGAGGCCCTTGTAGAGATGAAATTTGGTCTCAATGCTCAACCTACGTTGTTTCCATGCTCTTCCTAAGCACTGTAGAGCAGTGGGCTCAGTAATGGTCTCAGTAATTTTAAAATTTATATATATATACTAGAAAGATGCTCGCTTCGCTCGCGCTCGCTTCGCTCGCAGTGCAGGATAATACTAATCCAATACCTATACCTAGTACCCAATCATTGAATTCATGCTGAACAACATTTCAATGATCGCCACCTAGCCAAGCTCTGCGCCACGTAATTATTAGGCCTATGTACGTTAAAATCACGCAACTGTGGCCATTTGTGACGCTGTACACGTATTTTTTGTGTACGTTAAAATGTACGTTAAATTGCACAACTACCTCAGGCTGCGAACAATTGTTACCAATGCACGCCCAGCCCTCTGACGCTGCAATGACTCGACTAAACCGGTTCTACGAACAATTGTTACCAATAGCAACGTCGTCTTCGAACATCGTCCACCAACGCATCGCGACGTAAGGACTAAACCGGTCTACCAATAGTCAACGCTCGCCCACCAACGCATCGCGACGTAAGGACTAAACGGTCTAAACCGTCTACCAATAGTCAACCAATCAGAACGCTTGAAGGTAACAGACATACAGAATAAGGATTTTAATATGATAGATATATAGTTTTTGATTAAATTCTGTACATCTTGCACTGTTTTTATTTAACATCAGGATGTGGTTACGTATTCTTTGATTGGTGATGTTGATTCAAATAGCAGTTTCTATCTTAATCCAAGCACTGGCATGATCAGCACCAAGATTTTATTGGTGAACTCTTCTGTGGATCAGTTCAAAGTGAGTAGTAATCTGGTTTAAAATCATTTCAATAAAAGACATTTCAAGCAGATTGATATGACAGTTTTGTCTTTTGACATTTGATTATCCTTTACATGCATTCATAATTTTCGAGAGTTAACTTTAGCATAAATAATTTATTTTCTATATTTTCAGCATAATATAGTTTAGTAATGCTATGACTTTCAAAGATTACGTCGATTTTTTAAATTATTGTAAATGATGGAAATGTTTAAGTTTACGGTAGTCGCATCAGACTCTGGAATTCCACAAAGGTCAACAACAGTTCCTGTTACAATAACTGTTGTTCACGACAAGTTTGCACCTGAGTTTGTAAACACTCCGTACAACCTTCCACAACTGCCAGAGAATAAGCCGGTTGGCTACCAGGTATTCCAGGTTCAAGGTCGAGACAGAGATCAAAAGGTAATACAAAAGCTAGAATTTATAATCTCTATGTCTGATCTATGTGCAGACTTGATTTTGTCAGGCTGTTTTAATAAAAATTTTCTGCCTAAATACATTGAATCATTTTAATGCAAATTATGAGGCAGATTTTGCATATTATCTGATTTGTTTTATTGGTAATAGGCATTCATTCACTTTTCTGTTTGCACTGTTTCTATCAGTCAGTTGATGTTATTTTGAATATTGGTCTGGTCTGATTTTTAGTGTGTGTGTGTGTGTGTGTGTGTGTGTGTGTATATATATATATATATATATATATATATATATATATATATATATAGAGAGAGAGAGAGAGAGAGAGAGAGAGAGAGAGAGAGAGAGAGAGACTTTTTCTCTTAAGGCCTTCATGAACTACAGTAAGTACCGAGGGCATAGAAAAAGTATAGACAGACAGGCAGGCAGGCAGGCAGGCAGGCAGGCAGGCAAGCAAAATCAGATAGACAGATATAGTGCATGTATCTTAGATTACTTAGTTGAGAACAGTGTGGTGTTAGTCCATTTGTAGGTGTTGCATAATTTACTTATTTGAATTTGTTATGTATTATAGGGAGTGCTGATGTATGCTCTGGTGGGAAAACCTCCATCACCCGATTTCTTTGACATAGGAAACACTAGTGGTGTCATTACCATTAAAAAGAACCTGATGACTGATTACTCTCCTTACTATGTTGTAAGAGACTATGCCATAACTTTACAACTTTTGGAGCAGTAATGCAATTGATTTATTTGCAGGGTTTTCAGTATTTTTAATGGAAATGTTGCATACTTTCCACTTCAAGTTCATGCTTCAATTTGAAATGTATCAATATCTCTGCTTTATTTTTATTGAACTCTTATCTCAAAACAGTAAATTCTTTAAGTGAAGCTATGAATATTCAGGTGTTTCAGACTTTTATGCAGAGGATATCAGATATCAGAATAGATGTAGTGATATTGATAGGTTTTTATGATTTTGAGCTGGTGAATTACCAGTAGGCTATGCTTGGAAAGTAGGATTGAAGATTTGCAGCATTTATCACTCATCACTGGAAAGTTATGTCAGAATAAAGCTGAATTTAGTATTTTGATGTAATTTACAAGGCAATTTTTCTACCGGATAATATCTTCTACTGTTAGAAATCAAATTTATGTAGATATTCTGTAAAATGATATTGAATATGTCAATATAGAAGATGAATTAAATTAAATTATGAGAAGGCAGACGTTTCCTGTTATTAGCATGTTCCTCTTCTGCTGATGATGACTAGATGTTGGGTCGCTGTAAAATATGGGTCGTAGTGATTGTAAACTAACCAGAAGTAGTCATTTGGAACATATATAAATTAATTATGAAACATTTTAGGTCTTTTCTGAAAAAATGATAATTATGAAAATTTGATTATGAAAATATATTGACATACATTGTGAAGACTTATTATGGAAAGGGAATATATTCGGTTCAGAAGCAAAAATCACTGGTTAATCAGATGTTCAGTTACTGTTTTATTGTTACTGATGCTACTTTTTCAATACATGTGTACGTAAAATGTACAATACAAACAATGTGCATATTGCAGATCCAAGTTATGGGCACACAAGAGAGGTTCACAGAAACATCAAAATATCTATTAAACCTCTGTTTGGGTTTAAATTGTTAATTCTGATAGACTAAATGAAGTCTTCTTTTGATTATAAAGGAAGGTTATGCCTATTTAATTATGCTAAAATAGATAGCTTCTTCTGTATTTGCTAAAAAATGTATGTGATTACTCAAGCAATGTTCCAATGAATAAATTATTTCCGTCTTTTTCAGCTGAGAATAACACTGATAGATTCGTGGAATCCAGACAAAGTCACTGAGACAATGCTGACCATTTCGATGCTTCGAAACGTTTTTGCACCACAGTTTAGCAGCTCGTCATATACAGCCACAGTCTATGAAAACGTAGATGTTGGACAGACTGTTCTGAGGGTTAATGCTACAGATGGCGATGGTGTAAGTTTCCTTCATTGTCTTTTGACAGTGGTTCGAATTAAAATTTTGTCTCTAATAAAAGTAAATACTCTTGATGTTTTATTAAGGGAATCCAGTCACTGTGTTTTCCTGGATATTAAGTTGTAATGAAATGTAATGTAAGAGATTATTTATGTAACGCCCCGTCTGAAAAATCACTCGTAAGTGCTCCCGCTGCAATAACTGCATATATACAAAAAGATAAGCCTTAAGTAGTTTCAAAAGGTTGCTGTAAGCAACTTATTATTATTATTATTATTATTATTATTATTATTATTATCACGGTGATCTATATAGCGCTGTAACATAGTTTAAAACCAAAATCAAAAGCGCTTTGACAATGCTGACATGTCAATGAAGGTCGGAAGGTGACAATGTTAAAATCCACCGGATGATAGAAGGATCGCACTGCCGTGAAGAAATCTGGTGCGGAATCCTATAGAAGCGGTCCTTCGCGAGAAAACTGCAGCCATATTGACACGCCAACTTATGTAGCTACAGCAAAGTTGCTGTAGTATATGTTGCATGAATGGAAAAAGTGACATTGTGCATATGGTTTATAAATTTTGGAAGTGAAGAATATGTATATGTTTGAACCTGAGAAATGACATGGAGCATGGACAATTATCAAATATTTTTCGAGAGGAAGTGTCCTTGCTTCTACAAATTTATTTGGCATTTTTACAACTACCAGACTATAAGTGATGTTGATATTTTGCAAGTTAAATATAAAGCATATCATCATCATCATCATCATCATCATCATCATCATCATCATCATCATCATCATCATCATCATCATCATCATCATGTTTCTTCAAGTCGACATTGACTCCTGGTGATATCATGAATGACTCTCCTCCATTCTTCTCTTCCCTTTGTCTTTTATTCAGTTCTTCCAGTGTCATGTGCATTGTTTCATAGATTCCATCTGTCCATCTCGTCCATGGTCTTCCTCTGCTCTACTTCATTCTATTTTTCCTAGCATTATTTCCTTTTCTATGGTGTCATTAGTTCTCATTATGTGTCCAATATATCCCAGCTTCTGTCTCATAATTTTAGCTTCTTTAGTGTTGTCTGTGGTTTGATTTCTTCTATGAGGCATTTGTTTGTTCTTTTTGCTGTCCATGGTACTCTCTCATCATAAAGCAGAATTAGATAACAATAATATTGTGAGAAGTTAGTATGTGGGCTTCCACGATGAATTAGGCAAACAAGTTCTCAGTTGTGGCACTTGATATAATCAATGTTTTTGTGTTTTTCAGGATGTCATAACGTATGACATTCCACAGACTAAGGAAGCAAGTCAAGTGCTAGCACTGAGCTATTTCTTTGTTACTCCAGATTCTGGAAGTGTTGACATTAAAGAATCTCTAAAAAATGACATATCAAAGACCACTGCTTACAGCGTATGTATAATAATCTCTACACTGTATAGTAATGACGATCTTTTGGACAAAGTAGGATTTTATTTTAACCTAAAACAGCTAAAACAATTTTTGAATTCCCACAATGTGAAGGCAATTGTTTTGACATTTTGTTTGTTCCTGATCAGCTTTGTATTCAAGAATTTATCACTAACAAGATTGGCACTATAATTATCATTTGCTCTGTTTATGTCATTATCATATTTGATTAGAATTTTCTGGTACCACACATTGGCCATATTTATAGGTTTAAAGAGTATGACAAGCAGAAAACTATAATAATTCTGAAGTATTTTTCCATTAAGGCATTGGTTATGAATTTAACCCAATCTGAGCATTGTTTGATTTATCCAAATTGCATAGGGTGTTCAAATCATTCCAGTTCAAAAAATTTTATCGCCAGTGGATTTTTTCTTAACTAACCGAGGGCCAGGCCCCTCATCAAATTGAACTATTTGAGCCGTTCAGCATATCTTAGAAAAATGGAATAACTCACTTTGTGCTTCTGTAGTTTACCATTCGTGCTGTCGATAACCGACTTCCTCAGCGTAATTCCAATGCAACTGTGACTGTTACTGTCATTCGAGATGGCAGTCTTCCAGAATTTACTGGCTTACCGTACGCCTTTGATGTTTCTGAGAACACTCCTGTTGGCAGGTCGCTCTTCACAGTAATTGCCAGAGACAGAGATATTCAGGTAGAAAAACTTGATTCTTCTTTGTCTTTGATGTGTATCTGCCATGGTAAATTTTCTAGAATTGGATACTGTAGGTATTTCTCCATTTTTTTATTGTCGTTTTATCTCTTGAGATTTGTAACGCTGACATGTATCATGCATTTTGTAACAGGGATCAATCAATTACAACATCACAGGTGATTTTCCTGCTCCATATTTCTTTGCTGTGGACTATCTGAGTGGACAAATAAGTGTCAAATCAAGTCTCCGTGCTGACAGGCTTGCTACGTATAAGGTTGGAATTTTCATTTGGTGTAACAAATGTTACTGGCGAGGCCGCAAGGAAAAAATGGTGCAATTATAGCGCAGTTATGTCACTGCAGACTTCTTAATTTAGAAACAGCATGAGCCATGAACAGCAACTATCTCCGATTTGTTATCTCTAAATATGTGTCAGCTATAATATAATACAGCTTATAATTTGACTATGCAATTTTATAAAGTCGCCAATTCACAGGTTATATATCCTGACCTCGACTTATACTCACACTAACTGTTAGGTAAAGTTTCCATACAGACTTCTAATTAATTTAGAAACAGCATTTTCAACATACACTGACATCTAAATAAAGTTGACATCAGCAATTGGTAATTTATAGGCCAAAATTTAATTAAATCTCTAAATACAAAAAATCAAGATTACGTAATTAAGATTTTTATATTGTCAGGAATATTTAAAATTTTCTTAATCAATCAATCTAATGTGAAATCGTTCAGTTTCAGCTAAAACGAAGTTTTTCAATTTGACTCTCATGAGGGTATATTATTCCGGGTCAATGACTTTAGACACAAATATCTAGGGGTCGTTAAATTTCGACTTTATCTATATATACGCCATTCTGCACAATATGTTAAATTTGCACTATGCCACATATGTTAAAATTTGCAGTCTGTAATATATGAAATAATCTATGAAATAATCTATCGGCCTTTTTAAAAAAATCATATACCAGATATTTTGTACAATCATAATTATTTTCTTTTAAGAAATTGCATTTGTATCTTGAATATTTGAATTTGTATCTGATATATTGATTCATAGTTTAAATTCAGATGCATCTTTCAATCATTTAAATCATTTTCATTTAATAGTTTCCTTACTGTCAAAATTTTTTCAATTATGTCATATTTGCTCAATGATTTGTTAGAAAGATTGATTACTTTATGGTTAACTTGTGTTGTTCTTAGCTTCGCATTGCTGCATTTGACTCCGTATTTCCTGAGGACACAGCCACCTGCACAATTGATGTCACTGTTAGAAGAAACGAACATTCTCCCAGCTGGGTCTACAGTGTGCCCATACGTACAGTAGTCAATGAAACTGTTCCACTTGGTTACGTCATCACATCGTCACTTGTTGCCATTGACTTAGACAATGTAGGTCATACCAAAACTTAGTTCCAGACTTTTTTGTCTTTTCTGGCTGTCAATGAGACAAGCAGTATTGTTAACTGTTCACGAAATTTTAGAGTTTGCTGCATATCAGATTGTTGAGTTTTACTTAAGGTTCATTGACAATATTGGTGAACTACCTGTTCCTCGATAAATAAACTTGCTTTCTTCTCTTTAACCGTGGATCGGTGACTTTTTGGATGTCTCCTAATAATTCAGGACTTAACCTAATGTCTTTCAGTTTATTCATTTCTTTTAAAATCTTACTGGCAATTATTTTAAGTTGCACATGTATTTTGCTTGTTTTATCTTTTGTATAATACATTTGTTTATTTGTGAACTGATACTGGATATTTGCTCTTGATATATGTTATTATAATAAATTTAATGAAGTTCTGCTATAGAAACCATTAACATTGTTGCATATTGTATATTGCAAATGTTTAGAGCAGGAGTGGCCAACCATTTCTTATCAGGGGCCATTATAAATTTTTATCAGCATGCTGAGGGCTGCATGTTTTGTTGCCCATTGTACATTGTTTGTGTTTTCAGCAGTAGTGACAATCACTGTGGTCACATACCAGTAATAAATAACTGGTAGCAGTTGCAATTAAAAGGCAGTTTAAATTTACTATTTTACAAAATTAAGCACAGGAACTAGAACTCATACTCATAACTCAATGCAGAAGAGGTATTCAAATGGCGGCCTACGGGCCAGATCCAACCCGCCAAGGAGTGTGAAATGGCCCTTGGAGATACTTAAACCATAGATAACTCTAACACCTATGATACTTTTTAATATCTTGTTTCAACTTAGGCCCTACCTGTTTAGTTTAGTTACCCTTACTTCACAAAATATGTACAATATCTTTTAAATTTAAAAATGTAATGGATAGCAGTGCGAATGTAAGACACCAGCAGAATATGGGTATGCCATAGTGAAAAATGACTACTGATTTCAAAAACACCTGGCCTTCCGGCACCAGTCATAAAAATTTGGCTTTTCATAAATTTTTTTGAGTACCCCTGCAATACTGTTTGCATAAATAGGACCAATAATATTTATTTAGAAAGATATCTCGTGAGCCACCAATTAGCAGTCGACGGGCCGCATGCGGGTTGGCCACCTCTGAGTTTAGAGTGTAAATGTGTGGTTGCTTTTGTAGGACACTGTGCGCTACAGTGCTACTGGAGAACCCGATGCTTTGGAATATTTCTATGTGGATCCATACACAGGCCTTGTTACTGTGAAGAAAGCTCTTTACCCAGGAAGCAACAAAACTGAGTATACGGTATGCAAGCTCATTCTTTATCTCTGAATATGTTTCTCTACTTGTCAGAATTATTGTATTTTTAATACTGAAAACCTGATATCCATTGTCTTGGGCTTTCAAGTATATGGTTGTAAGAACTGTACAAGACAAAGCTCTAACTTTGTTTCAGAAAATGAGACAGTCCAAGAAAATATCGGGCCTTTTATGTTTTAATAGTTTCGTTATCATTCCTTTGAACTTGACTTTTTAAAAGCAACTTGATGCAGGATTTTGAATCCATGACTTATTTAAATTCTCTTAGGCAAGTGAATGAATTTTTTAGTCTTTAAGTACACTAGCTTGTCTTTTTTTAAATAATACCGGTAATAATGTGGCTTTCATGTAGTTTAGGAAGCATTTGCCTGTGTGAAAACCACTATAATTGTTCTTAACATTCATTAATCCAGTTATTCTAGATAACTTTTGAACCCATTTATTGTTTCAACTGTTACTGCCTTTTTGTCCAAACTTTTCCATATATCCACAGTCATTGCACTAAAAAAATTTAATTGATGATCTGTATTTGATGTAGAAAATTCTAGACTTCTATAGGTTCAGTCTGGCACCAATTCAATTTAATTGCTAAAATTTGCAAAGTTAATTTTAGAACTAGTATGCTGAAATGCTTATTTTACAGTTTAGATATATATATAAATACTGTACAGTTTTTGAAATGCACTCTGGACAATATTTACAAAAACTGTCTCTGGTGATCTGTGTCCAATTTTAGCTGAATGTTAGAGTGGATGATCAAGGAACACCTGATCGTTTCAATACCACTCAAGTATTTGTAACTGTTCTACGAAGTAGTCGGCCTCCACAATTCCAGAATATTCCATATCCTGTCCAGCGTATATCTGAATTGAGACCAGTTGGAGACACTATCTTCCAGACAACAGCATACAAGCCAGATCTTAAGGTATGTGAAAGTTGTGAAAGTTATTTTTATAACAATTTTGTATTATATTTATTATAGTAATTGGGTTTTACACTGTAGGTGGTTTAGTAGGATCTCTCCTGTGTTAAAAAAACCACTGTCACTCATACTATTCTCTATATCAGCTTCTGTTTGTTGCAATCACAACAAGTAGAAGTTTTTTGATTCAACAAAAATGCAAGCACATTTTACAAAATATAGTGCCAAACAGCTCACGTATTAAATTTCAGTTCATCATTATTTGGTACTATGATATCTATGTATAAATTAATGGCTATCTTTTAATGTTAATCCAATACTCCACTGTACTTACATTGCTTTTAAATGCATTCACACTAGTAGTTGCTACTGTCTTATCATATTTTTTGTTCTATCTGTCTACTACTCTGGCACTAAAGAAGTGTTGTTTGTACTTCCCAACTCGTTTCTGAAACAATTTTTTATGTCCTCTAGTACTAGTTTGATGTGCTAGTGAAAAATCTCTTATATGGTACTTCCACTTTATTACCAGTGTCTTGTATATATATTATTAAATGTGGTGTTTGATGATGTCTTATGTTGAAAGTAATTTTCACCACCTTAAATGAAGTATCTCTGCAGTTGTAACAGGCTATTTAGTAGTGTGACTGCTTACTGTTGTGTGTAATGTAATGTAATGTAATGTGACATTTGTATAGCGCCTCTTCTATTTCTACTCAGAGTGTGTTATTTACAGTAGTGTAGAAAATTTTCATTGCAAAGCAAAAGTTAATTTACATAAAATTTGATAAGAACATTGCATTTCTATTGTAGTTGAAAGTAGTGATGTGAGGCGGAAAAATTTCCCGGAAAATTTCTTAATTTTCCGGAAAATTGCGGAAAATTTCCGACGTATTTTTCCAGAAAATTTCCTAAAAATCTAAAAATTAAAAAATTTATTCAATGTAACTTTAATTGAATAGCAGAAATTATTCTGGAGGACTGATAATTATAGTGTAGTACACAACTATTTTACTGTATAACTGTTAACGAACTGTCACATGAACACGGGGTGACGCCGTGACGGTGCTACCGTGCTATTGTTAAGATTGAGAAACACTGAACAGTAAACGTATTATCTCAAGTTTTAGTTGCTAGCTGCATGTTTATTTTGAAATTTTAAAAAACTAGTTGACAGTTATTTGTTATATGAAGCTATTAAGCTAATAACAGAACACTCAGAACAGTACAGCTTGATCTCGACATAATGTGCAATGTAATATCAGTATTATAGCATCATAGCATGCTTATCATATGACAGTATGACTTATCATTCACTTATGTTTCAATGTTCTTGAATTTACAATAAAACTATATGTGAGTCGTGACTACAGTAAAAAATTAACAGTTGTAGTAACTTTTAAAGGCCCTACGGTCTTCAACAACGTTATGAGTTTAATATAGCATAAATTTATTTAAACAAACTACAATTTTGTATTATATAAAAATATTTTCTGGCACAAGACAGTAATATCTATTTTTCATACTGGCGGAAAATTTCTCGGAAATTTTCCGGAAAATTTCTCGGAAATTTTCCCCAAGATATTTTTCCGGAAAAGCTACATCACTAGTTGAAAGGAAGATCAATCATTCTCTCTTGAATATTATGCTCTGTGCCAATCAACTTTTGTTTGCACAGTATATGACTAATAACATGGTCTTCTTTCCCTACACACTGCCCCTTGTTACTAGTGGTTGAATTTCAGTTCTTTATTAAATATTTTTGTGTTCACTTATTAGGATGTTATAGTCTACAGCATGGTTGGTGATTATCCGGCCCCTGTCTTCTTTGGGATTAACTCGTCTACTGGCCAAATTTCTCTCTTGTACAATCTTAAACTGGATGATCTCAAAACAGTTAACTACACGGTCAGTTCATTCTAAATTCTAAATACATCAGATGAACTTATGTTGATATTACTTAATTTCATTCAGTAGTCATCAGTTTCACACTTTGCTGAAAAAGTACCGTATATATTCGTGATAAAGTCGAGAAATTTAAGGCCAATTCACAGGTTATATATCCTGACCTCGACTTATACTCGAGGCACTAACTGTTGGGTAAAGTTTCCATACATAGCATGTCGAAAATAATTAATTTAGCTAACTGCGTAATTATTTTCAACATATGCTACGGCATCTAAATAAAAGTTCACATCAGCGCTTTTAAGATTGGTAATTTATAGGCGCCACATAAATATTAATTAAATATTGGCGCTACATAAATATAAAAAAATCAAGATTACCGGTAATTAAGACTTTTATATTGTCAAGGATGAGCGAATAGCAGGTTTAAAATTTTCCTAATCGTCAGGAATCAATCTGGGAATGTGAAAATCGTTCAGTTTCTCGATAGTTCAAAGCTAAAACGCAGTTTTTTCATGAAAACAATGGCGCCGCTGCCGCCACATGCCCACTTCGCGTCCGCCATTGTTCCGACTCTCACTATCACCTCAAGAGGGTTCGCAGCGATGACGTCACTTCGACTTATTCTCGGGTCAATGACTTTAGACACCTTCAAATACCCAAAATCTAGGGGTCGACTTATACTCGGATCGACTTTATCTCGAGTATATACGGTATGTTGATTTCATACTTTTAACAGTTTGACTGATGATGATGATGATGATGATTGCTTTCTTATGTTTATTTGCTTCAGAGTAGAAGCAATAGAGACACTATAGAAGAATATATATATATATATATGTATATATATACCGTGTATATATATATACATATATTTATTATATGTATGTATGTATTATATAGTTATATACAGTATATGTGTGTGTGTGTGTGTGTGTGTGTGTGTGTTTTAGAATATAGAAAACTATGTGTAATTGTGTATTTTAAGTAGTTTTTTAATTTTTTATTTGTCATACTATGTAGGTCTTGTAAAATCATTTGCCAAAATATTCATATATTCATATATGCTATGGTTTTGATGATATTTAAAGTGATTCTGACTTTATTGATGCTGAATATTTTGGGGCTGCACTTAGGTTCGTGTGAATGCTTATGATCGAGCGTATCCAGATCAGATCAGCAGCACAACAGTCCCAATTACAGTGACGCGCAACCAGTATTCGCCTGTTTTCAACCAGTCACAATTCCGAATTACTATTGTGGAGAATACCCAGCTCGGATCTTCCGTCTTGCAGCTAGGTGCTACAGACCAAGATCTGGTAAGATATTGCTAATACTTCTTAGATCAAGAGATTTTAGCTATTTCTTTTACTTTCACTGTTATGATGCCATGCTGGTTATTTATGAATCAGGCATTGATTTATGGACAACTAAGGTGTATGGAGATTGACAAGGATTCCACTATCATTGTTAAAGTCAGATTAAAACTTGCAAGCAGCAGGTCATCTGTACTTCTGTGTCTCACTGCCATTTTGTGTTTCAAGTGCCTAAGATTTGTATATGTTTGGGTCTTTACCTGCGTACATTTAAATATTTGATATTTAATTTTTATTGGCTAAAAAGTGATTGATAAAATAAGAGCTCTTAATTATTTTATGACATAAAGAACTTGTATTGTGAAATTTTCTTTAGGATAAAATAACTTACACTCTTACTGGAAGTCCAACTGCAATGGTGACTTTCTACGTTAATCCTGACACTGGTCTTGTCTCTCTGAAGAAGCCACTTTCAGACACTGCCGACAACACATTCACGGTGATTTCTCTAGGCTTGACAATGTTAATTTTTAGGATTTACTAAATATGTTTTTATTTATTTAGTGCTTAACATGTGTCAAATGATAGTAGGAGGGTCAGACTGCTACATACCAAATTTTCCACTAACAGTAGGGTCATGGTCATCTAAACTTGTTGGGAGAGTTCAAGACCCTCATCCTTTGCCAGACCAAGCACTAGTTTAATTTAGATTTTAATCTGCTATCTGATTCAAACAAAATGAACTGTCATGATTAAATGAAGATACTGCAATAATGGATGCTGGTATTTCTATAAATTCTCTTTGACTCTGGTAGTTGAATGTTAATGCTTGTGACAACAACGTTCCAATGAAGTGTGACTTCGCTGTTGCCTACATCACCGTCAACCGCGATCAAGCACCGCCTGTGTTTATGGACACTCCTTACAGCATCACCATCTCAGAACTGCAGTCAGTTGGCAGCTCTATATTTACAGTCAGGGCGACGACATCAATTCCACAGGGCAAGATTGTTTATGGAGTTCAGGGTGTTGCACCAGCTCCTGCTTTTTTCGGTTTGAACGATGCTTCGGGAGTGATAACTGTACTCGTTGATCTGAAGCAGGACCTCAATCTTATCTATACGGTTATTATTTTTAAGACCTACCTATTTATTTTTTATGGGTTTTTGAAGTCTTTCCTAATAAAGAGGTGCTATATAAGTGTTCTGCTACACTAAATAACTTTACAGTGCTTTGTTAGCTCATTTGGTAGAACATGATTTCTGCCTGGGACAAGCAGCCAGCCTGGATTTGATCGATGGATACAGAAATTGTGTATCTTAGGTATTCACATGTCCACTAAAGTGGACATTAAGTGAATGCAAAAACTTAGCCAGTTGAACTAAGTATTGTAATGGGTATGTAAGATACTGCAATAAAAGACTGCCACCCGTTTGCCTGGCCGGATACCCTGGATTTGACCTGGATCTTTAATTATTTGGATTTGGTGTGCCATCGGTTGATGCTCCCGTGCATTATGAAGTGGCGCTATAGAAGTTTAAGATTAGATTAGATTAGATATGTAATGGGTATGGAATAAAATACTGTGATTATGAGTGCAGTTGTTTGACTGGATGTGTTTATTTGCTTCAGCTTCGCACAACTGCATACAACAGCATGAATCCCAATCAGGTGACAACCGCTGACGTAGTGATAGTTGTGCAGAGGAACGCTCGTGCTCCTCAGTTCTCACAGCCGCAATACCAAGTGCAGGTGGACGACACTACGTCACTCGGGCAAACCATATTCACCGTGAATGCCACCGATTCTGATGGAGTAAGCAACTGGAAAATTTATAAACCTCAGTTATTTTCATATGTTAAGATTTTAAAATATCTAGACTTTGGAAATCATGACCTAGTCCCATATAAGTTTGAGATGTATATAGCAACATGGAACTGTCTAAGTTGTGATGTGTTAATTTTTTATATTTTCTTTCAATTACTGCAGGATACAATAAAGTACACGTTGATTGGAGACAGCATTGCTCAGAATTTCTTTTATGTAAATCCAACAACTGGTGAAATTGCAATCAAACAGCCTCTGACTAATTCAACTGCTTCTCAGTACACTGTAAGTCATATGGAAAGATCATTTGTATTTTCAAGATAAGTGACTTCTCATGCTTAGTTTAGTTGCCGTCATTGCATTGTCTGTATCTATTGGAAGTTTCAATGCAATGAAACTAAGGGATTTGTTTTTGCTTTACGAAATCAGTCGGTGTGTTTAAGCTATTGATAAAATGCTAAAATGGTGAAATAAAATTTAAAATAATTATATTTATTTAATTATGATTTTTAGATGGTTTCTAGAATGTTAACATTTTCAACCATGTTTAATAAAATGAATTATATGAATTTGTAGTTATTTTGGTTACAACTGTCCAGTTTTTGAGCAATCTAAATATAAGAATTTACTTATTATTGTCCTGTATTTCTTTATTGATATATAAATAATTTAACAGAAACTAAATCCAATGTTTTCAGCTTACTATTCAAGCAAACGATCAACATGTTCCAGTACCAAAGAACACCAATGTTCAGGTGATAATTTCTGTACCACGCCACACTCTGCCACCTCGTTTTGAACAAGATTCCTATCAGATTGAAGTCCCAGAAAGCAAGCTGGAAAACACGCAGGTCATAGAAGTCAAAGCGTCTGTCGATAACCTCAGGGTAAAGTTGAAAATTTCACAGTACTTAGCAATTATGGATGATCGATTGAACCATATATACTCAATTTTAAATGCCTTTGAAGTAATTATTAAAAAATGGCTATTTCTACACATGGTGTTGGTTTTACTTCTTTATACTTGAATTTCATTCAGTAGCTTTCATTACTTGTTTTATATCTAATGAAAATGAAGAGTAATACCTAATTTAGAGAAATAGGGAGAAGATTTATGTAGTTGATGTTAGGATTTGATAGAGGTCTGTCCATTAATTACGTCAACAATTTAGGGGGGAGGGGGTTTGAAAAAGTTTGACAGTTGTTGACAGAGGGAAGGGGGTCAAGAGAAGTTGATGTCAACAATTTCACTTTTTACAAATAATCAAAAAATAGGAAATTTCATGGAACACGACTTATTACAATGGAAAAAAGCATGGAAAAAAGGTCATCACCACCACGTTTTGACACTCAATGAGCAAAACAGGGGAAAAATGGTCATCACCGCAAAAAATAATAACCTTGTTATTGGGACCTGCCATTGATCTTGGGGGAGGGGTCAAAAGTTTTTGACGTAATTATGGGGGGAAGTGAAAGTTGACAGTTGTTGACAAGGGGAAGGGGGTCAAAAATTGGCCAAAAATTGTTGACATAATTAATGGACAGCCCCTAGCATAAAAATCTATAATATTATTTGGATAAGGTCTGTACTGTATGTTTGGGAAAAAGCATCTTTCTGGTGTAAAGATTTATTTTGAGGAACTAGGTGAATGTAATATATGTGTGTTTGTGTGTGTGATAGTTATTGATTACATTGTTTGAATATTTGTTTAAGACCTGTTCTTGAATAATGATAAATTTGGTAGATGGTGTGATCTATAAACCTTTCCTTTAATATTTTGTGTAATAATTTGTTAAAATATTTATCTTATTCAATTGAAGAATTGGCTGTGCTGTGACAATGCATGATCAAAAATTGATTCTTTATTATGTAATTCAAAGGTGTGCTGAAGTAAATCTGACTCTGAATTGCAGAGTGTTATTCTCTAGGACACCATTTTACTTATATTAATCAGAAAAAGTAACATTGTTGGTCTATTGAATGTTCAAGTATTGCATTTGCTCAGTTGTCATACATTGGATTGAATTATGATCCAAGGATAATTTCTACTGCTGTAGTAAGTAGTAAGACTCTATTGTATTTTTTAGACTTTTCTGTGGCTCTTGACTCAATGACAAATTTGACCTTGATGAAAAAATTGTGTTGTTCTAGGGTCGGATTGTCTATCAGATGATTGGAGTTTATCCAGCACCAAGTTTTTTCAACATAACGGTTCGTAACGGTGCTTGTCAGATAAACATTATGCGAAGTCTCGTAACTGACTCCCTCCAACTGACCTCCTATGAAGTGAGTTACAGAGAGAATATGCTTTATCATAGTATGTAGATTTTTCAAATGTTTTTCACAATGTTCTTAATATTCACCTCTGAGTAGGGGTTCGTCCATATAGTATGTACGCAAAAAAGGCATATTTTCAACCCTCCCCTATTGCACATAGCGTACATAGGAAAAATCTCCAAAACCCGACCACCCTCCCAACCCCAACCCCCAGTGCGTACGTACTATGTGAATGGACCCTAGGAATGAAAGAGTTGTTATACAAATGCTTTGTTACATTGTAATGTCATGCTTGTGGTGGTTAAATTGATGCTAACTATTTTTGGGTTGCATCAATTTCACCAGCGAGAATGGTGACTAACGAATTTTGAGTGTGCACTGTGCAGCATATATTCATATAACTTTTAATTAAAGTATTGCTGCTGTGTGACTTGGCAGTACATTCATTATCCATTAGCTCTGCTAACTGCATCTGATTAATAAAAACATAGCATTCAAAATATTAGCTTACTTGCTGATGTGTGGTTTAATTTAATTTTGAAAGATTGATATAGAGGCTTACGACAGTGCCTATCCTTCACTGCGATCAGTTGCCAAGGTCTTTGTGACAGTTCGTCGCAGTCACAACGGCCCAACATTTTTGCCAGCTGCAACTTATCAGAAGACAATCAGTGAAACATATAGTGTTGGTGATGTCATTTTGCAAGTGACAGCAGTTGACAATGACCGAAATGTGAGTTTAAGACTATTGTTGTATTTTTAAATTCTACCATTTTTAACATGCCCAGTTGTGGAATAATGACTTAGAAAATGAAGCAAATGCTTCACAAAATGAAGGACCATATAAGAAAATATTCCCACTGAGTAAATGATCCCTGTTTTTGTGATGGTACCTTTTGTGAATGCTAAATCATGTATATTTCAAGTTGCCTTAATCAGTGCCTAGTTTTTCTACAGGATTAAACAAGATCCGGTCTAGACCTAATTATTTCAGAAGACAATGGTAATGCCTCTGAAGGGCCAGACCACGATTAATTATATATGGCAACATCAAGTAGACTTATAAATTAACTTGTTCTACTAAAACTGACTATATTTAAAAGTAGAACACACTAATCTTGTTTTCTTAATTAGTTGTTTTTATGAATTTCTTTAGACTTTGGTTGGGTGCTATTTGAACACTGGTGTCTAAACCAATATGTGTATTATGCTTGACCTCATAAGTGCTTGTAACGATGAATAATTATATTGATGTGCATATTTCAAGAATTTCTAGTTGTTTTTTACGTTATATTTGGCTTTTGGCACTTTTACACGTAGGCTCCTGTTGAATATTCACTGGTTTCATTCTCTGACGACGGTGCTCGATATTTCATTATGGAGGAGGACACAGGAAACCTCATTCTGCGCAGACCATTCAACAATTCTATGTCCCAATATCAAGTAAGTTAGTTTTTACAAAATCATCTACCAGTAACTACTGCCTTAAAGCTGGTAAATTTCTAATTATGTATTTATCTGTATGTATCAGATAAAAGGAAGGCAGAGGAAGGCAGAGAAACACATATGTAGACTGCCTACGAGAAGGAATTGAGGGAATAATGAATAACATCGAATTAATAAGAGGATGTCAAGATAGAAAAAGTGGAAATCCATGGTCGCTAACGTAGAAATACACAGCACCTAAAGAAGAAAAGAATAAGATAAAAATAAGCTATAGTGCATATTTCATATTTAAGGTAAATTAAACTGTGTAATGACCTATTGAGTTAATCAGATATGATAAAATATACCATAGTGTAATATTATTTCAACATCTATTGTGCTATGATGTGGAAACTACTTCTAAAGAAATATGTCAAATAAGAGTACCGGTAGTAGTAATGTAGTCAGTGCTTATTACAAGTAGAATTGCATCCAGGATGGTTTAGATTGCTTTTACAGCTAGTCTGTTTGACCCCCTTACTATTCAAGCACTTTGGTCATGCCTTTTTACATCAATCAGAAAATTATCACCAAATAATAATAATATTATTTTTATGCATTATGACATGTCCATTTATATAATGTACAGTTTATGATCATGTATTTAATGATTGGAAAACACATACTGCTTAGGCTAGCCCACAAAACCTGAAAAATCTGCCCTACTCATTAGACCTTGAATCTGTTGGATTGAGATTACCGGTATTTTACTTTGGAGCAACCACTGATTGCAGCCTGCATTTCATCCTTATTCTATTAGCATTTCTTGCAAGATCAGTTGAATCGCTAAGACGGTTCCATGTTTTTTAATCCTAGTCACTTAATCCTCATCACTTAATCCCAGGTCTTTTAATCCCAAGTCTTTTAATCCCTGTGCACATAATCCCCAGACACTCAATGATATAAGAAAACATATTAAATGATGTAATATGAATGAAATAACAAATATTTGTGTTACAAAAACCTAACCCTAACCCTAAAACTAACCCTAAACCTTACCTAAATATGCGGCTCTGGTCTTAAATTCCAAGGCAGTGATTGAAGGGATTAAGTGTCAGGGGATTATTTGCTAGGGGATTAAAAGACTTGGGATTAAGTTACTGGCATTAAGTGACCAGGATTAAGTGACTAGGATTAAAAGACCTGTCACCCGCTAAGACATTGGATAACATTTAGGTTCAAATGAAGAAGTATAAATACACTTCTGCAACTGGCTCTTTAGAAAATTTTCAGTCAGTTAGTTTGTTAGCTATCTAGTTATTTAGTTAAACTTGTATGAATTATTGTTAAATATACCTAGAACCAACACTGAAATTGGTAAGAGAACTTTCTCTATTTCCAGCCCACAACATGGAACTCACTTCCCTCAGATGTCAGATCATCCACAGAATTGAGTATTTTCTGATCTAACTAAAAACCCATCTCTTTAAATTAGCTTAGCATCCATAACTCCTCCGCTGCACTTTCTCACTGATTGATTCCTGGAATGACCCGGTATTTTGCTGATGAATTTGAAGTACCATCGATTGATATCTCTAGAGTATTAGAAATGGTGCTATAAAAGTGCATGATTATTAATATTTTTAAAGCATTGCTTGCATTACAGAAGGGCCATGTTATCTTCACTGCAGATAGGTTTATAATAAATACTACCGGTACTCAGTTGCTGATGCTCTTCTGAGTCACTTGTTTATGATTAATGGACGGTTATTGCAGTACTATTTGCTATTTGTATTTTAGCTTGTGGTGAAAGCTTCAACAAGTGGCAGTTCTGCCACATCGAATGCCACGATTTCATTAACCATCTTGAAAGACAATCAGGCACCTATATTTGAAGGATTACCATACCAGCCTAATCTTGTTTCAGAGAACACCCTCAACTACACAGCAGTGTTCACTGTCAGAGCCAGATCAGCTTCATTAAAGGTAGAAACTATTGCATTAGATTACAGCTGTTTGATTTTTAGTTTGGTTGCATTTTTAGAAATGTTTTAAAGTGCATTTAGTGTACCTATTACACACACGCATGTGCACACACGCAAACATGCACACACACATGTATATATAGGTAAATATACACATACATACGTATACAGATACCAGAGTAATTATATCAATTTCACTATTATTATTATTATTATTATTATTATTATTATTATTATTATTATTATTATTATTATTATTATTATTATTAAAGTTAAGATCATTACCGGTACTATGGTAACTAATCCATAAAGACTACGTGAACACATTACAATGTCAAAACAGAATCATAACTAGTTCAAAATAGCCAGGTCTTTAAGCGCTTCTTAAATGCATCTAGTGATGGTGAGAGTTGAATGGCCAGTGGTAAACCATTCCAGACCCGTGGTGCTGCCACGCATTGCTGCAGTTGTTGGGTGGCGGCTGGCGTGCAGCTCCCATAAATCTGTCTGTCATCAGCATAGAGATGTGCCCGTAGGGCCGTAGTCTGTATTTTTGAGCTATGCCAACCAGGCATATTAAATAGATGGATACTGACAGTTCAGTTAAGCAGTAATATTTTTTAAAGATAATTGGAATTTACTTTTTTATTGGAATACAAGGTGTTCTTGTCTGCTAGTTTTTTTTTATTTGCTTTCTGTTAGTTTTCATTTTATTAATAATGTATAATATATTTTTGCAAGTAGGATTTATAATTTATCTGAGTCTGCTGCATTAATTAATTAGTGTTTAAACTTCTATCCTTTGAGAATGACTCACATCACTTACTGCCTGTGTATTTAGGGAACAATACAGTATCAGATTATTGGTCTGTATCCAGCCGACATGTACTTTGCAATTGATCGGAACACAGGAATCATTCGAGTTATAAATTACATAAAGAGTGACCCACTGC
Organism: Metaphire vulgaris; assembly: GCA_018105865.1. Lineage (NCBI taxonomy): Eukaryota > Metazoa > Annelida > Clitellata > Crassiclitellata > Megascolecidae > Metaphire > Metaphire vulgaris. The sequence goes on along the minus strand of CM030839.1, from coordinate 9,574,793 downwards.
ATCTCATGAGTTACACAGTAAGTGTTTCTTTGAGTGACCTTGTTCAATCATTTATTATAATTATCAAAGTTCTTATATTGCTCTGTGGGTTGTGAGCTTCATTAGTTTCCACCTTCTGTATGTTACGAATAAACATTTCAAAATAGTTCATTGTGCGTGTGCATGAGTGTGTGCATGAGTCTTGCACACATATGGCCATCTCATACATTTTCTTATTTTGCTCTTTATCATGCACCAATATTCATACCTTCATTGCTTTCTATATTGATTATTGTAATTCTTTTGTACTTTGCCATCTCAAAACACTACTGGGTGGATAGCTCTCTATACTTGATTGTCAGCCATTAGTGTCTTTCTTTTCTTCTTCAACTGATAGGCTTATTATTTGAGCAGAAAGATGCAACAGAAGATTATCTGAAGACGTTCCTGAATCCATCCTATTTCAATTTCTTGTCAGAGTGAAGAGTTACACTCTGCTTATTTGTAAGAGCTTCACTCTGTTTGTCATGGCTGTTCTGCCTTCTTAACCTGTTCTCTGGTCAACACTTTGTCTATGTCTCATGATCACACAGTTTTTGATTTCATGGGCATGACTTTACATCAGTTGATTAAATCCTCTGCTACACTCTCTACCCATGCATGCCTAGCCTTGTTGCCATTGCTTCCACGGCAGTCTTTCTGAAACACCTTAGGACCTGCTATTTCTTCATTCATCAATATTCAGAGTTAGGGCAGTTCTGAAGAGGTTTATGAAATGTTCTGTTACTTTAAAAGACTGTTACTTTGGATTACATCTGACATTTCTCTTCAAATGCACTCACTATTAATAAATTAATGAGACACTATATACTGATAAACTTTACATACCTACATTGGTCGAAATGAGAATTTGTAAACAGACCATTTTGTTCTTACTGATCTGTAAATTCATTACAGACATAGTTTTTACAAAAGAATTTATTGGCAGGTCAGAGTCGCAGCATATGACAGCGTTAATCCACGAATGGTGACAACAACAGATGTGATCATTCCAGTTGGACGCAATGTCAATCCTCCTGTCTTCACAAGTAACTTGTACACAAAACAAATTTCCGAGGATTATCCACTTGGAGTTAGCATCCTCCAGGTGCTGGCCACAGACTTGGATGGTGACCTGATCAAATACAGCATCGTCAATGATACAAGTGGCCAGGCTGCCCTTGGTGTCTTTTTCTTGGTTCCATCCAGTGGTGTACTTATGGCCATCAGACCTCTTGCACAGACAACGGGAGCAAGCTTTACTGTGAGTATACAGCACCACTGTCAGGATGGTGCATATTTTATTGTTCATCTCATAGTATGATAGTGGAGAGACTTAGGAAGGAACCAAATTAGATTCTGTACTTGTCTCATACTCGTCTCATTCAGAATGCATAATTTTTAAAATTGAAAAACATGGGCTGCCCATTAAACCTATAGAAGTCTTTTTCTCCCTCTCAAAAATGTTTCTGTTGCAAAGACATTGATAGCATTTAATGGGAAATTGACCCGGTGCCAAAATTTAACGGAGCCTTTGAATGGTGGGACACCTGATTGCAATGTCACTTTTTGAAAGTCCCTGGGAGGGGATTATGGATAGGAAAAGGTTACATTTGTCAGGAGTTGCGTAATTGCCTATTTCACAGAGTCATCTTTTCAGCCAGAACTGGTGTTAGTGGAAAACAGTGGAAATTGTATCATTATATTGAATTGAATTTATTTATTTTCTTTTTTTCACATACATACTATGTATAAATAAAGTGTATTCAAGTGTATTCATAAAGTGTATTCAATCACATACATATGCACTTTATGAACTTAACATAAACAGACTACATAAAAAGTACATTTAAGGTACAAGATAATAAACTTATTGCTAACTTATACTAAGTGGCAAAGAAATAAAATTTTAAAAAGAAACGACAAAATAGATTATTTTCTAACAGATTATTATGAGTTTTCAATTACTGGAGTACAAGTTATGTGAAAAATACTTCAGAAAACATACCTAAGGAATCATTTTGCACTATTATCTGTTTTTTATTAACAATAGATTATTTTCTAACAGATTATGTAACTGTTTTGAATTTTGCTGTTCCAAAAAAGTATTTTGATACTGCCCATAAAGTGTATTCAGGTTGATGAAGGCATTTGGAGTTTAGACATTCTCATTTTATGATCTTTTCTAGTTTTCAATTCTTGCTGATGATCAAGGCATTCCTCCAAAGACAGCAACAGCTGGAGTACAAGTTCAGATCTCAAGGGATAACATCCCGCCAACTACCAATGGAGACATACTTCAGAAAACAATTGAAGAGTCAGAACCAGTCAATGGTTCTGCAATTGTCCAAATAGTTGCAACAGTACCAAATTTAAAGGCAAGTTTTCATTTTAATAAAATATCTATGATCATCTTTTAGTCTGTAATAAACAGACAGGAAATTGTTGCTTGTTGTACAATTTAGAATTATTTATCTTTTCATTAATGTTAATTCTTTGTAAAGATTAAAATATAGATACAAGGAGAATGTACCCAGTAGTAATAATGCTAATTGCTTTACCAAAACAAATAATGAAATCAGAGGTGTTGTGTGATGGAAGCCTGGGGATGCCCAGGCAACCCCAAAAATGAATCTTGCTGTTTCTAAAAAAATGTGACTGTAAAAATTGAAATGTTTTGTTACCAATAGGTTGCTGACGCCTGCTATAGACATTGCTATTGCTGAAAATTGACATTAGGATCAGTTAATCACACATCAACTAATCAGTCAATTGATCAATTATAATATCAATCTTTTTAATTTGAATGCTATCTGCACATGTTGTTGCATTATGCTACTTCAACTAATGATAGTTATGTGACTGTTTATTTAAGAAATGATTTTTATTTGAATTCATGAAATAAATGAGATGGTGTGGTGATTTGTTAGGGTATTTTGGTGTTCCAAGTTGTTGGTGACTTGTCAGCACCAAGTTACTTCTGGATTGATAGCAGTGGTCAAGTTTACGTGAGAAACTCTCTCCGCAGTGATATTGCCTCATTATACGTTGTAAGATGGTCGCTTTACATCACGTATTTCTATTCAGTCTGCTTATATTTATTTATTTATATTATTATTGGATTTTAGTTTTTCTGTTTAATTTGCCATTGAACGTTTCATTTGTTCATTTCATAGCTTCTTTAAGTCCAGCTCTTTAAGTGAACTTGTCTTAAGAGATTCAACTCTCTTAGTTCTGGTCAAAGCACAATCTGTTCAAGTAATAGTCCCTAAACTACCGGTAGTCATGGCCCATGGCAGAGGCATAACCGATGTCTCTGAAAATTAAATGTTTTATAGCTTAATATGTAATATTAATAATTATTGTCATTACTAAATTATCTAAATTATTTGAATATATATATATATATATATATATATTATATATATATATATATATATATATATATATAAAGTGTAATTTCCCAAAGTGTGTTTGCGTGTTCTGAAACCTTGTTCAGCGTTCTCATTGGACAATGCGTTGCTATAGGTAATGTCAACTTCATAATGGCCAGAGCTTACAGATCATCATCACCACCATCAGTGTGATGTTATTTTAACTAATGCTTCACTGGACGTTGCTCTATATATCATATAGATATATAAATTTAGAATGCTTTATAGGCCTAATACTTTCTAACTTTGTGCGCATGTATATCCCTTATTCCAACCCATCCCTTTTCTTTTCCCTTTTCTACCCAGCATCTTTCACTCCTTCCTCCCTGTTCGCTGTACCCCTCTCCACTCATTCTTGGAAATACTCCAGAAGAAAGTATAGCCAACTTTGATCAGATGAACAGTGACTGCTGGTCAGATGTATGATATTGACAATGAAAGTGGAGTTTTTTTCAAGGAGCTGTTAGATAGCACGAGCTGGAAACAAACATAATTGTAACCTGAATACCACGTCTGACAAGCAGTGTGTGAAAGACTTTGCACTTCACTTAACTTGGCTGACATAGCAAATTTAAAATTTTGGCATTACATACTGAGACTTATTCATTGAAGTGCATACCAGTAATGTTACAAAGAATTGTTATACTACAAGAAGAAGTAGGAAGTATATTCAAAAATTACAAAATTGTCTTCATATTTATTGCAAAATTTATTTATAAAACCTGGTTGATTGGGTTTTTCTAGACATTGTGTGTGTGCTCTGTTCAACACTATTTGTGTGCATGTAAAAAGTTATTGTGTGCTGTTGGTGGCATTGTGAGTGTTTGTGGACGTCTGAGTTAAGTTGTTACAAGTTTTGCACAGTTTTCACACAGGCTTACTTAGCCTCCTAAACCATTTAAAATCACATTATTATTATTATTATTATTATTATTATTATTATTATTATTATTATTATTATTATTATTATTATTATTTTAAGTATCTAAGTATTCATATAATGTCATGCTTGAAATTTTAGCTGCGAGTTCAAGTTTTTGACAGTGCAAGTCCTTCATTGAGAACAGAAGTACAGGTACAGATCACTGTTGTGCGCAACACCAACCCTCCAATTTTTGCTAGCCCTAGCTATTCTGTTAGCATCACGGACACTACCCCTATCGGCAGCCGGCTGCTTACTGTCAGTGCATCGGATCGTGATGGCAACGTGATGCGTTATTCGTTGCTTGGAACTGCATCAGCACTGCAATATTTCTATGTCATTCCAACAACAGGAGAAGTCGTCATAACTCAATAACTCAATCCTTCTAACCCGGAAGCAATTGCATAGGTGCCGTACACTTCTTATGCGATTAACTGGGCTTAATTAATTGTATGCACAAAACACTGGTTGGGTTTTTATGTTGTTATGCGATTATGCAGGTTATGCAATTAAGCGGTATGCGATTAAGTGGGATCCACTGTATATCATTTTCAGTATTTGGAAGTGTATGTGTTTTGTTATAAGAAAATGTTATTGTAGAGTTTCTTTGCATGTATTTTAGGCATTTAGCTTTCATTTCCTGATCAAACAGTTTGATGTTTTTGGAAATTGCTTGCAGAATTATGGACTATATTGATGCTGAGATAGTTACTGTTAAATCAAATTGTAGAGGTGCATAGTTGCATTTGATGTTTTAAAAAGTTGATATTGCACATCAGTTGCAATGATTTTATCTTTTTTCAGCTATTAATTCAGGCATCAAATGGCCGTACACCAGAGTTGACAGCAAATGTCACAGCTACTGTCTCAATCGTACGTGATAATTCTAGACCCACATTTCTCAATTTGCCTTACAATGATGCTTCTGTGTCTGAAAATGCAGCAGTTGGATATGAGTTCTATGGAAAAGTACAAGCAGAAACAAAGAACTTGCAGGTTTGCTGTTTAATTCTTTATAGTCTGGCAACCTTTCCAATTTGTTATCTAAGTCCCAAGATGTGATTATGGTAGGTAAAAATTTCATCAGAACTTTACAGTTTCTCTCTCATAATGCAACTGCAGTCTTTCATGTTGTTGTTTCATTTTTTCTTATATTTAATTTCTTAATTACTTGCAGACATCAATTATTATCCCATTTACCAGTGAATAACATTTTAAAATATGGTGCCATTATGTCCATATATTTTTGTACAACAATGCATTTCTTTAAAATATTTCAAATGCTTTAGAGCTTGAAATGTAAAGCTAAGGAGACATTTAAAAATTGATATATCGGTCACTTCTAGTATTATTTTCGTTACGATTTTCCATCCTAAATTGCTGAATTTCAACCCAGAGACCCAAATAAATTGACTCACTAAGGCTGTCCAAATGTCTGATCATCAGAACATGAAACTCTGGTGCAAACACTAAACGAATTCCATTATTTTGCTGTCAAAAACTCTCAAAATTGCTCGAATTCAACTTTCAATTGGTTTTGCCTTCAAAATCGGATGATTCAATTCCAATCACCACCGCTGGAAAATCCCACTATTATTGGCTGTAGGCAGAGCCATCTGCACAAAGGCAAACTCCCAGTTGTGGCAGACTTCTTCTTCAAAGCAAATTAGATTTTTGACGAATAATCAACAAACCTACTCAATATCTCAATTACTTTTACTGAAGACAACCATGCCAAAGGTATATTTAGCTTTCAGGCAAGGATATTCAGGATGGTCACTGTGTTTGCAGTGTGGAAAGTTGAACGCGTATATATTTGGGGCAGCCGTTACGAGGCCATGACATTTGCACGTATATATTCAGAACTGCTGTTAAAGGGGTTAAATTTATGGAAAAGCAGACATAGTATGGGATTTAAGTTGTAATAGTGAATGGTAACATATTTTGCTATCTGCATATTTATTTTGCTTTAAAGTTTATACCTAACTACACAGCATTATACAGGAACCTAGATTGGATTGTGTGATTTGCTTTAAAGGGAAAGATGCAGTACCAAGTAGTTGGCGATCTGTCTGCTCCGGTTTTCTTCACTATCAACATTGATACGGGCCGCATTGCAGTTCGATCAAATCTGAGACAGGATCAAGCCATGCAGTATTTGGTAATTCTTTTAAACTCAAACTATTACTTGCTTTTCTGTCACTGTGTTGATTCAATAATTTTGTTGAAGGTGTCGATGGCATGCATTTCTCATCTTTAGAATTCAGATGTAGGCATTTGGATAAAAACTGGAAGCAGTTTGTTTGACTTCTTTTCATTCTTCTAATATAGGCAACAAACATATTTAATGTGCTCACTAGTTGTGCTTGCTGTTGAAGTTTGTGAGTGAAACATTTAGATGTGAAGCTTATTTTTATCTGCATAAAATATTAAATTGCAGCAAAAGAGTTTCATCCATAGTGGATGTTTTCTTTTTCAGTTGCGAGTCATTGCTTATACAACTGCCAATCCTACTCAGCAGACAACAGCAGTTGTTAATATTACGGTGTCGCGTAATGAAAATGCACCACAGTTTTCACGCTCTTCATTTTCAGTGGATGTTCTTGAATCAGCTGGCCTTGGATCTGTCATATTGGACGTTAATGCTACAGACCTTGACAATTTTGACAATTTTTATGTCACAGATTTTATATGTCAATTTAAAAGTTTAATAACTGATTGCCAGATTGTTGTGTTAATAAAGGCAAACTTTAAAAGCAAAAAAAGTGTTAGTCAAAAAGAAAGCTCATTGTCAGTCAACTTGACCTGATTAATTGAAATGTGTGGTTTCATGATTGATTTTTGAAATAAAGAACAAACCATGGTCCTTTATTAAAGCGATAACGGACAAGGACTCAGAGGTGCAATAAAGGACTGTCCTTTGAAATAAAGGACGGTTGGCAACCCTATCATTGTGATTATTGTAGATAAGTTTAAAGTAAGAAACTTTTGCATATTTATATATATATATATATATATATATATATATATATATATATATATATATATATATATATATATATATATATACACACACACATATTATATATAAAATTTGTTTGCACAGGACACAATAATGTACAGCATATCTGGTGATGGAGTGGCTCCACAGTTCTTCTATATTGATCCAGACACTGGAGTCATATCACTGAAGAAATTGTTGACTCTTGACAGTAGTTCTCAATATACGGTATTCTTACATATGTATAGTGAATCAAGTCCCTGAGCCTGTTTTAATAGAATTCAAAAATCTCAGTGAGAAGAATAACATTATTTACAGGAATTGATGCACTGATGTTTTTCTTTAAAGTTTGCCATTCACATTTTCTGGAACATCATGCCTAATCAGATAATATTTGCACCTAATATGGCTAATTTTAAAAATAAATTGTAGCACATTTTTGCTGGAATGAACTTTACATAAGAAACCACTGACTGATGCTGAGTGATTTGCAATGGCTCTGTTCTAATTCTTTGATCAAAATGCCATATTTTTCATAATTAATAAAGACACATGTTTAGAATTAATTTTAGAATAAGGATATTAGAACTTTTATTTAAGGCAGTAACATAATTCTTCTCAGATCCGAGTGGTTGCAGATGATCAGGGACACCCACCACGCTCTTCAACAGCCTCTGTGATGGTGCGAGTAAGAAGGGATGAATTTCCACCACAGTTTGATAGCGGTGGCAGTTATGATCGTACGATTAATGTTGGATTGGCTCTGAGCGGGACCACAGCTTTGGTCGTGCATTGTAGTGATCAAGACCTACAGGTAACACAATATTCAATATTATCTTTTAAATAATTAACTTGCTGTTATAGTTTAGCATAAAGATATACTGGTAGTAACTATGTGAGCACTGACATTGATATTTTAACCCCTTTACCGATCATTTATTTGAAACGTAATTTAAAATGAGCCCATATGTGCATCACAGCTGGTAAAGGGATTAATGGTTATTGAGTGGTTTGTAGTGATGGTGACTAAGTAGTTGGAAATGATGGTCATGAACAATATTAGAGTGAATATACTTGCCTGTATATCTATGAAATAAAATATTGTTGGTAATTAATTACTTGCTAAATATGATAATTTTTGGATTCTGATGTTTTTAGGGAACAATGACTTATGACCTTGTTGGCATCTATCCAGCTCAATATTTCTTTATGATCAACAGAACAGATGGAACAATTCGTATCATTCATTCTCTTCAAGATGACAGCATGAATCTCTTGCGATATACGGTATTCTTAAGAAAAATTTGAACAAGAGAGCAATAATGGTATTAGTATCTGAAAACAATAAAATTTTGACTGTATGTTCTTTTGTCATGCAAGAAATGAAATGAATACATGTATTTTCAGTAAAATTTTGGGATTCAATAATAGCTTAGTTAGAAAAAGACTTAATTATACATAATTCAAAATGGCAGATTCTGAATGATGAACTTAAAATTTCTCTCTCTTAACACTCACTTGCCATTGCTTATGATTGTGTGGTTTACACAAAATAAGAAATTAGAAGTCTTATATTAATATCTGACTGGGCTATCAGATACTACTCAGCTGTTGCCATTTTACCTGTTTCTTGGTGTTGTTGATATTTGCAAGCATGTACGATTTACATTATCTGTAGTAGTACGGATTTATCATTTCATTGCTTTTTAGTTTCCTGTGCACTTTCAAAGTAAATATACTTTCCATATTACTTTTTTCAGCTTCAAGTAATCTGCTATGATAGCAGCTACACGTCAGATATTGCCACAAAGAATGTAACGATTTCTGTTAACCGTAACCCAAATGCCCCAGTTTTTTCATCTCCAAGTTATTCTGTGACAATTTCGGATGCTTTTGCTTTAATGGCAGAAGTTGTTCGCATGTCAGCAACAGATCCAGATGGAGTAAGATTAATATACTTATATTGCTTTAACCCTAAAAATCTGTGTTTCTGTTCCAAATGATGAAGAATTTAAGTTTATTGAAAAAGGCTTAAGAGATTTTTAATTTTGATCACTTTTGCAATTCAAGACATGAGAAGATGTATCAACCCTTTTGCAATGCATACCTTGAGATTAGAGACAGTGGCATTGCTAAGGGATGAGGAGGGCACGGGCGCACCAGATGACACCAATTGCAATATCACAAAGGGGTCACACCAAAATGTTTGGTGTTTGTAAATTTAATAGGCTGAGTGTTTCCATTTGTTTGTATGAGCTGGTACAGCTTAAACATATTTTGCTGCAACTGCCTACCTGGATCTACAACCTACATGGTTAACCACGATGAACTACGGATTATGGACTATGGATTTTACCCCAGATTGAGATGGTGCACTGCACCAAGCTTTCAGACAGTGCTATAGATTTTTAGTTTTACTTTTACTTCTTATGATAATTGGTGTGAGATATGGCTTTTATGATGGTAGGTGAAAGTACTTGTGGAATGAAATGGTTAATGGGTTTTGTTATGGTTGCAGACCAATATAACGTATTACCTTGTGAACAATGCCAACGGCAACAATGACGCACTTAATTTCTTCTTCATTGACCGAGATTCAGGCAGCATTCTTCTGAAGAAGTCTGTTGCTGCATCAAACAGCCAAACGTTTATGGTAATTACAGTACTTTGACTCTCATATCATGTGTGATATTCATCAGGATTTTAAAAGAAAAGTCATTTTATGTGATAGAAAATTCTGTAAGATTTTTCAGTGTAAATTCTTTCTGCTTATAATATAATGCTTATGAATTGTGTAAGACCCATATTTGTCAAAGATTTGCTCTGTTTCATTGCAGTTTGATGTTTATTGATTAACAGCAGTTTATTTTGGACTGCTTACGTTATTTCACTATTTGCACATTCGTTTCACAGTTAACAGTTCGAGCTGCTGACCAAGGATTCCCATCACGTACAACTGATGCCACTGTTTCCATCACTGTTCAGCATTCCCAGTACCGGCCTGAATTCCAGAACACTCCGTATCGTCAGTCTGTAAACGAGGATGTGACAAATGGCAGTGTAATATTTACAGTTAGAGCTACAAAGACTAACCAACAAGGAGTAATGACATACGTTCTAGCTGGCAATGACCCAGCACCAACTTACTTTGCTGTTGGCTCAACTGGTGGAATGGTATCAGTCATTGGAAACCTGAAAACGGATCGTGGCTTAACTTACACAGTAAATGTCTTTTATTACTAAAAGATGATTTTCAAATTTTTTCAGTTTTTGAAAGACCATTTTAATACTCCTCCTGGTTTATATTTGCCTTTTTGCAAGCATTAATTAATAATGTCTGTTTTCAAAATATATTTTAAATTGCACGTATGTGCTATGAGCTCTATTTTAAATTTGCAATATATTTTGATTCCATGTCAGTTTAAGTGGTTTAAATGTGGTTAAATTAATGGATGGTTCTTGGTACCTGGATACATGAATTGATGTACAATGCATCACAGTGATAGTTTGTTTGATTATATTTGTAGTTGAAAATCGGTGCCTATGACAGTTCGTCACCAGAGCAGATTGTATATGCAGATCTTGTTATTTCTGTAAATCGTAATATCTATGCTCCTGTATTCAGTCAGAAATCATTGGAAATTTCACTTAATCCAAACACTCAGCTGGGATCATTACTTTACACAGTTTCTGCAACAGACCGAGATAATGTATGTTATTTGACTTTAAAAAGTAGACAGCAGATATATTTGTGTTGTACAGATTTTGAGCTTATTTTGTTTCTGTTTCTTATCATTATTAGAATTGTTTCAAGCTTTTGGTATTCTTTATTTACCTTGTATTGTTGAAATATTGAATTTTAATGTATTTTCTCTATTTTTATTTCTTTCAGGATCAGTTGAAATATAAATTAACAGCAGACGATACTTGCAAAACCTACCTCTACCTGAATCCAGATACAGGAGACATCTTGCTCTCTCGCAGTCTTGATGGCACACCGATAACACACCTTAATGTAAGTGATTGCTTTGGTATGAAATCATCATCTTTTCCATTTCAATCACTACCACCTGCAAGAATTTCAATTTTGTGACTAACGTTGTAATATATTACCTGAAAAATCTTTACAACACACACACACACACACACACACACACACACACACATATAATGTTTGCAATAGACATTTATGTGTTTAGATGTAACCAAGATTGTAATTGCATTTTCATAATTTTGTCGACATAAATTTTTAATTATGGGACTTCGTCATCATCCATCTTTTTATATAACAATATAATTTTATTGTTTTAAAAGTCTAGAGTGCAGGTATAACTCTTTGAAGGATCTATATATGAGTTTTTTGGTATGTCTTTTAGTGTGACATTCAAGTGGGAGATCAGGGTTATCCAGTAGAAAAGTTCGATAATTCAATCTTCACTGTTTCGATCCGGCAGTCATCTGAAGTACCTCGCTTCCTTTCAACTAACTACCTGACTTCCATCTCTGAGAATGTAGCAGTGAATTCCTCTGTAATTCTTGTCAGGGCTGAGCTTTCTAATCCGGTTTGTTTGCTTTTAAATGTTTGATATTCCTTGTATGTGAAATGGCGGCGGTATTGTACTGATATATGGATGATGTCCTTATTATTACTTGTTTGTTAACGTATGTTAACACTGAGGTCTTTCACAAAGTGAAGAATTGTAAGTGAGGAATGAGTTAGGGGTGAAAAACTTGCCCAAGTTTGCTAAGCAGTGTCTGGGGTTAGATTCAAACTTGCTGTCCTCCAGTTGTATGACAGGAATTTAGCCACTACTTCTCTGCCTACTGAAAAATGGTATGTCTGTTTTGCCCAGATTGTTAACTTGTCCAGTTCATGAATTGGGCAGACTTTTAATCCATAGATTTTAATTATATAAATATTTCCTAATTTTCTGCAATATTCAAAATTAATCAATTTGACGAAAACTGGCCAAATTCCATTATTATCTTTGGGCATTCATTAGTCATGCATAATGCCACACGGTAACCTCTGGGTGTTGTCCATCATGTAGAAATGTATTCGACATGTTAGGTATCGTACTTGGCCTACTAACTGCTTAATTTCTCCAGCACTCAGGGCGCTCTAATTTCATCTTGCCTCCTGTGCAAACCATCTGTTTATGTGGAATGATTGATCAGTTCTGAGATAGTGCATGGTTGCTTTCTCAATGGTCAAGAAAAAAATTGGGTTGTCTTGACATCTGACATTCATTATTGAACCCTGTGCAGTGTGCAACTCCCACAATCTCTATTCTGAAAATATTTGCAGAAGCATAGCAGTGATAAAAAGAAGAATAGGGCAATATGCATGCACTTTACTACTGTTTTGTTGCATGTATGAAGTGTCATATAATTAATTTCAATTTCTGTTATAATTTTAAATTTGCAATAGATGAATATAAGATTTCAGTGACCAACAATGTTCTATCGCTGTATGCTGCAGTTATTTGGCTTGATTTCTAACTTTCAGACACAGATTCATTATGAAATAACTGGAGACTATCCAGCACCAGACTTTTTTCAGATCAATCGAACAACAGGATTGATAACACTGAAGCGTAACATACAGGAAGACAGTCTGCAATTGGTTTCTTACTCTGTGAGTGTTTTTTTCATACCATGAGAAGAGGAATAATAATTTAAAATTTTGCACTTCTATAGCACCATTTCTAATACTCAAGGGTATCAATCGATGGTACTTCAAATCCATCAGCAAAAGACCAGGTCATTCCAGAGATCAGTCAGAGGGAAACAGCAAGACAGATTATGGAGGAAATGCTACTTGGAAGAGATGCATTTTAAGCCTAGACCAGAAAATACTCAGTTTATTGGAAGACCTGACAACCAGACGGAGAGAGTTCCAGATTTTGGGCCTAGAAATAGAAATAGAAAAAGCTCTCTTACCAATTTTAGTGTTGGTTCTAGGTACATTTAACAATGAATTAGCAAACTTTGTTGAATGACAATGTTTCTGATGGTTTAACATAGATTTTAAATATTGAGTTTGGCCAAATTGCAGTATTTTAAAAGCCAGGAGACCAGTTTTGAATGCAACTCTCTGTTCTACCAGGCAGCCAGTGTAACTTTTGAAGAAAAAGTGTAATATGATCATGCTTACGAGTTTTTGTAATGGTCCCCGCAATAGAATTCTGAAGCTCTTGAAGCTCTTGCATATATCAGAGCAGATTTGGGCATAAGATCACAAATTTGTCAAATATCTCTGATTTGCAAATGAGCAGCTCTGCTGATCTTATTTATATGGTCATTAAAAGACTGGTTTTTATCGAATAGTACACCTAGGTTGCAGACAGACTGACCTTGAATAACTAAAATGTTGTCAAATTTAAAGGAACTTATGTCTTCAAATTTACTCAAATTAAATGATGTAACAAGAAGTAAAAATAAATTATTGGGCAAAAGCTAGAATATTGGCAAAAAACCAGGTAGAAAAACAGCCAAGCTCCCACATCATTTTTGATAGGCAAACAGCTAGTCTTTATGATATTAGTTAAATGTGACAGCATTTCATAATCTCTTCAGACACTTTGTTGAAATTCCTGCAATTGAACTTATGCTGTGATGCTATTCCAGTACAAAATATCGGTACTTTCCCGTTATCTGGACCCCAGTGAAGAGATATTAAGAAATGTTTAGGGTTAGGGTTTGGGTGAGGGTTATGGTTTTAGCCTAACCCTCACCCTCACCTTAACACTAACCCTAACCCTAACCCCCACCCTAACCCCTAAAACATTTCTTAGTATCTCTTCACTGGGGTCCGGATAACGGGAAAGTACCAAAATATCTTATCAACAGTAAAGCAGAAATTACGTTGTCTACAACAGTTGTATGCATTTTTGTCTAGTTTAGCCTGATCAGAGTGCTTTTCACATTTTAGATTCGTGTCATCGCTTATAATCCTCTGTCACCAAATTTTCAAGGAACAGCAAATGTTACGGTCAATGTAAGGCGAAATGAGAACAGACCTGTGTTTGTTCAGAATTATTTTACCTCTACCATTGGTCCAACTTTTCCGTTGGGGTCGGTAATTGTTCAGTTGAATGCTACTCCTGCAGATGGCATGGTGAGCTTTGAGCAGTACACTTAAACTGTTAGTTTTTATCTAATCAGGCATGTTGTCTTACATTTCCGAATCAACTAATCAAATGTTTTGTGGTTATTTGAATACATACATGTGTATCGTATGAAGATATTTTTTGAATATTCTTAATAATTGTTCGTGATGAATTTTTTATGGGATTCTGCCATTTTGGAATCTTTTACTGCAGGTTTATTGGTATGTCTACTTCTTTGAGACTGAGAAATACATGCTTTAATATCTCAGATAACATCTTCCATTTGGCTGACAGGCAGCACTTACATGCACTTATGAAGAAAGAAACTCCTTTCACTTTGCTATTTGGTCATAATGCTGAACAGTGGCGTAGCCAAGGGGGGTTTGGGGCTAAAACCCCCCTTGGCTGCCGAAACAAAATTTTTTTCCATGCTTTTCCATGCATTTTTCATTTTTGGATGCGATTTTGGGGGTCAACCCCCTCTATGGCTGGCTGCCGACCAAAAACTTTTTTATGTGCTATAGAAAATTGAAAGAATTTGCTTGCAAAAAATTTTTTGTCACGATCGAAACCGAACCCCCTTCCGGAAATCCTGGCTACGCCACTGATGCTGAAGTCATTGATTGTTTTGATATTTGTGCTTTTGATAGTGCATTTATATCTGAGAACATTTGTTATTAAGTCTGTACTCTGAGAAAGACATTGACAGCTGTGTAGAGGTACTTTGCAAAAGTTATTGTATTTGAATTGGTTGAAGGCGAACTATAAGTGCACTCGGTGAACGCGATCTAAATTTAACTACCCAGTAAAGCTCTGATTTGTAGTTGAGTTTAAATTTTCCCATTGAGAAATGTTTCTTTATGCTTTGCCCTATAAATCAGATTACAAATTGTCTGATGAACTTTGCCATTTGTTGTATGTAATTTGCCTTTGTCAGGTGTTACCATTATATACTGTGTTTTTAGAACACTGTGATGTATAGCCTCACTGGTGATAGTGCAGCAATGACCTTCTTCTACATTAATCCAGACACCGGAGAACTGTCACTGAAGAAGTCCATCAAGGATGACAAGAGCACAACATACTCAGTAAGAGAATTTTGTCTCAAACAATGCAGAACTTAATGCTTTATTTTCTTTTTTCAAATTTGAAATTATTTTTCTGTTCGATTGTTGTCACTCCAACTGGAAAAGTTATCCTAATAAAGGAAATAGCTTTATTTGTTTTACTGGAAATGTTATCTTTTTGAAAGAAATATTTTTATTTGTTGCTACTTTTTCTGTTGTTGTTGAAAAAACAAAAGCCTTCCAAAACAATAAGTGGTTAACAGATGCCATTGGTTAATAATTATAATAAAACGTTATTTTAAGTGGTTTAGGAGGCTAAGTAAGCCTGTATGAAACCACTGTTGTTATTTAATCATGATCATCAAGAAACTTTAACTTGTATGTCTCTGCACAGTACTAATGAAGGTATACATTGTGCATATATTAACCCTCATCTAGCAATTTATTATTTTCCCAAAAGTGCACTATTTAGTACAAATTCATGAGAAGTTGTGCACATAAAGGAAATGTGTTTTTACTGTGGAATTATTTTTGTGAATTCTATTGAAATTTTCATAAATTTTGTGTTTGACAGCTTTTGGTGAAAGCATCTTTTCTAAGAGGTGGTCAAAACAGTACAGCTCAAGTAATCATCTCTGTTCCGCGTAATGCAAGTCGACTGACATTTTCCAGCAATTCCTATTCAACCGACATTAGCGAAAATTCAAAGACCAACACAACAGTCGCTTCTGTAACAGCAACTGATGATACCCGCCAGGTGATTACTATCACTAAAATGTCATTGCTTCTGTTATAAGGTCATTGCAAACTTCTTTTCAACTTTATTTAGCACTGCTTTACTGTGTTGTGTTAAAAACACAATGTATAATTGATTAGTCCAGCCAACATATGATCTCAGATTCTGAGTTATAAATTTCATATATTATAGTGAATTAAAGTGAACATCAAGTTTAGACAACAAATTTTGGTTTAATAATTTTTGCATTATTTAATTCAAGTGTGTGTGTTATGCTTTGCAGGCTATAATTCGATACATGATAACTGGATATTTTCCAGCAGAGAACTTTTTTGACATCAATCCTCTCACCGGTACTGTGTACGTCAAAAGATCTCTAAAAGATGATGGTCTACAATCAACGTCCTACATTGTATGATTTTCAATGCATTTAATTTTCCATCAATTGTAATGCTGTTATTGTCATAGTTAAATTAAACTGCTGTTTTATATTTTGCACAGTCTATTTTTCATTTGTCTCTTATACTTTCCTTTCAGCTAGCTTAAATGTACTGGTAGTAGATTGGCTAGCTGTAATAATACTTCATCTTCCATAATGAATACAGATAGATATTACTTCTCTTTCAATTATTTGTTTTTCTGTACATATTATATTTTAAAATATGAAGTGGAAATTGTTTTTTTGTTTTGTTTTAAAGGTCCAAGTTGAAGCTTATGATTCAAGATCCCCAGAATCCAGTGCCGTGACAGTCAACATTACTGTTAATGTCTACCGTAACCAGAATGCACCTGTATTTGCAAATGCAGCCTACTCTATGCAGATTGATGACATTTACCCGATTGGAAACATAATTCTTAACGTCACTGCCACTGACCAGGATGGCGTGAGTTGATTTTTACCGGCTAACTTTCTGGAAATAATAAGAGCTGGGAGTTGGTTAAATTTTGAAATATTTAGTTAATATTACTTAATTTGGAAATACTTTTTATGCTTGGGGAAATATATTTCTGTCAGTGTAATTCAAGGACACTAAGTCAGCTAGTTGGTTTCTGCATTGGTTGAAGAATCCTCTGTTTAATTTTGTTTCTTTATTTGTAGGATACTGTTAAGTATTCAATGTCTGGTGATCCTGAGGACTTTGCTTATTTCTACATTACTCCTGATACAGGATCCATCATTCTTCGTGCTGCACTTTCCACTTCATCTTACTCATCATTTAACGTGAGTTACATTCTATGCCAGTCAGTATTAGCATAGTGACTGCCATATTGTTTGTATAGGAGGTGCCTTTTATATATGGTTCTTCTATTCACATATATTCTGTAAGGTTTGTCATTAAAGACATTTTCAGTGCCTTTAACAAAATTGTATCTTACATGCAAGTGTATGTTATAATACTGTATATTGGAACTTTATAAGTCATTATTTATGGTTTGCTGACTGCACTAGTGTTTGGATGAATCTTATTTCTTATTGTTTTAAACTATTCTGGACAGTTATATTTTTCAAATGACAGCAGTTTAAGTCTCCAGACTATGAACGATGAGTTCTAATTGCTTAGCTTCGGTTACATTAAATGACATTCATGGTATTACGATTATGGCATAATTTGTTGATTGAGTTTTGACTTAGAAATTATTGTTAGAATGGTTCACAGAGGGGCAGAAGGGAGGAGAGCAAATTTTGAGAGTTAATTTCTGGAGATTCTGGACTGCATTTGTTCATGTGCTCATAATCAAAACTTGCATTTGAAGCAGGTGACATTTGATGCACTGTATTACATTGGAACTGGTCAGCTACTGGACTTTTAAGCAGATTGCACACTTATTTTTATGTATGCTTAAGTGTATTAGACTGTCACTTCATCATACTGAATACCCAGTACATATACTTTTTTTTCCATGAACTATGTTGAGTTATGATTCATTTAAACACAACCAGATTCTCTAGGAGAAGAGGAGAAACTGGGGAGATTTGTGACAGTTTGGCTGAGCAGCACTGTTGTGTTGACCAATGTTTATTAAATGGCACAGCTAATTACTGCACTTTGCACACCGTTTCACTAAATTTCACTGTAAGCTGAAGTATAATTGTATGAGCAAACCGTTTTCACCTGAATCGGTTTAGGGCCAGATTGTATTGCTGAAAGCTATAATGCATCTGTTTCAGTTTATGGTCTTGTGTTTCAGTTTCAAGCTCGAGCTTCGGATCAGCGTGGAATTTTTGAGAAGACAGGAAGTGCCACTGTCCTGATCAGGATCAGACGCAGTTCTGCGTATATACCGCCACAGTTTGAGAATGGATCGCCATACCAAGATTACGCCCATGAAAATGCCCCAGTCAATTCAACTGTATTTACAGTCAGAGCAACTAGTGCAGATCCCACAGTAGGTTTATGTGTTTTACGTGTTTCCTAACGGCTAGATCTTTCAGTATGCTGAATAGTTTGGAATCTAAACTGAAAACATATTTTTTTCAGTTGGCTTTTCTTTCATTATCTGTCTAACTGTTTTCCACTCTGAGTGATTTCTGGAGTCTTTTGTAGATGGATTTGGAGTGGCACTGATTGATACTTTTGATATATAGGACTGGTACTATAAGAGTACTTTATTATTATTATTATTATTATTATTATTATTATTATTATTATTATTATTATTATTATTATTATTATTACATTTAGGCCTATATATGGCAGAAATGGACCTAGGTCTACAAGTTTTATAGACATAACTAGTCAAAAGTTCAATAATGCATTAAGACAAGAACTCCATATAAATGTATTATTATTTTTATTATTATTATTATATGTTTATGTCTGCAGACAGTAATTAAATGCTATCATCATACTTTCTTGACTTCACCTCTGCGGTGTAGTCCTACCTGGTTTGCCAAAAGCCGCTATGGATACTTTATTATGTGTTCAATATGTTGCAGCCAACTTAATCAATGCACACAGACCATTCATTGTTCAACCTGCATAGAAAAGACTTTGCCTTTTCATATGATGAACCTGCTGTTTGGAGATTCATTACTTAGTCATTTACATTGATTTCACTCTCGTTTTGCTCAAGCTGTTTGAAGCTCACATTTTTCATCATTGTATTGATTTCAAGATTTGTGTGTAGAAACTCATACAACTGGGGTCATTTATTTAGGCAATCTAATCTTTGTTTAAGGGTCCATCATAAATATGAATATAATAGATTCAATAGTAATAATGATAATAATAATGATAATAATAATAATAATAATAATAATAATAATAATAAAATATTTTCTCCAGTCACATGGCATTTTATAATGATGAAATCATTTCAGGCCAGACTTGTGTATGGTTTGGATGGCGTGGCACCCTCTACAGACTATTTTGGAATCATTTCCAACACTGGTGCAATCTATGTAAAAAGTTGTTAAACAATGACACTTCTTCTTCATATTTTGTGAGTTGTCACAAAGTTTTATTGATTATCAAAGTTATGTTGAAACGTTATTCTCAGTCTCTGATATGATAGCAAATGGCAAATTTCAATTGGAATGCGACTTTTGTTAGATTTTGCAATGTTTCACTGCAGTTCACTTGATGCTCAGCACTGAGTCATGATGCTAGATAAATAGTAACATAGAAAATTCTAAATCAATGGGAAGAAAATGCACATATTCATAATGGAGAAAAAGGTTTTTAAACATAATTTTTCACATGAGCTTTCACATTTGAAAACATCAAACACTTAATGTTCTAGTGATTTAGTTGCAATTTTCTGTTAAATATGGTCACAGCAATGTTAATACCGGAATGTGTGTGTTTATGTGCATGTGCATATGCATGTGTGTGTGTGTGTGTGTGTGTGTGTTAATGTTCTGTTGCTTGTCATCTCTATCTTTTAAAATATATTGGCAAAGCTTTAGCAGCAGTTAATAAGGTCATTTTCTGTTATCATAGTTTGAACATATGCTATCATGTTTTTCTCAGCTCCTAGTAAGTGTCTGGGATGCAGGAAATCCAACTGTCAAAGTCAGCACTTCGGTCACTCTTGTGGCTTTGCGTAACGAGTATGCACCTGTGTTCACAAGTTCAGGCTACAGTGCTTCGATAAACGACTATGATCCAGTTGGCACTAATGTGACGCGTGTTGCAGCAAGAGATCAAGACCTTCCGGTACTGATCATCATGTTATTAATGGCAGTGAGATAATTACGAAACTAGTGAGCGATAATCTTGTTTTTTTTTTTTAGATTATAATATATATAAAAATAAGTGCAATCAATTAGATATTTAGATTTATTGCATTCTAAAAGCAGAATATTTGTTTTGTCATCAACTAGAATTATTTTTGGCTTATGTGCTTTCTCAGTGGATGAGTTCTTTGGAATTCACTCCTTACTTCTCTTCTGCAGTGGGGGTGTAATCTACAGATTGTCTCATGACTTTCAGACCAGGAATATCTTTTTATTGCCTGTCATTCCAATCTAGAATCAGCCATGACTGAACTATTTAGGCCTAAACCTTGAACTTCCACATGTATGATCATTTTACATTTTGTTGCTCAGTGATGTAATTGAGTGTCCAAGTATCAGTAATTTCACAAGTAATTAGTGAGTAATATCAAAGGCAAGCAGTTTCTTATATGTTTGGTACTGGCAGTATGTTAATAAACTCTGCCATAGCCAATGGAAACCTGGATGAGAAAGGAGGAGCCAGATGCCCATCATCTTTAAATTTTTAAATTTAACAGATGCTTCTTTAAATAGACACAACAACAACTTATGGTAATGTTCATTAATTCTACGTATTGTCAAAGCCATTGATTGTTATTTAGGGTCCGAAGAGCACAATTTTCTACAGCATTTCGCCGCAGAGTCCTGGCAGCGAATTCTTCCTGATAAATCCAACGAATGGAGACATCTTAGTCATCAAGAGTCTTGCTTACGACAAGCAAAAACGTGATCAGTATGCGGTATGTAGAATTAATAGTATGGACATTAACCATGTATCAAATGACATCGTTTCATTGTGTGCGGGATTAACATCAATACCCGAAACCATCTCTTGCCGCAACAAAGCATTGTTTGGACACGCTGGACGGCTGGACGTTAACACCCCAGCACATGGTGTCTTTGTCTGTGCCATGGCACGTCGTAATGAATGTTGTCCTCCTCGCGAACTGGAAATGACTCCCTGGGAGACCGCGACGTTTTTGGATCCAGCAGATTGAGATGGATCCTCTCCTCGTCCGCTATAGCGGCGTGAATGGAACGTTGCACTAGGACATGGACACTCCACTAGTGTTAGATTGGCGCAACGGACCTCCGCTGTCCAAGCGATTTGATGATGATTATGATGATGATGATGATGATTAACAGCCTAAAATTATGAATCTAAGGTTCAGAATCTGAGTTTTAAGCACACTCAATCATCTCATGAGCCTATGCACCAAACGGAGTCTTTCTGAAATGTAAAAGGACTTGCCTGATGTTGCTTTTAGTTGACGGTAATTGCAGCTGACCAAGGGACGCCACCACAGCAGGGAACTGCAACAGTCTCAGTGACGGTACTTAGGAACCGATATGCACCAGTGTTTGACAGGCCTTCATACTATACTCCATTGGTTGACACTTATACACCAGGACTCTCGGTACTTACCGTCTCGGCCACAGATGCCGACCCTCCGGTAAGAAGCAAGATTTATGTGAATCTGTTTTTCTGTTAAGCTGATATGTTTGCTTATTTTGAAGCTTATATTTGTTTTTGTGTAGCAGCATCTATTTTTTCAGATGAAGTTAGGACAAACACAAATCAAGGTAACATGTGTAATTAATTGCAGTTCTTTGGCAAAGAAGAGCGTTTACTCTGGTTCTGTAGAGTTGGCAGTGATAACCGAACCAATGACAAAAATTCTTTTATAACTGGGGACAAAGCTGAAATCTGTGGGGCTACAGCCCCCCTGCTCCAACTTAGAACCACCCCTGGTTTTTGGGCATTGAATTTAATACATTAATACTTTATGCAACCATCAGTGTGATAGTTATTTATGTGAGAGGCTTTTATTCCTATCGAACCCCCAGAAAAGTAACATTATTGAGGCTCATTAGATTTTTGCTGAACAGAAGGCCATGAAGATGGGTGGAAATAGTTCTGGTATATTTCAGTGTCAAATGTGCATAGCCTTTGCTGGGGTTGGGTGGGAACAAGAATTGATTGCTGAGGAGTGTTGGTGGATAGAGTTTCTGGGCTAGATGGGAATAGATTTTGTATTTGTGGCAATCTCATCTTTCAACACAATGGCCCAGGCACGTAAGAACAGTAGAAGCCATGTCCAAAACTAGTGAAACAGAATATCAAAAGTTTCCTAGCAAGAATTTGGTTATTTGCAAATGTAAAACTCAGCATAGCAGTGACCTGTTATTGAAAGAAGCCAAACTGAATCTGATCCTGTAAATGGCAGGAATAATAAGTGAAAGCTGACCCAAACTAAGAAGTTAAGCAAGAACCTGAATGATACTAACTATGTCATCAGTCAAATCTGAATTGTGTGTTATTTTACATTTCTGCCTTGTATAATTCAGAAAAATGGTTTATTTTCATCATACAAAAGTTGGTATAAGGGGTTTGTTTGTCACCTTATCAAAGATGGTTGCTGGTTGGATTTGCAATAATTTGTTCCAAGATATTTGAACCTTAATTAAGTTAATTTCCTTCAACAACCGTGATGTTGCTCGTTCCATATATGAAAAGTTGTGCATTTCCATTTTTTTCTCAGAAAATTTGCAATTTTGCTGTTTTCTCACAATTCTGCATGCCAATTTTTGTCTGCTGCCAGAATTCTTGTTCACCTTGAAATTTCTTTGATGTAACACCTTTAGAAGCCTTTAACAAAAAAGGCTGTTTTAAAGTTATTTTGATATGATGTTTAACCGTTGAAGGGATCAACTGATGTCCTTATTTTGGTTTCTCTGGGCAGGGACGTCAGATGACGTCCTTGTTTCAGTAATATTTTAGCTTATGCGGATCTTGGAATCATTCTTCTGCTTCCTCTAGCTACTAGAATGAGTGACCGATCAAGAAAAGCAAATTTTATTGTATGAATATTTGCCCTATAAACACCTGTTCAAAAAACCACTTATATACTCATTCTCCGCCGAATAAAGAAGCTCAATTGCTAATTATAATAGCATTTTGGTTTCACTTGAGATATTGCCCCGTCTATTGCAGCAATTGGACTAAATGACCAATTTCTACTGAAGAACGTCGATTTTGACCCACCTTCTAAACCCCACACCTCAGCTTCAATATAAATACCCCAAATAACTTGTATCACCATTAATTGTTTTTGGACTAGATAATTGAGGTCCTTACTAAGGTCCTGGAATTTATATCGGCTATAATCCATTTTGCCACAGTGATGGCCAATTTTATTGCCTTGCATTCTTGACCCGTGAATTGATTGTTTTATCCAATCTCCATTGTTGAGATAACTACTAGTCCCTGACAAAGTCTACGTAGCGCGGTTATGGAGCACATTACAGACCACCTGCATTTTTTCGTATGAACTGGTGCATACTTGAGTAAAGAGAACATGATACTAGTAACAGATGGCTCTAATTTCTAAACACTTGCCTCTGTTTCAAAATATTTTCTTCCTGTAGGCGTTTGATCAGGCCTGAATAATCTAACGGCTGTTATGATCGCACGCATTTTGTATAGGAACTGGAACCCCAAGGAGGTCGTAGACTCTCGTCAATAGTATCCGCGCCTGACTTATTTAATAGGCCGCAGTCAACGTGTTAACAGTTGCGGACATTTGTTTCCATGTGTATGAATATATTGCTTATGTGTAAGTAAGTAAGTAAAATCTTGTAAATTCATATAGCACTTTGAAAAGTAGTACAGTAGTAGCTGCTTATTCTTATGCACTTAATCTTTCTTGAAATAGCTGTAGACAAGGTGGGTTGTCGGCCGGGCAAAGGTCAGTGTATCCATGAGGTGGCAGGTCGGGCTGTTATAGCTATGGAGGAAATTACTTTTGGAATAGGAAGGTTTTAAGTTTAGACCTAAAGGCTTGGAGAGATAGTGAAGGAATTAAAGGAACTGAGGATGTGGAGCTTGTTGTTAGACCATGTTGTAGACAATGGAGGGAAGCTGGAATTGAGTTCCAAAGTTCTGGTGAGGCGTATGAGAAAGCACGGTTGCAGATTTTGAGAGATGATTGATTAAACAGGCGTGAGAGTGTGAAATGAGATGACAATCGTGTAGGTCCAGGAGGCTGAGGCGTTAGGAGTTTTCGGAGGTAAACTGGTTTTGATGAATGAAGTGAACTGTAAGTAATCGTGTGTTTTGTTTTTTACAGGGTCTGAATAGTCTAGTCAGATATTCTCTTCAAGGAACAGATTCTACGCTGTCTTACTTTATCATCAACTCTGACACAGGAGTAATATCTCTCATCAAGTCTCTTACTGGGGCTCCTGTTAGATCATTTAGTGTAAGTATACAGCTTTGTAGGTAGATGAAAGACAGAATGAATTTATTGCATGAAGATTGTCCAAATTGACATGACATGACATCTTTATTTCTTTCTCCATAATTTCTCCACAATTTACATAAAATATAAACAAAGTAACATATACATAAGCCTATGTACTTATCTAATAATAACATTATAACTACTCAAAAGGTTGAGAAAGAAATAAGAAATGGTTACTGAAGGGATCATGGATCCTGCATGAAAGTAACCAGTACATATGAAATTTTATAATGATAGCAGACGTAAATTAAGAAATTAGTTTCATAATTTGAATTTAAGTAAAATTTAAAAAATTAGACTTGGAGATATCAGATCAGAGTAAGTTGCAACAGTCCAGATTTAGTTATAGGCAATTTTGATGACTTTTAAAGAGTCTTCATTTGAAACTGTGATCCAATGCCCAAGAAATTTGATAAAACTCTTGCATTGTGCATCTTCTGTATTTTAAATATCACATTATGTCAGTATGTGTTTATGAATTTTTTTTTGAACATTGGATGTATAAAGTTTTGGAAATCTGATTTTCAAGGATTATTTTATGACCATGTGGTTCTGTTGCAGATGACAGTGACAGCTTCTGACTCAGGAGTTACTCCAATGAATTCCAGTGCCTCAGTTTTCATCAACGTAACATCTTCCTCAGGCAATACTAGTGCTCCCGTCTTTTCTCAGTCTGACTATTCGGTTACTATCAGCTCTTCTAGTCCGACTGGATCACCTGTCACAACAGTAACAGCCACAACCAGATCAGTATGTTTACAATTCTGTTTTGAGTCTTTGACCAAATTTCTGACATTTCATTATACTGCCTTTGGTGTATATAAGACAGACTAGCTACTGCTGTACATTTAATACGGCGATTTTTCGGGAGATATGAGGGGTTCTTTAAGGTCCTAAATGTTGTAGTACTTCTGCACCAGTCGATGGTCGAGGGGGCTCCGAGGTCCTAAAATGTGCAGGGAAATTGTGGAAATTTCTCATTTATGTGCCTAAATTTCTACTTATGTGCCTATTTCACCTCGTATATTTTTGGAAATTGTGGTGGTTTCAGTAAAAAAATTGTTACAAGCAAAAAAGTGTAAAAAGGTCATCCAAACAGATGCTGAGCCCTCCTTGTAACTCTATTCATATATTAGGAAAATTAAAACAGTGCTATATATGTGACAAAATAGCCAAAAATTAGTATAAAATTTCCACATATTTATGCAGAAATAACCTGTGTGGTAAAAATGGAAGAAAATGTGCAGCACATTCAAAAGTTTTTAGATATGCAATTGCATATGATATGCGATCGCTTAATTGCATTAAACGAACAACCCTAGCTAGCAGTTGAAGTTACAATCCAGGTATTGATAAGTAAATGGACAAATGTAGTTGCACTAGTTTTATTAAGTGGTGTAATTTTTATAAAATTTTGCGTTTATAGTGTCCAGTGAAGTACAAAATTACTGGAGATGGAATAGTAACTGACTTGGGACTCTTCAGAATAGATGACTCTACTGGAGCCATTACCATAGACAAACCTTTGACATCTGACTCTACTATGAGTCTTCTTTATCAGGTATTATGTGATTTGCATTAGCAGCCAAGGCTTATTTCTTAATATTTCAAGGTTTTGAAAACCTTGAAGGATCTTTATGGTCATTTTATTTCTTACTGATTATTTTCATTAAGTGTGAAAATCGTAAAATGTAAAATTAATTTTTCAGATCCGTGTGGTAGCCTATGCATCGTGCGATGTTTCACTCTCAGCTTCAACTGTGATCCGTGTAAATGTTAGACGCAATCTGTATGCACCTTCTTTTGATGTGAGCACTATGACAATCAATTCAGTATCGGAAGCAGTTGCTCCTGGAACGATCATTGCAACAGTCACTGCCACTGACCAAGATCAGGTTAAAATGCATTTTCAGTTTTGATATGCTGTGATAACATGAATAAACTGTAACACAATTGTTTAGTTTAGTACCAATACTAATTTAGCATTTAGTTATTCATAGCTTAGAAGGGCTTGATTATTATTTTTTTAAATGCATCAGTTATAATAATTATTATAGATTGAGATACTTGGTTTGACACTTTTTTTTGAATGTGCATTGAACATGTAGTGATTATTAATGTGTCTATTTATTTGTTATTTCATAATTTTTAGTGAATTTTGTTCCTTTCTAGGGTGCTGCAGGTATCATTAGATATTCTTTATCAACTGTGAGATCTCAGCCGAACAATATCACTAGATGGTTCTTTGTTAATCCATCGACTGGTGACATCATGGTAATTGGAAGACTTTCTGTTGATCAGGCTGCAACATATGTGGTAAGTAGCCTAATCTAATTGCTGTGTTTTAGTATAATGAATGAAATTTTAAAATATTGCTGTTAAAAGTTAGAATAAAGTTAAGTGCAAGTTGCATTTTAGGCTAGAATCTTCTGCACAGCAATCAGAATTAACTTAGTTTATGGTGACTTTAGGGGTTATTGGGTATTTACTATAGATGTCAAGTTGCAGAATAGCACATTATCAAATTTGCAAACTTTGAGATGCTAGAGAGTCTGGTTTCATCATAATTTGTAGCACATTTATCTAATCTTTTGAAACGAAGTTCATTTGAAGTTTATATTTTTGCAAAGACTTAGAAATGATTTTGCAGCACTGCTATTGACAGTTAGTTACTGTGCTTAATTGTATTTGAACTTAAATTAGATCAATTGGTTGATGTAAAATAATGCAAATCATTTTGCTTCAAATTATGTCTCTTAAAATCTTAAATGAACTTGATCAAACTAATACTATAACATATTCACAATGTGTGTGTGTGTGTGTGTGTGTGTGACAGTACAGCAGACTTAACAATTAATATCAATAACATGTATGACAATAACAAATGTATTAGTAAGATTTATTTCATAAATAATTATCGTGAAAATAAGTTATCTAGGCATGGGCGAGAAGTTAGTAGAGTGGTAACAATGTTGGACGATAGAGCAGGAGGTTGTGGGTTCTAGACTGCAGGAGCCTAACTAATAATCAAAATCTGATTATAGCTTGTATCTATTGTTTCTCCCCCGTAAATTCAATTGGCCTCTTTACTGATGAACTTTGATAAATTACTCCATAAATTGTCTCATGAGCATAGCATTATTTTAACAGGTGATTTTAATGTTAATCTCTTAAATAAAGATATACATGAGCCAACAGCAAACTTTAATAGCATTTTAATGACAGACACATTTGTTCCTATGATTAACAAACCAACCAGAGTCACTCATTGTAGTGCTACACTGATGGACAACTTCTTTATTAACTTTCCTTTTGCTTCTGTAAATTCAGCAATACTATACCACCAAATTTCTGACCATTTGCCTATTTTCATCATCATCTTCATCATCATCATAGTTGCTTTCTGCCAGCTCATTAGCGACAATAGTTGGACACGAAACTACTACCGATACATTTGTCTCTTTCCATTTTTAGTCTCTTTCCATCGATTAATTACTGATATCTGGTATCTTTGTCTTACCAGTATTTTAAGTCTGCAAGCATTTATTTCAGCTTAACATAACTGCCGTGGATGGGGGCATTCCGCCATTGTCTTCCTCGATTCTAGTTTCTGTTCCAGTGACGCGTGATTCTCAGGGAACTCAGAGACCAGTGTTTAGTAGAAATGAGTACGCTGCTGAAGTGAATGAAAGTGCTGCAGTTGGCTCTTCTATAATCACCGTCAGTGCCTCAAGCAGCAAGGTAACATCATTCCACTCTGTCTTAATAGAATTTCCCATTTATTCCAGCATTTTCGAAGGCAGTACCCAAACCGTCTGATTTTTTAAATATAATTTCATTTCAATAAAGTCTTTGAGTCTCTGAATCTACATGTTTCAGACAAGTGAATATGTGTCTTGCTGTGCAAATGTTCTATCATAATTATCTGTTGATGATATGATGATTGTAGCAAATTGTGATTTACTTATTATTGTCATGTTATAAGGCTTATACAGTAAACTCATTTTCACCTTATTAGCTTGCTTTGAGTTTATAACTGTTTGATTTTAATTAATAAAATTCTTTTTAATTATGATATTTTTCTGTAGGCTACAACTCTGAAATATTCATTGATATACAGTGGCCAGGGAATGGCGTACTTCACTGTTGGCGACAGAAATGGCATTGTATCAACAAGAACTTTGCTTTGGGATAGCTGTGATTCTATATACAATGCAAGTGTTCCATCTTTCTAGATCAGTTATTCACAAATCCTGTCCTAGTAGGCCAAATTTGGCCTGACAATGTGTTTCAAATGGCCCACAAGACCATTTTCTATAACAGTTTTTCATTATTATGTCTTGTATTTTTTGTGTAGCAGTATCTACTCTAACATAATAACTGTACCTGTATCTGGGATTCATGTGCATTGCATATCTGTTTAATAGGTCATCATATTACTGTATATTACTTTGGTAGAATGACACTACAATTTTGTGATAGGCATTTTTTAGACTTTGGCCCACCAAAATAAAACCATTGGGAATGTTGACTTTTCATGGACTTTTGTGGACCAAAGTTCTTGATTATATTATTTTGTTTTAGCACAGGTACTGCAAATAGGCACACTGTTTATATAAACTATTTTTTCTAAGCACATAATCTTGACTTCTTTTAACTACCATATGCTTGTTTTATTATTATTATTTTATTATTATTATTATTTTATTATTATTATTATTATTATTATTATTTTATTATTATTATTTATCTAGCACTTTCATATTAATTTACTAGTTCATCAGTTTGATACACTTTCAGTTCTGTGTTCCTGTGACCTCCCAATGGTTTCACATGTTTGCGTTGTTATGTGTGGCTATTTTGTGTATTTCTGTGAGAGTTCTTACTTATTGGTTTAATCGCTAGTTAAGGTTTCAATGCATAGAGTTGTGTAGAGTAAGGGCTTTTGGTTTCCGACTCTGGACAGTCATGGACATTTATATTTATATTCTTTTTGTGAATTAAAATCTTTAAAAATCACCGTTTGCATCTGCCATCATTCATCAGCAGACTTTCGTCTATAACAACGTAATTGTGTAAAAGTGGTTGTTTTGTCAGATATTTGTTATAACAGCTATCCTTGATAAACATCTGCTTATTGCTGCTAACATGCTAGAGCACTACAGAGCTTAAACACCTGTGCAATGTAGTAATGTAGCTTTTGTATAGTGCCTCTTATAGTTCTACTCAGAGGCATGCACCGTGTTAATTTCCACTCCAAGTCAATGAATTTGTGAATGCCTGAACTTCAAACTCTCCAGACTTAGAATCATGACCAGGTAGGCATTGCAGCCTCATGACCAGGGCCATATTAAGGCAGGGGCCCATCATGAAAATAGGCCCACCGATTTTTGAGAAAACCTTTTTTTTTTTTTTTTGCTTTTCAGAGAATTTCAGTATAGGCGATGACCTTTTTTTTCTCAGCCCCAGGCCCACTCGGACCTTAAAGTGAGACACTGAGACATCCAGTATGGTGAATATGATTATTTATCTGAACTGAGATAACTATATACTTTGTAATAATATATACTTCATTTGTCTAAGCTGCTGTATTTTATTTGATAGCTCACTGTTATTGCTGATGATGGTGGTATTCCTCCAATGAGTGCAACTGCCACAGTTGTTGTGACAATTCGAAGAAATTTAAATTCACCAATGTTTCCTTCTCAGTCTTACAATGTTGTTGTTGGAGAGTATGACTACAATATGACGACGTTCACAGCCTCTGCTACTGATTTGGATTTTCCTTCGGTTAGCATTTTCTGTTATGGATTCATTGATTAATAGATGATGTTATTGTATCATCTGCCATTCTGCAGGTCATTTGCAGTTGTGTAATATTGCAGTCAGATGCTGTGATCCTAAGAAACTAATAGAGCAAAACATCAAGTCCGTGTCATTATAATGGATCTTTAATTCAGGAATCAATAAAATAATTATTGGTAAAATACAGTTATGAATATATGAGGACTAGTTGACAGTCGACAGACATAACCTTTTTGTATCTTGACATTTTTATATTCATTAGACCTTCTGGAATTAATTACCGAGGGCATCTTCAGATGGTGCTAAACGTTTCAGCACATCTGATCTTTGGCACTAGGTGGAATGAGCATGTGTCACCACTATTACGAGACAACCTTCACTGGCTCCGGATTTCAGAGCGTATAGCCTTTAAACGTTGCTGGTTTACATTTAGGACGTTAAATGACCCTTTCTGCCCTGATTACTTAACGGCTCTTGTCTGTAAGTCCAAGTCGTCTGATCGGCGCTTGCAGCTCCGAGCAAGCAGCCATTCTCAATTGGTGGAGTTCCACCCCATCTATGACAGCGAAATTTGGGGATCGGTCTGTTTCGAGGGGCAACCCTTTGCTTTGGAACTCGCTGCCGGCAGACGTGATTAGGGTGACATCTTCTGAACTGTTCACTAGGAACCTTAAAACATATTTATTTAACATCTTATATTAGGGACACTTGTAAAGCGCTCTTGACTTTAGCCTTTGCTATGCATATTGCGCTATATGAAATTGTCAGAATTAATTAATTAATTAATTAATTAAAAATTATGAGATTATGTAATTATGAATATATGTAAGACATTTAACACTCACTTATAAATGAATATAGATATCTGATGCATATATTATAAGCTTGTTTTTTACATTCATCTTTACTTTAACATTTATTTTGTTTCAGTCAAATAGTGGCCTGATATCATATCGGATGACGGTGAATTCAACAGTGTTTGCAATTGATTCAACAACAGGCAGCATTTATCTCAAGAGGCCACTTTATCTCGATGCAGTGCCAAAACCTACAAGATATAATGTATGATGTCTTTTAATTGGTTGGACCTTTGTAGTTTAGATGATCTCTTTTGACAACTAAGGATGTACCTTTGGAAGTTTTTGTTAGATTTCTTTAAGAAAAGTTTAACATACTTTCTTGCATATTCTCTTGAAGTTATAGTAAATGTTTTATAAATAAATTTCTTAATTTAGTGGAAGACGTTCAGCTTATTTGACTAGTTCAAAACCTGTCTTATATTTTGGTCGTAGATGAAGGATTTGTGAATTGTCAATAATTTTTTGCAGCTGATGGTCGTTGCGAACGATCATGGCTCTCCCCCACGCTCAGGCTCTGCACAAGTTGTTGTGACTGTACGTCGTAATGAGTTCAGTCCTTCGTTTGTTCAGTCATCATATAGTGCCACAATCGATGAATCTGTGACATCGGCTGTTTCTGTTTTAACTATGAATGCTATGGACAATGATGTCGCTCTTCAGCCATCGGTAAATCATGTGTTGAGACTTTTATTTGGTTTCTAAATACTGTATATATATATATATATATTTATTTATTATTCTTCAGATGTAGATATATTAATTAACCTACATTAGTGTACACAGAACATATTTAAAGCAACTACTAAGCTGAAATAAAAGTGAATGAAGTAAAAATTATTAGCAGAACTGCATGCAATGACTGTGGATATACGTGTGTTGCTGTGTTAAGAACTTGAGGCTTTGCCTGGCCTGCTCATATGAATTAAAATTTCAGTGGCGATTGGATTGACTTGTGCATAATATATGCATTTAAATAATAGCTTCGTTTGTGCATCATGTCAGTTTGCAGTGATTTCAGTGTTAGACTTCTATTGCTTCTATTGTTTCATAAAGTTCTGCCTTATATTTTTATTTTAAATATTGGTTAAGCACAAGTCTTTTGAGAATATCCTCTGAAGTTGTTGCTATTGATAAGTTCTAAATGATCACTTGATCTCGATAAACAAACTAATTTTTTTACCTTTGGTTTTATTTTTACTTTTTTTCTTGATTTTGTGAATGCAGACACCAAATTCTCTCATCTCCTATGAAATTGATCCTTCGAATGCTGAGGCTAAAAATCATTTCATCATAAATGAAGTCAGTGGAGCCATCTACTTAATTCGCTCAATGCCCTATGGAAATGGATTGAACTACACTGTCACTGTAATGAAAGGCTAATACATTTTATATTGTAATATATTCTTGTCATGTAATGACTACCTAACTGTACAGTGTGAATATTATCTTAATTTGACCACTGTCCTATGCTTTTCAGACATCTTTTAGTTCTACATCTCTCTTTCATTTCATATGTGATTTTTAAAGTGATTTTCAAAGAGAACATTACTAGTGGTGTTATAAAATTTAGCACGATTTGATATTTAATATTGAATTTTTATCATGAATTTGTTATAAGCATTTTATTTACCATGGTAGTTTTTCTTTAGATTGTCTTGAGTGACTTGAGTATTGTTAAATTGTCTTTAGCATTATCAACTTTGCTAATCACTTAAGAAAGTAGTGATTTGAATTGATAATGCTTTTTAACAATTTACAGGAGGATCTAAGGAAACTGTTTCAGTGGTCTGTGTACTGGCAGATGCTTTTTAATGTCAACAAATGTGCTGTAATGCATGTAGGGAAATCTCTTCATGGTTATGAATATACTTTGGGAGGGAAAGTTCTAACCACCATAGAGGAGGAAAGAGACTTTGGGGTAATCATCCATTGAAGTATGAATCCATCTTGACAATGTATGGAAGCAGCAAAAAGCATAACCAAATGTTGGGAATGATGAAAAGAACAATAGTGAGTTGAAACAAAGAGATAACCATAACACTATATAAGACTTTAGAATGGCCTTGTCTAGAATATTGTGTTAGGGCATGGAATCCATTTTTGAAAAAAGATATAGAGTTTCTAGAAAAAGTGCAAAGATGAGCAACAAAGATGGTCAATGGATGCCATAATTTAAGCTATAAAAAGACTATTGTGGATTGACTACATTAGAAAGAAGAGAGAGGGGGACTTGATTGAAACATACAAAATAATGACTGGGAAAATACATGTGCCATATGGTCAGTTATTTAAATTAGCACACTATAGCAGCACAAGAGATTGCAAACGCAAATTGCTTGTACAAGCAGAGGGTGGGACCAATAAAGAAAACAGATTTTGAGTGCAAGGGTTGTGGACAAATGGAACAGTTTGGACGAGGTGGCAGTGACTGTAGAAAAGTGAATAGATTCAAAGGTTATCTGGGTAAGCTAGGTAACTGAACATAGAGAGTTACTATAGTGGTTTTCACACAGGCTAACTTAGCCTCCTGAACCACTTTAAACCACATTATTATTATTATTTCTATTTTTAAGAATTTTATTGATTTTGATAATTTAATTGTTATTCAAGATATTATATGTAGTCATCTCTTCTTTTAGTTTACAGTTACTGCCAGGGATCATGGCATCCCACAGTTGTCTGCAATTGTCTCTGTCTCCTTGTTGATCATTCCCTCCGATCAGAAACCAGCAACATCAGACATTCTGTCCTTCAAGCAACCTCAATACTAGTAATCAATAATCAATATCTAAAAAATATCAATACATGATGTTGCATTGCTAATGTGATAATTTTAGTGTAATACGAAGCAGGAATTAGTTGTTTTTATTTTTGGCATTTATTAATTGACTAGCTGTTGACCCATCAAAAATAACAGGGGAGAGTGGCTATCTCCTTCCCCGAATTATTGCAAAAGTTCATATTATTGCATACCAGTGGTGCCATGCAACGTGCAGCCAATCAGGATGCTTTCCCAGTAGGGCCAATCTGCCAATCAGGACGTTTGGTCAAGTTCCGCCCATCATAAAGTTTGGTAGCCTTTCAACACGCCGTGTAGCATGACTGACAAACTTAATGGACAAAGGAAATTATTATTTAGGATTACCGGTAGACTATGCATGACTAATAGGACCATCATTCCACCTGCCCAACCTTTTCCATCTTCACAGATTTGCCTCATGCCTATCAAAAAACTCCCTCAAACTTAGCCTCCCATCCTCCTGTCTCCACTCACCTACCCAACCCAACCGTATCTCTATCCACCCAAGTCACTTTCACTGGTATCTTTTGTCTACACAGCATCCTGTCACCACTCCTTTTGTCTTATTATTTAGCCATCCTCTCTACGAATGTAGATTGCAGCATGAATGAGCTTTCTCCACTGTTCTTTGTTCCCTGTTATTCGGATCATCTACTCCATTACTCCAATGTCCTTTCTATCTAATGCATGATGTCATGGGTTTACCTTGTTTTCTGCAACCATCAATTGTACCTTGCATCATTTCCTTTTCTAGGCAGGTGTCTGCTTTCCTCATGATGTGGCCAAAGTATGACAGTTTTCTTTGTTTTATGGACCAAAAGTCTCTTGTAACACCTCCCTTCTCGAGTCCCCATTCACTGGTTCTTTTCTCCGTCCAGGATGCATGCAGAATCTCTTAATCATTTCGTCTCAAAAGTCATGATTTTGGCTTCGTCCCTTTTTTCACATCAATATGTTGCCACAGGGCAAACTAGAGTTTCCCAAAGCTCTTGATCTTTGTGGCTATTGATATGTTATGGCTTCTGCACTTGCCACTCCAACCTGTTTTAATATCTATTCACTCAATGCACACCCATGTTCACTCTTCAACGCCTGGCCTCTAATTAATTATTTTATCCACTCACCAGAATGTCGTAGCTCTCATGCACCTTTTCAAATCACACAATTTTTATTTGTAAATTTTAATTTGAAATTCTTTTACAGCTTTGAAATACTTGAAAATGCAACAGCTGGCTCAGTGGTCGGACGTGGCCTTGATGTTAACCTTGGTAGCGTGTCAAATCTGGACATGGAGTGCATTCTTCAGTGGAACGTGTCTTATCCGCCATTCCCATTCAGTGTAGCATATGTGAATCAGACGTGTCACATGACAGTGACTGGACCTTTGGACCATGATAAAATGGACAGATATTTGCTGACTGTTGTTGTGAAAGTCAAGAATAGCACAGGAAGTGAGTTTCACAGTTTTCTGCATTGAAAATCAATTTGTCATCAAAGTGTATGTTAATGTCATCATCATCATCATCATCATCTTGATGTGTTCTCTGCCCTTATGCATGTCCAATTGACATATTTGCATCCTGAGGATGATACGACAAAACACTGATCCGGCCAGTGACACTCTATGGATCAGAAACTTGGACGCTCAGAAAGGAAGACATAAAGAGATTAGAGGCATTCAAAATGTGGATCTGGCGAAGAATGGAAAAAATTAGCTGGACGGAAAAAATAACAAACGAAGAAGTCTTGGAGAGGGTAGAAGAGAAGAAAAGCCTAATTAACACTATATGTACAAGACAAAAGAAGTGGATAGGTCATGTTCTGAGAGAAGAATCATGCCTACTAAGAGAAGTACTAGAAGGAAAGATGAATGGGAAAACACAGAAAGGGCGACCAAGAACATCGATGCTGGAGTGGATGTTCGACACTACGAGGAAAAACAAGTATTCAGCCCTGAAGATAAAAGCTCAAGATAGAGAGGAGTGGCGATGATGAAGTATGGAACCTGTCTTTGGACAGAGCACCTGAAGAAGAAGAAGAAGATGAGACGAGCGGTTTCCCATTGCCTTCCTTACAGGCAATTGGGGTGAACAACTTGTCCAAAGTCCCTGTGGGTTTAGGCCTCTAGGGTCAGATTTTAACCAGACTTCATGAAGAGGGATTTGTGTACTGCTACTCCATCACAATCCATTGATGTCATGTGATAGATAAAATTCATTTCATGTTAAAATTATTTGAATGTAATATGCAGTTATGCCGTTGTAAGACATGACTCTTCCGTCTGGTTTTGGCTTTAGACCATTAGTAATCAGTGTTCTTGAATATCTGGATGCATCTAAAAAGATTTATAGCTCAAGTTCTTGCTATTATGAAAAATGATTAAAATATAAACCAGAAAGCAGTGGAAGAGTAACTGTTTTTTATTGCTCAGCAGATGAATTAATTATATATTCATCAGACTTAGATATACTAAGATGGATCTTTGTGTCAAATGTTCTTCTGTTTCTCTATAAGTCAATCATCTTCCCAGCACTGTTATCAAGATATGTGGGGCATTAGGTCATGGTGTACCAGTCCAAGACATGGTCAACAATAAGCTCTGAATCCTCATTTTCTTTAATTCCTTCACTATCTCAAGCCTTTAGGTCTAAACTTAAAACCTTCCTATTCCAAAAGTCATTTCCTCAATAGCTATACCAACCCGACCGACCCACCGTCTCATGGACACACTGACCTTTGCCCGGTCGACAAAACCACCTTGTCTATAGCTTATTTCAAGAAAGATTAAGCGCATAAGAATACACAGCTACTACTGTACTACTTCCCAAGTGCTATATAAATTTATGAGATTTTTTACTTACTTACTTACAATCAATCAATCCAAGTTATAGCAAATTCAATGTAACAGTTAGGGAACTGTCTTCCTTCAACAGAACAAATGAGGAGATCAGAAATAAAAGTCGATGACTGCCCAGTGCCCATCAGCTTAGTCATAAAGAAGAAAAGACTGAAATTGTTTGGACGTATACTAAGAATGAAAAATGAAAGATTGTCGAAGAGAATTTATGACTACAGTATTGGCCAACAGGAAATTAACCCCTTAACTGTGTATTTAACTGTAACTCAATGTAAAATGGACGGATATATCCGGGATCTCCAGTTAAGGGGTTAAGACATGGATGACAGAGAAGAAGATGGACAGATCGAGGTAAAGAACCAAGCCAAATAGGATTGAAGCCAGAGGGAAGAACATCCGGATGACAGAGGAAGACTCTGGAAGAAATTGCAAAAGACAGAGGTGAATGGAAAAACAGTTTCAGAGTCAATGGCTGGACACTGCTGAAAGACCATTACCTCACCTCACCTAACCTTCTTTCAACAGACAAAGGAATAGCTTCTAGACCAGTTCTTTGAAAACATACTGCTGTGACTTTGTGGTTAATGGTAAAACAATGGTGAGTGAAAACAAAATGACTATTTCTAGGTTCTATTGGCGGAGCTAATACAGCACAAGTGGCAGTAATACTGCTTCCGGTGAGTAAGTCACCTCAGTATGTCTATCCAGACTATCCTCCAGGAATCGGCAAGGAGCATAATTCATACTACTATGGAGCTGTGAACACTTCTGTGCCACCACTGACACCATTTATGCAAGTCAAGGTAAGAGACACCTGTACTATTCAGGATTTATATGTTTTACAATCAGTGTTTCATTTACTATAATTAATTATAGACAACCTCCTAATGGAAGTTGGCAGTTTTAGTCTTTAGCATAGGCACCCAATCCCTCATTGGAAGTAGATAATTTTGGGTGAAGCAGTCAGACTCTGCATTCAATTCAGACTAGTCTCTCTCTCTCTCTCTCTCTCTCTCTCTCTCTCTCTCTCTCTCTCTCTCTCTCTCTCTCTCTCTCTCCTCTTCTTAATATTTTTACTTCAAGAACAAAATAAGTTGAGGGGTCGGGACACTTCGCTGACAAGGAAATTTGCCAACACGGCTGTTCCCCAACACAATGATTCACCGATACAAATTTGGTTTGGCCTATGATTCCTATTCCCTACAGTTCAACTAACTGTGAGGATTTTGAACTCTAACCCAAACTGATTATCAAACCCTTATTTGCTCTGTAGGTTCGAAAGAATATATACTTTAATTTAGAACTAATTTAACGGCTCATTAGTCTATACATTTTTACTCTAAATTTTGCAAAAAATATTCACAATGATTTGGACTTTGTAAAGGATAGCAATGCATTTTAGTTGGTCTTGTTGGCAAATCACATTGCCGGCAAGATGGCTGTCAGCAAATCACCATGTCAGTGAGATAGATGACTGTCGGTGAATTGTCATGTCAGCATGATGACTGTCGGGCAAAATGTCTAGAAACATAATTTGAGGAGAGTAATGAACTCTAAGTTAGATGTCAAGACCAATTTGAACACTTTTTTGCCTCTATTATTTTTAGGCATTTGGAGCAACTTCTGAAGAAAAGATCACTTACACGGAAAATGATAATGAATTCTTTGTTGGAGAAACTGATGGAGAAATTTATTTACTGAATCCTTTAAATTACAAAGTTCAACCATATTCATTCAAATTATTTGCAAGCAAGCAAGATGCTATGACTGCCGAAACAAATGTCTATGTAAATAGCAATTCATTTCTCCATAGGACTCTACTAGAATAAATGATTTTCATTTAGAACATGGCTTATAATTTGTCTTGGTAAAGGATCCATAAATGTAGTTTTTATTGAATAATACTGGTGATTGTTTGTGTCACTATATTGATTTATTATTAAGTTTAAGATATTAATGCTATCATTTCATTGCTACTGATTTTGTCAGCTTTCTTGTCTGCTTATAAAAAAATTCTTTGGAAAGTTAAAAAGGTTATATATTTGAACAAAGTTCAAAATTATCTGGAAATTTGTTCATATAAATGTTTTTTGTTTGTTACAGGTGTACCCAATCAATGACTCAAATCGAATCGATGCACAGTTAAGTTCTTCTCTTGAGGAAACTTATAAGAATCTTCCAAGTTTTCTTCAGTAAGTTTATTCAGTACAGCAATCGAATTTGAAGCATTTGTAATTAACAAACTGTTTGTTATTTTTATCGAGCATTGGAATTTAATGCTTTTTGTGTGGCAGACGTTGTTGCACACAAAATTTGGATTTAATCGATAGCGTATTTGATATTCAAATAAACTGTTGAGACTTTACAGATGCAAGTTGAATTCAGCCTGTTCTGTTGGCATGATAAACTTCATGTGATGAATCAACCAGAAATACCACTTGACTATTAAAAGAATTATTGCTAAATTCAAAGTAATATACAGTAATATAAGTAATAGGCTTATAGTCAATAGCCATGTTGAAATTAATGGCAGTTGAATCAGAATCATTGCTACCAGGTAATTAGTAAATAGAAAATCTGGCAAGGAGCTATTAACTCTTGATTGCTGTGCTCTTTCTTATGAGAATGATTTTTTTTAAATACCTCATTGAATGGCTACTTTTGGACCTTCACTATTGCACTATCATCCACATATTGTCATTTTGTGAAATAACTTGCTTAGTTATGAATATTACAATATGATAGGCAAGTTCAGAATTGGACACGGACAATTATCATTGTGGAGAAGGTTCAGGCGTCGTCATCTTTTGGTAGAAGTGGATCCACTCAGACAGGGTGTGCACCATTCAAGTGTTCTTGGGTTGAAAAGTTTAGAATTGCTAACAAATGTATATTACTTTTAAGATATGGATTATATTTTCAATATTTGTGTTTCAAGACAGTGTTTATTCTTTAACTATGCACATAAACTTATGCATCCTGCTTGCATGCAGAATTTTAATGTTGTTAAAATACCCACATGCATTAGTCCTGTACAGATTTCCATCCACAACATCAGGTCCTTTTTTGAGCTAAATATTTTATCTACAGCCAACTGTCCTTCTTGACTCCTGCCAGTAAGATTTTCTTGGCTGACAAGTTCTGAACAAAGATGCAAATGTTGTGACAACATTGTGGTATGGTGTGGAGACAGACTGTGAGGCAGTGTTTAATCTAGACTCCTGGACTCTGGGAAGGAAACTGAAAAAGCCGAGGGGGGAACTGACAAAGCCGGGGGGAATTCTGCTAGGGGCCGCTGTTAGTCCATGTAGTATTCCAAAATTTCCGGGGGGGAATTTGAAATTTCCGGAGGGAAAAAGGCCAATTTCCCCCCGTAAATGGCCTAGATTAAACACTGCTGTGAGGATGGTGTCAGACACCAATGAGTGCTGAACAAATGGTTATTGATGATGGTCATGATTATGACGACGACGACAATGACGACGTTGATGATGACACTGACGACGATGAATTATAAAACTGGAAAACAGATATTTCAGCATTGGAATGCAACTCTGTTTACATTTTTAAAGTTTAAATCTTTAACTAGACATGGTCTTCTCATTCTATCAAAATGTTATGCACTAAACAACTGAGCCTAATGAGCTGGGGGATTTCAATGGATGACCCTGGTGTGCAGCCTTCAGTTTTAAAAAAACGTGCGATTTGATTTAATTTTCCTATTTTCAGAGCCACTGTAACATTTGTTGCAATCAATACAACAACGTGGACTCTAATGAACAGCACGGTGGTTAACGACACAGCCACAAGGTAATTGTCATTTAATGCAAGATTCCCTTCAGACCATGAGATTTACCGGTATTTATGTCCTAACTTCAAGAATATAATTGTGCAGTACCGGAAATCGTTTCTGTGAGTCACTGGTTGATAATGTTTTGGTTAAATGGTAAATCTCTTAAGTTGCATTCTTAATACCCAAATCGATCTGCAGATCAACTGCCAGACTCCATGTTGTCATTCCTTTCAGCCTCTAGGTGACCGCAAGTATTGCATCGTTGATGGAAAGATCAGAGATTTGCACATCTCATCCAGACTTAAGGACTGTCTCGTGCTGATTTAAGGAAACAATCTTTGCTAATCTATAGCGTGATTTAAAGTGGCTTAGAAGGCATTACTGCCTGTGTGAAAGCCATTTGGGGCACTAACGGGGCTTGAGCCTCACTCCATCAGACTACTGCTCCAGTGCATAACCCTGTAGAGTGATGGATATTTATAGACCACGCCTACTCTCCAATAGATGAACACTTCACCAGCTAAGCATATAGAAGTCAGCTGCAGTAGCACTTAGTAGTGAGTTGATCTCCAGACGTTGATCTAAATACAAGCAATAGCAGAGCCGTACAAAGGGCGGTGCCTACGGTGCCTAGGCACAGGGCGCAAGTTTAGAGGGGCGCAAATTTCAGGACCAATCATGAAAAATTTATGATTTACTTTGCTTTCTGTCCGTTGAGCAAATAAACTCAATATTAAGAAATTAACTTTCTTTGATTTTGGCTTGTCTTACTTTTACACTGCTCTGTAGATAATTGTACAGACAGACTGAGACAATACTGCAAGCACACTATAATTAGTAATTACCTACAGTCTACTGTATATAGGGTTCTAATAGACGATTGCAGTCTCTTAGAAACGTGGTCTATTACCAGCTAGTATTACTACTAATCGCTCTGTATTCGGCCGCTCTGTGGACCGTACGTCAATATTTAGTTTCAGTTATGTCAGTCATCGACTCATCGCCTCGGCATGGACACTGCAGTGCATGCATCTTCCTCTCGTCTTGGAATCCGAAACTCTACATATGGGCAGTACGCACCCTGTATGGTGGTCACGGTCTCACAGAAGCGGAAGATTTTATAACCCGGGACCCGGAGGGGGATTGATAGTTGCAGGTGGTTGAAGAATCTCCTATCCGTTCGTGCTAGTATGCTTAGAAGTCCTTTGGCGTGTCTTCCAAAATACTTTCCTAGGAGGAGCGAAATTGCATCTGCAGGGCATCTTTCAGGTCGATGACAAAAGGTCAAATTCAGAATTTGACCTTTTGACCTAAGAGGTCGCCCTGCAGTCTTTAAACGTTCTTTGTACTGTATATGTACCACCAGAGCAGGCTCTGATAGTGATAGTAGGCAAAGAAGTAGACAAACTATGTTACACTCAGTTTGACAGAGATGTTCTAAGATTTTTGTTAATTTTCTCATTGATCTAAACAAAATTAGTTCTTAAAAACTATCCGAGCAGCTTCAAAAATTGCGAATTTAGCGTGAAAAGAGTAACACACTGCATCAGTGGGAGAAATGGTTAACTCGGACTTCTACGGACAAGAACATTTGAATATGATCTCGCGAGAAATTATGACAGCGTTATTGATAACTTTGCCTCATCAAAGGCACGCAAAGTATACTTAAAGAAATTAAAGTAGTCAGCCTGGTCAAACTGCATGGCGTTCAAATTGAGGAAGTTGTAAAATGTTACAATTGCAATGGAGGTAAGTAAGCAAGTGATTTTTTACTGCTTATTAGCATTTCATGACTTATTTATGAAGTGAGAAGAACCGGAAGGAAATACACATAAAATGCAAAATGGTGCTTATGTCAAGTTATATGAATTATTAGTTATATCAATGTCTTGTATAGGCCTATAGGCCGCCTATTATTGCATGTCCTATTGCAATTTATCTAGTTAACAAAATTTGTTGAGGGTGGGGGCGCCAGATTCATGCTGGGCACAGGGCGCAATTATGGCTTTGTACGGCTCTGAGCAATAGTCATATCTAACTGTGTCTCTGATTGCTGTAGTCTAAACAACTATAGGCTCTCAGTTGTAGGCATAGCTAAGATGCCACATGTTGTCAGAAGTGGGAATGGACAAACGTCACAAACCCACTCTGCCATCTTCCAAGAAGTGGAAACGTTCAGTTGAACAGCTTCCATGCATTGTGGTGTCAGTGGCAATGAAAAAGAAAATGATAGCAACATTGATGATTTATTAGGCAGACTGTTTCATCATTTAGCTGACATTAGGGCTTATTAAAATTCTCCTTGCAACCGTAGTGTAACGATGAAAAAGACACATCCCATAGGTTGCCAGTGTGTTTAGAGCCTTTTGCAATAGATTTCCTGAAGATCAGGATCAGTTAACGAGACAGAATTATTAGTTACAAGTTCATAAAATGTTTGATTCTTGTTATCAGATAGGATTGTATATGTTTGATTCATGTTATTGGCTATGGTAATTAATTAATCATTAATTCTGATAATTAGTGGCCTACCGGTAATAATAATTTATATACAGCATTTACTGTATTCTTATGGTTGATGTCTTTTGTTACAGCCCATTTGCAGGACTTGAGACACAATTTCCCCAGTACAAAATTGTTCGCTTTGGACCAACTTTGTATTCACAGCAGAATTCCATCATCAGTTGGCTGAAAGACTACCGCTTTGGTATTTATGGTGAAGGACCTTGGATTGCTCTGCTGTGTTTTGCTGCAATCATTATTTTCTTCTCTCTGGTGGGGACAATTGCCCTTTGTGTCACCTGGTACAGGTGAGTGGTTTCTCTAAGTTTATTTTTGCTATATCTGTTATAATTTTTAAAAGGCCTTGAATTTCTTGCCATGCATGGTGACATATTTAT
Organism: Metaphire vulgaris; assembly: GCA_018105865.1. Taxonomy (NCBI): domain Eukaryota; kingdom Metazoa; phylum Annelida; class Clitellata; order Crassiclitellata; family Megascolecidae; genus Metaphire; species Metaphire vulgaris. Next base: position 9,530,965 of record CM030839.1, on the reverse strand, counting down.
CTACTGGACATTTATCAAGTGTTCCTCGTTTATCGATTATCAATCTATAAAAAAACTTATTTGTATGTTTTATTTTTTTAATGGAAAAATTTAATGTTAAGAATCACAATAACGTTTGTTTAATTATTATTAGCAAGACAATTTGTATAGTGCCATGGCAATACGAAGGTCAAAGCCAAAGGCACTTAATACTAGGCAATGTATTGAAATGAAGTAAAACTGTTGCTGTCTTTAGTGTATTGTGTTACAAGAAAGTACAAAATTGTATTTAAAGACTGATTTCTCAATTGTTAAGTCTTCAATGGTGGCTTCAGTAATTACAAATGTAAATAACTGCAAAGTTCATAATGGTAATCGCATTCATATTGTTATTGCTGTACCATGTATCATCATATGTTATAGATATAAGAAGAATCTCGTGGCCTACAGAACCGAACTTACAACTAGTACACTTCAGTATCCAAATGATATGTATACTAATTCAGATGACTTTATTAAAGAATATGAAACTCAGGTGATCAACTATTGATAGCTTGAAAAACTTTCTTGACATTGTTATCTGGTATTGCAAATATTTTGAGGAATCATGTTTTTCAGTAAATATAGAATTAATATTCAACCTTTAGCATAACTAGTAGAACAGAAGCTGAATTAAAATGAAAATTGTAAATGTAGAGCAAATATTTCATTAAAATTAGGAGCATTTGTTGAACTTGTATTAATCAACTTCCTCTGAATCAATCATCTCTCAAAATTTGCAGCCATGCTTTTTCATATGCTGCACCAGAGCTTTAGAACTCAATTCCAGTATCCCTCTGCTGTCTACACCATGGTCAGATAACAAATTCTTAGTCACAATTTCCTTTCCCTCTTGCAACATCTACTCAGGTTTTTCTCCATAAACTCAAGTCATTTCTTTTCCAAAAATCATTTCCTCCATAGCTGTAGCATCTCAACCACTGGCCTTTTGGAATAAATGACCTTGCATGAATGACCCCACCTTTGGCTATAGCTACTTCATTCTGAGATTAATCGCCTAGGAATAAGGAGCTACTTCGCTGCTGCTTTTGAAAGCACTATAGAAATTAATGAGATCTTACTTACTTACCTACCTACTTACAGCTTAATAGCTGAGGATCTGTGTGCTGTGCATTATAGACTCTGATTTATTTTAAAATTAAGTAGCCTTTACCACAAAAGTACTTGATTTTTGCTTAGTGCCATTACATTTAGTGGTTATTCAGCTGCAGTACTAAGTAGACGTGTGTGCTAGTATTTGTTGACTAGGCTAGTCATTTTGGCTGTTTCCTGTTTAAAGTGGCTAACAGTGAGCACTTTAGTACAAATGCATTTTGATTGCTGAATGTAACAATTTCATAACTTCATCACACCTCATGGATTATGTTTTTTGTAGAATTGGTATAATAGAGATTTGCAGAGATGAATTTTACTTTTAGATACCAATGAGTGCTGGACAAGTAAATTGAGCGCATGGAATGCAGATACATAAGAATTAATTAAAATTTGTGATGAAACTGTTTGGAAACTGAAATTAGAAATTTTCTATGAACTGATACTAGAACTTGGATTATTTTTAATAGATGAAAAGAAAATACAGAAAATTATTTTCACAGCTGAGAAGCACTCAAGGAAATAGAAAACTTTAGAAGTTGAAATCATTTTTATTCTGACATTTACTGTAACAGTCGCTTTGTGCATCTGATATTTTGCCTTTATGCCCATTGCTTTTATTGTGGTTAATTTCACAATGGAAGGAGCCAAACACTGTTACTCTTAACAGCAGAACTTATTTTGTAGAGCCTAGCAATGTACGTCCCTACAGATGAACCTCTGCAAGATGTTGCAGAAGTGAGTATGAACTTCCGCCATGCAGATGACTATTCTGTCAAAAAGAAATCTAGCCATCCAGTTAAAACGTCGTCTGGCCATCCTTCCAAGAAGAATACTCAGCGTAAAGGACAAGCTCCGATTGCTGGAAGTTTCGTGGCATCTGCTTACGGAGGAGGAAGGAATGGAGGCTCAGTTGCCAAAGCAAATGCAGGGTACATTGAAGATCCAATCGCCTTAGGAATTAATCCTATCTAAAAGGTTAAGACAATCTTTACCAAAGGTATATAAGACAACAATGTTTATATATATATATATATATATATATATATATATATATATATATATATATATATATATATATATATATATATAATATACAATATGTGGGACAATATGTTGTATGCTTTGTATATAAGGACTTGTTATGCAGCTGAAATAAATACAAAGAAATGTATAGAAAATTTACCGGTAAATGATGTAACCATTGAGATTAAATGAATAATTTATATGGTATGGTGAAAGATAATGAATCTTGTGCTTTCCTATCAAAAGGAAATTGACGGAAGCAGTACAAAATTTCACTCTGCACTTGTCTTTCATTATTAGAATTTAGGATTCTTAAAAATATGTGAAAAAGTATATATCGAAAATATATGCACTAGAATTAATTTTACTATAGTTTAAATAGTCTTTGATAAATGGAGAATGCTTCTCTAATTTTTTCAGTGTGTCTGCTCGTTCCAAGGGAAATGGAACTGGATCGGGCACTGCTGTTGCGCGTCGCACAACTCCAAGCAGCAATTTAGGAAATCCCTACCTCGTCCCGTATGGCGAAAATGCCACAATTCTTTGAATGAATGTAAACACTGCTGAAGATCTTCAAGATTTGCTATTTTTTACAGCTTAGTGCCTTATGAATTTTGACTTGTGTGTCCCATTATCAGATTTCAATCAAAACATAACTTTGCACACTCTTGATTGCTATAATGTTTACAACAGTAAAAGAACAAATTAAAACAAATTGCATGCTTTTTTGTAATTCATATCACTTTCAATTATGTCCAAACATAGAAAATGATGTTTTACCTTATTTAGGACATTTGGATTATTGATAATATAACAAGATGTCTGTTCTATCAAAATAAAAATTATGATTTTAATATGTTATTTACACAGTGTACTTAACTAAAACAATTATTTTAGATATCAAATTGTTTGTGTTCTTTCTGATATTTTTTCATTTCTTTGTCTGAAGTTTATGCAGAGCTTTTCTTTATGATTTGTGCATTTTATAAAGTCTTTTAAATGATTTTGTATTTTTTAGTTTCATTTGCACATATTTGTATTGTGATTATCTAATATTTTATGTTCCCTCTAAGCTGCACAGATGTGCAGTAGTTTTAAACCTCCCACACAGTCATTTTAAACTCTACGCATGACATGAAAACAGCACAAGCAATGCTTGCACACATAGTTTCAGACTTTAGAGCAATGCTGAGATTAAATATATTTTAAACACATGCTTTTGCCTTAGGGCCTAAAAGGAACATTTGCTGATGTTTCTCTGTTGATTATATTGTTTTTAAATGTCTGCATTGAACTTAAAATTCCAGTTAAGTTGTAATACTTGCTAATTTGCTTACTTATAATAATTTGTGCTTTTGCACAGCTAGGTTTCACTGTATGTCTTTACAAATGAAATCTATAATCGAATTTATGTCACATAATGCTGTTAAATACTCAGTATGTCACCTATGTTTACTTTGGCATGTGGAAATTCTGTGGATGAATTCGGTTGTTTTAAGTTTTTCATTTTTATGAATATATTTTGTTGTTAGTAATTTTTCATGTGCTTTCATATTTTATATGTTTATTGTTGATTAAAATTTGTGCTTTCAATGTGCGTCATTTTTATTTTCATATTACAATTCAGCATCGAGAGAAAGTTTAAACTGCCGGAGAATTAAAAAATAGATGATAAAAAGTAGATTTCATCAAAATTGGAACCCTTCATAGTACAGTATGTCTTGTAGAAATTCAGTTGATATTGCACTGCAGAAGGTAATTCTTAGATTAGTTATTGGCTCAGCAAAATGTCACGGCGTTAAGTTGCTAGGTAAAAAATAGGTCTAGACGTTTGACTGGCAATCTGATTTAGATTGATGGCGTAGACAACCTGCGACGCAGTATGCCTAATTAAGCAGACGCTCGAATCGAATATGATACACCTTTGCCTTACCTTTAAAATGCCTAGAATTGTTCTCTACGTTAGTAGGTGTTCAGTTCGATAACTTGCACCACTACACTGCCATTGCTACAACAATGGGTTTCCACGTAAATGTTTACACGAGGGGCAAAATACGATGGTCACGATTACGCCACAGAAATTTTTCCGGGAGGGGCAAAACCCATTTTAACTCAATGGTCGCGGTTAATATTTTAGCAAGGTTTTCAAATTTCAATGTGAAATATTGGTATTTGCGTTTTCCAAGGGAGGCTAGTCAGCTAGTGCCCCGGGCCTTCTTGCCCTAATGTGCGGGCGCCCATGACTACAGCTCTACTAAAACCGCTTCAAACATTTTCTCATTTAGAATTGGGAGAAGCTTTTGGAGAGATGGAGGCTAGGGAAAATAACCTCTTCTCTGAGCTCAGTATGCAACGATATGATAGCGAATAGCAGATTTTAGCAATGGAAATTCAGCCTGTGCTGTCAAGAATGGGCGCGTGATGGTATGGATCTAACAGCATGCCATGCCATGCCAGTGCAAATAATAATAATAATAATAATAATAATAATAATAATAATAATAATAATAATAATAATAATAATAATAATAATAATAATAATAATAATAATAATAATAATGTGTTTAAGTGGTTTAGGAAGCTAAGTAAGCCTGTGTGCAAAGCCCGAACATTCACTCAAATACTCAAACCGCTAGACCTAACAGGCTAACAGCCTGTGACTTATGATCATATTATTGTACACTGTAGAGTGTAGACTGTAGAACTTTGAGATCGAGACATTGCTTTGTTTGATAACTGCGCTGCCTTCAAATTAGAATCAATTACTGTGGTATAAACTTCAAATTTCTCGTGCTGTGGCACAACGGCGTAGAGGCGCGTCTCCCGGTTGGCGGACTGGGAAGTCCTGGGCAGGGAAACCTCCTGGGATTGCACCGAATAATACGGAACGAGGTGCTGTTGGCCAACTGTACCAGAAGACGACGGTGGATTCAAACACCGCGGAAGAGGCTGCTGAGAGCGGATATCCAATTTACAATAAAATTGAGGTCAATAAAACTAAAGAATATTAAGATGCTACTTTAGCAGAGTCCTGGTCGACCAGTGCACAAGAGAATATGAGGTCGGTGGTAGGACATGAAACACGGCTGACGAGCAAATCTCGTCAAAATTATTAAAATTAATCGATGGAAAGAGACTTCTGCACGGAAAAGATAAATGGAGGGCCTTCGTGTCTGGCTAACTGTACTAATGAGGTGGCAGACAACACCTATGATGACGATGATGAAACTTCATATCCAATTAAAGCACGCCATTGGTCCCCAGGAATATATAACTACCACAAGTCCTGAATAGTGTGGAGAATATGTCGTCGTCAGTGTCTTATCCAGACTCCAGGCCTGGGGTAATTATTACTAATTAATCGATGGAAAGGAAAATCGACTTGCGTTGAAAAGATAAATGGGGAAGTTCAATGCAAAATTTGTGTAATGAGGGATTTTGGGGGAATATTGATGGGGTTTTGTTCAAATTCCATCCTAACAGCCAGTGGTCCCCGGCTCTATAACATGGCAAGTGGGGGAATAGTTGGAGGCAGTTGTCGCCGTCATCATCTTATCCAGACTCCATTTGTTGTTTAATATTGAGGTTTTAAGAGAGGGTCCCAACTTGGGAAGGGGAAAAGACACAGTTCAATCCAAAATTTGTGTAAGTGGGGATTTTGGGGGAATATTGAAAAGCCCCGGTGGAGCCGCCACCTCCTAACAGGCCTGTATAAAACACTGGTCGCCGTATAAGCGATGCCGTTATAACGAGGCTCTACTGTAGCGTGAGTCTAGCTTATCGATGCAATGACGATTCGATCATGACGACGATTCCGTCGTTTCTTAGTTTATTGATAATCGGCGACAACGACGACGCTCAAGGGTAGCGTCTTGATCTGCTGTTGTTGCGTAGCTGTAGTCGCGCTTCTGTCGTCGTCGTCGTCGCCGCCGCCGCCGTCCCAGTTGCAGAACCGACGCAGAAGACGAGACTCCGGCGGCCAGAGACCTGTGGCTGGACCGACTGAATGCGCTGCTGCTGCTGCTGCCGCTGCCGCCGTCGCCGGGAGAATTGTAACCGTAGCTCGCCGATCCAGAGCCGTAGGTGGAGCTGTGTTGACGGCGAAGACGCGAAATGCGACAGGAGAGGAGACATCGCAGATCCTCCTGCAACGATCGTTGGCAGAAGCTACAGTGACGAACTACAGTAGAACTTCGTTATAGCGGACTCGATTATAACGTAGGCTATACCCGATTATGACGTAACGCAATGGCATTGGATACAACGTATACCCAGTGGCGGCTCCCGGATTTGGCAAGTGGAGGGGGCCGTTGGGGGTGGCAAGTTCTAATCATGGGGGGCCAACCATTTGTTGTTATGTATGTAGCATTAAGTATAGGGTCCCAACAGGAGGGCCACTAAGGCCAGGCATTCAATAGGGGGCACGGGCCCCCTGCCATCCCGGTGGAGCCGCCACTGCGTATACCTCGGATATAGCGTACTACATTTTACAGACAATTTAAGTACTTAAGTACTTTATAGCGAAGTTCTACTGCATCTACTACTGTACACTGATACACTCTACTAATAACACTTGACATTTAGGTTTTACGCATTAACGATCGCATATTGGAACAAAAGCCTACGCGTCTCAAAGAGAACGACTTAAAAAATAAGAGGGGAAATGATAAAATTATTTGAGCAGTTTAAACTGTCTGTCCAGTCTAGAAATGGTGACAAACAAACAAACCTGAAACGGTTACAATCTGTCGCAGTGGCGGCTCCACAGGGAGGCCCGTGGGGCCCGTGCCCCTATTGAGTGCCTGCCCCCAGTGGCCCCCCCTGTTGGGACCCTATACTTAATACTACATACCTAACAACAAATGATTCCCCCTATGATTAGAAGTTGCCACCCCAACACCCCTGCAACACCCCAACCTCCCACTTGCCAAATCCTGGAGCCGCCACTGATCTGTCATCTTATGCACTCGTTTGTAACTTCAGCGTAAAATTGGGTTTGTCGACTTCGTCGGAACTAATTCCGTTCCGTCGGAACTAATTTTTAGCAGGGGTGCATTTCGTATAGGCCTGGCTGGGATGTCAGTAGCCACCTGAGTGAGGAGGGATGTAGTTGGGCAGTGGGAAGGGGGTACATTTCCCACTCCCCCTATAAATCGCACCCTGGTCATAAGATAATCTAATGCTCTATGTCTATGATGTGCACAGTTTAGTGATGGAGTGATGGAAATTAATAAGTACGCAGATGCACTGAAGTAAACTTGGACAAAAAGTGGGAACCCAAGCTCTATACCTTTTCCTTTCCTTTGATAATAATAATATAATATAATATAACAAGGTTTAAAGTGGTTCAGTAGGGTCTGCCCTGTGTAAGAACCACTGGGGTCGAAACAGTAGGCCTACAGTGTAGGCCTATATCTGCTCAATGTGCTCATAGGCGTAAATAGCCTCTCAAAAAGTGGGGACTAGAGCTTAGATGCCTGATAGAATTTTACGCCTATGAGCAGATACACACTGTAGGCCTACTGTTTCTCTTTCGACCTCAGATTATGTTCTGCGACATATATGCATAAAGGCGTAATCAACAGCGTCGATTCGTCGGTACTGTTAGAATTAGTTGATAGATGCATCCGCGTCGTGATTTTTTGACCCAATAGGCCTAATAATATTGTGGCCTGTCCAATTAGACATGCTTCTTCCTAATGGCGACCTTGCTCAACGGTAGGCAATTGGCCAAGCGTGAAATTTACATCAGACGATTGCGCATTTGGCGATGGCGAAAAAGTATGTGGAAACGAGAGCGAAATAATTAGGAAGAAGAAAAAGAAGAGGAGGAAGAGGAGGAGGAAGAACAAGAAGAAGAGGAAGAGAAGGAGAAAGAAGAAAAATAGGAGGAGCAAGAAGAAGAGAACGAGAAAGATGAAGAGGAAGAGAAGAAGAGGAGGAGGAAGAAGAGGAAGAGGAAGAAGAGGAAGAGGAGGAGAGAGAATAAGATGAAGAAGAAGATGAAGAAGATGAAGAAGAAGATGAAGAAGAAGGAGAAGGAGAAGGAGAAGAAGAAGAAGAAGAAGAAGAAGAAGAAGAAGAAGAAGAAGAAAGAGAGGAAGAGGAAAAAGAAGAGGAAGAAGAAGAAGAAGAAAGAGAGGAAGAGGAGGAAGAAGGAGGAGGAGGAGGAAGGAGGAGGAGGAAGAAGAAGAAGAAGTGGAAGAAGAGGAATAATATGAAGGAGGAGAAGAAGAAGAAGAAGAAGCACGAACGAAGCCATAAAGTTCGATGAAATCAAAAGCAGTTGACAGCATCGTGAACGCGAAGATCATAGAACGAACTGTGATAGCCTGTCAAAACTTAATTATCTACCCTGCGTGAAATGATATTCATATGTAGCCTACGGTTTCCCTACTTATACTTCGTCTATTCTTTTCAGAAGAAAGCCAGCGGTAGGCCCTACAATATTGAGAATAATTCTGCCTCTCAAGTTAGTAAAAAAATACAGTAGGCCTTAGTGGTTTTTAACACAGGAGAGCTCTATACTACTAATCAACTTAAAACCCTGTGTTGCTGTTGTCTTTTGTTATTATGATTATAAATCTTTATTAGATGATACATAAACTCACTTTCCACAGCAGTGATTCAACAGGAAGTAGGAAGTCAGATAGGTCTATTTTTCGATAGGCCTATATTCCAAATATTATCTGTCTGCAGTGAAATAAAAAAGTTAGCGTCTTCAGTTAGTGGCCTATTCCTCTGGGCAAAAAAGCTCGAATGAAAACAATGTACTCAGTTGACTTATTGAATGGTGGACCTTCTGACAGCAACTTTGACTGGTTTTACAGCAGCGTAACCAGGAATCTGCCGATTTTTTAGAAATAGGGGAGCGCCATCACTTATGACCCAGCCAACTTCGTCCGATCCCACAAGAGAGACTGGGGAGCAACGTTCTCTATTCTGAACTCTGAAACAATATTGCAGACTGTTTGACAACCCATTCCCTAAATCCAGTGTTTTATCCAGACTCCAGGCCTTGGGAGAGGGGAATTGACTTGGCTGGAGGGGAAGAGACACAGTTCAATGCTAAATTTTTGTCGGTGCTGGGATTTGGGGGGTTTGTGGGGTTTTGGGGGAAGGATTCCCCCTAACAGGCCTGGATGAAACACTGCCTTTATCCGCCGATTCCTATAAAATGAGGACCAAATCAATGCTCAAGGCTGATAGCTGAGGGCAGCGTGTATTCGGGAAGGGGAAGAGACCGTGAGATCACCCTTGAGATAGTCTATCGATACCAAGCGGTACCGACGGATAAAGATGCAGAATACCGGTACCAGCGGTGCCGACGACGGAGAGAAGGAGCGGTACCAGGTGGTACCAACCGATTATAAGTAGAGGTACAGGCGGTACCAGATGGTACCAGCCGCTGAGGTTTAGGTAGTGGTACCAAGCGGTACCGAGTAAAGAGTTAAGGTGAGGCGGTACCAACAGTGGTATCATCAGTGGAAATAGAGTGGTACCAGTTGAGAGAGCGGTACCGAGGCAGGTTGATAAGCACGATAGCGGTATTTATAGAGCAGCGGTACCAAGGATACCGAGCGGTACCAGCTGGAAAATGAAGCGGCATCAGAGGCTCGGCTGAGGCAAGGCAGAGGTACCAGCTGTACCAGCGGTACTAGCTAAGGAAAAGAAGTGGTACCAGCTGAGGAAAGGAGGTGGTTCCAGCGGTACCAGCGGATTGAGAGGATTGGTACCAAGGGTACCAAGAGAGAGAAAGGCTTGATGTCGAGAGTTAGGACGCGGTATCAAGAGAGCAGTGAGTGGTACCGAGTGAGAGGTCGGTACCAAGGGCTGAGTACCAGAAATTGAGTGGTACCAACGGTTCCGGACGTTAGTAAGGTCAGTACCGGAAGGCGAAGAAAGAGAGGTACCAGGGATAAGATGGTACCTGAGAGATATATCAGAAGGGCCGCAAGAGGCGAGGTACCAGAGAATATAGATAGCGATAGGAAGGCCTGAAGTGTATAGAAACCCTAGGCCAAAAAGTCTGAGTCGGACTACCACAAGCCTAAGTCAGTTAATTAAATAGATAGATAGTAAAACCCTGTGTGTGAACCGGGCTGGCCAACTGGTAAGGGAGAGAGAGTGCTAGCAGCAAACGTCTGAGCCCGGTTTCGCCACAGCTTTTGTACAAGAAGTTGGGGTATTAGTTCAGCAAGACAAGGAGAAGTAAGGAACCTTGAGTTGAGATTAAACGACGGTGTTCAGTCGATACCACACGATGGAAGAAGCATTGCATGTAGTCGATACCGTGTGAGATAAGGGATCCTACAGATTATGAGACAGATGTTACCGAGCTCATTTAACTTGATTCGCACTTCGAAGCGTTGATAGAGCAAGAATTGTCGAGGAACGTTGATAAGCACAGTAGACGCCTAGACGGCCGGGCTATCGACCATTATAGACCCGACGAGAGCAGTATGCGAGGGTTTGGGCGTGGACAAGTCTCTCTCTCTCTCTCTCTCTCTCTCTCTCTCTCTCTCTCTCTCTCTCTCTCTCGCCAAGGCGTTCCAATTGCCACACAATCAAAGCAGGATCAGTCGGATGCAGATCGATTGCTATTAATAGGAAATATCTTTGGAGAGCATTTATTGCTTAAGTGTTTGTCCTAACAAGTTTGGCACTCGCAGTTATACTACTGGTGAGTAAATAGATCATCTTTCGTTCTTCGAGGCGCTGTATTTAAAGGCGCTACGTAATTGTCGTCGGAGGGGGTCCTTTGTGGTAGCGTGCTTACAGACGATTAACAAACGGGTTATATTATTACTACCGTCCAAGGCTCCAAGGACACAACAATTGAGCAGCAATGTTCACTGCAGGCCGGAAAATAACCAGAGATGGCGACGAAGACGATAGCTGCAGTCAGGTCAACAGGCTATGGGGCGCCGCCTGCGTAAAAAGAGGGAGCAACTGCAGAAGCCGTCAAAAGCAACCGACAAGTGTCAGCATTCTTCTACTGCATAGGCCATGAGTCACGTGACTTCCATTGATTCCACTTCAGTTTCATCTACCATCCATCCGTCATCATAGGCAGTTATTCCTGTCCTTTTCGCCATCCTCATTTGACACATCAATTACTTTGCTTGAATCAGCATTCTCGTCTATTTCGTCATGGATGTCATCTAACCTCCTTGCTCTTAATCCATCCAAGACTGAATTCCTCTTAATAGGTCTACCCCAACAAGTTAAAAAAATTGACAGTCCCAAGCATCCTGACTCCAGATACCACAATAACCCCTGCTCCAACTGCAAAAATCTTGGTTTCAAAATTGATTCATCTGTAAATTTAGAATCACAGATCTCCCAACTATCGAAATCCTGCTATGCCCACATTCGCGATCTACGTCGCCTCCGTCCTTGCCTTGACACCAAAACTGCATCCACAATCGCCACTTCAATAGTCCATTCCAAATTAGATTACTGCAACTCCCTTTACTATAACCTCCCAAAAACCTCCATCAATAAATTACAATCAATTCAAAATGCACTAGCCCGAGCAGTAACAAATCACCAAAGTTCTGCCATATTTCACCCATATACTACACTGGCTTAAAATATCTGAACGTATACAGTACAAGATAATAACGATTACTTACTCACTTCATTCGTCAAAACCGGTTTACCTTCGGTAACGCCTCAGCCTTTTCTATTCATCATCTCATCTCACACTTTTTAAATCTGTCATCACTGAAAATCTGCAACCGCTTTCTCATACGCCGCACCAGAACTTTGGAACTCAATTCCAGCCTCCTCCGCAGCCTAGACGTGGTCAAACAATAAGCTCGAATCCTCATTTCCTTTAATTCCTTCACTGTCTCCTCAAACCTTTAGGTCTAAACTTAAAACCTTCCTATTCGAAAAGTCATTTACCCCATAGCAACAACAACCTGACCCGCCGCCTCATAGATACACTGACATTTGCCCGGCCGACAAACCACCCTGGCTATAGCTATTTCAAGAAAGACTAAGCGCATAAGAATAAGAGCTACTGCGTAAAGTCAGATTTTACTACTTACTTACTTAGGCTACATCTTCAACCGTGTGCTCGCTTAAATCTTACCTTTTAAAGCAATCGTCTCCGGGAAGTGCTCACCTGTCATCAGCAGCATCGCATTCTACTATAGTTCACAGTTTCATTGATTGTATAATATACATATGAATATATGCTGTCATGTAGTTATTATGACAGCTGGTTAAAATGATCACAGCACCAATGTGTACATTCGCTTAGAATACTACTTTATACTTTGTACGTTATTATACTTTGTATGTCATGTGTGGTAACGAGCTTTTCATTCGGTAGTTTCTTATTTTTGCATTGTCATCTTCTTGACGACTTCTATAGCGCCGTGCGCACGATGAAGGTCGAAGTCAAAGGCGCTTTGACATACTTTGGCATGCCGATGGCGAACGTCGGATAACAGAGACAGCGTAAAGTCATGTAATTGTCAATTGTCCCAAATCGTCAATCGTCATTCCGTTGAAATCCGTTGTCGATTCTTGTATCTAATCAAGCTGATAACGGCGATAAGTGCTCTATACGTGTTGTCATTGGGAATTCCAAATCTACGACTGCCATTTGAAGTTGAACTGTTGCGGGAAGAACCAGTAGCCGATAGGTGGCAGGCGGCTTGAGAGTTGAGGCCGAGGCCGCCGAGCAGGAGGAGACCGTGTCTTGGCTCTTGACTGCATCTGCAGAATGCATAAGTAAGAGCTTCACTACTAATTAGGCACTTCATCGGCCAGAGTCCTGACCTGTCTAATGCTGTCTTTTCTGCTTTTCTCTCTCTCTCTCTCTCTCTCTCTCTCTCTCTCTCTCTCTCTCTCTATCTATCTATCTATCTATCTATCTATCTATCTCTCTCCATCGGGTAGGAAAATCGTGTGAACATTTACTGATTTCCGGACAATAGAAAAATTAAAGAGACTGTTTAGAAGCTTAGAAGACCAGAGATCGGCATTGCTTTTGTCGATAAACTTGCTGACTCTGCGCGCTAATGTTGCATTTGACCTGGGAATCTGATCTCGGATATCGTTCGATTTAACCAAAAGTTAAACTATTAGCCTATACTAGAGGAACCACTTTAAGTTCTTATTTGCGCAATCTAGCATGCTCGCCAATTTTAAAGTAGATTTTCTCTGATAATTTGCTGACAATGGCTAATGTAAGGTAACATCGTTGTCACCGGAAATGGTTTATGAGCATTTTGTGTCTTTTCATCTAGGAGGAGGAAGGTTGTTTGATTTCGTATAAATGTTGCTGTTCGAATTGTGTGTCTTAGCGTCGTGTCGCTGTATCATAGAATTAAATTTTAAATCTCACATGAGCAAAATCTGTCACCATCTTCGATTCGAACCCCACAATAATTGACGGAGTGAGACTTCGGTAATTTTTTTATAGATTTTAGAAAATGCTTCAAATCCTCACTTTGCAATTATCCATAAACGCAAAGAGCGAAAAACAAAGAGCTCAACGCAGAGACGGTCAGATGAGTTTATCACGTGATGATCGAATACAGTGTTTAATCTAGGCCGTTTCCGGGGGAAAAATTGCCCTTTCCCCCCCGGAAATTTCAAATTCCCCCCGGAAATTTTGGAATGCTACATGGACTAACAGCGGCCCCTAGCAGAATCCCCCGGCTTTGTCAGTTTCCCCCGGCTTTTTCAGTCCCCCCCGGAGTCCAGGAGTCTAGATTAAACACTGATCGATCGAATATCGTCTTTCTCGTGAAATGCTGTTGTCTCTTGAAAATTGCTCGAAGTCGAACGCTTTGAAAACCGGAAAGAAAAAGACCGTTTCAAATTATCTTCACGTATATACTGTAGGCCTGGCTCGTGCCCCCCCCCCCCACCCCCGCCATCCAAGGCCGCTCCAAAGCAACAGCGCCAACACAGCTTCCATCGAACGGATATGAAACTGCGTGAAGTCAGAGCCGTGGCTAACCTGTGCCGGGACCCCACCAGGCTCCAGCGCAGGATAAATAATCGGACGTACAAGAACGGAGGATGCGAGGGAATGTAACTGTAAATATAAAACAATTATCCTTTCGATATTTCCATTTCATTTCATTCCAACATTCAAAAGGCGCGATTAAACTTAATGCGCCTCGGCTGATTGTTCAAAATATAGGTTTTAAGACGATTCAGAAATATCGGACGTGATGCAGTTTCATCTCGTAGCGATGACGGTAAGACGTTCCAGAGGGCTGGACCCAGTGTCCGGAATGAGCGGTCTCCGATTTTGGTGTTCGTTCGAGGATCTCTCAGAGTTCGGGTTGTGATTGACCTGGTGGTGATCGATCGATGTGAAAGTTCATATGAAAGTCGCCCCTCCCCCCAACCATCATCTGCGGACTTTGCATGACGTCGCTCGCGGCTGAAGAAGACAAATTACCCTGAAACTGTCGTTGAAGAAGCCGTAGACGATGGGATTGACGAAGCTGTTCGACATCGCCAACCAGTGGACGGTGTAGTATAGCAGTACGAGGATCCGTCGACTGTCCTGCCCGCCTCCGTCGACGGGGACTTGCATCAGGTCGGGCTTGAAGTCGAGGACGAGAGTGAAGAGATGCAGAGGTAACCAACAGACGCCGAACAGAGCGACGACGATCACCAGCATCTTTATCGTCTTCAGAAACAGCAGACAAGGGACACATTCTATTGCGTTCGTCTTTTAATAATCTATAGGATGGGGCTGTCACAGCAGATTGCAGATGGTGGGGCGGAGGCCCCAGGCGCTGACCAGATGGAGGCACCAGAATTGACTCAGCGACCGTCGAACGTTTTTTAACCCCTTAACTGGGGATCCCGGATATATCCGTCCATTTTACATTGAGTTACAGTTAAATACACGGTTAAGGGGTTAATCGACTTGGCCCCGGTCGTCCACCGCTCTCTGCACGCCACTGGTTTGTCAGATTAATTACTGTGGATTGACTCTTTAAAAGCCACCATTTGATTTCAAGTCCCATACAGGGATATTTTACACCTCCAACACCACCCAATCTGAGACCGCCCCCCTCCCGTCCAACACCCCCCCCCCCCATCTCAGCCATGGGATGACCTTTTTTGTCTGTCAAGACTTTTTGGCAGGGGACCCCAGAATTTACCGACAACTCCCAAATTGATAATCCTAGAAATAATCCTGGTCCCATGTGATCACTATCTTGCTCTATAGGGTTTGGCCTGAGCGATTTTGTCTGCTTTGTTTCTTTCTATATTCTTCAGCTCTTCAGAGAACTGTTTTCTATTGTCAATATACAGTACTCTACGATATATGGCGCTCTTTGTCTTGCTTTCTTGCTATCAGAGGCGGATCTAGGGTATTCGGCGCCCGGGGACAAAGTGTACGTTGGCGCCCCTAACATTGCTGACGAGCAAAAAAAGGTCGTCACATCGTTTTCGGCGCCCCTCAGCTCTTACGGCGCCCCTCTTCATATGGTGCTGACAAGCACAAAAAGTCGTCACACGTGTTTCTTCTTCTTTATTGTGCATTTCACTTACCAAAATATCCGATTTTGGCGCCCCTCACCTCGGCGCCCGGGGACATGTGTACCCCCTGCCCTCCCCTAGATCCGCCTCTACTTGCTATGATATAATGCTAACAGCACGCCACACAAAAATCGCTTCTCTCGATGTCGTAAGTCTGCTTCATTTTAGCTCATTCTGCTTTGGATAGTTCTCTGTCTCGTTGACGGTTCGGAATGATGTCATCGAATGAGCAAATGAACGCATAGCGAGCCCAATCACCCGGAAGAAGACGGGATAGAAACAAAATATCAGTACGGAAAAAGCCAGCGTCAAAATATAAGTCTTATACCAGCGGTTCTCAACCTTTATAGTGCCGCGACCCTTTTAATTCAATTCCCCATGATGTGGCGACCCCAAACGGTAAAATTATTTTCGTTCACAGTGTAAACTGCTAAAAACAATAATGCTACGACAATAAAAATGTTCGAAATCGTTATTATTTAATTGTCTCCATGTCTATCCTCGAATGACAATTATAGTAAAACAACTAGTACGTCGTAACTACCACTGAGGAAATTTTGTACAATAACAAGAAAAGAGAAAGTCCATATTTCTGATGGTCTCGGGCGACCTCTGACAAACCGTCATTCGACCCCCGTGGACCGTGGGGTTCGCGACCCACAGGTTGAGAGCCGCTGCTATAGATTAATGACCTAAGCCACCTGCGTCGCTGCTTGCCTAGTACAAGGAGATCAGCGCCGGACCCAACTCGCGTTCCAGTACGGAACTACCTTTACCTTTTTTATTGGCAATTAAATATTTATCATACCTTTTCAAAACCGTTAACCGATGTCAAATCCCGTCTGGACGATTCGATAAAGTCCGTAATATATTATGCCTAATAATATAAAACAGATAGCTACAGAACAGTTGGCTGCGTTTGAGTTGATAGCCTGCATGCCTGTCTGCGATGTTAATTTTTCATTGGACAATTCAGTCGAATGGATTAATGAGGACGCGCGCTTGTTTTCGACAACGCGGTTTCCTCGTTAGCGATTTTGAAGACTCGGGTCGGACTAAGTGCAGGTTAATTAATTAATTATTATCGTCCAGATGCCCTCGTATCGACGTCTTCCACTAGCGGATGACCACCTGACACGATTCCGTCCATTAGTCCGAGTGAACATGCAGGTCGACATTAGAGGGAATCGATGGGGTGCATGGTCGCATCTGCGCACAGCAAGAATACACTGGTCGTTGAGAGTGAGTGAGAGAGAGAGAGAGAGAGAGAGAGAGAGAGAGAGAGAGAGACAGAGACAGAGAGACAGAGAGACAGAGAGACAGAGAGACAGATAGGCAGAAAGACAGATAGACAGATAGACAGATCAGTGTTTAACCTAGGCTGTTTCCGGGGGGAAATTGCCTTTCCCCTCCCGGAAATTTCAAATTCCCCAGAAATTTTGGAATACTACATGGACTAACAGCGGCCCCTAACAGAATTCGCTCCCCCCGGCTTTGTCAGTTTCCCCCGGGCTTTTTCAGTTTCCCCCGGAGTCCAGGAGTCTAGATTAAACACTGAGACAGATAGGCAGAGACAGAGACAGAAACAGATAGACAGAGACATACAGAGACAAAGACATACAGAGACAGAGGCAGAGAGAGACGGAGACAGAGACAGAGAAAGACAGAGACAGAGACAAACAGAGACAGAGACAGAGACAGAAGAGACAGACAGATATAGAGACATACAAACGTCACAGACAGACAGAGAGAGAGGCAGAGAGAGACAGAGAGCCTCTGAGAAAGACAGAGACAGTCAGTTAGACAGACAGACAGACAGACAGACAGACAGACAGACAGACAGACAGAGAGACAGAGATGCTCTCGGAAAAAGTTCATTTAGGAAGAACTTAGAACTCGGCAGCGGCTTCGAAGGCGCATTTTAAAACACTCTGGATTGGAACATGTGTCGACATAGGTGGTGTGCCTGTCATCATAATTCACGTCTCTTCGCCGTCGTTGAGGCGCTTTTGATGCAAATGTCTCTCGACGACTAGCGTCTGTTTCGCCCGTTCTCGGAATTTATATTAGCACAGGAGCTAAACCCATGTGCTGCGTGAGAAAACAGCGCGTTTAGAGATAACAGTCTCCGTCCGGTCGTTGGTCGTTTGATTACTGACTGGATGACAAAGACGAGCAAAGTTCATAGAACGCTCGTTAAGAGAGAGAGAGAGAGAGAGAGAGAGAGAGAGAGAGAGAGAGAGAGAGAGAGGGAGGGAGGGGGAGGGAGGGGAGGGAGGGAGGGACGGAGAGAGGGACGGAGGGAGGGAGGGACAGACGGACGGACGGAGAAAGGGAGGGAGTAAGGGAGGGAGGGGGAAGGAGGAAGGGAAGGAAGGAAGGACGGACGGAGGGGCAGAGGGACGTGAGGACGGAGAGAGGGAGAGAGAGAGAGAGAGAGACAAAACGACAGAGAGAGAGAGAACACCGTGCAGGAATAAAATTGATTATTGAGCAATTGAAACATCTATCATATTAAAATCGTTATTCTGTATGTCTGTTACCTTCAAGCGTTCTGATTGGTTGACTTTATTGCAATGGTTGACCGATTTAAGACGACGTTGCTTACGTCGCGATGCGTTGGTTAACACGCGATGTCATTGCAAGACGACGTTGCTATTGACGACGTTGTTCGTAACAATTGTTCGAGTTTGAATTTTAACGTACATTTTAGCGTACACAAAAAATACGTGTACAGCGTCACAAATGGTCACAGTTGCGTGATTTTAACGTACATAGGCCTAATTATTACGTGGCGCAGAGCATCTTTCATTGAAATGTTGTTCAGTATAAATATAAAGGTATTGGATTAATTATCCTGCAAGCAAAAAGCTAAACTGAAATTCGTTTGTCTGAACGAGAGCGTCGACGAAGAAACGATTTCATAACAAACAAGTCAGGAAATGAAGCAATCGAACGCGTCATTTCTCTTAATTCCGGCGGAAAATATAGTCTAGAAACCGATGAAAAAGCGCCTCAGAGAATAAGTGGCTTCTGGGGTTTTACTGACGAAGCGCTACATAAATTTACGAGATTTGCCTTACTTACCTACTTAACGCATTACAGTGCCACTGGACTTTAATCCCGATGCTTCAACGATCGTTTATATATAATTATAATTGCTTCCCGTACTGTATTATCTGACGACCTGCAGCTTAATTGATAATTGGAAGGGTACAACAGTGGTTTTCACATGAGGCAAACCCTCGTGAACCACCTTAAACCTCATTATTATTATTATTATTATTATTATTATTATTATTATTATTATTATTATTATTATTATTATTATGTAGTAGTAGTAGTAGTAGTAGTAGTAGTAGTAGTAGTAGTAGTAGTAATAGTAGTAGTATAATTGCGGATGATAGGCAGTGACATAGCATGCCAATCAGTGGCGTAGCCAGGAGGGTTTGTGGTTAAAACCCCCTTGGGCGCCGATGACAAATTTTTTATTGTGTTTCGATGAATTTTTAAATTTCGGACGCGGTTTTGAGGGTCAAACCCCCTCTGGGGCTGCTGATCAAAATTTTTCAAGCGCCATAGGCGTGACGACCTTTTTTGCTTGTCAGCATCTGAAAGGGAAAATTTTAGAAGGAAAGGCATAGGATACATAGATAGCATGAGCTTTTTTGCTTGTCAAGATTTTTAGATTTTTCTAAAGTTGGCTACGATCAAAAGTCAAAACCAAAGCCGCCTTCCTGAAAATTCTGAAATCCTGGCTACGCCATTGGCACTGCCAATGGCTGGTATGGCTTTAGTCATGGGCGGCACGCATGAAGTGGCGGCAAATGTTCGAAGCGACGACCTTTTTGCTTGTCAAGAAAGTCGGTGAACTTTATAGAAAGGGGCGGCAAATCAAGTGACGACCTTTTTTGCTTGTCAGGTGATTTTCAGTGAATGCATGAAATTTCTTATAAGGGGCGGCAAATTTTAAAAATAAAAATTTTTTTCAAGACACCATAGATCCGCCTCTGATATGAATCATGAATGCATTTGAGGCGGCGGATTAGCAATGAGCCTGCAGAGGCGGCAAAGGAAAGGTGAACGCTACACCAGTGATGATGGAAAGGACTGCTCTGTGTCCACTGACCTTTCTCTTAGATTTCAGCTGATGTATGTCTCTAGCACAGTCGGCATTTCCAGGTGCCCGTCTCTTCCACAGACTTCGACCCACCAGACCGTAAGTGAATGTGATGATGGTCATCGGTATGACGTAAGCAAACGTCAGAATGACCAGCGTGTAGGTCCGTCGCCAGACGTAACCGGGTTGAGGCCAGAGTTCCACGCAGTCGACGATCTCCCTGCATCCGGGAGGACTGACGCGAACCGCCCTGCCGACGTACAGCTGGACACAGGCGAACCCAAACGACACCGCCCAGACGACGGACACGGCCGCCGGGGCCCGAGGACCCGCCGCCTTCGATCGCATCGGGTAGACGACGGCCCAGTAGCGGTCGACTCCGATGGCCGTTATGGTCCCGACGCTGGCCGTCACCGATAGGATCTGGATGAAGAGGACGACGGGGCACATCGGCGCGCTGAACACCCACTCGGCCAGCAGGGTCTTCGAGAAGGTGAACGGCATGCAGAAGGTGGCCATCAGCAGGTCGGCGATCGACAGGTTGATGAGGAACGTCCCGAGGTCGGACTTCCACCGGCGCGACAGACAGAAGACGGACAGCACGAGAAGGTTTCCGACGCCCGACAGAAGCGTCGTGGCGGCGTAGAGTCCGATCAGAAGCGTCTTGAATGTCGGTTCCAGCGACGTCTCGACGGCGAAAGGGTTGACGTCGCAGCTGTCGTCAGGGTCGTCGTCGTCGTCTTCTTCTGTTGAGATTTCGACAGCGTTTTCTGTGCGTGGTTCGGTGAAAGAAGAGAAAGCAGGGAAAGAGGAACCGAGCGAACGGTTAAAAGACGTCTGGCTTGTTACCAGCGAGTTGTGATCGGTTTCTGGCATTTCCAAGGAGTTCTTCAACTTTAGCTGAAAAAGAGTCCGTGCGATATCATTGCCCTTCATCATCGTCGTCGTCGTCGTCGTCGTTGTCGTGTCGTCGCCATCATTAGGGTAGTTGAGAATCCGAAGAGTGTGGGTAGAAAGAAGTAATAATCACTTCGCTATGCTAAATAAGTTAGTTTAAATAAGTTAATGACACCACGAGACAGTGGTCAGGAATTATTCCCTTTTTCTAAAAATACCTCGCTGGTCATCATCATCATCGTCATCCATTTTGATTTCTAATTGCAGCAGAATAGTTCTGCACCGATTGACTCATACGGTGCCAGGCAGCCGTTTTGGCGAGGAATGCCACAGTTACATGTAGGCTATGTTAAACTTTTCACGCATGCTATTTTAAATCTTAATGGTCCTATACAGTTTTAAGTCAGGAAAAGTTGTTGACATCAGATAGCGAGCAAAAACACACGACGCTCTAACGCTCCATTGGAATCAAGAACACTGTATTGGCCAGCCAACTAAACGACACCTCCTCCTCCACGAGAAGAAGATTACAAAAGCACAATTATCCTGTTTTATGCATCGGAGAAGGGATTTGTTTCTCCAGGGTGGTGCATAAAAGAAAAATCCTTTAGGCTTATGGGCTAAATTTCAGCCTGGCGACGACGTAGACAATTAAAATGTAACTTCGGTTTTCTATTTCTTCAGCCCCCCCTCACCCCTGGTTCTGCAGCACTGCAGTTCTGCCAGTAAGAAGAGCCTCCTACTGTATATATTGCTCGGCAGTCTTTGAGTCGACGCTTGCTTAAGCCGCAGTCGACCAAAGCAAACTCCTCCGTTAGCGAAATCATCAGAAGAAATTTTTCTGAGAATTTTACTTGACGCCAAATATTTTGTAATTCAGCGCTTTTACGACCAATTTGCGCTAATAATTAATGTAATCGCCATCGTCTCCTCCTCCTCCTCCTTCTTCTTCTTCTTCTTCTTCTTCAGGCGCCTTGATCGACTGTATCGGCGGCCATCGATTTCCACTTTTCTCGATCTCCGGTGAACCTCAGGAGCTTTATGTTCGTGTTGTCTGCTTCCGATCCTTCTCACGCTAACCACATTGACGCAATGTATGTAAAGGAGTTCTGTCACGCAGATTAGAGATAATTAATTTCAGAGACCGAATTGGAAATACAGATGAATAATTAATCGAGTCCCAGCAGATGACCACAAACAACCACCGGACTAAGACGTCGGACTTAAATATGAGACAAAATTTAGGACAAATGAGCACCGAATGCCGTTCAGTGATAATGATGGAAACGATTATTACGATGAATCGATGGTGATGTTGATGATGATGATGATGATGATGATGATGATGATGATGATGATGATGATGATGATGATGATGATGATGATGATGATGATGATGATGATTGTGATAATTATGATGATTATGCTGAAGAGGAGGAGAGGGGAAAATGAAGAAGCAGAAGAAAGGAGAAAGGAGGAGTAGGAGGAATATGATGACCTAAGTATTAGGGCGACAGCGGGTTATTACAGAAAAGCACAGCGGGTTACGATAACGATTAATAACCTCGGCCGCAGAAACCTTTTGCAAATTTAGAAATAGCCTAGACGGTAAGCTATGGTGCATATTTTAAAGACTTTAATTGTGATTTATTACTAAGTGACGGAAAGCTGTAATACAACTACTGTACTTATAATGATTCTGTTTGCAATCACTCTACGCTCTCCAGTCTCCACGAAAAATTTCTAATCGGTTTTGCGCATATTCCACGATTCGTGACTACTGAGTCAGTGTTTCGATGCGTTCGCTCTCATAAGGTTCCGAATTGTGCCGCGTATAACTTGGAGAAAATGTGTCGGCGGCCATCGATTTCCACTTTTCTCGATCTCTGGTGAACATCAGAAGCTTTACGTTCTTGTTGTCTGCTTCCGATCCTTCTTGAATCCGATCCTTATTGAATGCAAAGCGTTTACTGGTGATCCTGAGAATAGCATGGAGCAACCGAACTAGACTTTAAGCCCCTGCTGCTGCTGCTGCTGCTGCTGCTGCTGCTGCTGCTGCTGCTGCTGCTGCTGCTGTCTGACATCAAAGAACTACACGAATCCCGCTTTGGCGTTCACATGGCGCTTTTATTTGCACAGAGTCCGTCTATTATCGCCCACTGCACTTTGACTTACATTTTTACATTTGCTGTAAAATTGCAGTGGCACAACGAGACGACTCTTATGCTCCGGGAGACAATTTAGTCCAGTGATTTTTTTGCAGCGTGTCTACTGCAGCTGCTGAGTTTGCTGACAATGACTAAAGCGCTTAAGCGACTCCTTCCATGTATAGCACAGTCCTTGAAAGCAGCAATAATCATTTAACAAGCAAGTAAGTAAAATCTCGTAAATTTATACAGGGCCTTGGTAAGTAGAACAGCAGTAGCTGCTTATTCTTATGCGCTTAGTCTTTCTTGAAATAGCCATAAGCAGGGTGAATTGTTGGCCAGGCAAGGATCAATGTATCCATGAGGCGACGTGGCGGGTTGCTATAGCTACGGCAGAAATGACTTTTGGAATAGGAAGGTTTTAAGTTTAGACCCAAAGGCTTGAGGAGATAATGAAGGAATTAAAGGAAATGAGGATTCAGATTGTCTGACTATGTCGTAGGCTGCGTATGGATGTGGACATTGAGTTCCAAATCTGGTGCGGCTTTTGAGAAAGCGTGGTTGCAGATTTTGAGAGATGACTGATTTAACGGGCATAATAATAATAATAATAATAATAATAATAATAATAATAATAATAATAATAATAATAATAATAATAATAATAATAATGTGATTTTAAGTGGCTTAGGAGGCTAAGTAAGCCTGTGTGAAAGCCACTGTAAAGTGTAAGATGAGATGACGATTGTGTGGGTCCAGGAGGCTGGATCTTAGGCGCTAAGGTAGCGGTAGGCCTAGATCGCTTTTGATGAATGAACTGAACTGTAGACCTATCTACAGTAATCGATATTATCGTGTGCTGAACGCGTTCGGATATTTTAAGCCAGTGCAGTGACTTCAGTAGGGTCTATAGCAGGGGTGCACAACCACTGGCCCGCGGGCCAAATCCGGCCCGCCGAAGAGTTTTTTCTGGCCCGCGGGACAATTTCGAGCAACACAGAAAACCGGCCCGCCAAAGGGTTCTGTCCGGCCCGCGGTACAATTTCGAATAACAGAAAACTGGCCCGAGAACAGTAATTTTGGTATAGAAATTGGGTATCTGCTGACTGACCTATTCATATATGTTGGGCTACTTACAACTCTGCGACCTATAACAGCGTGACACAGAGACGGGCGATAATAAACTACTTCGGTAACGTCTTTATACATTTAAATTGTCACTGCAGTTAGTGCAGTAAGTCTAGAATATCTAAATTCGAAACTTTAAAAAACGTAAGACTGAGGCAGAACAGCGACATTTCAGTGAGGAATGGACACGTCTGTATTTTATGGACACGTTTAATGGCAAATCCGTGTGCTTAATTTGCCGTGAATCACTTAGCGTTATGAAAGAGTATAGCTTTTGAAACGAAACATGCCGCTGATGATGAACTGCAGGGTGAGTTGCGGGAACAGAAAATTGAACTGTTAAAGAAGACTCTGTCAACCGAAAAGAGTTTTTCACAAGGGAGTCGCAAGAATCAAAGTGTTTTACACGGGCCAGCTGCAAAGTGGCCCAGCTAATTGCAAGGTCATCACGGCCTTTCGCAGACGGAGATTTTGTTAGAGATTGTCTCAAGCATCTGCACTGGAATTTGCCCAGAAAACGCCAGTCTTTTTCAGTAAAGTTCCTTTGTCAAGAATTCAACGCCGAGTTGAGGACCTTGCAACAGACGTTACTGAGCAGTTGATTGGCAGATTAGCTAGGTGCACATATTTTTCAGTAGCTTTGGATGAGAGCACAGATAACACTGATACTGCACAGCTCTTAGTTTGTGTGCGGGCAGAATTAGATTGTGCAGACTGAGGAATTACTGTTTGTGTTATAGAAGGTAGTAAGTAAAAACTGGTGTTTTATGAAGCATTACCGGTAGTTCAATATAGCATTTATTAAAGTTAATTTTGCTTGATTTGCTGATTTATATAAATATCATGGTTATATACTATATATTTTATATAAAACATGCATTTTCGAAATTCTGGCCCGCGAGTACTCAGGGAATGTTAAATTTGGCCCTCGGCCTAAAAAGGTTGTGCACCCCTGGTCTATAGTATTTATGGTCGCAGAGGCATTACATGTACGTTGCTGATCCATCGCTGGTAAATCTTTGCGGTCAACTTTTCTTTATCTTTTTATGCGGCTTTTCGTGAGTGTCAACTGCACTAGATAGCTCAATAATATTTAAAGCAGGCTACAGGCTATATCCACCATCCTGTATACTGTATATGCATATATATATATACAGTATTATTAGGTCTAAACTTAAAACCTTCCTATTCGAAAAGTCATTTCCTCCATATATAGCAATAACAACCTGACCCGCGCCTCATAGATGTACTGACCTTTGCCCGGCCAACAAACCACCTTGTCTATAGCTATTTCAAGAAAGATTAAGCGCATAAGAATAAGCAGCTACTACTGTACTACTTTCCAGGGCGCTGTATAAGTTTACGAGACTTTATTATTATTTATTATGCATGTATGTATGACGTATGTATGTATGTATGTATGTATGTATGTATGTATGTATGTATGTATGTATGTATGTATGTATGTATGTATGTATGTATGTATGTATGTATGTATGTACGTATATTTCTTTAACTCTTCAGCCGGCATCGATCGTTTAATTTCCACGGCACAGAGACAATTGCGTCGAATTGCGAATGCGAAGAGAGCTGCTTAGAAATTGATAAATGAGGGTTTTAGGAAGTCGCTGGAAATTTCCTCCACCTGCTCCAGAAATGCTAATTCGTCCGACAGTCCGGTATACCATACGTATGACCACGCTAATGAGAGCACAGGATGGCCAGCAGAGCCTGGCAGATTCTTCCGAGAACTCATGACTTGAATAGGTATAGCGTCCATAAATATCGAAAACCACACCAGCTGTTTGCCTGACGAGTGCAGTGGATTTGAAAATGCTCTGACGCCTTTTGTCCAAAGCGACTCTGTCGATCGATCGTTCGTTGTCCGGTGAAACAAACTTACTCAATCATCCATAGTTAGATTCTCAAACAAATGGTTATTCTAAACGGTTGAGTTCAGTTCTAATTTGCGCAAATCTCACGACCCGTCGCGGCTAGAATAGGGCTCGGCTCCTTCTCCCCCCCCCGGTGCCTCCGTGGCTACGCCAGTGCTACAAAATGCATTTCCCTCATCGTTATCCAGTGTTTATTCTAGCCACCTAGACATTGGGGAATAAAAAATGTTTGGGGGAACAAAATCTTGACAATGAAAAATAAAACGGTCAATCGTCGGTCATCCATATATTTTACCCTATGAAAACATCCTGACAAGCAAAAAAAGTAATTCATCATATACTTTTATTTTTTTCTTTCTCAAAATTCCCTCACAAGTAAAAAAACGTAAAAAAACGTCGTTCATCATATATTTTTCTTCTCAAAATTCCCTGACAAGCAAAAAAAGGTCATCATCTTTCTATTTATTTTCCCCTCTTCAGATAAGCGGAACCTCCTGGTCAAAATCAAAATGTTTGGGGTGGGGGAATTTCTCCCTCCCAAGCAAAAATCTCAAAAATTTTGGGTGGAAATTTAAAACTTCGGGGAGTGGGGAATCCCCCTCCAGAGAAGACCTAGAATAAACACTGATCATTATCCCTTTTGATCGATTCCGAAAAGTTAGGCTTATTGCTAGTATTGCTATTATTCTTATTGTTACTACTACTCAGAGATGTAGTACTTGGTACTTGTACTTGTACTCGAGTTGTACTCGAGTACAAATTTTTAGTACTTGTACTTGTACTTGTACTCGGAGGCCAGGTACTTGTACTTGTACTTGTACTCGGAGTTTTTGGAATGCAAGTACTTGTACTTGTACTTGTACTCGGAGGCCAGGTACTTGTACTTGTACTTGTACTTGAAGCATTGTGTACTTGCTACATCTCTGGCTACATGTACTTCAAGGGTATCAGTAATGCTGTTCCTTTAGGCTAATGACAAGCACATCCTCACAGATGACCAAGTACCTGGAACTCAACGATATTTATGATGAAGCCACTGATACCATCGTATTTTGTAACAGTGAAGTTAATAGAAAGGAGTTCAACAGGCTGTATAATGCAGCCATTAGAGACCTTAGTGTGCCTGCTTCTGGCGCACCAATTAAACGCGTATTTAGCCAAGCTGGTTTGATCGCGAGACCGCATAGGGCTAATATGACCGATGCAATACTATAATAATAATCTTTATTTCTCTAATTTTTTAGTGTAACTGTGATGATATTTAGATGCTAATAGTGTCAATTTTATTCGTGGCCGGACAAAATGTCCGAGGACAAAATGTCACGGACAAAATGTCATGTAGAAAATGTCATGGGGACAAAATGTCAGCGGAAAAAATGTCAGAGGACAAAATGTCACGGTTTAGGTTAGGGTTAGTGTTAGGGTTAGAGTTAGGATGACATTTTGTCCGCTGACATTTTTTCCGCTGACATTTTATCCCCATGACATTTTGCCCGTGACATTTTTTCGTGACATTTTGTCCTCGGACATTTTGTTCTAGCATCATTTTATTGAATAACCGTGACAAACAGCTACCCGTTAATAAAGTGTAGGCCTACTTGCTGTTTGTATTTGGCTATGAGGATCGGTACTTGTACTCGAGGCTTCGGTACTTGTACTTGAGGCTTCAGTACTTGTACTTGTGCTTGTACTAGTATTTGGAGGCCAGGTACTTGTACTTGTACTCGTACTCGGAGGCCAGGTACTTGTACTTGTACTTGTACTTGTACTCGGAGGCCAGGTACTTGTACTTGTACTGGAGGCCAGGTACTTGTACTTGTACTTGTTTTTTGGAATGCAAGTACTTGTACTTGTACTTGTACTCGGAGGCCAGGTACTTGTACTTGTACTTGTACTTGAAGCATTGTGTACTTGCTACATCTCTGCTACTACTACTACTACTACTACTACTACTACTACTACTACTACTACTACTACTACTACTTCTACTACTACTACTACTACTACTACTACTACTACTAATGCTACTAATGCTACTAATACTACTACTAGGCCTATTACATCATCGATGGTCGGAATAGTTCTTCTTTTTCATCTTTTCCTTTATCATTAATCTGTTGTTATCATTATCATTTTTATTGTTATTAAATCCTACGCTTGTCTCGAATTTCAAAAGCATGCTATGCCTGATGCATGTTCGGCGTCCTTGTATTGCGGTCTTACTAAAACCGTCACTATAGTAGATCGCAGTCTACAGAAGACGTTCTGACTTGTCAGAGTAAAATCATATTACCGACCGCTATTCACATCATTCATCAAAGCCTGTCAACTTGCGAAAAATTGTCGCACAAACTCTTCGCTCCACCCCACGCACGCCGAAGCGTCGTCTCGCTGAGCTCTTTCGTACTGGATCAAATCAGTCATCGCTCAAGACAGGCTTTTTTTCTGCGTTCGAAGGAATCTGCGTTCGAAGGGTGTCCGAAAAATTGCGGGGGTGTCAATGTCCAGCAGTCCAAATTCCAGTGTTGAGTCTTTTTTACAAGGCTAGTTTTTCGTATAAGGGGTCGTCCATAAGTGACGTAACGCGATTTTGGCACTTTTTGACCCCCTGCCCCCTAAGTAACGCGACGTAACAAAAGTCAGACCCCCTAAAATATGACGTAACAATGGGCCGACCCCCTTTTCGTCTTCCGAAAAGTCTTGACAAGCAAAAAAAGTAATTCATCCTTATATTTTTCTCTCTCCAAACATACTGACAAGCAAACATATAGGTCATACTTGTATTTTTCCTCTCCAAATACCCTGACAAGCAAAAAAAGAAAAATGCTCGTCACTTAAAAATGTTGTGTTGCGTTACGTCACATTTACGGAACCCCCCTCCCCCTCGTCACACTTCGTAACAAATGTCTGGACCCCTCCCCTCTAGGCGCGTTACGTCATTTGTGGATGAGCCCTAATAATAATAATAATAATAATAATAATAATAATAATAATAATAATTATTATTATTAATAATAATAATATTATTATTATTATTATTATTATGTGATTTTAAGTGGTTTCGTATAATCTGCAAACTTTGAAAATTTTGATTTTAACATATAATACGCAGTACGAAACAGCTGCATCATAACACCACTGTCCTTCACAGCAGCTTCAATACTACTTTTAACATATGTCAGTTTGGGTGATAGCCAACACCATCCCTGACAGGGATTTAGGAGCAGAGGGTGTCTGTCAAAAACCGCTGGGGATGTAGACGAATCCCTGGCTCAAAATCTGTCCATGCGCTGGACTGGAATTCGATTTACACATCCATTTGCGTCTCGATCAATGAACAAATACGGGTTCCTTATGCTCCAGTTCTCGCAAAGTCTTCTTTGATCTTCTTTAAGTGAAAATTTAGAACGTTTCTCTTTCAAGAATCATTCCGTCCGTCAACCTGAGTCTTCCAACGAGGTTCACTAGGAATTTGTCGTCGACCTCAACTGATCGCTACATTTCAAACAATGTTGGCTAACGTTTAGAGCACTGCACGACCCTTTCTGTCCTGAGTATCTGTCAGGACTGGCGTGCAGACCTAAGCCGTCTGATCGACGCTCGCAGCTTCGATCCAGCTGTCGCGTTCAGCTTGTCGCCCCCCTCCCCCCACTCCCGTCTAAGACAGCTAAATTTGAGAACAGATTTAGACTTAGACTTAGCATGATTTAAAGTGGCTTAGAAGGCATTACTGCCTGTGTGAAAGCCACTAGAGGCACTAACGGGGCTTGAACCCACTCCGTCAGCCTGACGCTCCAGCACGTAACCCACTCTGCCATCTTCCGCCCCTAAATCTGTGTCGAGGGAGAACTTTGTGATTTAGAGCCCGGAGAATGTGACAAGAACGACTTCCTCCGATTTGTTCGCAATGAAACTCAAGACGCATTTATTTGGCCTCTCTTATTGGAGTCTCTTGTAAACCGCTCTTGACTTTGGCATTCGCTATGCACACTGCGCTATATAAATTGTAATAATAATAATTATTATTATTATTATATTATTATTATTAATTTAAAGGATTGTTTGATTGTTTGATATAACCTTAGATCGAGTAAAAATTAATAAGAAATAATAATTTCAAGGATTGTCTTGATATAGGGCCTAACCTAATATTGAGTAGTAATAAATAATAATAATAATAATAATAATAATAATAATAATAATAATAATAATAATAATAATAATAATAATAATAATAATAATAATAATAATAATAATAATAATAATAATAATAATAATAATAATAATAATAATGCACTTGTGCAGCATCAGTTCTAAAACTCTAAAGGCATCAATCGATGGTACTCCAGATCCAACCATCCAAAAAACCGGTCATTCCAAAGATCAACTAGAGTGAGAAAGAGCGAAACCTACTGTGGGAAAATGCTATATTATAATGGACTGGCATGGGTATAATAATTTACTTTCACAAACTTGAGTCCTCGTATCGCCGGGTGAGGCAAAAAATATATTGCGCTCTGCTTCACTCACTTGCAGAGTATTGCTCGAATGACGAGTCCTTCCCGATACGATCTTGAGCTCCCGATCACTGCTACGCCGTCAGCAGCTACTACGCGTCTTTCTCGGAGTGGTTATTATTATTATTATTATTATTATTATTATTATTATTATTATTATTATTATTATTATTATTATTATTATTAATTATTTTTATTATTATTATTATTTTTGTTATTATTATTATTATTATTATTATTATTATTATTATTATTATTATTATTATTATTATTATTATTATTATTATTATTATTATTATTATTATTATTATTATTACGCTTGCAGATGTGATTGTACGGCAGCTGTCGGTGCATTTCCTCCGCTCCGTTCGGTGTTTTCTCCTGTCCGTCGTTCGCCGACTCCGTCTTTGGTCTTCATCGCCCCGCCGATGACAGTTCGACGGTCGAGACTTCCCCCTTCGTCTCCCTTTCGAACGCTCTCGCTTCGCGGAGCGGCTGCTTTTAAGCTGTCGACGCGTCTTAGCGTCACGCGGCGACTTCGACGGCCTCAGGGACCGAGAGATTCGGCCGTCGAGGAGAAAACACGGTGCATTCTCAGGCGATATCGAAAACATTTTCTGTAAATCAGCGAAGAATTTTGAAAATGGTCGTCAGTTTTTCAACAGGGTGCGATTTGTGACCTGGAGCAGTGGGGGGATATGTCAACTTGGGGGAATGTTGGGTTGTTGGGGGGGGGAAGTGGTGGGGATGCAGTGGGGGGGGATGTAGTGGTGGGGGATGAGCACTCAGGCTAACCTCAGGCTCAGGGGGCGCTGCAGTTGGGCCCTCAGGGGACGGGGAGACATGATCCCCATTCCTCCCTGTTTACAAATCCGCGCTTTGCTGGTTTTCAAAGACTATCTCGACCTTAGGGCTCCCGCGGGATAACTAGATTATTGAATGAGGAAAGTTACTACAGTAGTGGTTTTCACACAGGCTTACTTACTTATCCTCCTAAACCACTTTAAATCACATTATTTATTTATTTATTTAAGTAATCGTGCGTTTCTCGAGCTTTCTTGGCCCTCGCTTCCATCCATATATGCGCTGACTTAGAGAGGGGAGAGTTGAATTCTTTTGGTCGTCGTCCTTCGGCCAAAGCAGATTGAGTTGTTCTGACATTTTCTGTCATATCGATTTGCTGGGAGCAAGAGTGGTTTGATTCATTGACTGGTCATTGACTACCCCCAGTGAGCTTTAATCATATGGTCTTTAGCCGTCTGTTCCTCGCCCATTGCCCATTAGAGGGCGACAATTTTGGGGCTTCACTACTATTTTTGAATCAAATACTGACTATATCCCAATAAAACATTCACCGTAAATTTCTATAGTTTCACTAAAAGCCATATTGTTCTTTTAAATTAACAGGATAGCAAAATACTTGTTATTATCTCGTAGACTGTTATAAGAGGATTTTATATTTAATTTGATAGTCTAAACACTTCTAGTTTTCTGTAACAGTGTAAGGTAAAGGCAAGACCCTTACTCGAGTTCGAGCGTTGGGGTCCGGCGCTTATCTTCGATCTAGGCAATCAGCGACGTAGCTAGTGGCACAAGCTATAAGGTAAGGTGTACGAATAAATGTGTAAAATGTGTGTATAAATGTGTAAAGTAAGGTGGTATAAGGGGTAGGCTGTCATACTTTCCTCAGACCCACGCTTTACCTCGCAGCTTAGCGCTGATCCTCCTTTTAAACGACCTCTCTAGCGAGTAAGACTGAGTCGACCTTTTGGCTCCAGCGGAACTCAATCCCGTTGTGAAGCATGCCTCTCTAGCGTATTACCTCTCTTCTATCTTCCTGCACCTCCCGCCATCTTCTCGATTTCTCGGTATAGGAGTATCCAGAATAATCGCTATGGTCACTGATGTATGCCCACCAGCAAGAAATCTGCTTCTGCCATTGGCGTCTATTAATAGACAACAATGGTTTATATGGTTTCTGCCCACCAGTGGGCGGAGCAACCGGACCTTGTTGGTAAACACTGGATTACCCATATACAAGCTAAATTTTGAATACACCGTCTTTTGACCAAAAGACGTCTTCCATTTGCGTTGTGCTAGACAATGCAAAGATACACATTGAGTCGGTCTGGGCTTGTGTCAAATGTCCAATGTCGGCTCCACATGGGGGCCCATGCCCCCTATCGAGTGTCTGTCCTCCAGTGGCCCCCTGTCGGGATCCTATATTTACAACTACATAAATGGTTGGCCCCCATGCTTAGAAGCTACCACCCGAACGCCCCCCACTCCACTTGCCAAATCCTGGAGCCGCCAATGCAAATTCCCTCTTCGGACTTACCCACAAAAGATGTGACGCTCTGGTATCATGGTTTATGCATCGCACATTAATCACACTATAATCAGGCGGAAAGAAAAACGACGGCTACAGTACTTCGATCAATCATGTCTGCAGGTCAAGGCCTACATATCAATCAGTCTACTGGTGTCTTAATGATCGCAGTACGTGCGCTGTAATGCCATGTGCAATTTGGTTCAGTTTTGTGTATTTTTTAAAACAAATTTATCAACTAGTTTTAGTTAGTATCAATTGGTATTGTCATATGGGTATCATCAGTGACGGTTCCAAGGACTCTTGGTGGGGGGATGTAATGAATTTCCAGGAAGTTGGTGGGGAGGATGCAATGAATTTCTAGGAAGATCCCGACAATTGTCAAAGGAATTATATGCACAGTAGGCTAAACGGTTTAGAAGAAATCTGTAGAGTTTGATTTATAAAATTAAAATATAATGTTCAGAATTGACAATGTACTGTATAAAAGCCATTTTAGTCTGGTTGTACAATGTCATAGTCCAAAATTGAGTTTTCTATCGTTGGAAACAAATTTGTCGATGACATTGTCTATGGATATGTCCATATCTTTGTGGATATACATCATGGCTAATCCGTTTAGACGATCATCTTCCATTGAAGACGCATTTTTGGTGAGCCGGTGAGGGGTGATGCATCCCCAGTCATGATGAGTCATCCCCAACGTGGAACCGCCCCTGGGTATCATTGTAAGCGCTGATATGTCAGAAGCGCTTGGGGTGTTCACAAGTATAATGTTGTACAGTAGTTCTCTTATGGGTCGGAACTTAGTGACGCTGCTTATTGCGCAGCGACATGTAGGAATATTATAACGAAGCCAATGATTATTCGGTCTCAACCCAAATATTTTCGAATCAATATTTTAAATAAATTTTTATTGCCCTCTAGCTAAAATGGCATAGAGAAATAATTAATCGATCTACCACACTTCTTAGAGAATGTTTGACATTAGAACATCCAGTGGCGTAGCGAGGCAAAGTGCCGTCCGGGGCGAGAAAAAAGTGCCGCCCTCTATTCTCCGAAAAAAGTCTGAAAAACAAAAAAACCTTACCAACTCTCCAAAAAAGTCTCTGACCAGCAAAAAATCTAAGAAATCTCGAAAATGCCGCCCCTAGGGCAAGTGCCGCTTGGGGCGCTTCGCCCCCTCTGCCCCCTCGCTACGCCACTGAGAACAGCCACGAGGGAGGCATGCGAACGACGAGATTCCGGTCCCCTTTTCGAGCTTGGACAAGTTGGACTGGTCATAAGATTCGTACAAGATTTATAGACAGTTTTATCGCGGGTGATCGGATTGTCGACTGAGCCTATAAACTTAGTTGCATTACAGATTTCGGCTACACTATTACATTAGTGTAGCCATGAACGGATCACAGGGGGTCGGACCGCCTCTATTCGAGCCTAGATGGTCGTGAAAATTCCAAAACCGATGAGAAAATTTCCTCGGGGTGATTGCCGATCCGATGTGATATAGTCTGAAAATAAGTTCCAAATCTATAAAAATCTAATATTACCCTCAATTCTTCTATTGGAATTCCCAAATGTCGTTGGGGACCTCATGACGCTGCCCCAAGCTTGATTTCATTAACTACACCATTAGGTCCTATACTCTAACTTCGCATCAGTAAATTTCTCTTTAGCCTATATCGATTTTCCATTGCCATTTCAATTTTTTTAACTTCTTCTTTACAGAAGTTCATTACACAAAGGTCTATAGGTCATAACGTCTGTATTCATGGGCATAATTTTCGCTGAAAACGCCTTGCAATATATTTCCACAACGTTTTAGATCTAGAAAATATCACACATCTCCTTGATGAATGCAGATCTTTTAGGTCATTTCTTGGAATTGACGCTTCCAGTTTGATTAATAGTTGCCGATCTATCATCGTGTGCGTCGAAAACGAATTACTCAAGCGAGTTCCTGATTGGCGATTTACAATTATAATTCACAATTTATATATGACATAAAAGTCATATTTTCACTTCTAGCAATTCCGTCATCAGCAGAATTACTTCGGGCCTCGAATTCACAGGTTCACAACTGCAGACCAAATAAAGCAATGCGTACACATCTCTACGGAATACTTCCTGTAGCCATCGGCGCATCTGCCTATGTGAGAATTAAGATCGGATTTGGATTCGTACGGAATCTCTGTGAAACTTGGTCACGAGAAACATTAGGTTTTATCTACAGGAGCGATTGTGAGAATCTTGAGTAAAAGTGTAGCCGCGTGAATCACACCCGCTGTCAAATAAGCAGAGGCGGATCTAGGGGGTGCAGGGAGGTGCAGGGGATACAGATGTCTCCGGGTGCCGAGGTGGAGGGGGCGCCAAAATTGGTTTAAGGTAAGGTGCTCCGCCACGGGTGATGACCTTTTTTGTTTGTCAGGGGGTGATGACCTTTTTTCTCCTTGTCAGGGTGTTCGCGAAGTTGAATGAAGAATGAAGGGGCGCCAAAATGGGCAGAACGGCGCCCCTTTTTGCTTCTTAGGATTCTCGTCAAGTTGAGGGGCACCATCAGTATGTTTTGTCCCCGGGCGCCAGACACCCTAGCTCCGCCCCTGCAAATAAGCTCAGATTCGACGAGTGCAGTCCAGATTATTCGCGCCGTTTGTGGAAAACTAGTTTTATTGAAGCTGATTTTGCCGGTTTACGTGCCGCAAATTGCCGATTTATGGCGTAATCGAGCAGCGTCTGGCAACATAACGTGTACTTATATGGCGCAATGCTGCTGTTCAGCTGATTGCCGAAGGCGAAGGGCGCCGTGCTTCGTAAGTAGTATTAAAGTCAGGCATTCATATCGGAACGACCGAAACGTAAATGTCTGTTTTAGTAGCCGTTCAATTGTCGGCATTACATTCGCACTCGAATTTGATTCGGATAAATTTTATATATATATATATATATATATATATATATATATATATAAGCCACGACTCTGGGTAGGCATTAACTATATATATATATATATATATATATATATATATATATATATATATACTTTAAATATGGAATGATTCTTACAATGAAACGTAGATAAAGCGCATTTTACCCACCTGGGTCCTAGATCGTTCTTAGATGACTTATCTCTGAATTTTCAGTCCACTGGCATTTTGAGACTGACCTCTATCATTAACTACCTTCCGATCGAAGCATTGTGGTCTTCTGCCAATAGTGTCAGGTAGTCGCGACGGAGCGGATTCTGTGTATTTAAATTAATGTAGCCTATATCTGATAAGACACCGCTTCTAGTCTAGTTGAGCGCTCGTGAATTAGCCGGTGCATTGCGCCAAGCTTTCGGGTAGCGCTATAGAAAGTTCGTGTCTTTTTGCTTACTTTCACTTACTCTTTTACTTTCTTATAAGTCGAACGCACTGATAGAGACGCAGCAAGAGACGGATCTCCATCCGCCTCTTGCAGCGTCTCTATCAGTGCGTTCGACTATAGAAGCCTGTCTTATCAAATTAGGCCTACATTATAGGCCCTAACAAGTCTAAATCTTGCTGATTCGATTGTCTGCTGATGGCTGACGCAAGTCTAAATGCATTGGCTTAGCCACGGGGTGCTCCCTATTTGAAGCAGATTTTCAGAACGTCCTTTTCTATGGAATAACAGATGCATCGGTAACACTTTTCCCATAATGACAAACATATTTCGATCTTACTTACTGCATGCAGAATGATTCCATCATACAGAAGATCCGCACAAAATTAGAATTTTGCCCTGAAGTCTTGAGTTTGCAAATCGACCAGGGACATGGGCGTCCGAAAGCGGGTGCAAGGGGGCGCAATTGCACCCCTTGGAAATATTGTGGAGTTATGAAAAAGTAAAATTAATTGACTTTTTTGTCACACAACCTTGTTTTGCACTCCTCTGGAAATTGTTTTCGTTTCTTTCGCCACAAGACCCTGTTTTGCACCCCACTGGACAAATTTCTGCGGACGCCCATGACCAAGGATATTCTTACGCCTCCTAACAACCCCAATTTGAGACCGACACCTCCAATATCAGCTATGGATGACCAGTTTTGCTTGTCTGACTTTTTTAGCAGGGAACCCCAGAATTTACGGACCCCTCCCCAAATTGATAATCCTAGAAATAACCCTGAGATCGACTACCAGGGGTTGAGATTTGAAAATAAATAAGATTTTCCTCAGAACTAAAAAGACCCATTAAGCATCACACGTCCCTCGAGCATAAAGTAGCCTATCTTGAAAAGGCTTAAAGTCACAATTGCAACGTCAAAGTGAAAGTTAAATGAAATCTGCAAAGTGACAATTAAGCCATTCGACGAATAAATTAAAAACCAAAGAAGAAATCAATATTCGGTTTCGGTAGTTTCGTGACATAGGCATTTGGCGAATCCGGATATTTTCGAATACCACACTATCCGGCCGCAGTGAATGTCTGGGGTGGTTTCCGGCCGTTCCCTAATCAATTCTCGGATTTATTCTCCATTCCGTCTCGTCCCGCCCATTCCACATATACAGTATGCTAGACTGATGCATGCTACCCAAATGGCTAAAATGGGGAAGGCTTATTGTTCGGCTTTTGATTTTTTCGAATTTTCGCTATTGCGAGAAATTAGCAAAACGATATTTCCGAGTGGTGAGTGGGTTGGTTGGGGGGCACATGCCCTCCCCTGGATCCGCCTATGCTCGGCGTCATCTGCAGACCGGTTCCTCTAACTTGTGTATGCGTCATTTGCCCCTTTACGTTCGTAGGAACTAAAAAAATTGTCCCTCCCTTTTCCTTATCGGTTTTTCATTTACCGCAAACAAAATTACTATCGTAAAGCGTTGGCTTAGGCATAGGCGGATTTAGAGTTTAAAATTTGGGTAGGCTAGCATGGGGTCTGGGGTGCCATCCAGCACGCGTGCCATCCAGCGCGACAGACCTGGTGTTGATGGAAAAACCATTTGTTTTGCTTTGGTGAGATTAGTTGGGTAGGCTTAAGCCTACCCTAGCCTTTATAAAATCCGCCTATGGGCTTAGGCCAGTGTTTTCCAAACTGTGCGTCGCGACCCAAAATGGGTCGGACGGTTCAGTCTAGTGGGTCGCGGGGTAGCGCGAAATTAGATTTAAGAGTGTCATTTTCTAACCAATACCACAATGTCATAGGCCTTGAAAGGTGCAAGTAGGCTCAGGTTTTAAGAAATTTATATGCCGGCAATCCTCCGTACACGGCTTATATTAAAATGATTAGTGTTTTATCCAAGTATAGTTGACAATAAGTTTGCAGGGTCGTGCAAAAAGTTTAGTAAACCCTGGCCTATAGTATGCCTACTTTTAAAATTCATCTTATTTCGCAATAGCGCAAGGAAAGCGCATTCCGACCATTTTGCTCTGAAACTCGACTAACAATAGGAAATCTCTGCATCGTTTACGTCATGGAGTTATTAATAATAACTCCATGGTTTACGTCCTCGCACATCGGTTAAGCGATTTGCCAAACTCATAGGATTATTAAGACGCGTAATAAAGGTATGTTCCTTTGAAATCTTAAAAATATAATTTTCAAAAAATGTCAATATATATTTCTCTCGCGTTGACTTATTTGGCAAAAATATGAATAATGTTGCTTAATATATTTGCCATATTTTCATTCGAATAAAATCGAAGCTTTTGTTTTGCCATTTATTTAAAAACTCAGATCCTTTTCAACTAACGTCCGCCAGATGGCCTAATGCATATTTTGATATTACATGCTATGATTAGGGTCGCAACCAAGGTCGCAATACGTTACAAAATCGCTGAAGTGGGTCGCGGACTCGCGGTTCCAAAATATTTGGGAAACTCTGGCTTAGGTAAATCTTCCTTGATGCAAGCCGTGAAAGTCACAAGGATGAGAGACACAATTATAAATTTGTCTTGCGTTGGTAACGCTGTTCATATCTGAATAAGGCACTTATTTGTCATTTCTCGAGACAGTTTCACGACTGCGACGATTTACCAGCCTGGTATTGCTTTTCCTTACAGTATATTGAGGTTAGTGATGAAGAAGATACAGTATGTACAGCATGGCCATGTTGCGTCATTAAGATTTCATGGGAAAAGAGAAATTGCCTGTCAGAGCTGAAAAATGGTGTCCGCTAAGAAAAGTCCGTCAGCTAAGTTCAAAAACTCTTGTGCCAAAATGGCGATCACCCTTTTTGCCCCAGTGATTACAGAACTAGACTATTTTGACCGAGTTATGGCTATGACGTCAACTCTCAGGTCAATGACGCAGGTCATCCTTCAACTTTGACCTCCGCAATTGCATCTACAGTGTACGAGAAAATGGATTTCCTACTGGTTCTTCGCCGAACATTTATGGCACGTTCAAAACGGGGCGTGGGGTGTCACTTCTCCCCTCTCTGAAATCCTGTTGTCAATTTTGTTGTTCGATTAGCAATGATATAGACACAAAAACGCAATCAATTATCGTATGCTAACAGGCTATTACTTTTTCAATTTCTCACGTTTTAATATATGCAGGGTGGGCCAAAATACTTTTGTCTGTGGCTTGTCTTTCAGTCGTCGAGAACCCTATAATTCTCCTGGCTTAAACTCTTTCTTATGAAACGATCATCTTTCGATATTTTGCCCATTTTATTAAAAATGTATAGAAATTACTTTACAAATATAAATTAGGGGATTTAAAAAAATAGGTTCACAAGCGAAAAAAGTCCGGAAGTCCGGTGGGGAATGAATCCCCACTCATCCCCACGTGGAACCGCCACTGACCCACACTGTAGAATTCTTTTGAATTATGACAATTTCTTGAATCTCGCCAACATTCGGAGCAAAACCTTTCACATGGGCCTAACTATATTTTCACAATCATAAGATTTTTGTTCTAAGTCAAATGAGCGTCCATCATAGCAGTACCTTTAATTTATCCAAATTCCACAAGGGCCTTCACAAAATATATTACAAGAGATACTCCATTTATTTGAAGACGTATGGCACATTATCATTATTAAGATAAAATACTAGAAATGGCCTATAATTAAGAGCTCATAAGCTCCCAAGTCTGTAAGTCATAAGTGATTTAATATTTATCCAAATACAATCCAGTAAAACTTGAAATAACAAAAGTACCCAGCAACAATCCTGCTGTAGTCAGTGGCGTAGCGTGCACTCGTTGCCGCCCATGGCTCCTGGCAAATTCGCCGCCCCAAATTCACCCTTATGATACCCGACACAAGCAAAAAAAGGCTATCGCCTAAATTTGCTGCCCCTTCTTAACTTTGCCATCCTCTGCAAAAAAAGGTTATCACCTAAAATATCCGAGACTGGAACACCGTTGGCATCGGACGTCGGCTGACCCTAAGGTCGCGGACCCTTGAATCTTGACCTTAGCAAATTACCCATGCATATCTTGTATCTCCCCGACAAGCCAAAAAACGTCACTTCCAAAATTTGCCGCCCCCTTCGTGTGTGCCGCCCATGGCTTTAGCCATAGTAGCCATTGGGACGCTACACCTCTGGCTGTAGTGTTGCCTCAAGTTGCCTGCCAGACCACAAAAAAGTAACCACCCATACTAATAAAATTGCAGAACAGGTCTCAAAGTCTCTCTCCATTTTAACTGAAAGACAAAAACCATCTAAGTTGCTTCTCATGTTGTTGCAGGTGCTTCTAAGAAGACTAAAGAACTTTCTCAACAAGAACAACACTGCAATGACAGATCAGCAAAATTGGTTGCAAAAGTATGAACTAACTGCAAATACCGGGGAAATTCTTTCATTACAGTATTCAATACAGGATTACACAAACTTTGTGAAACAAAATGAAAATTCCAACAAAAGAATACATTTAGTTTCAATACAAATGACTTTCATAATTATTCAACAAGCGGTCAAAAGCCACTCGTGGTGGCCGCTACTGTATCCTAATTTAAGCGAAAACAATGATCATTGCAATACTAAAGTCCGATTGACTTCATTCTATAACGCAACAGCATTCATCGAATGATCATCAGCGTCATCATCAGGACAAATACAACAACTGGTCTAAGAGGCCGAGAAATCTACAAATTATAAATATTTTCTCACAAAAATTAAATCACAAACAGCAAATCCTTCAACTTGACACCTCTCTGTCTCATGTCTGTTTCTGTAGCCTAATTTCTAGCTAAGGTGCAGATAAGGGCACAGCACATCTCAAAGAACTCAAGAATCTGGTGCGGTCTGCCAGTGGAAGGGCTAGTAGCACTGTCTTCTGGTGGATCGGCTTCAGCCTCACCAGGTTCTGAAAGGAACCATCATGCAATACTACAATCAAAGCCATTAGAAACCACTCTTTATCGGCTACGTACTAGATCAGTGCAAACGTGTTTACATTATTAATATTGTTTATATTGTTTTAACATTTTTAATATTTCATTTATAACCATCTTAACATACTTGATTAATCTTAACCCCGCTCTCTACTGGCCGTGACTCATATGTGTGTCCATTTTATATTATGCTACAAATATACTGGTAAATGGGTTAATTAGCACTGATTTTATACTCGAAATTTTATTTGGTTACTTTTGCAACATACCCATATAATATGGTTCCACTTATAGTTATTGCTAATTTATATCTCAGGTTCCTAATAAATCTTTCCACTTTAATTTTTTGTATTCAGAAAACGAAATTTTATTGTATACCCATGTGTTGAAACACTGTTGTATTGCTCTTCAATCAATTGATCAATCAATCAATCAGTCAGTCAATCTCTCAACCTTCTCTATGGTCAATTTTAAATAAACTCATCAGAATTTCAGCATTCAGCTGCCACAATATCAACTCAAGCTTCCCTTTGGTATTAAAGAAACCCAGAACAGCATAAAAGTTATCCATAATAAGGTCGTAAAATCTTAACGGAGTAGAGGAAAATGCTGCCAACCTGGTTCAGAGTCACCCGAAACACTTGTGATATTCATGCTAGCTTTGGTCATTCGCTTGACTCGTGCAGCATCCGGGTGGTCTTGTGTGTCAAGACTCTTGAAGTCAAGCAGGTAATTCTTCTGATCAACTTGGTACAACTGTAAGCTCATCTTTACCTATATAATCAATCATTCAAAGCCACAACTACAGGCCAAAGTTAAAATTTCATCATCATAAAATATGTAAATATCAGATGGAAAAAATATTTAAACTGCCTTCTAAATACATAAAATTTATCAAATATAAACAACATATGCTAGTAAAGCTTTTACAATATGAAAACTAAGGAACAGTGGTGTAGCGAGGCAAAGTGCCACCCAGGGCGGAAAAAAGTGCCGCCTCCGAAAATTCTTGACAAACCATAAAAACGCTATCAACTTCCCAAAATTTCCTGACAAGCAATAAAAACAAAACCTTATCGCATCATAAAAGTAAAAAAATTCAAAAATCTCGAAAATGCCACCCCTAGAGCAAGTGCCGCCCGGGGCAGTTCGCCCCACTGCTCCCCCTCACTGCGCCACTGCTAAGGAACTGAGCTAACAATTATTAAAATCCATAAGAAATTGAATTTCTCATCAAATTTCTAGTAAAATCACTTTGTTCCACATATGAAATTATTCTGAGGTGCTGGACAGTGAGTGGTTAAGTGCTAAGAAAGACCGAAATTTTGCTAGAATTGTGCTACTAAGTTGGATGCTGGATGAGAACAACAGAATTGACTTTAAGGTGCTGAAAGAAAGTGCACAGAACAGAATCGAATTACGTGACTACCAAAGGATTTCAGAACGCAAAGAAGCGAAGAAAAGAAACACTCACAAATTTGCCTGTGACAGGATTCTTTTTTCTAACTCTAACATGAAAATTGTTGACAGTCTTCCATTCCTAAAAGTGATGTAAAACAGTTTTAAATTCAAAATTTCAACTGAATATCAAGATAGATATACATCACAATGAAAATGTAAATATCACGAAAGTGCCTATCAAAAATAATGTACAGGGTGGTGCAAAAAAATCCAGACTATATTAAATGCAAACCTAAATGTGACTAGTCCAGGTTTTTTTGTGCCTTCCTGTATTTTGTAAAATGAAATAAATTTGCTAAAATTAGGAGCTTGGGTGAACCTGATGCAAGAAACTCATTACTGCAACTTAATAATGCTTCTTACTAATACCAAATTATGCACAG
Source organism: Metaphire vulgaris (assembly GCA_018105865.1). Classification (NCBI taxonomy): domain Eukaryota; kingdom Metazoa; phylum Annelida; class Clitellata; order Crassiclitellata; family Megascolecidae; genus Metaphire; species Metaphire vulgaris. Next base: position 9,488,098 of record CM030839.1, on the reverse strand, counting down.
AAAGTGAAAAAATACATACATATGGCAACAGAAAATGACTACTCAGAGTCAGTTTTAATGCAAAGAAGGCAAGGCTAAGGAACTCTGAGCCAAAAGGCCTGGAAGCGAAAGGGTTAAGTAGATAGAACTGGAATTGATAGAAAAGTATCATATAAAAAAGAGTTCATCTACCGTAATTTCAATGATAATTAATGAGAGCAGTTTAACCCCCTTACCGGCCATTTATTTGTAATGTAAAATGAACGCAATGTGAGAAATTGATGATAAAGGGTTAATGGCTGTAATCGCTAGTTTTAAAATTCATCACATTGGTATTAAGATAAAATCACTAACATATCCAAGAGTGCGCATGGCTCTGTAGACTTCCTGCATAATATCATGAGGCTTGCTCTGCGAACGGATGCCTATCAACAGATACCAGAGTAATTAAAGTTATTAATCATGGAATAAAGATACCAGAGTAATTAAACATGGAATAAGCAAAAAATATATATATATACAGTTTTTAAAAGATATATGAAACTTCCCAGAACGAAAGCATTAGGTCTCCAAAGAAGAATTCAAACATCTGAAAAGCAATCAATGCTTCAAACCAAATCAGTTTCACGCTGTGAACTAATTCTAAGGAGCACAAATTTTAACTTCTGGAAAAACAATAATGGTTTGGAAGAACAAAATAGCATAAGGAAACTTCAGTTCATTAAATCACAAGTCTTAAATTCTTTCTGATCGTCCTACCAAGATGCCACTTTGCCTTTTTAAGTTGTGCATTTTTGCGCTCCACCAGAGCAAAAGGTTCCAGTGTTGCCGTAGTATTTATTTCTGAAAACAGAAACACATACACAAGCAGTTGCAATAAGTCTATAATGTGCACATAAGGCAGACATAACAAGTGACTAAACAATTTCTACATGGAACATAACTTGATGCAAAAAGTAAAATTTGGAAAAAGAGAATAAATGCTAATGATGCAATATTCTGACAACAACAGTAACAGTGCTAGAGTTTTTCCAGCTATGACTCGTCTAATACTGGGTAACTTCATTCTTAATGTTCCGTTTGAAACATAAGTAGTACTAAGTTAAAAATCAACATCACTACATCAATTACAACATATCCTAAACTGACAATATGGTGACTTCATCCCTGTAATTCTGCCTTAAAGACTATTTCTGCTTCAGATAACATGAAAATATTAATCACAATCCATGTATGCAAATGGCATCACAATACCCCACTTCTCCAAAGTTTGCAATTTCAATAAAAAATTTTATCCAAGACTCAAGACTATTAATCACATATTATACATTTACTAAATAAAAAGATAGCACCAGTATCATACAATTGACCACAAAACTAGGAAAGTCTTCTAAGGATGCAACTATGTTGAATGGCACTTTAGTAATTGGAAATTTACCTTTTGACCAGTTGAGAATGATCAAAGTTCACCGATATCAAGCAAAAATTAGGCTAAAGTAGTGGGTTGCGTTGCTATATCATAACTATTTTAACACCAGTATGTCTTTACGGAGGCGCATAATCATAATTGAATTAAATTTCTCAAATGTTAATGAAAAAAAAACTGCTGCTGCATTTCAACAAGCAATAGCCGTGCCTTGGATAAACCTCATCGACCATAGTGCTGTCACTGGACAGGAGCAAATACCACAGATCAAAATAACTCATTTTTTCACAGGCAAAATGACTGGAGCTGCAATAGTAAAGAGACAAAATGACAATAGGCAAAACAACCCAGTGTGAAAACAATGCATGCGAAAAGATGGGGTGAAACTGTTGTAAGCAATATGATGAAACACAAAGCATAGAAAATCAAAAGGCATGCCTGGCATCTTCTCAGGATGTGGGCGACTGGTTGTTTCTTGTCGAGATTTCTACAAAACGAATAATCATAATTTTCCAATTAAATATGTGTCAATTCTACAGTCACAGCAAACTTTAGTTTTGAAAAGCTTCTTCAGCAAAATCTGCCACAAGCAATCACCATCACATTTTATTGTCAACTCTATTTCTAAAGTTTCATTATTACCGCAATTTTGCCATTACAGAATATATATCTCTGTGTCTAAAAATTAATGTTTAATAAATAATTAGGAATAATTAATTTCAAATGAATAGGCTGAACTAACCAAAGTACTAGAAAATTTAACTAGATCAAAATTATATAGACAAAGCCAAAACTTTTAACTGAAAAAGAATAAATGTCTAAACAATAATGACCTTTACTCCAAACCAACTCTAAAAGAAGCTACCAGTTCTTTATTTTTTACTAATCCAGGATTGCGTACCGACATGTATGATTCAGACGGTGGGCTAGATGCTAGGTAGAAGTCATGAATCTCCAGTTTAGCGGTCTCATCGGCAATCCGTTTGTTGTCAACCACAAGATTATAGGCAATCACAAGCTGATCCTGAGGATCTCCACTGAGCAGAGCACAGTGAACATCCTGCTCTGAAACACGGCATTTCTGTCACAAAAACACAAATCATAACAATCTCAAAGATACAACACATCTGCAGTAATCTGAGCTAATGATAACAACTGACAATATTAAATCTCCACTGTCCTGTCAAGTCATAATCATCAAGTAATTACAACACAAATGATCAGAGTCCACTCTCTAAGATCTGCTTTCACTGTTCAATGTTCATAACCGTTCCGTTCAAAGCGTAATTCTTACTTGGTGAGCTCTCCAGGCTAGCGTGCTGCACGCAATGTGACAAACGCCTTCATGATCTCCCCTGTTATTAATAATTTGTATGATAGGAATGAAATTGATTTGATTACAGAACAATGATCAAGTAAAGGTCATTTCATACTCCATACTCGGATTCAAGTCATGGGGTCAGCGCTGATCTCCAGTTTTGGACAAGTGCAATGCAGGTGGCAGATATTGTTAATCCAAAATAGTGCACCACTGCTTTTTCCAAACTCACAATTCCCCAAACATCTTATTAAATATCTAAGCACGGGCAACAAACAACTCAGTATGGCATAACAATTGAATCCCAGGACAGCCATCCACCCAAGTGACAAATTGCACTTAATGTCTGCATAACTTCTGTGTTGGACTTTCATGAAAACCAGCATCATTAAACTCATTCGTTATTTCAATTAAATTTACATTAATTATTCGTGTGAGTACTTAACTCACTTCCCAATTAATTGCTAAGATGAATTTATTACTGAGCATTGCAAAGCCACAGTGCAGGAGTTGTTTGCATCAGGAGATTAACTGGAGACAAACGCTCTTAAGACGCATCTTTTTCAAGTCTCCTATAAATAGTTACAGGAAAATCTAGGACCATCTTTCTGTACGAACCAACAAATTGCTGCTGTAAAACGCTCTCGACTTTAGCCTTAGCTATGCTATAGCGTTTCATAAATTATCTATGTAATAATAATAATAATAATAATAATAATAATAATAATAATAAAACAGTACATATCAACTCAAATATCATGTACTGTAAATGTTGTATGCATAACAATTCCACTTACCTCACAAACCTCCCTTATGGCATCGGTATCAACAACAGATGCATCTACATCACTTGCTGTGGGGAACAGATAGTCGGCGAGATCAATTTTAAACCACTCATGCTCCCTAAATTTACAAAAATTACAAGATTTCATTACAGTATATGCTGTAAGTAACACAATCTACACCCATAAAATTACAATACAATTACATCCATCTTATACAGAGTAGATTGATTTTGCTGTATGTTTAAAGTTCAAGTGCTTAAACCCACTTTTTTACATAACTTATGAAAACTTTTGTCTATAAACCAATAATAACCTAAATCTAAATGCATTTGATTTCTAATAAGAACATACGATTTATTTAAATCAATTTTTCAGTCTAATTAACCAAGAGTTCTTAAGCCCACTATAGTGGTTACAAACCTACAAAATAAAATTATTAATAAACATTAGTCAGAATAAAATAGCAGAAACAAATCAAATCATGTATCTCAACTATAACAAAGTGCAAGGATGGGGCCAAGACAGAAATCTACAAATCTAGATCTCTATTCTCTATGCTATGCAAAATATTCGAAAACAGAAAGAGGAAACTAAGACAATATTATCATTCCATTATGTGAAAGACATTGCACAGTTTAATTTAAATTGTAGCTTTTAGATCAACAGGACTATATTTAAAATGCACTATGTAGGATAACATATTAGTATAACATTCTGCTAGAGGACAGATGATAGGCAAAGGTAAGGGAGAAGTCAAAGGTAAACTGGGATCAATGAGCGAATACATGCCCAAGGGGTGTTGACAAACAGAAGGCCAGCTGCTTGAAAAGAGAGCCTGGAAGTAAGAAGGGGTTTCTCGCTCAGAAACACTGGCAGGAAACATATCAAGAAGGAGAACTATAAAACAAGCCATGCAGAGGAGAATCAGAGAGTTAAGCAAATGATGCAGAATTTGTATTCTGGGAAATTTTGTTAAGAAATCGCTAATCATCATTTGTCACAGTAAATAACTCATCGAATGCAAATAATCATTTTTGTGTATGTAAAATTGCCTTAGGTAGACCCCCAAAGATCCTGACCTATATTATTCATGTACTATGTAAAGTGTTCAAGTGGTCCTCCTAGGACAATTTATCACATAAATCTTAACTTTCAATAAATAAATAAATAAAAATACACCAGACATTCAAGATCGCTCTGCTAATACATCACAGCTACCAGTACACCAAACAAATGTTTTGGAGAAGCTCAAGCCAGGCTAGACAAATTTCCCTGTGTGACTTCAAAATCTTCTAAATAATACATCAACTACAGAATATGATAGAGCTATAAAGTTCCGGGATACCTTTGCACCATTCAATTTTAAATAGTTAACTGTGAGATAAATTTTACGTGGAACTTCCAGAAGCAACAATAACTAATAATCCTATAACCTGACATCTTTGACTGCTGCTCGCTTGAGAGGATCAACTTGCAACATATGCTTAACAAGATTTGCTGCTTTCTTGTTCATATAATCCGGAACAGAGAAAAGACCCGCTACAGAAAAACAAATTAAAAGGTCAGTCTACGTAAAGTAGGTAAAAATTATATTTTCTAAAAGAGTCAAATGGTTAAGAAAGAAACAAATACTACAACCATTGATTATACATAAATTATTACAACTACTTTATGAAGTTAGAAATTCAATGACTCCCTTTTTGCCAGTTAAATATAAACCATAAACCATCAATTTAACTGAATTAACATCAATTTGTGATCTAAATTTAGTAATATAGAAAATATGAAGCTACAGATTATTAGTGCCACATAGGCTATATCAGGGGTTGGCAACCTATGGCATGTGTGCCAATTGTGGCACGTGTAGCGATTTTCTTTGGCACGCAAAAGACCCAAACTTTATTTTAAAAATTATTACTGTGGCCTGAAAGCTTCAGAAGTACATTGAAGCACTCAAAATGAAGTTTGATAACCGAAGTCAAGACTTTCTAACTCATGGGCCCGTGTTTCCATATCTCATCAAGCCTGACTTGCTTGATCTGACTACTATCCAATTTGATATTGATCTATTAAAGTGGATGGACATTGACAATTTTGAAATGCAACTTGTTGATTATAAGACATCAGAATTATGGACTTCAAACTTTGCAGAATTGCAAAAAGCTCTTGAAGGAGACTGCTCGGATGAGTCAGCAGTTACTCTCACATGCTGGACATCCCTCCCTGAAATATTCATCAGTTTGAAGAAAGTAGCATGTGCTTTACCCTCAGCCTTTGGTTCAACTTATACTTGCAAGCAGATTTTTTCTCATATGAAAGCTGGTTGAAGTCCAGCAAGAAATCACACCAGAACACTCTGAAACCTGTGTCAAACTTAAACTGACCAAATACGTACTTGATATTGAACAAATAACAAAGAGCAGGCAAGGACAAGGCTCACATTAATTGATACAGATTGATTACATTGAAGTTTTTATGTTCTGATTTTAATTAAACAGTAATGTAATTAATTCAAGACCAAATTTCTTTTTATAATATTTGTTGTACACAAACAAGAGTGCTTATAAGCCCTTTTAAAAAGGCTTATGAGCCTTTTAAAAAGCTTATGCGAAAGAATGAATTAGAAATCCAACGTTGGCATACCATTGCCAAAAGGTTGCCAACCCCTGGGCTATATAATTTGAAGCATCTGTGGCAGGAATACAGTATATCAGGCAGATCTTGACCACAGCTGGTTTACAAGTTGAGTTTACTGAATAAAAGAACTGTGTATAAATTGGCAAATGTGCAAAATTACAACATGTGCATTGTGCAAGTTGTCATTTGATTGCACACATACAGTAAGGATTCCATTAATGCAGAATATCCTTCCTGCAAGGTTTTACTGTCTTAATCAGATGTCCATTGCAAATGAATCAGATATAGGAATAGTAACTGCACTTACAAGACTACAAATGAATATGTGCAAAAATGCCTACTGATGGTCGTTATGCGTGTGTGTGCGACTGTGCGTGTGTACATTGCGTACACATGTGTGTCTAAAGCAAGGGACCAACTGTGGCTCCTGAGCTAAGGGAAAAGTCAGAGGCAGACTGACTATGCAATCGGTATACAATAACTGTAACAAATCACTGTAAGAAAGAATAAAAAATAAGACACAGAGCTTCCTGTCAGCAATCAGTTGACAAATTTTCATAAATTTCATGACAATATTCACGACTATTTAAATAAACAATAATATCTTAACAAGATGACTTTTTAAAGACATAACAACCTTAATTAAGTCAATATGCAAATTTGTATCAAACTATGAAGCAAAGAAACTAAATAGCAAAAATCAAATGTTTAAATTGCATACTTTTAATCTTTCGGAAAAGCGTTGGAACATGTTCATCGTCAAATGGCAGCTGAAAATAATTTGTTTAAAGATGTCAAAAGGTGTCATTCAACAACAATCCTAAATCATCAATCATTTGGTTGGCGTTTTAGAGCTGCCGACGTGTGTATGCATATGCCACGGATAATTGCTAGTCTTGGCAGTTTTACAAAGTAAAAGTAACTGTTTTTGCACTGTTTTTGCACTATTGCAGAAAGTGTGTTCTACTCATCATTTCCTGAAGAATCAATCCTTTCTGTGTTGTCTCCAATACCATTCTGGACGATTTTAATCATTTGTTGTTGCAACCATCTGGCCTGCCACTTTGTCTCATCTGCCATTAGGTCAATGTCAACGTTTCAGACCTATGTCAAATGACCCCTGCTCAAGTCTTTCCTTGGAGTTCCACCTCAGGCTGAATCTTCTAAAGTTCAACGATGTTTTATTCTTTGTGGAAGACTGCTTCTCAGAATTTTGTCCCAGCAACAAACTCTTTTGTACCACCTGAGTGGATTTTCTAGACCATTACCTTTGGATCTTCATTGAGTTGTCAACATCATCATCAGTGTCTTTGACTTTCATATTCACTATATATATAACATCATTAGATAAATTGTCTAATTAATCACCTCACTGTCACTACACTCAAAATTAACTATCGAATGTTTATGGCAGGTTTTAAAACAGTTTATTTATCCAATATTGTTGCCTCTGTCCATAAAATATCATGTTTAGAAAACTATTCAAAAACTAGAGATGGAAACAATATGGATTCTAAATATTAACATATTTTAATAGACCAACAATGAATTCTAAATACTAACAAATTTTATTAGACCGTAGCCAAAACTGATCAGCTTAGTATATTCAAACATTAATTCAGTATCAATTGGTCACAAAAGTGGGTGTAACATCAGACTACTAGACCAGGCAAACATTACCGTTCCACAAAGCAAAGCATAGAGAATGACACCACAGCTCCACACATCGACCTCAGGTCCAGCGTATAACCTAAAATTAGACATTCATAAAGTATAAAAGAGAAACAAAAAAATTATGACCTTAAAGTAAGGCTGAATTAAATTTTCAAAACCAAATGCAGCAAAATCAAACCACTGTTCCACAATTTGCTGCAAGACTAATCCCTTTAGAAATTAACATTATTACAAACACCTCGTCAGACCATCAAACCACAACGTCACTGTGAAGCACTTTGGAAAGCAATCACAAAATGCAGCCAATCGTTGTTTTCAATAAATACAATCAAATTTACTCACTTGCCAGAAATGACTTCAGGGGCTGCATAGTTTGGCGATCCACAGCTTGTCCTTAGAAATTCGCCATCAGTCATCATATTTGACAAACCTGAAGCACCAACCGACCACAGTTTGCAAAACAAAGAAGAAAGATTGGCAAAACAGTAGACACAGGAAAATCATCAACTATAAAATATTAATGAAAGACCACTGTTAGGTGGATTTCAACAAAGAAATGGGATTAATGGTATCCAGAACAAAACCCCACATTAAGTTGGACATTAACTACTGCAATCAGGCACTCTTATCATAGCACAGTCCTACATTTTAAAAAACAAAGCAGCCATAAACGAATTCATTCATTCATTCATTCATTCATTCATGGACGATTTCTATAGCGCTGTAACAAGGCTGAGGCCCACAACAAAAGCGCTTTAACATCTCAACTATACCCCAACCCAAACAGATGCATTTTTAAGCTCTTAATGAAGTGCTCAGGAGTATTATCCGTGATGATATCGTCAGGAAGAGAGTTCCACAAGATGGGGTTACCGCATGTAAAGGATCTCTCTCCAAACTCAGTAGTCTTGGAGGAGGAGGAACCTGAAGTTTGACCATACAACTTGAATGGAGCGACGATCTCCTGTCACTACACTGCGGTCTCTTTACAAAAGAGGCAAGGTACTCAGGATCTATCTCCAAACTCAGTAGTCTTGGAGGGGGAGGAACCTGAAATTTGACCCCGCTCAGCCAGCATCTCCTGAACACAATCCTTTACAAGAGACTCAAAGGACCAATGAAAGACGATCCCTGAGAAGTGGAGTTATGTGCTCGCACCAACGACATCCGAACATGATCCTCGCCGACAGATTAAGAACAGACTGCAGGCGATCCAGTTTATTGACCGGGAGACCCCACAGCACACTACTGTAGTAATCAATCCTCGTTAGCACCAAGGCCTGGACCAAGTGAACCACACCGGATACAGGTAGATAGCGCCGGACTGATCGTATTCTTGGGAACTTATGGAAAATATGGGAACTTATCCAAAAAGTACATTTCATCAAACTCAAACTGCTTAATGATTCAAAGGTCATCAAAGTATCATTCACTACCCAAGTGTAAATTTCTTCCAAAATGTTTTGCAACACAAGATTAATTATTCCAATCATGAAATAAAAAGCTACCATTAATCTTTGCAAATAGCTTTAATGCTCTTAAGTGACACAAAATGTAAGCAAATTAAATGCAACACACCAAAATCAGCTATTTTCACATTCAAGTATTTGTCCAGCAGAAGGTTTTCAGGCTTAAGATCTCGATGGACGATCATGTGACGGTGACAGTAATCAACTCCAGAGATGATCTGCTGGAAAAATTTCCTGGCTTCATTTTCCTTCAGCTGCAATTCAATAAAACAGGCCACCAGCTTACGACATATTTATTAAATTCTGGTGAGATATGCCGGGTAAATAACCGTACACTTAACACACTGGCTGTGACTCTTGCAGCCAGATGCAACCATTTCATGCCATGATATAATACGAACAATGAACATGTATACATGAAACTCACATCCTAGTAATAAACACTGATGCTGTATAACATCATCATCATCACAGAAACAGTCAAAAAAAGGGGCAGCTGTTGTTCAATATGCAATTACATATACCCGGTACTTGTGAATCATCTTAGAGTAAAAGACAAAAAGCCTATATATATTTCTATAGATGCCTGAAAGAGATCTAGATGGTTTATAAATTCAAATTAATTAGGAACAACTGGGTGAGAGCTGCTTCCAGCTTTTCCTTCACCACCTTCACTTCTACCACCTCTCTTCTTCCTCCTTAACATCCAATGTAATGATTCACAGCAAAATTGACTAAGTAATGTTCAGAATTCCTATAGCATAATTTTATATTTTAAGTGCAAAATTATGGGTAAATGCAGCCGTGGGGAGTACAGGTACATTTACAAAATATATTAGGCAAAGTAGCAAGAAAAGAAAATGAGGAAATAACAATTACTAAAAAATTAGTCCATTATCTAACACATAAATGAATGTAAGATGTCAAATCGAATGCAATATAAAATGTAAGGTATACATCAGAAGTTGTCGAATTTTATAAATTAACGAATGCATTACAAACATGAATTTTCACCATAATTTAGTGTAAAGTAGAAAATTTGAAATCATAATACATATTACATACATGACTAAAATTACAAATTCCTACTAATGAGACATTTACACGGCACCAACAAGAACTAAAATAATCAGCATTTGATGATTCATTTTACAAAATGAGAATAATGGCTCTGAATAAGGAAAAAACAAGATAAAAATAAAATCTATGTAGAAAATTGGGTCAAATCAATTGCAAATGAAAAGGGCTCACATTAAATTTCAATCAAAATATGTGCAACATTGAATGTATCAATTAATTAATAAATAAATCATGAGGATCAGTTGTTGTGTACAAAAGTCATCTTGAGCCCTGCAAGTGCAAAAAATGACTACCGGTATTAATGTGACACATAATACTGTTCACATTAGTCACAAATGCAGATTGATTACTGCAACTGCTTCGTTCCATAGTTTTGATGAGCGCCTTGATGTAGTTAAGTTACATGCATAAATCACTTCATATAGGTGTGTGCACATTTGAAACCAAGACCAAAAATACCTGACAGGTGCGACTCTGGTTTTTCTGCAACCACAATCGTAACTCGTGATTTTTATTTCTAAACAAAAGATTGGCTGCTCATGATGGATTTAGTTAGTGAAGCTCTTGTCTTGCTCAAATGCTGTTTTTATAAAGGCTGCTAATACATAGCCCCATATAAAAGAAACATAACTGATGAAATTTATATAGTTGACACATAGGCAGAAACTATTCATTACCCATACAGTGACATACATCAAAACAAAATATGCAAAAAACAATATAATTAAAACTTAAAATTATCACCAGCTAATCAAATAAATGCATGCATTTTTATGACCAAAATGTCATAGAAATAACAAAGTAAAGCTAAAATTAGTGACAGAACTTAAAATTACAACATTAGCATTATAAAGGCATTCAATGCAATAAGTAATATCTTAAAAATTAAGAATTATAACAACTAACAACAAAACAAAACATTTAAAATCCAGTACCTGACCATTATTACAGTATCAATCAATACCCATATTGTCAATTAAATTTTGTAATAGTTTAAAAAATCAACTTTATAATCTACAGTATATTTACAGTAAATTTGAAGAAAAGAACAAGCTTTCATAAAAATGAGCTTTTATAAAAACTATTTATTACTATTACCTTGCCATGCTTAATAATGTATTCGAATAATTCACCTCCTCCAACATATTCCATAACCATAAAGATGTCAGTTGGGGTACTTATTACTTGGTATCTGTCAAAAATTAATCAAAGCATAAGTCAGTCAATCATTCTCATGCACTATACCTTTTAAGCTGTAACTGTTTTACTGATCAGTAGGCATTTGTAATTGCTACCAGTGTTGAGAAACAGTAGTCAAAAGTATGTAACAATGTATCAAAACCCTTTTGAATTTCACCCTGTTGTTGCTATAGCTAACACTCAGAAAAGCCAAATATATTGGGTACAACTAAGCAGCTGCTAACAGAGCTTGCCAGGAGTGTTTGCTGCTACAAGACCATCAAATTTTCAATAACTGAAAATTCACAAAATGACATGTCTTTCAAACCCTTACCCACATCTAGGTTAAGACTCAGCACCAAAAATCCATTGGAAATTAGAATATTATTAAGACAAGTGTTGATCAAGATCAAGTTCTATTCAGTCTAATGCCAGATGAAAGCAGTGCTACCCACTAGAGATAAAAGCTCCAGCTTCTGAGTATATATTGAATAACAACACTGCCGGCCGGTTGTCTGTTGTGTGAATGAAATTCAGAAGCCTATACTGATATTTCATTTCACTTATGTGAGCTGATTACAGATTTGCTCCAATCAAACCCAGCAGCATAACTTCATTTTAAGTGTGCAGATAAACTGAAAATAGGTTGATATATGCTATAGCTTTCCATTTCTTGCAGCCAGCAAATAAACCTGCCTACTAAGCAGCTTTTTGTAGCCTATCTAATCAGACTTTGTTCCTAAAATAGTGCATTGATCAGTAAACCAGTGAATAACAGAATAGTCAGAATAGCTAGCTGTCACTGGAAATCACAGTGCTGCTGAACATCAAATCTCTTATGGTCACAAGTCGAAATTGATCAGAGATTTGATAGACCAATGAAGAACTTCTACAGCAGAACCAGAATTAACAGAATTCTATGAAAACAGAGGCATACAGCTTGATGATGTGTGGATGACGGAAAAGTTTCATATTCTGGATTTCACGTCTGATTTTTCCAACAACGTCGAGACTTTTGATTTTCTGTCGATTCAGAACTTTTATGGCAACTTTATGACCAGTCAGACTGTGAATTCCAACTGCAAGATAGTCGAAAAAGTTCACATTAACAAGCTCAAAATAAAAGAAAGCAATACCTGTATAATATATCTGCAAAAGTACATGTGGGACTAATTTCAGTTTAAATCAGGATGATCAATTTTTATATATCTGACAGTGTTGCCAGATTGGCTAGTTTATAGCCAAATTTGGATAGTTTAAAAAATTTTGGCAGGCAATTTTTTCTTTTGTGTGCGATTTTTTGGCTGTATCCTAACATTTGCGGGTTATTTTTGCCTATTTTTAGGTTGCATGTCCGCTGCTATACTTTTCTTTTAGGTGATTTTTAGATAAATTAGATTTTGGAAAACACAGCACTTATTGTCATAGTTCTATGTAGTAAGTTGCAGCATAGTGCTATGTAACGTTTTTGGGTGAGTTGTAAGTGTAGTGGAAGGATTAGGGTTAGGGTTGGCTGCTTTTGCAACTTTTTGGCTATATTTTTGGCTATTTTCTGTTAAAGTTTCTGAGCAACAAATTTTTTTTCTTCGCATGATAAAAAAGAAATTCCCACTTGCAACCGCCCGGTGTCGCTTTTGGGCGGGTTATCTTTGCAATTTGGCTATTTTCACATGACGCTTTGGCGAGAAAAATTTTTGGGGCCTGGCAACACTGATATCTGATACGATTAAATTAATTTAATAAATTTAGAAAATAAACAAAACTGGAAATGAAGCTTTCAAAAGTGAAATGGTAGTAATAATTCAATGATTTTTAAAGCAGCATATAAGTCAGATCTGACAGTTTAAAAATTTCACCAAAACAAGTTTTATGTCAAGTCATGAAGCCGTCGTCGCTATGCGAAGGTTGGCCGCAACGTTGAACAATAATTCTCCACTGCTTCCTTTTTTAGCTGCTTCCATTAGTGGAGCTCCTTTCATGCTAGACCACGTCATACTGTTGTCTATCCAGCTGGTTCTGGGTCTGCCTTGCCTCCTGGTTCCTTCCGTCAAACCAGTTATTATTGAGTTTTCAATGGAGTCTTCTGTTTTTCTAACAACATGTCCAAAATATCCCATTTTTCTTGACTTGATATGTTTCAGAAATTTCTGATCTACTCCAGCCATTTTGTGTAGTGTTTCATTGGATATGAAATCCATATAGCGAATCCTCAACATTTTTCTCAAGTATTTATTTTCAAATGCTTGAATTCGACTTTCTTCTTCTTTATTGTTTTATTGTTTTAGAGTTTTATTGTAACTATTAATCTACAGCAGTTGTTCATGGGGTACTTGTAACCCATGGAGTACTTGAAGGGTGTTGTGGTGGTACTCAGAAGCAGAATGATACAAAAATAAGGTCTGTTTTAAAGATGTTTACTTCATGGTATAGTGTACACTGTACATGAACTGTAAAAAATTTTGTACTAATTTAGAAATTCTAAAAGAAAAATTCCACTTTCTCACATCTGTGCAATATGTGATAGATGTACCATATGTTGCAATTATTTTCTATATATTTGTAGGGGTCTTTCGCTTTCTTATAGTTGTTTCAGGGTATGTAATCATAAGAAGGTTAAGAACCTCTGATCTATGGTATTTTCACAATGCACATTCATCTATTTGGATTAACCAACTCTTGCCAACATTTTGCCTAGACAATTTAACCCTGTGGACCAGAGAAACCAGAAAACCGGTTTTAGAACCTTAGCCCATATTTAGAGAAACTGGTTTTCCGGTTTCGCGAACAGTCCTTTTATCCCGAAACTGTGGTTAGCTTACTTATTACCTTTTTATATATCGATGCGCTAAAAATAGATATTACTAGCACACGGCAACGCAAAATATTTTATTGTAAGCGGTGAAATACGAGCTAAAAACGACAAGTAAAAGGAGTAAAAGTGGTGGAAGTTAACCAAACAAGTTAAAATGTTTTAGTCTTCAAGAAGCCAGTAGAATGGTAGTAGTAAGTGATGACGAGACGATTCTAACTTACTCGGCTGATCTGTCCGATGTTGAAAGTGAAAGTGACGGTACTGATTACACTTATCTTATAGTGAAGATTCTAAGAAATTCAAAACCGCTGGTGAGTTATGGGATACGGGTTAATTTCTAATTTTCTATAGGGAAGCTAGGGTTCAAAGGGTTAAGTACATCCAATGGGTAACAGAACAGACATCGAACAGAATTCTAATGATGTACAATTCTATGACTGCACTTGCCTGTTTTCCACTGTTTACATAATTTTTGACCAAAAATATTATTCAAGACCACTTAATGTCTATAACATTGAATTAATTAATATTAGACCACACAGCAGAGTCATTCACTACCTCTGATGACCCGAACATGTCAACCAACATCCCAACCCTAGACAAAGTCCACACAGCCATCCAGAAGCTGAGACATGGTTGCACAGCAGGTCTGGAAGGCCTCCACTGTTTATGTGAGGCCTTCATGACATCCACAGGAGTCTGATAGGAATGCATCTTAGCCACTGCCCTCTTCTGCAGAGCTATGGATTGGATAATGGAAAGAGTAACAAACCACCATGGGATCCAACTGCCACAGAATTCACTTGCATACATGGTCTATCTTCTTCAATGCACCATGCATGCTATCATGTACTATTTTGAGCAAACAGCTGTGGAACATTTGTGACTAAAAAAATGTGCCTTACAAATCATCATCATCATCATTATCACCACCACCACCACCATCACCACCACCACCACCATCATCATCATCATCATCCCATTCACTCATTTCCATAAATAATTGTGCAGATGACTTAGCAACATCGATTATGCCGGCAATGTTGCACTGCTAGAATCATCCACAACAAATCTTGCAGAAACTCTTAAAACAGAAGCTTCCTGTCTACGTCTGCACATATCATGGGCAACGACTAAAGTGCAGGCAACAAACACAAATGGTTTCATCATCATGGAAAAGAAATTGAAACTGTCATCCGCTTCACCTACTTGGGCAGCAGCCAGAGCTCAGACAGCAGATGCACCTCTGATATCAGCCACAGGATTGGCCTGGAAGCTTCTGCCATGAGATCACTTCAATGCATTTGGAGCCAAAGCAACATCAAGCTCTGCACAAAGTTGTTTATCAGATGTGTGTCCTTCCTATCCTATTTGGACAATTCTAGAACGCCATAACTACATAGCCTGCCATAACTACAGTACATAGCTTGCCATAACTATATAGCCTGCCGATATATGTCAGTGCTATGATTTGGTTTAGGGACACTTATCATAATTAAGAAAAACTTGATAAGGGAAAATTCATGGGCTTGGTCTCCAACACTATGTGGTTTGGTAAAATGAGCATACGGGTAGTTTATTAACCACAGCAACAAAATGATCATACATGCCAAAATGTGTGCAAATGGATCTCTACAGGGGTACATCAAAGCATCTAAAAATAACTCATCATGTACCTGAGAAAAATTTGAAAAATCAAGGAGAGGTGGCAACTAAGCTCTTCCAGTGAGAGGCTTCATTACCAATAAGCATTCCTGAACTGGTGACCTTGAAACTAAGACCTAAATATCAGTAAAAACAAAACACTCAGAAATTCTGCCATCAGAATTTCAATTAAATTCCTTCACACAGTATGGAAAATTTCTACTACCTTCAGAACAATACTTCAAATGGCATCCTCATCAGACTCAAACGCTCTCTCTAGAGTTCAAAGTTGCCGAAAGGCCTTAAGCCTCTAAACTTAAATCTAAAGGTCTACAGGATGACACAGATCAATGGGCTCCAATTGCATGAGGACACTATCCGTCAAAATAACTGTTTCATACCATGTTGAGGTTTACAGCTTAATTCAGGAGATAAACTTTGGTCACATCATCAGGCATGTCGACCTCTTTGCATCTATAGTTAAATAAATCTTTAACCACCAGTCACCTGTTGCTAAAGCATGTCTGGTAATCAAGGCACTTGACTGACAGAGCTCAATCTAGTTTGACCAGCCAGAGCAGGAACCAAAAGCTAGAAGTCAACACACTAATAATAATAGAAAGAGATGTTATTTCATCTCTGTTCAATAACATTCCAGCAGCAATTTTTTAAAGATTTTACTTGCAAATGACCTATCACAATAAAAAACAATGACACTTTAATATAGGGCTGCAGATGTTAGCAATTAATTAATCAATCTTTTTTCAATTTTTTAATCAATTTTTATTCTAATACATTTTCTTTAATCAGTTATTTCTGATTAATTTTTGTGTATTTGGTTATTTATTTACTTGAATACTATTTAGCTGAGTAGATTTATATTTCTTCCAGTGTTGGGTGATTGTGTATAGTGTATACTACATTTACCACAGACTAATGCAGAGGTGCAATATAAGCAGATGAGCTAAAAGCCATAAGTAATTATTAAATGAAATTAGTCAAATAAAAAGTTTTTGATTTTAATCAGTACCAGCCCTAATTTAAAAGATATTTAACAAACAATTAATAATTAATAGAAGCATGGGCAATGTTTGCATGTCATTAGTTAATTAAATCTCAGTTACACTTTCAAAAGTAACTACTTCAGAATTAATACGTTTGACTGTAATTTCCAAAGAGTTGAAAATTACAGCATTCAAATAACTACAAGGGAAATTCAGATGCCCTCATATATATTTGATTTGGTCAATTACATCATAATTCATAATAAATAGACAAAGATAGAAAACTCGTACAAGCAAATAATTAGAGTCATAATATCATGTGTCCTCCATGAACTTTCTTCTTGATAAACAAACATGGAATCACCTGTTACCTTATGCCTATAGATTCAGACAAGAAAACACCTGTCAAAGAATAGGTCAAACATGGAATCACCTGTTACCTTATGATAATACTAATCCAATACCTATAGATTCAGAACAATCATTGAATTCATGCTGAACATTTGAAGGATCGCCACCTAAGCTCTGTCAAATAATCAGGCCTAAATATCAAAAATAATAATGCATTGCAATAGATTCAAACAATTGTTACCAATAGCAAACATCGCCCACCAACGCATATAACGCCGCCCAATTGTTTTTGAACGCTTTTGAAGGTAACAGTTGTTTATGTGTTGGAAGAATTTCAAACTGCAGTTCACAGCATTACCTTCTCTCTAATAAAAAGCCTGCTAAATGAGGTCAAACATCAACACACACACACACATTCTACCCCACAGTAACACTTTCAAGAGGACAGTACAATAAGCTTTATTCTTACAAATATGCTTGCACAATGACAATCTTTTTGCAACTCAGTGGCAAACAGATGTATAGTAAACAAGACACTTATTTATGTTTACAAGGTCAACTTAGTAATCATTCAAGAGCGTAAAAGCTGTAAAATATCAAAGAGAACAAAACTATTAAGCACACCAGAGTAATGCACGAACCACTGGTATATGCATGAAAAACAGTCTCCTCACATGGGAATATAACCAATGAGGACTGTTAATTTGCTAACAGAAATCAGTCTTCATGATAACACTCTACAAAGCAAAGGTGACAAAATGTTTCACCTACTATGCTTTGCTCCACAGTAGTCAGCTTGTCCCATATATTTGAGGTAAACATTACCTTTACGATCCGAGTTCACATACTTAGACCACTTCTTAAGACACAGAAAAGGTATGAGAGAGAGAGAGAGAGAGAGAGAGAGAGAGAGAGAGAGAGAGAGAGAGAGAGAGAGAGAGAGACCGAGAGGCCATCTTAGGGATGCTTGTAACCAAAAAATGTTAAGGAAGCTGCTAAGATGATTTTGATCTCTGCAAGAATGTTTCAAATGCTGCTATGAAATCCATTAAGGGTTTCATTCATTAGAATTTCAATTTTTTTAACAAACTGCATTACCCCTATGATCAAAATCAGACATTACCAGTCCAACTTTTATCACGATTTGTTGTTTTTAGAACTTTATTTTGAGTGCTGGCACTAGGATTAGGGTCTTGGATGTGTTGTACTTGGAAAGCTAAAACGTAATGCTTACCACTCTTCAACCTAAGCAAAGTGGCAAAATCGTCATAGTTGGGTCGAATCGACTTTGGGAAGAATGATACCAAAATGTCGAGAATAAAGCGTCTCGATAGCTAAACGTTTGGGGGATAAATCGTCTAACTTTTGGTCGCAACGTCTTAAGGCAACAAGTTCCGAAATCGGAACATCTCCAAGGCTAAACGTCAAGCATTCTTGGCACTTGTTGCATTCTTTACCGGGCTCTTTTACCAGTGGCAGAGGGCGACATCTGACATACAGTATCCTTGTGTTTGCCCAACTTGATCACCGGTCGACTGATTTTTATTAAGTATAACGAAAAGGAAGAACGACATACTATTACTTTATGTAAATTTTGCATTTATATAGCGCTTAGAGGTCAACGCACTGTGGGTTATTCAGTCTGAGTCTTAATCAAAACGGGTCCGTGTATTATAGCGGCGCTTACTTTTCACTTTGCCGAACGTTCCGACGCCGAGCGTCTCTCCGAGGATGTAGTTTCCGATCCTCACTTGAGCTTTTTCCGTCATTTTGTCTCCTTAAAAACCTATCCCCTTTCTTTTCCTTCTTTTTCTTCGCAGCAACAAAAAGCAAAACAAGATTACGACGAGGACGAATAATTTTTAGAGCTACCGGAGCCTAATGACGTCACGGCATAATATTTCCACTTGCGGCCGACGCTCGAAATAAAATCCGTGAATTTCTATAGCGCATTTAGACCTTACCCTTTGACACTCCCTGCCTTTGAGACGACGAATCTCAGGTCACAAATGTTGTCGATGAGTGCGACGAATGTATGCATATAAATTGATCTTTGAAGCACAGCCGTATCCACATATATTGCAGGAAAACCAGTATTTACCCGTGGATGGCCGTTTTTTTCGCAGTTCTCTTTTCTTTCTCCCTGTCCTGCACTCGATTGTTCTCAAATGTTACAACCGATTCCGCGCATCTGGATACTAAAATACGAGTCTTGGAAACATATGTCTGGTCAGTCTTTGTTATATGAATGCGAGACATGGAGTATTTCTAAACAAATGAAGGAAAAAATGGAAGGGGCGTAATTGCGGTGTTTGAGAAGGATATTGACGATATCTTGGACAGAGAAAATTCCCATCCAAGATCAGTGTTTATTCTAGCCACCTTGACATTGGGGGGAGTTTGACAGAGATGTTAACAAGACCGACCCCCTAAGGACGAGGATAAGGACAAGGCCGACCCCCCAAGGACGAGGATAAGGACGAGGACCGACCCTCCAAGGACGAGGACGAGGACGAGGACTTACCTCACAAGCACAAGGACCACAAGGACTGACCCCCAACGACAAGGATCAAGAACAAGGACCAACCTCTGTCAGACAAAAAAGTCAGAAAGGAAAAAACCAAACACAATTTCATTTCGAATCACAAAATTAGAAAAGCAAAAATAATTTTTTAACATAATGTAGTCAACAGCAATGCTGCATTTCAAATGCACCTTTGACTTTAGCCACCTAGCTACGTTATTGCGCTTAAAATTGTCAAGTTTAATAATAATAATAATAATAATAATAATAATAATAATAATAATAATAATAATAATAATAATAATAATAATAATAATAATAATAATAATAATAATAATAATAATAATAATAATAATAATAATAATAATAATAATAATAATAATAATAATAATAATAATAATAATAATAATAATAATAATAATAATAATAATAAATGAAAAGTGTTTTCAGCAGCTGATCAGGCATGCACACACGCATAGCCATCTTTACACCATTTTGGGCCCCTGGGCAAAGAAATAGTGTTGGGCCTCTGGGCAAAGAAAGTGCTGCCCCCCGCAGGAATACAAAATAAATGGTTGATAATATTAAAAAATTAACTTGCGATAAAGCTTTTCTTTGAAGGGAAAATAATTATAGGATAATCATAAAATAATACTAAATTTTATACAACATATTCGCATGGGGCCCCTATGCTCGTGGGCCCCCGGGCAAATGCCCAACGGGCCTATGCGTTAAGACGGCATTGAACACACGGTGAGGTCTAATTATGAGACCACTTTGCGAAAACACTCGTTCAACTGGAGCCGACGTCGCAGGGAAACAAAGAATTCTGTTAAAGAATCAACTCCTCAACTGGTATTATAAAGGTAACAATGACTAAACATTTAGAGTAACTCAAAGCAAGTATGTGGCCAAAATATAAATCCACATACTACTCTTACCTTGGAACATAATTATCAGTACAATTGAAAATGGTATACAAGTAATTTGGTCCTTATAAGGACTTTTCAAGGACTAAGTTACAAGGACCAGGACAAGGACCGATCTGCAAGGACGAGGATAAGGACGAGGACTGACTCCCCAAGGACGAGGACAAGGACAAGGACTTCAATTTGTTCCTAAAGGAGTCCTTAAGGACAAGGACCAGGACAAGGATTAACATCACTGGCGATTCTAGGAGGTCCCATTCAACTACAGTGTATGCATTTCAGTTAAAAACCAAAATCAAAAGCGCTTTGACAACGCTGACATGTCAATGAAGGTCAGGAGGTGACGGTGTTAAAAATCCACTCGGATGATAGAAAGAACTCGCTGCCGTGAAGAAATCCGGTGCCGAGTCCTTAAGAAGCGGTCCTTCATGATGGAAACGACAGCCAACATTGGCACGTCAACGAGAAACGGAAGATGACGGTAAGGGTCCGCGAGTCATAGGCGGATTTTATTAAAGGCTAGGGTAGGCTTAAGCCTACCCAACTAATCCCACCAAAACAAAAAAAAATTGTTTTTCCATCAACACCAGGTCTGTCGCGTGCCGAATGGCACGCGTGCTGGATGGTACCCCCAGACCCCCATGCTAGCCTACCCAAATACAGTGAAATACTAAACTCTAAATCCGCTTATGACGCGAGTTGGTAGTAGGAGTTATCCGCACAGTACGACTGTAAGACCACGCGGTGAATTCCAAAGTAGAGGTCTTCCGCGAGCGAATAGATCGTCACTGAAATCGGCAAATCCGACGAAGGTGGAGGTTCCAGCGATGTCTGGGCTCTGGAACGACCGTCAGCCGCGGTCCCGTCGAATTGCACGCGGCGGCCATTTTAATGGCGGACATTGGCGGTCCACCCTGCAGCGGCGGCGGCAGCGACCGACTTAAAACATTCCAGAAACGACGTGGAAAAGATGAGGACGGAAAGAGAGTCATCGGAAAACCGACGAGCGGAACGCAGTTCTCGCGATTGGCGTACAATCCAAGCGCATAACGTCGGTAAATGCCGAGAACGGCGACGAAACGTGGCACGTACAAACACGTGCTGGCAGCCGCGAAGGCGCCAAACCGGAAACAATGATTCTCACTACAACCATTGGCGGCTCCAGTGGGGGCCCGTGCCCCCTTATCGAATGCCTGACCCCCAGTGACCCTCTGTTGGGACCATATACTTACTACTGCATACCTAGCAACAAATACTTGGCCCCCATGCTTAGAAGTTTCAACCCCAAGGCCCCACTTGCCAAATCCTTGAGCCGCCACTGACTACATTGATTGATTCTAGACGCAATATTATAATGACGTTAAAAAAGCTGTATGATTGATTGATCTTTGTCTTTGACTACAATTCTTACAGACTATTTGATGTCTGAATAGCGCAGGGGTGGCCAACTGGTGGCCCGCGGGCCGCACGCAGCCCGCCGGCTGATGATTGGCGGCCCTCGGGGTATCTTTCCAAATAAATTTCATTGATCCCATTTATGCACGCAATATTGAATCATGAGCAGGGACTTTTAGTTCCTGTGCTTAATTTAGAAAAATAGCAACTTATTAACTAAACTGTAAGGGGCTGTCCATTAATTACGTCAATTTTTAAGACCATTTTGACCCCTTCCATTGTCAACAACTGTTAACTTTCAATGACCCCTTGTAATTGTGTCAAAAACTTTTGACCCTAAGATCAGTGACGGGTCCCCTAAAAAGTTTTTTAAAATTATTTTTGGCGCGTTGATGACCTGTTGTCCTTTCGTGCTCATCAAGTGTCAAAATTATTACCTTTTTTGCTTGTCAGGTTTTCTTCGCTGTAATAAATACTATTTCATGAAATTTCCTTTTCTGATCATTTGCAAAAAATGAAATTGTTGACGTCAACTTCTCTTGAGTCTTGACCCATTTCTCCTGTCAACAACTGTCACACGTTTTCAACCCCTCTCCTCTATTTTGTTGACGTAATTAATGGACAGCCCCTAACAGTCCTAACTTATAAGTTAAACTGCTGTTTAATTGTAACTGTTAGGTCTACCAGTTACTACGGGTATGTAACTGCAGTGACTGTCTTCTTTAGGTGCCCTGTATCACTACGTTGGCGACCATGGATCTCCACGCCTCCCTGTCGTTTGTAGATTGTATTAGCTCCACTGCTGATGCTATATCTTTTCCCCTTCCAATCACATAGCAAACTTTTGATAAAAGTCATTCTCTGCTTCCATCTTGATCTTTCCCTCCCAGGGTTATTTCTAGGATTTTCAATTGAGGTGGGGAGGTGGGTGGGTGTCGGTATGATTCTGAGGGTCCCCTGCCAAAAAGTTTGACAAGCAAAGAAATGTCATCGCATAGCTGAAGGGGGTGTTGGGAACTTGGGGGTGTCGATTTCAAATTGGTGGATGCTGGGAGTCTTAGTGGTGTAAAAATATCCCTGCCTCCACCTTTCCAGTTGTGACGAGTTTTTCCAGGCGTTTTTCCTCATTATGTGTCAAACTCCAGTGATGTTAATCCTTGTCCTGGTCCTTGTCCTTAAGGACTCCTTAAGGACCAATTTGAGTATGTGGATTTATATTTAGGCTACATACTTGCTTTGAGTTACTCTAAAATGTTTAGTCATTGTTTCCTTTATAATACCAGTTGAGGAGTTGATTCTTTAGCAGAATTCTTTGTTGCCCAGCGACGTCGGTTCCAGTTGAATGAGTGTTTTTGCAAAGTGGTCTCATAATTAGACCTTACCGTGTGTGCATGACTGATCAGCTTCCTGAAAACACTTGTTCATTTATTATTATTATTATTATTATTATTATTATTATTATTATTATTATTATTATTATTATTATTATTATTATTATTATTATTAAAACTTGACAATTTCTTAAGCGTAGTAACATAGCTAGGTGGCTAAAGTCAAAGGCGCATTTGAAATGCAGCGTTGCTGTCGACTAGACTATGTTTTACAACATTCTGTTTTTCCCTTTCTAATTTTGTGATTCGAATTGAAATTGTGTTTGGTTTTTTCCTTTCTGACTTTTTTGTCTGACATAAGTTGGTCCTTGTCCTTGATCCTTGTCCTTGGGGGTCAGTCCTTGTGGTCCTTATGCTTGCGGGGTAAGCCTCGTCCTTGTCCTCGTCCTTGGAGGGTCGGTCCTCGTCCTTATCCTCGTCCTTGGGGGTTCGGTCTTTGTCCTTATCCTCGTCCTTAGGGGGTCGGTCCTTGTTAACATCACTGAGAATCGCTCCCAATACTCTCACTAAGTCTTCAGTTACTCATCCGTGGCTTTATGCGAGAGGAGCCTATCAAAACTGAAACGCATAAAGAACTATTTGCGATCCACCATGGGACAGTCAATGCTTTCTGGTTTGGCTCTACTGTATTATCAATGTTATTGAAAGTGACATGGTGAGAGATATTGATTATGACTGACGGGTTTTCAGTTTTGAAGACCAGGAAAGGAAACTTTTAACTACTGTAGGCCTATAGCCTAGTTTCAGGTTGGAATAACAAAAACTCGAAGTTTTTACATATCGTAAAAACTGTTAGGCTACCTAAAATTATATTGTTTTATTTGTTTTAGTTGTTGTATCACTTATAACTTTTGGACTTATTTTATAAACATTACTATAGCCGATTGTGTAGGGCCTATTAAAGGAAGATTCTGAAGAGGTCCGGGTTGGAATTCTGGAGGGGTGACACTACAAGTTTACCGCACTGTGACAACAACCCTAGCGACGCCACTGGCCCCCTCACTAATTAAGTTAGGTAATGTAATGTGGCATGGCGTGGACGTAATGTAATTGCCTCCGAAAGAAGTCGAACCTGTACTGGTCGTATTAACATTCTTCCATTCTTCACAACCATTGCCATTTGGAACGTCAATTATGAACGACTCTTCAGAAGCACTCGAACGCTTTCCGACACTGCAAGGACCGTGGAGATGGTGGGAGGAAAGGGGACGGGGACAATTTCTACTGCATGCCGAGTAGAGACTCGAGGCGACCTGCAATCGTCTGCGTGTCAAACGCCAATGCAACGCAGTGCATATCCAAAGGTCCCGTTACTGTCTGCAGCCTTTGAAGAAAGTAAGAACACGTGACAACGACGACTATGACTACGAGTCTACGACAACGACGACGATGATCATGGTGGTGGTGACGGTGGTGATGATGATAATGATGATGATGATAATAATGATGTTGTTGTTGTTGATGATGATGATGATGATGATGATGATGATGATGATGATGATGATGATGATGATGATGATGATGATGATGCAGCGTTTCATGCATGCCATCTGTCACGTCACGCTCCTAGTCTCCTACTATATAAACCAGTACAATGGGCCGAGATGTGGGGTTGATGGCTCAAAATGATTCTGTCCGGTCCTTCTCCTCGCCGTCCTTGCGCACAATAATATATAATAGGCCAAGGAAGCCTAGATAGAACATCTGGAAAGACAACCTCGGTTAGAGAATTCAAGAATTTGACCAACTTAGGCCAGTGGTTCAGGTCCTGTCTTAGGGACCCACGCTTGACACCTCTGTCCAGTGCGCCCAGCAGCCGTCAGCCAACTAACTGCCCAGTAACAAGGCTATCGGTTGGTCAGCCAGTGACTCACTCATTCGAGTCTGTCGTGTTAGACATATCAGACTGATATTCAGTGCTTATTTTACAATAAATTTCTCATGCCTTATGGGTTATTAGTATTAACTACTTGCATTAGTTTGTTTGCTTGTCAGCATAGAGTGACGAGTATTGTTAAGAGCGTAAACAGATATAGGTTACTGTGCAAAGTTTTCGGATTATTCTCAGACATTTTGGATTACTTGTTCTGCAATTGATTCTAACTCGTGGATTTACAAACAGTTACAACAGTGGATATTCAAATTCATTCAGAAGTCCAACAAACAACATTTCATAGTTATCCATTTCGACCTAAATAATAAGAAACTATGCGAGTAGTAGTAGTAGTAGTAGTAGTGGTGGTAGTAGTATGAGTAGTAGTGGTGATAGTAGTATTATTATTATTATTAGTAGTAGTAGTAATAGTAGACTATAGACTAGTGGTAGTAGTAGTAGTAGACTAGTGGTGGTGGTAGTAGTAGTAGTGGTAGTAGTGGTGGTGGTAGTAGTAGTAGTAGTAGCAGTACTAGTAGTAGTAGTAGCAGTGGTAGTAGTATGAGTAGTAGTGGTAATGGTGATAGTAGCAGTAGTAGTAGTAGCAGTGGTAGTAGTAGTAGTTGTGGTGATAGCAGTAGTAGTAGTAGTAGTAGTAGTAGTAGTAGTAGTAGTAGTAGTAGTAGTAGTAGTAGTAGTAGTAGTAGTAGTAGTAGTAGTAGTAGTAGTAGTAGTAGTAGTAGTAGTAGTAGTAGTGTAGTAGTCTCACAGATATTCAAGTGAAAATCTGCTTGTGAGTGCTATTTCTTTGCATTGGCATTGCTGTTTGCGGTATCTTCTAAATGTTCCCATTCGATCTATTCTTTGTTGTTGAGTTATAATAGTAATATATTTTATATTTTATAAACATTGGTAATTAAGTTAAACTTACTTATTACTGTCTTATTTATTATTTATTACGTCTTTACTAATTTCACAGATCTTTGACTAATTTTACTGCACTTTTCAGTTGTGATTTACTTATAACCCAACTGCAGGCAACCACCAAAACTGGCCTAAGTTGGTCAAAGCTCGAAACAGGTTACCTTTCCAGCTGTATTTATTTAGGCTTCCATGAATAGGCCTACCACTGATCGAATAATAATCAAACACCCGCCGTCCTGACATTTCTCAACGCGTATTCTCATTCGGTTAATAGGTTACACGCAAGTCCTAGAAACTGAAATTTATAGAAATTAGATTGGCCACCCAATCGAGAGGAAGTCCACTGAACGGAGACGGGGTGGGGTGGGGTGGGTGTGGGTGTGGGTTGGGGGGAGGGCTGATCGTGACACTTGATTTCCGTTGTGTTTTGTACGTGCTTCGGCGCCGTGCAGCTGTGCGCAGCCGCCGTACTCATGCGCTCGTCTTTCCTTAGTCAGACTCCTGCGGGGAGCGTAACCAATGAATTATTGAAACTTTTCATTGGATTAGGCGAAGCGAATCTCGAATGGATCGCCGGTGTCATATAAAAGAAGTTCCGCCATAAAATAAGTTCCTGATCAAATTTTGATTGGTCGGCGGATAGCCTGTCAATCAATATTAGAACCGCCCCGTCCATAGCAACGCATACCATAATTTTGGTTCCTACTTGGGAATTCTTGGCAGGCAACCTACCCACCAAACAGTGGCGTAGCCAGCCTATGCAAAGTGTGGTTTTTAACTCAACTGGAGTCAACGGGGTCTGGAACAGCAAACTAGAAACTGGGTCTGGATGTCGGGGGTTTAACAATCAGAAATTTTTTTAAACATTTGAAATGCCCGTGAGTTATATTAAGTATTTACAGCCCCAAATTAAACCCTTGAAAGTGCCGCTTTTTGTACCCAATCGCAATGGTATGACATAAAGTACCAGGGACCTTTTTAAGAAGAATTTATCGCTTTCCACCTTTATCCCTTCCCCTCCCATTATTTATGAGACCCGGGGGAGTAACCCCTGTGAAATATTTGAAATTATAGATGATCACAGGAAAATTTACGGGAGGTCATAAATTTATATCTTAGGTCATAAATTTATCAAGAAAGAAGTTTGAGGTAGGTCATAAATTTATATCCTACCCATCTACACATATAGCCTTACTTTGGCCGAGACTGAAATGTTAGGTAGGTCATAAATTTATATCCTAGGTCATAAATTTATATCCTAGCCATCTACACCTTTGGTCATAACTCTGATATTCAAGGTAGGTCAATAAATTTATACCCTAGGTCATAAATTTATATCCTAGGTCATAAATTTATATCCTACCCATCTACACATTTGGTCATAACTCTGATATTCAAGGTAGGTCATAAATTTATACCCTAGGTCATAAATTTATATCCTAGCCATCTACGCCTTTGGTCATCACTGCAAATTCAAGGTAGGTCATAACTTTATATCCTAGATCATAAATTTATATCCTACCCATCTACATCGCTCAGGAACTTATTTCATGGCGGAACTTATTTTATACGTAAGCCGCATAATTTCAGTTCCGTAGAAACCGTAGGCTCCGCCCAGGAACTTATTTTATGGCGGAACTTATTTTATACGACACCGGCAACTTAGGACAACTTAGTCTGTGAGCGGAATCAACTGCTGCTGCTGGTGGTGGTGGTGGTGGTGGTGGTGGTGGTGGGGCGAACGATTCTTTTGTCCGATGCCGGACAAACACAGAGGACGACGACGAAACACGGCGTCTGCTTTTGATACAGTGTATCTCTCAGAGCAGCCATGATACAACCACCCGTCTCGTAAATAATTATTCGAATGGAATCGAATAGAAGTGCGCAACAGGAATATTTGTGGGTGGGGGAGTTTGCTGGTCCTTGAGCAAGCGGTAAATTAGCGAGATTTTGAAAAACTGCAGGACTGCAACGTCCAACCTCCTTTAGATCCTCCTCAGTGCTTGTCGCAGAAAGTTCATGATCAGTTGACTAATTGCGCGAAATACGCGTCTCACGAGGCCCGGCGGCACTGGAGTTTGCGGGGCCCCAAAAGGCAGCAGACGACAATGGGGCCCCAGCGCTAAGATTTATGAAGACGATTGGTCGCCAATGCAGTTCTTTAAAAACAAGCAAAAAATGGTCATCCGGAAAACATATCACAACAAAAAGCACAGAAAATTGTGATTTTAATACTGCATCTTTGTCAAGTTATCACTGCACATTTTGTGCTTCACTGCACGTTTAAAAAAGACTGCCAAGTATGTGTTTTCCAGTATTATTTTTTACGAGAAAAGTTATAAAATGCTCTTGAATTAGTTCAGAATCATCTGACTGTACAGTGGCGGTTCCACCATGCTGATGACTGGGGATGCATCTCCCACCGTAGCTTTTTTGCCTGCCAACCTATTTTTGTGGTAAACTTACAAAATATCTACTGAAAATACTGCAGATGACATTTTCATTTCCTTTCCGGCGAGGTTTATTAACATTTAGTGGGCAAAACACTAAGAAGAATGACCTTTTTCTCTCATTTCTTTTTTAACTTTGCATCCCCCACCAACTTCCTGTAAATTTTTTCACCCTCTCCCCCTTCCCACCTAGAATCCCTGGAACCGCCACTGTGACTGTATATCTTCTGTGTGTATACATATCTACCGGCTATTATTGTCGATGACATCTGTTGGCGACTCTGGTCCAGTGTGCATGCAACCCAGTATTACTGAAAAGCATTTGGCGGACTTTACTCTTCCTATGATGCATGGTCTCCCGTAGGATACTTTATTTCTCATCAACAAAACGAGCTCGGTTTGAATTCGATTCCCCAAGCAGTGATCGTGAATATTTATTTCATCGTTTTGAATCAATCAGTCAGTCGACTTCTATAGCGCCACTATCATAATGCCCAGGGCATCAGCCGATGGCGCACCAAGTCCAAATAGCATTAGAGCCAGGTCAAGCCAGAAAATCAGTCCGAAATGGCGGGAGAGCAATATAAGGGGATAATACAGCATAATCCTGCATAACTGGATCAAATTTAGCCAGAAGTTCAACAAGGCCCAACACGTTTCCAGCCACAATAAATATTCGTCGGATCCCAGGATAGAAAAAATGTTGTCATAAAGTTTGAAGCAAAAATAAAACATTCTGCCATTTTCGTCAGAGCTTTGTGAATTACGGCCTATTAAATAGATAGGCGCTGTTTCCTTTGCCCGGCCTCAGTGGCGTTTCCACGTGGGGGGTGAGTGAGGATGCATCTCTCCACCGGAATTTTTTTGCCTGTCAAACTATTTTTGGGTAAAAATCAAGTAAAATCACGGGGGAAAAATTGCGGGTGACCTTTTTAGCTTGTCAGCCTATTTTTCGGTAAAAGTCTAATAAAAATTTGGAAAAATTGCTTTTCTTGGCTTGTCAGCCTAAGCAGCCTTATTTTTCGACAAACTTTATTGATTTGATTTTTCCCTCTCTTTTCATTTCCCCACCAGCTTCCTATGAATTCATTTCATCCCCCTCTCCCATCAAGAAATCCTGGAACCGCCACTGTCCGGCATTGTCCTTCTTTATGACCTCTGATGTCCTTTGGACATGGAGGTATTTCAGTTCATTTCATTAGTGAATTTCCAGGGCGCAGTTGTTAAAGTCAAATGCGCCTCGGCTGCTTAATCAATCAGAAATATTTTAAGACGATTAAGAAAGATTGAGCGCGTCACATGCAGATTCATCACGCAATGATGGTGGAAGGATGTTCCAGTATGCAGGGCCGAGCGCACGAAAGGATCGGTATCTGGAAACGCTACATAATTATCGCACCTGATGTTATTTTTCAGGACTTGAGACGATGACGGCGTCATGGCCATCTTCCGAAATTGTCGAGTTTTGTCCCATTCTATTGCATGTCTGTCGGTTACTCTTCAAACTTTGATTTTGTGTTTCTTGTGCTGCTTTTGGCTTCTTCTTTTTTGATTGCCGCTTTTATATTTCCTGCCAAAATGGCGACTTCGTTTCGGTGCCATTACCCGTAATTCTAGTCAAATTTAGCAAAATATAAATATTCCGAAAGCGGGAGGCATACAGCAAAATCTATGGAATGCAAGTAAAAGTTAATCCCATATGGAAGATGAAAGGAGCTGTCCATTAATTACTTCAACAAAATAGGGGGAGGGTGCTTTAAAATGTTCGACAGTCGTTGACAGGGGAGGGGTTAAGAGAAGTTGACGTCAACAATTTCACTTTTTACAAATAATCAAAAAATAGGAAATTTCATGGAATACTATTTATTACAACGGAGCAAAGCCTGGCGAGCAAAAAAGTGTTCATTTTGACACTTGATGAGCAGAAAAGAGGGAAAAGGTCCTCACCGCACAAAAAATAATAACCCTCTAACCTTTTTAGCGGGACCCGTCACTGATCTTATGGGGGTCAAAAGTTGTTGACATAAATATAGAGGTCGCTGCAGTGGCGTAGCTAGGATTTCCGGAAGGGGAGTTGGGTTTTGACTTTGACCGTAACCAACTTTCGAAAAATCTTGACAAACAAAAAAGCTCATTCTGTCTTTCCTTTTTAAATTTGATGTTGACAAGCAAAAAACGTCACCTATAGCGCTTAGAAACGTTTGGTCGGCAGCGCTATAGGTTTGACCCCCAAAACCGCGTCCGAAAATAAAAATTGCATGGAAACACATTTTAAAAATTTTTTTCGTCGGCACCCAAGGAGGGTTAACCCTCAAAGCCTCCTTGGCTACGCCACTGCGTCGCTGAAAGTTGACAGTTGTTGACAGGGTGGGGAGGAGTCAAAAATTGTTGACATAATTAATGGACAGCCCCAAACTCTAACGCAAACGCAAAAAATAGGATTTCAATTTCAATCAATTATTTCCCATTTTGTATGGTATTTAGTGAAAATATTTCAAGGTCACCAGCGCGAATCCCATGAAGTCCACGGCAGTTGCTTCGGTCGCCTTAACTGACTTAGGGCCGGGTCTGCGTCGAACTTATCAGTTATACTCTTGAGCAAATTTTTGGAATATATTTTCTCGAGATGTTTAAACAACCGCCATCATCCCTCTAGCTACCGCCTTGCAAGCGTCTCTTGCTTCGTTGAGGGTAGCATTAATACAACGAAGTCCAGAACATTTTCGAAGCGATCCGAGAGTTACGTCGTCACAAATCAGAGGCATAGCGAGAGTATCTGGCGCCCGTGGGCAAAGTGTACCGTTGGCGCCCCCAACACTGCTGCCGAGTAAAAAGAAAGGTCATCACATCGTTCTCTCGGCGCCCCTCCCCTCAACTCTCTACGGCACCCCTCTCCTTATACTCCTGGCGAGCAAAAAAGATCCCCGCACTTATTTCATCTTATTTATTATGTATTTGACTGTTTAACTTACCCCCAAAACCCCGATTTTTGCGCCCCCTCACATCGGCGCCAGAGGGCATATGCCCCCACCTGCCGCCCCTTCGCTACGCCTCTGCAACAAATGTAGAGGCGAAGTAAGTAAGACTTAAAAGTGTCAAATGTCTCGAAACGCTGGCACCGTGGCACAGAGTTTAACTAGTATTTTCAGTGAATCTAAAAACGGAGTAAGGGCAACGTACATGCCGTACACATGTGGGGAAATGGTATTTCGGTGAAGGTCAGAATTTTTGACCAAATGCAGATCCACTTTGAAGTTTTTTGCCTAAAAACGTAATGCCATATTCTATACCAGTTCTATATTTGAGATGACGCGGCGACAATTACAAGACTCGAATGGAACAACCTGGATAGCCGCTAGATCAAGATCGTAACATTAGCGGGTCTTTTGTTTTTAGGGTCTTTTATTTTATTGTCCGCACACTCTCCGTCGTCACCCACTCTTTCTGCTAAAACTGACTATGATTTCAAACAGGACATGAAAATAGTGTTCTACTCTTGCACAAAGCAGTGGAGGCTGTGCATTATAAGCATCGCTTCAGATGAAGACGTTATGTCATTATTTGCTAATAAATTTAAGAATTCAAAAGTTATTTCACTGTCGAAAAACGAACCCCCACCCCACTTACTGCCCTAACTTCATAAGCCTTTGTTCTAGAAATGAGCGAGCGAGCGAGCGAGTGAACGACAGACATTTGCCTCCTCCAAACTATGACTTCCTCCCTCCGCCGCGTCCGTCTCTTCTGCTCCTCTCCTTGCAGCTGCAGCAGCAGCAGCAGCAGCAGCAGGGCATCTCTTGCTTCTCATCCCACTGGGATAAGAAACCGTTGACAGTCCAAACACTGTATAACTAATGACTTTCTGGCAGCCGTTCTGCGGATCAGTTGTTAATTTCCCGAGGCGATGAGACGATAAGGGGCGCTCCAGTGAAAGCAAGCACGCTGTATATATATATATATATATATATATATATATATATATATATATATACTGTGCATATATACAATATTCGTGCATATATATAGTATGTGCATGTATGCAATATTCGTTTGATAAGTTCGGATGCAGGATGTTAACAGTATGAACAATCTGTATTACAGTTGTATTACAGCATCAAATACATAGCCTATATATATATATATATATATATATATATATATATATATATATATATATATATATATATATATATATATATATATATATATATATATATATATATGCTTGTATAAATCCGCTAATTTCCTGCAGGATCCTCCGAGAGCCAGGACGGCCTAAGACCGCAATTACTGACTGAGTTCATGGCGTGTCCAGAGGTGGGTGGGAGGGCAGACTAATAACCGTCACCGCACGGTTAGCGAATGTACTTCGCTCAGGCTCATGTCCAGATCAGGTTCGCCCCATTCTCTTTGGTGGCTTTAAGAAAAATCTGGGGGCCTATACGCCCAATCGCCACTGGCTATTTCTGGCGTCGGCTTGCGTCCAAATGCGCTTCGAATTTCACCCTGGCCAGTGTGACAAAGCATCATCTCTCGCACCCCTTCGGGGGTAGGCGTGAGATGCCCCGGAGGACGATAGACGGTGATGCTTTCGGTCAGACTCTTTGTTGATTCGTCAACTTTAGGCCGTTTTTAGCTGTTCATATACATAGTGGCAACGTTCACACTATAAAGTATGCTTACCTTGTTGCCTATGCAGCACACATGAAAGAAACATAGGCCTACAGTAACATGGAAATGTTGCTGAAGCACATCCATTACAGCAAGTATACGACTCGAATATCTGTGGAGATCTGAAAGTCATTGACTTCAGCTCGGCTGTACACTGTACCGCTGTTTCATCTGTGAATGGGACAGCCCTGCCAAAGAGTCGCATTATACTCAATACAGAGTTGGCCACTCCGAAAAAATTATTTCCAGGACAGAAAATGTTGTGCATGTCGACCCGGAAAAGGTTTATTTGACTTATCTTCACATAAAACTGGGACTTATGAAGAACTTCGTGAATGCTATGAACAAGGAAGGCAAAACTTTCCGTCACTTAAATTAAGACAGCGCTTGCTTAAGACGCGTCTGCGAATGCCCTCAATACGCATTTATTTCTCACATCTTATGAACATTTGTAAATTTCTCTTGATTTTAGCTCTGGCTACGCTATAACGTTAAATAAATTATCTAGGGAATAGAATAGAATAGAATAGAATAGAATAGAATAGAATAGAATAGAATAGAATAGAATAGAATAGAATAGAATAGAATAGAATAGAATAGAATAGAATAGAATAGAATAGAATAGAATAGAATAGAATAGAATAGAATAGAATAGAATAGAATAGAATAGAATAGAATAGAATAGAATAGAATAGAATAGAATAGAATAGAATAGAATAGAATAGAATAGAATAGAATAGAATAGAATAGAATAGAATAGAATAGAATAGAATAGAATAGAATAGAATAGAATAGAATAGAATAGAATAGAATAGAATAGAATAGAATAGCTGTTCCCAGAAATAAGTGACGCCAAAATCAAAGGAGGCACTTTTGCTGGTCCTCA
Organism: Metaphire vulgaris; assembly: GCA_018105865.1. Taxonomy (NCBI): domain Eukaryota; kingdom Metazoa; phylum Annelida; class Clitellata; order Crassiclitellata; family Megascolecidae; genus Metaphire; species Metaphire vulgaris. Next base: position 9,453,697 of record CM030839.1, on the reverse strand, counting down.
GATCAGACAACTTATGAGTGACAGGCCCTTTGTAGATCAGTAACAGATTTCTGGAGAGGCCTTCTAAGACGTTGCTGACAATGTTTGGCAACTACAGATCTCCAAACTACATTCGTCTGGTAAAGCAAAACGATCGAAACATACAGAAGAATGAAGTGAAATATGTCACCACAAAGATTCACTTCCTGCACTCACATTTGGAGTTCTTCGCAAGCAATTTTTGATGCTGTAACTGGCGAACACGATGAAAGATTTAACGAGAAAATTGTCACACTGGAACGACGCTATCATGGAATCTTCAATATATTTCTCCATGCTGGCTAATTAATTATTTATTGTTGGACGCTGAAACGCGATGCATCAGACATCGAATACAAACGAAAATAGATCAGAAGCTAAGCACTTTTAACTAGGCTATGTAAAGCGTAATAGCACGTATTTTCTTTATGAGAAATAGTTAACGCGATTTTAAATATGTCATTTCTGATAAACGGTTAACTGTCTATTTCTCATAGTTTCTACATGATGCAGGCATCATGCAGCAAAACCAAAACCATATTTTGGCACACCCACCCGGTAGGCCTACCTATCACACTCACGAAACATTTTCAGGAAGCAAAACGTTTGCAAAATATTGTTGTGCCATAAATTATTAGCCGTTCGATTGATTCTTGATAAGACTAGCGCTTTACATATTTACATAAACAGCACGTCTGGTTAAATGTCATTTGTAACTTTATAGATCATCATCTTCACCACCACCACCATCATCATCATCGCCATCGTCATCATTATTATCTAAACGTGATTGTCGTTAAGTTTATTAAAGATTATTGGATATAATTATGAACAAGTTTTGCCCATGCTTCGTGCAGGCAGAACATTAATTGAATCACTCGTGCCCTTGATGTCCATTCACTCTCCCCCTCCTCCTCCGCTCAGGCTCGCGTATTCCATCCATCAACACACACCTGACTGGACTTACGTTCTCGCTTCCCTTCAATGTTGCACCGAATGCTGAAAAACACCTGCCACTGATGCTGTTTGGGAGAGGAGTGCAAATAACGGGGTCTTCGGAGATACGAATATATTTGGCAATTAGGGGTCTAAAGGAAAAAATAAATGGAAAGTATGTACACGTCCTTCCAACGCCCACAATTTTGCTATACCTAAACAATTTGTATGTACAAATGTTCTCATAAATGGATTTAACGCCACGTGATGCGCTGATTATGAAATTATCGCTGTTAGTGCGAAGTACTGCGAACACAAAATATTAATGAAACGCCGCCACCGATTAATCAGCCTGGGTTGCCATCCTTCTGGTTTTGTATCTTGGTTACTACATGCAAGTCATCTATACAGGCCATACGACGAATGACCTGAAGATATACATGTAGGCATGCATGTAGTACTCGAAGTATATTTACGAGTATCATCAAGGGTCTTGCGGCGTTAACGTACAGTTACCGTAATGGCATGATTATGCCGCGGTGCTGTTTAGTTATGACCGGATTAGACTAGATTAGATTGTCCAGGACGTCAGTAAATCTATGAAAATAAACGGTACACCTACTGATCTGCCATTTGTATTGCCTATACGTTGGATTTGCGTGTGAAAGAGCGGTGCGCTGTATGTCTGATATTGTCTATACAGTGCTGGCATCGAGTGAAGTCCGCGTGAACCAGTCCCGTCGTTCAAATATCGTTGGGGGCAGGTAAATCCCTTAAGAATTACATTGGGAAAATTTATCGCCTCTACAGATCTGAGGTCCAAAAATCGGGGAAGGCAAAAACCTGAGATTGAACTCCACGCGTAAATCTGTCGACGTCCTGGATTTTTTCCGCTTAGGGCGACAAAGACATCAATTTGCGTTTCGTCCAGAGCAAAGATTATAATTAATATAATAAATAAAAATATATATAATTAGACTAGAGCCAGTGTTGGAGTTGTGAAATTTGAGCTGGGGTTTGAGGGCTGAAATTCAATTAATGACAGATACTGCATGTACCCAATATGCGATTTTTGGGAGGGTTGAAAAGTTAGCTGGGGGTTCAACCTTCCAACCTTCCCCCCCCGGCAACTCCAACACTGAAATTTATTAATTTAGAGCTGTAAATGCGTTAGCTTTCTAACGGCATTAATCCCACTATAATTTTTTAATCGTTTTTAGCGCACAAGTTGTATCGCGCGCGTCGGACAGTGGCGGTTCCAAGAATTCTTGATGGGAGGATGCAATGAATTTATATGAACTTGGTGGGGATGAAATGAAATCCCGAAAATGTTTGACACGTAAATAAAGTCATTAACAATGTTTTGCCCAGCAAATGTATGGTAAACTTACCGAAAAAGGCTGAAAATCAAAGAAAAGTCATCAGCTCTGTTTTGCACACAAATACACCGGTAAACCTCCATAAAACGCTGACAAGCAAAAAAAGTTATGTGGGGGATGCATCCCCATCCCCATCATTCCCAACGTGGAATCGCTCCTGGCGTCGGATTAACTTGTCTCAATGCCTAATTTAGTTTACTGAAACGTAAAAACATTAAAATTAAGCACCAATTCAAAATTCTGACTTTATATAATTATAATATTCGCCAAAGTGTCAATTAAGTCTACTGTGTTTCTTAGCCACGGGGCGGGGGCGCCACGGGAGGCAGGCACCATATTCTGGTTGGGACCGGTCGCGGTATTTGCCCAAAACCGTTGAGAAACTGGGAGAAAGTAGAAGGCATCTAACATGATCGAAGAGAATACATGAATATTCAAAAAGTTTCTTGACGAGGTTTTTTGTTCCTCTGAGACATTTTCGCGAAAATGTCGATGTGCCCCCCCCACCTATTCTGTAATTCTGGTTACGCCGCTGGATTGCAGCACTTTTCCCAGTACTCTTTAACTGCTGACTGTCTTCTGACAACGCGTGAAACTTTCACGCCGAAGAGAACTCGATCAATATCGGTGAAAATGTCGCTGCTGCTGCATGCCACCACGCGAAGAGAGAGAGAGAGAGAGAGAGAGAGAGAGAGAGAGAGAGAGAGACAGAGACAGACAGAGAGACAGACAGACAGAGACAGAGACAGAGACAGAGGCAGACAGACAGACAGAGAGAGGCGTTGGGTGCTTTGGGTACTTTTCGCAGCACAGTCCTTTCAACTTTTCCCATCGACGGTTTCAGACCAGACGGAGGAGGTCCGGCGTGTGGTGACGAGCAGAGGTACTCCGGCAAACGACCCACTCGGGGCAATCGAACGCCGCAGCAGACGACGAGACGTCGTTTGTCTCGACTGAGTGCACGGCCAACGACGCACGACGGCGAATAATCTGCCCCAAAACTCCATTAGCAGATTGTCACGTGAGGAATGACTAGCATCATTATCTTCATCATCATCATCGTTATCATCATCATCCACTGTAGAAGATGCATTGATCATAAGAGAAACACGTAATGTCGGCTGGCTTCGTCAGAGACGCGGCGTGAGCTACCTGTACCTATGTAGCTCACACGCCGTGCTAAAGTGTTCCCTTGAGAGCTTCGTTAGTGCGCCCATCGAAAGTTTGAACGGTGTTGCGAGATTATAGACTAAGTGCTTATCTTCCAGAAGTAGTCTAACAGAGAATCAAACCATTCGCTTTTAAAATTCAGATTGTTTACAAAATTTGAAACAATTTGGAAATTCGGCGTCACACAAATTATAACACTTTGTCAGTCACGGATTCGAGGGTGTTCTTGTAAATCCCATTATTATTATTATTATTATTATTATTATTATTATTATTATTATTATTATTATTATTATTATTATTATTATTATTATTATGCCAATATTTTCGATGCACTGTCCAATGATGTTTCTTAAAGAGAAATGTTTTAATCTTTCTCTGTATGGTAAATGAGCGTGTGTTGCGTTCGCAAGGGAATTCCATACTAATAAATGTTAAGAGGCTGTATTTTATGTTGAGGCGCAGTGTAGTAGGGGCCATCCACAAATGACGTAACGCGCCTAGCGGGGTCCGGACATTTGTTACGAAGTGTGACGATGGGGGTTCCGTGAGTGTAACGTAAAGCAATGCAAAATGTTTAAGATGATGACCATTTTTGGCTTGTCAAATCTTTTCGGGATTTCGAAAAACCGAAAAGAGGATGTCGGATAGTTTTTACGTCATATTTTAGGGGGTCCGACTTTTTGTTACGTCGTGTTACGATGGGGGGTCCAAAAATGCAAAAATCGCGTTACGTAATTTATGGACGACCCATAGAATGTCAAAAGTAAAGGATGTATATAGAAATTGTATTAGATAATAATAATTAATACCACGTCTTCTTAGAATATAGCGCATTTCGTGCTTAAATCATAAAATTGCGTCCGATCAAGTTTTGAATGCTGACTATAAATGTTACTTTTCAGCACGATTTTTTATTGCGCTATTATACAAACGGTGGGTTATCTCATTAAATAAAGGTAGCGCCCGCATCTTTGGCTAGCATTCTCACACACACGCTGTAACAGCATATTCACGAGTCTAGAGTTAGCGGGAAGCTCGCTCCAGCAGTAATTTGATCCCATCAACTTTGTCCTAGATTTAAGAAAAATCCGCGAGAGTTTGTAGAGATGTTTGCGCTAAAATGTTCACAATATTTTCCTTTTAAATTTCTTCTATCAAACAATTGCGACATGGAGGCTACTGTTATACGGGAGTGGCGCAGCCACGGGGGAGGGGTGTTGGGACCGGTCGTATGATTTGCGCAAAACCGTTGAGTAGCTGAGTGGGTAGGTTTATTACGAGATCGAGAAGAATGAATGAAATGCGAAAGTGATTGGAGCGACGAGGGTTTTTTGCGCCAAGACTTTGGCCCTAAAATGTTCATGTGTGCCCCCTATTCCGAAATCCTGGTTACGCCACTGCTGTACGTCCATTTATTGTAGCCATTTCGAATCGGGCATAAACTGACGAACATTCACAATCTTATTTTCTGAAGATCAAAAGCAACGACACAGACATTTTGCACGATCGCACTCACAGTGTACTCTGACTGGCTCTATTGAAGCCCATAACAACCTCACTTGGAAGCAAACTTTGAAGGTTTCATTGGATTTCAATATAGCTTACTGTGGTCTTCGTGGTCTTATCTGGATAGAATAATCTACGAACGCAAATTAATTGCATCCCAAAAATCGCCAGTCCTTACGAAGAGGTGCGCACTTCGAATTACCATTTGGCGAACTATTCGGCGGAAACTACGGCGCGGCTGCCAGGCAGACAGGAGGAGGAGGAGGAGGAGGAGGAGGGAGAGCAGTTCGCGGTATCGCTGCAGGGACGAGAGATCAGCGAGACGAGATCTGGCCCCCGTCTCTGCGGCGGCGGCGGCGGCGGCGGCGACCGATTTCTCTCGCTCGGCTGGCCTGCCGCCTCTGTCGCCGCCGTGCACCGCCCGTTTGACAACGATGGCACGTCCTGGTCGCTGCAGCACTTTCAATGCCGCCGCCGCCGCCGTCGTCGTCGTCGTCGTCGTCGTAGTCGTCGTCGTTATCTGCTCTTATTCACATTCGACACGACGACGAAACGCGTAGAACGCAGGAGAGAAAGCGCAATTCTTCGGCGCCTTTTCACGGAGACATTCCGTTCGCCATTCATCTTGCGATTTAGATGTTTTAGAGTATAACTCAAGTCGGTCTTCGTCGCCTCCATCCGCCGCCCGCTCGTCGATTCGTCTCATCGGTGCTCGCTCGGTCTCAACGGCGCCGCCTGCCCCCTCCGCCCCTCCCTCCCCCCTCCCCGCCGCAGCATTATGCTTCCGCCGACCGATGCCACGCTTGACTGATCGCCGCTTCGATGGCACGTAGAGAGAGGCGTTCTTCTCGAAATCGCGCGAAACTCCTCAATTATCGCTCACGTCTTTGTGTCCGACTTTCTGTACTGGATAGATCACGTGGCTCCGAATGTGCCGCACATAATTAATAGAGGGCTCGCCATCCGTAACGCGAGCGAGAGAATTCGAATCACTCGTGGTCGAGCAATCGCTGAGAGTTTTGCTATCTTCCTTGTCCAGTACTGGGCATTAGAGTGCGTATGTGCTATTAATCAATGCAATTCACAACACTAAGTGCGTCTATTATGACACGGCTAGCGTGCCATACTGTATCTACTATATACAAACTGCTGCAGCCAATATATGCAAACCTCCAGTCCAGAATTCTTTTGGCAGCATTAAAACCCCTCAGTAAAATTCCTTTTTTCTTCGAGTAATAAAAAAATTCTAGATTAATGAAACTTCACAGGCCATTGTTTCAGTGGGATGTGCAGTTTTGTTTTCTGGGTCATTCTAATTACATCATTTTGGCCAAATTTGATTTATTGTGACCATCTGACTTATATACACACATAACTCTTTAGCCTCCAACAACGACAGATGTTTTATGGACGGTCCCAACTTCATTCGTCCATTATTCGTCTTTCCATCCATCTATCCGTCTGCGTTTCATTCGAGCAGACGATAGTCATTTTCATTTTGCAAACTTAAACTGAAATTAGATAAGCTATTGACGACACAGCGGAAACAGCAGAATCAGTAACAGCAACCATGCAACCGGGCAACAGTACGACAACAGCAGCAGCAACAACAACACGAGCAACGGTTGCGGAGTCGGTGGTCATCTGCTTCTGCTGCTGAGTGGGTGGGGGAGGGGTGCTAGACGGAGGGAGCTGTCGGTGGCAGGTGCCGTTCCAGCTCGGCGTTCGACGAAGTATCGCCTCTCCCTCTCCCTCTCCTCTCCAACGCGTTTTCGTTCATTTTTAAACGTTGGCGCCAAAACATCTGCAGGGCGTCAATAATATATGCACATGGCCGATCGTCTCATCACACTCTCTCGCTTTCTCTTTCTCTTTCTCTTTCTCTTTCTCTCTCTCTCTCTCTCTCTCTCTCTCTCTCTCTCTCTCTCTTTCTGCCGCAGAAGTCTCTTCACACATTCACACGCATATAAATCAAGACATTTGGACGATCACCTCCTCAACGCGCAGTCACAACCACCAACGGCTCATAATCTACGTCGTCGAATGGATGGACTTACTCTGCTCACGTGTCATCTCATTCCACTTCCGTCTAAGGGAGGCGGAGAAGGAGAAGGAGAAGGAGGAGAAGGAGGAGGAGGAGGAGGAGGAGGAGGGGAGGATTGTGTGGATGCTGGGAGAATGCGTATGCCCGGGTCAATGATTGAGATCGATGCGACTGGTAATTCGTTCCATGGCGTCATTGGGGGGAGGGAGCCGTGGTCAAAAGGAAATGAAGAAATAATGTATAATGTATTAAATAAATAAATAAATGTGAAATGTGCAAAAATCGCCAAAGTTTGTCAAAAAATGTCAAAATGTTACAAAGTTGCCAAAATTGGCCCCAAAATTGCCAAAAATTGGCAAAAATTGCCAAACATTTTTATCGCCCCCCCCCCAAGAACAGTGTGAAATGACGCTACTGATTCGTTCAGCTCTTTGTCCGCTTCTGCGTAGATGCTCATTCGGTCGCAGCAACTGTGGCATCGTGTGAAAATTTCGGCGCCTTATTGTCAATAATTTTGGAAATTATACGAGAACCAATATTTAACGGACTCTCCTGAAACGACCGGTTATTCAACTTTAAATCGTCGTAAAAATTTCGAGTTCATCATCTTTTAGCGAAATACGTTGTTTAACGAGGATTGGAAGCTGTTGTACTGAGTTTAAGAGGCTGAGTTTAGTCATGTCAGACAACAGTCTAAAATTAGGCGATCATAAGGCATTTAAATGCGTTCAAGTTTATACTGTTACTGCTCGGAATACGTTTAGGCCCTATCATTTATTAAAACCTGCAATGCACTACAGATAAGTTAACATCAGTGGCGTTGCCAAGGAAGCTGGGATTAAACCCTCCTTGGCTGTTCTCAGTGTAGCCAAGGGGGAGTTTTGGGGTTGAAACTCCCTTTGGCTGTTCGTCCAAATTTTTTATTGTATATTTAATTATTAAATAATTCACTTATTGAAGCAAAATAATAGTTGATGACCTTTTTTTGCTTGTCAGGATATTTCCGTGCTGTTAATAATTATGTTACTGAAAATGACCTTTTTGGTTGTCAGAATTTTTCGAACTTGGGAATCCATAACCCCCTTCGGCTTCGGAGAAATCCTGGCTACGCCACTGGGTTAACATTATATTGACAACATATTTATGCCGGACATGCGCCTAGATGAGAATCATTGTTGAGAACAATTATAATTGAGGGAAGTATAGCAGGAATAAGAACAAAAGGCAGACCAAGGAAGGTGCTATTGGACTTGGATGATGAAGATTAATGAAGGGCCCGGCTAAACCTACGCAGAAATCAAAGAAGAGGCAAAGCAGAGAGAGAAGTAGAAACAGTGGAGCCCTGAATATGTCTCAGAACAGAGAACCTGATGATGACGACGACGATGACGATGATGATGGCGATGATGATGATGATGATGATGATTGATGCCTAAAATCGTTTGAAGTCGGTTTCGTGACTAAAACAGTCAAAATATTTCGTCATGATTTCCGATGCTTTCTCTTGGACTATCAGCGCTTTGAAACGAGTGATTCGAAAGATATATTTTACAATCGTAATTTCGTCGCACAGTCCCGTTCTGTCGGGAACGGAATGGTCCACAGCAGCAGCAGCAGCAGCAGCAGCAGCAGCAGCAGCAGCAGCAGCAGCAGCAGCAGCAGCAGCAGCAGCAGCAGCAGCAGCTTCCACTCGGTTCGCCCGCGTCTAAACGCACCTGCATAAAATATGCGCCGACGTTGTTCTTTGCAGGACGGTTTAATATTTAAAATGATATAATTCACCGGAGCCATCTATCAGTGGCCACCACCACCACCACCACACAATGACCACTTCCCGGACGACTCCCTCCCCTCCACTCTGGAGGCAAAAATCTTTTGTCCTATACTCCTCCTCCTCCTCCACCTTCTTCTCCTCCACCTTATCCCCTTCCACCTCCTTCTCCTCCTCGTCCTCGTCCTCGTCCTCCTCCTCCTCCTCCTCCTCCTCTGTTTCGTTCTACCGGATGTGAAATGGCCAAGTGCAACAACTGAAGAACGGAAGATTGAAGGAGTATATCGGTCGGTCGGTCGGTCGGTCGGTCGGTGGCCATGTGCGGTGGTCGGTCGACGGAAGGGTTGTAAAGCCACGTCGAGCCGTCGTCGCCATGATTGCGGCGTCTGTGTGCGTAACTGCGTGCGTGCGTGCGGCGACGTTGTCCTTGTTGCATATCGGCGAACAATCGTCTTTCTTTCGCCGATCGTCGTCGTCGTCGTCGTCGTCGTCGCCCTACTTAGACTGACTTCGAATTGGAACCGAGTTCTAGTCAGCGTCGATGCGGGACGAAAATCTAGAAGACGCATCGGCGAAGACAGCACAGCAGCAGCAGCAGCAGACGCTTCGGCGATCCGAACATCTCGACAGTAAGTAAGTTATAGGCCTATACGGGTGACGTAAATAGCGTAAGAATGTCGACTATTAATTAAGGGCAATTGTGGACGGCAAATGCCCGGATTTTAGCTGCAAAACTGGAAGATTCGTTAAATTTAATTCTGTAAATGATCGGGTCGATGACGATGATGATGACGATGATGACGATGATGATGATGATGATGATGATGATGATGATGATGATGATGATGATGATGTGACAGACAGAAAGACAAGGACGCACGAATGAAAACGTATATTTGAAACAATCCAATATTATACAGAAAACAATAAAACAATTATTCGTGGCAGTATTAGGTCGTCTGGTATGTTTGACTGAATTAATTCGCGCTTTTAACCTCATCTGCAAATTTTCATTTATGTAATCAAAGTCGCGTGTTTTTCTCGTTTGCGTCACTGAAAAGCAGTCGGGGAGGGGGGCTAGGCTAGACTCACCTTATTCGGGTTGCGACCAGTCGTGAGATCTGTGCAAAACCTATGAGACATCATTAATCGGGTGGGGTTAGCGGCGTAACGTGCCATGGGTTGCCACCGCCCGGGGCAAAAACATTTGCGCCTTCAACTTCTCTCCCCCCCAAGTGTCTTGACAAGGAAAAATGACGTCATCCCATTATATTTACTCATTGCAATATCGCAGTCCGAGAAATTACAACAGTTCTTCTTTGTCAATGACAAATGTTGGCCTATTTTATGATTTATTATTATTACTTCGTCTTTTCTCTTTTTTTCTTGAAATTTTGCCCCCTACCCTAGAATTTTGTGCCCAGGGCGGCCGTCGCCTCTGTGGCCCCAGTCAACGCTACTGGGCGCCTCTGTATTGATACTGCGCCTTTTCTGGAGTATCGGAAGTTTTTCTGCACAGAGAACCAAATAGCGGTAGAATGGCAGATAAGAAACAAGCAGGCTAATAAAGGTACAACGTACTGGTCGGTTGGTTTCGAGTAATTCCTAACAACAGAGAGAACGATTACTTTAACAGATCATCAGTTTATTGGTTGGATTTCCTTTGAAGACGTTTTTGATGATCTACGTCGGAGCGTCCGATATTTTCCTAATCCGATTCTCGACACGAATCAGCACTTGTAATTATGTCCGTTCAACTCGTGCACAATACAAGACGAACAGGCAGGCGGACGGACAGGCGGACAGAGGGACGGACAGACGAACAGGCAGACGGACGGGAAAGGACGAACGAAACGCACGGCTGCAGATGTTCAGAGAAGCGTATAGGAAAAACGGCACGGCGTACGGAAAGTGCGCGCTTCGTTAGCGAAACATATTATCACGGTCTTCTTCTTCAGGTGCTCTGTCCAAAGACAGGTTCCATACTCCAGCGTCACCGCCCTTTCTATCTTGAGCTTTTATCTTCAGGGCTGATTACTTGTTTTTCCCGTAGTGTCGAACATCCACTCCAGCATCGATGTCCTTGGTCACCCTTTCTGTGCTTTCCCATTCATCTTTCCTTCTAGTACTTATCTTAGTAGGCATGATTCTTCTCTCAGAACATGACTTATCCACTTCTTTTGTATAGCACGATTAGTGTTTATTAGGCTTTTCTTCTCTCCTATCCTCTTCCAGACTTCTTAGTTAGTTATTTTTTCCGTCCAGCTGCTTTTTTCATTCTTCGCCAGATCCACATTTCGAATGCCTCTTTCTTTCTGAGCGTCCAAATTTCTGACCCATAGAGTGTCACTGGCCAGAGCAATGTTTTGACCAATCGTTTTTCCGATTTCGGTTAAAGTTCCTTGAATCTCATTAGTTCTCTTCTGTTTCGTAAATACGTCTTTCCAGTTTCCACCATGGCAATTCTCCGTGTTTCTTCACGACACTTGGCGTTCTTGTCAAGCAAGAGGCTTCCAGGATAGCAGAATAATCTTCTACCTGTTCCATTTCCACTCCATCGATGATTATTTTCATTTCTCCGCCGCGTCTGCTGATTCGCATTTGCCTGGCTTAGTCTATTGTGTGAAACATTCCCGTGAGAATCTTAATTCTTGCGCAGAAACCGTTCTCGGGCGAATTCAGGCGGCGGACAGCGGCGAAACGAAACGGGAACGCAACCGACGATATTGAGCAAATATTTTGCAGGAGACACAAAATATGCCGAATATGAAACTCTCCTCCCGGTGACAACTGATCACTAGCAGCGCCGAAAACAGCGAAGAGAATTTGACGATCCATATTTTGTAATTTCATAAATAATATACAACAAAATTTAAGCGGCATCGCTGTACCCTGGGATGAAAAGCTGTACATGCACTGTGTCATTTCATTAACTATTTATTAGCTGAATATGATACTGATAGAGGTAGATGGATAGATAGGTGACATAAAGACAGACAGACAGATATATTCTCAGTGTCCACTAAAAAAACTAAGCCAACGCATTTATCAACACAGCCTTACTAATACTGAACCGATTTTAATTTTTTTATAGTTTTTAAATCATGAAACAATTACCTAAGTCAATCTTCGCTTCGTTTTTAATAGATCAACTTGCATAATGCATCAGTAGCAAATTACTTTGAGCCAGTGGAATTTGACTTTCAACGCTATGAAACAGCCACAATGACCCGATCTATGTTCACCAAATTCCCCAGATCGGAATCCTGTCGATTACAGTTTCTGGGGAATGCTTCAAGAATGAGTGTACAGAACACACATTGCTGACCTTGGAGAACTGGAATAACAATATTATTGCTGGTCGAATGGGTAAATATGGATCACGGGGTCATTGTGGACGCATTACATAAGTGGTGACGTCGCCTTTCGACTTGTGCAAAAGCCTATGGTGGACACTTTGAACATAAATTCTGATACAAATGTCAGCTTGACGAAATTATTTGATAGGTCGCTTCAGAGCTCTTTCATAGCGTTGAAAGTCAAATTCCACTGGCTAGAAGTAATTTGCTACTGATAGTTACAGTAGTTAGTTAGTTAGTTAGGTAGTTAGTTAGCTAGTTAGTTAGTTAGTTAATAAGTCAATTTGTATAGCACAAAAACACGGAAGAAAGCCAAAGTCAGGAGCGCTTTATACAGTTCATACGAAATCTGATAAAAATGCGTTTTGAGTTTCCTTGCGTCCAGGATCGACTCTCTTGTTGCGTCACTCGGTAACGCATTCCAAAGAATAGTATTTCCTTGCGTAAACGATCTTTCTCCAAATTTCACCGTTTCTTGAAGGAGGAGGAACGACCAACTTGACGTCTCGCCCGGATCTGAGTTGAAGACGCCTGTTAGTAGATGGGAGTCGATGGACCAGCGTCCAGGGCTACTAAGTAGTCAGGGAAATACGGATTGTGCAAAGCCGGGAACGTTAACATGCACCTCTTAAAGGCAACACGCTCGGAAATGCGCAATCAATGCAAGTTGTCTTTCAGAAAAGGGGAGATATGTTCTCCCCTTCTTACTCCAAAAAAATAACTCGGGCAGAGGCGTTGAGGATCGTCTGAAGCCGACAGAGCTGGTAGTTAGCCAGGCACCAGAGAATACTATTGCAATAGTCAACCCTAGAAACAACAAAAGCACAGACCAGAAGAGTCGCCGTCGAGGTTGGTAAGTGGCGACGGATCTCCCTAAGGGGCTGTCCATTAATTATGTCAACAACTTTTGGGCTATTTTTGACCCCCTCTCCCTTAATTGTCAACAACTGTCAACTTTCAGCGACCCCCAATCAGGAACAGTTCGCGGCTAATCAGATGCCCTAGTGTCAAAAACTTTCGACCCCCTCCCCACTAAGACCAGTGACGGGTCCCTCTAAAAAGTTTAGAAGGTTATTATGATGAGACTTTTTCCCTTTCATCAAGCGTCATAAGGTGGTGGTGACCTTTTTTCTTGCTTGTCAGGCTTTTTTCCGTTGTAATAAATAGTATTCCATGAAATTTCTTAATTTTATCATTTGTAAAAATATGAAATCGTTGACGTCAACTTCTCTTGAACCTTCCCCCTCCCTATAGTCAACAACTGTCAAACTTTTTCAAACCCCCTCCCCAAATTTGTTGACGTAATTAATGAACAGTCCCTAATCCTTCGGAGCTGGCAATAGCAGGACCGAATAACATTGCTGATGTGACCGTCAAACGCAAGAGATGAGTCAATGTGAACTCCTAATAGGCGCACATCAGTTGAAGGAGGGATGTACTCACCGTCAGTCAGGAACAGTTCGCAATTAATCAAATGCCTTCTCCTGGAGGTCGAAAACCAAATAAACTGCGTCTTGCCAGTGTTGGGCACAAGTCGATTGGCATCAGTCCACTTCTTTATCCTGGTAACACAATCACTGATACGAATACGAAGTCCCTCAGTATCTGTGGGAAGGCAAAACGAGTAGATCTGCAAATCGTCAGCATACGCGTGCGCCTCGAGCCCACAGGACCGGACTTTGTCACCGACGTCCGCTACATAGAAGGACAAAAAGTAAGGCTCCTAATACTGACCCCTGAGGCACACCACTCCACACCAAATTTGATGATGCATTATGAAAGATGGCTTATTAAAAACGAAGCTCAGTTTGACGTAGGTAATTGTATCCTGAATCAAAAAACTACAAAAAATAAAAAATCGGTTCAGTATTAGCAAGGCTGTGCTGATAAATGTATTGGCTTAGCTTTTTTTAGTGGACACGGTGTATATACTGTATATGGGGAGAAGGGGAAAATGGGGAAAGAAAGAGAAGTTAAATGTAGGACAAAAAATTAAGCTGTGAATGAAAGATTAGTTGGGTTTAGGACAATATACAAGTGTAAGCAGTATTTAAATGCTCTATTTTAGAAATTACCGAAACTTCACATATAACATTCGAAATGGTACCCTTGGCATCATTGTTTTCCACGACCACCTGTGAATTAACCGTCAGCCACTTTCTTAGAATCGGACGCAGTCTCCGTCCATGCTACATGCATTTTACGTCACGCAAAGAAAGAGGCACTTTAATTTCCGAATTGGTTTTGAGCACCTGATCCCAAGTGTAATTTCTCAACAGGAGTACTTTTCTAGCACAAAAATCCGAAATAACTGCTGATCCTTATTCTGTTCTTGAAACGGAAGTCACGACACTCTCTCACCTGTGAGAAAAAGCGTCAAGCGGACTGAAAGCACTGTATGCGTGGGAGGTGAATATCGCTTTTAAGTGCCAAACATCTTTGCCACTTGTTCATTAATTTATTTACAATGAATTTTTCAGATGTTTGCGCACTCGTAGGCTTAAATAGAATTCCGTTTGCATGACAGCTTCTGTAAAAATGGATATCGTTAAGTTCTAACTCCGTAGAGACTTCCTATACGAAATATAATTTTGAAAAGACTCAAAACAACTTGACCATCCTTACATCACGACAATACTAAGGCGCTGGTTCGTTCCTTCAGTGCTTCTTGCTTGAATTATTACCCCCACACTCCCCTCCCCACACACACACCACCCCATCCTACCCCACCCCACAAATACACACACACACAGCTACGGTCATGACCGAGTTGACGTTGAAATTCTCGCTATGGCTCCAAGCATTCTCATGCCTGTTTGCCAAGTCTTCCGCTTTTCCCTTATCTCACACTTTCCCTGCATCCAGTGTTTAATCTAGGCCGTTTCCGGGGGGAAATTGCCCTTTTCCCCGGAAATTTCAAATTCCCCCGGAAATTTTGGAATACTACATGGACTAACAGCGGTCCCTAGCATAATTCCCCCCGGCTTTGTCAGTTTTCCTTCCCGGCTTTTTCAGTTTCCCTCCTCCCCCCAGAGTCCAGGAGTCTAGATTAAACACTGCCTGCATCCCTGAGACAAATCCCTTATTCCCGCCCAGTACTCAATCCTCTCTTGCTCGCTATCGCATCTTTGAGTCAGCAAGACAGAGACACGTTCACCCTATCTAGGGGTGTGGGGAGTGTTGAGTAATATTAGAATTAGACGATGATCTCTGATGCATATTTTATAAAGACTTTAATTGTGATTTATTTCTGCTTGGCCATTAGCTGTAATATAACCACTTACACCGACTCTTTTGACAACCACCCTACGCCTGAACAATTTCTCATCGATTTTACGCAAATCCCACGATTGATTTAAGCCCTAATAGGGGGCCTGTCCTCCGGGCCTCCTTCGTGACAGCAGCAGTGTCATCGCCTGCTGTTATTCATCGTCTTGGCAATGGCTCTGAATGAATTTACTTATATTCGGGAGGAGATTTGTGGCACACCAGCTTTTTGTTGAGTTGCTTCTCTTCCTCAAGTCAGATGGATTCCTCAGCTAACAGTGAGATGCCTTCGTCGCCTATATTTCTGTAATTTGACAGGCTGAGAACAACCATGCTGTAGATTGATGGTTTGACGTTTTCTCTTTTGCGCGACATAATTATTTTAAGAATTTCTTCGAATCGTTGAAATTTGTCTGCAGTCGCATGACAGCGTAACGCTCGTTCGACAGAATTTCCTTTGCACGAAACAAAGAAGACAAATTAAAAAGACGAATAATTTCAACTGAGACGGCTATTGTCCGCTGTGCGTGACACGTTGACACACTCTGTCGCTAGAAAGGTGCATTTAGACTTTAAAAAGACTGCGTTAAAGAGCGAAAAGTGACCGCAGGGAGGTTGGGTCGACCCACCCAGTGTTTTATCCAGACTCCAGGTCTTTGGGGGAGGGGGAAATTGAAGCCTTTGGGGAAGGGAATTGACTTGGCTGGAGGGGAAGATGCACAGTTCAATGCAAAATTTGTGTAAGTGCTAGGATTTTTTTGGGGGGGGGAATGCTGAGGCTTTGGAGGGGGAATCTCCCCCTAACAGACCTGTATAAAACACTGGTGTCACCCACCGCACGTCATTCTACCGTCACGACGCCGCGTCACTCCGACATACACTAAACCATCTGTTGAAACAGCGCTCTTCTTCCTTTCCTATGCCCCCTTCCCGGCTCCAACTCACTTCTCAAATCATGACAACTGCGAAAAGCAAACACAAAATATGTCTCCAACTGTTTCGCGGGTCTAAGGAAGAGATGGGCAAACTATGGCCTGCCATCGGATTCCATGCGACCCGCGAGATCAGCTAGAAAATATGCATACTGTAGGAGGGACAGAAAGTGGTCTACACTGTAATTTGAAATATTTTATGGAAACATAGCACTTTATTTTAAAATCGTATAAATAGTTATTAAATAGTTGATATTTTGAGTAACAAATCTCTAATATCATGTTGGTTTCATTAATAAAATTTATAATGTATTTCAGCATCTTACTAAGATTATAAACATTTGGCTTTTTTGTATGTGCGCGGCCCGCCTGATGTAGCTCTAATACTGCACGCGGCCCTTTAAAGAAAAAGTTTGCCCATCCCTGATCTAAAGCCAACGGCCAAATGCTCGAAATGAAGCTGATTAGACCTTAGCTGCAGATGTCGTGCTCCAGAGTCATTACTGCCTTCGTTTGTGATTGTTTTGTATGGCGCTTTCTCAGTGTTTTATCCAGACTCTATAGGCCTTGGGGGTAGGAAATTTACTTGGCTGAAGTGGAGTGATGTTTTTTTAGCTCATAGACACAGTTCAGTGCAAAAATTTAAAATGATGAAAAGTAATCAGATACTGCTTCAGTCGCAGAGCCTCCAGTGACACGAACTACTGTACATGACTATTTGACAGATGAACACCATTATAGGCACATCACGTATCATAATATCAAAAATCTTGTTATTTCAAATTAAAGGTTCACAGTCAACAGCTACAAAAATGATGGGTTAGTTCTTCGGTAGACTTATAGAGAAAATAGGTTTGACACTTAAACATTGCAATTGCAAACAAACAAAAATATTATTTAATGTACCACTGGCTGACACTCTTCTCCGGTGCTACAATCGAATGGCTGTCTGAACCATGTGCACAATCTACTCATTACCCTATAATAGGCTATTATGTTGTGCTCTCTTCAAGCAATGGACCTATCGTAAAGTAAATACAGTTAAACACATTTACGATGTAAAAGATTATAATGAATAACGGTTAGTTTACTGTGCACAGTAGTGACAGTAAAGCAGTGATGTTAACAAGGACCGACCCCCCAAGGACGAGGATAAGGACAAGGACCGACTCCCCAAACGAGGATAAGGACAAGGACCGAACCCCAAGGACGTGTGATAAGGAATCTTCGACCGACCTGCTTAAAATTTGAGGACAAGGATTTCCACCCCAAGTTGACCCCGAGGACAAGGATCAAGGACAAGGACCAACCTCTGTCAGACAAAAAAAGTCGGATAGGAAAAACCAAACACAATTTCAATTCTGAATCACAAAATTAGAAAAGCAATTTTTTTAAAAACATAATGCGCCAGAACAGTAATTCTGCATTTCAAATGCGCCTTTTGACTTTCAACAGACCTAGCTATTTTACTGCACTTAATAAATTGTTAAGATAATAATAATAATAATAAAATAATAATAATCAACGATAATAATAATAATAATTATTGAATCATATTCAATTTTAATAATAAAATAATAATATCTATTTCAATAATAATAAATGAAAAAGTGTTTCCATTTATTGATGTCATGCACAAACGGTGAGGTCTGTTTATGAGACCACTTTGCACTGTTCAACTGGAGCCGACGTCGCAGGGAAACAAAGAATTCATCTAAAGAATCAACTGGTATTATAAAGGAAACAATGACTAAACATTTAGAGTAACTAAACGCAAGTATGTAGCCAAAATATAAATCCACATAGGGCCTACTACTCTTACCTTGGAACATAATTATCAGTACAATTGAAAATGGTATACAAGTAATTTGGTCCTTATAAGAGAGACAAGGACTAAACAAGGACCAGGACAAGGACCGATCTGCAAGGACGAGGATAAGGACAAGGACCGAACCCCAAGGACGAGGATGAGGACGAGGACTGACTCCCCAAGGACGAGGACAAGGACAATAACTCCAAATTGGTCCTTAAGGAGTCCTTAAGGACAAGGACCAGGACAAGGATTAACATCACTGCAGTAAAGTACTCAATATTAGGACTATACGGAGAAAACGAGAGACAGGGCAAACGTGACCGCAGAGTACCGTGCGTGTGTTCTAAATCTTCGGCTCTCTGCTTAAAATTTGATAATTTAACATTTCCATGTTGTGTCAGTGCTAGAATCTTGGGGGATTTTGTGTGTGGGAGAGGGTTAGGAGGGGAGATTTCCCGCTATCAGGTCTGCATAAAACACTGCGCTTTCTAACGAAGGTAGTTCGGCGCCAGATGAGCATTCGAGTTCTGTGGTGTTCAACAGAATTGGCTGTTTCAGTCAAATTTCGCAGTAGATTCAGAGAAATTCACAACTAAATTCTTAAAATCAACGATATTATCATTCCATTATTGAATCATATTCAATTTTATATTAAAATTAGTATCTATTTCAATATTATTCAATGTTATTATGGTATTTATTGTTGTCCGAAACAAAGCTACTTTTCGGGCTGTTTTAGGGGAGTTTTGCCTGTATTTTAGCGTCTGATTGGACATCTAAACAATGGACTTGCATCTATTTTCAGATATGTTGAATTTCATCTGATGAAGGAAATGTGTAAATCGCCTGCTTCTAAGCCGTGAAGAAAAGACTTGAAAGAGTCATTCGCAAATTGAAAGATAAGAAGACCAAAGAGACGAAAGTTCGAGAGACTAAACAACTGAGCACGAACATGAAAGAACGAAGGCCTATAAATTCTTCCATAATAATAATAATAATAATAATAATAATAATAATAATAATAATAATAATAATAATAATAATAATAATAATAATAATAATAATAATAATTGCTAAAATGAAACGCTTTTGGTGCGACAAAACACCGCGACTCAATAATGAGTTTTCTCATCGACGAAGACGTGAAAAGATGCGGGAGATAAGACGAGGAGGTAGAGGAGGAGAAATACCTCTGTGGCTGCCTGACCTTATCACTTATCCATCCAGTCTAATAACTGACTGCTGGACGGAGAACTGATAAGGGCTGGCGGTCACCAAATCATCTTTCTCTTTCTCCTAACAATGAAGGCCGCGTGCCTTTGTCCAGCCTGGCTTACCACCAGAATCTTCGAGCAATCCATTTAGTTGGGTTGAGGAACGCGCATGCAATCGTTTGAACCAAGACTTCTCAATTTTCTATTGATACAGATGCGGATCGTTTATTGATTATGAGCTTTTCCAGCTAAATAGTCTTCCATTAGTTTAGTCGTTTTTATCATTTGTAAAAAAATGTAATTAGCGCTAACTTCTCTTATTGGCCCTGTCAAGATGTCAAGATTTGTAAAACCCTTCCCTATTTAATTGACATATTTTTTCTCTGTGTTTAGTCTGATAGACTTAAATTATATATATATATATATATATATATATAATGCTGATATATACAGTCGCTGATAGTCGATAGACTGCCTTCGATATTGAAATACCAGAGACTGGTCGAAGCCAGTAAAATCAGTCGTAATATAACTCCCCGGCTCTTGAATATTCATTAATTAATTTGCTCAGCTGCATCTTAAAGTTTCGGGGTTTTATGTTTTAAATAATTTCAATTAAAATCGATCGTTGTTCGTCCGAATGAAGCGATATTCGGTCGAATGTCAATGTAGGCGATCTAACACAAATACCGAACAACTGCTAGCTGTTCCCGAAAATTCATCAAGCCTAAAGAACATTGGAAAGTTCAAGACTTCTCGCCCAAAAATATAGCCAACACCATGGAAGTGGTCGTGGGTGGGGGATCAACTTTGTAAAACTTTCTCTCAGTTTCACGAAAGACCTTTTCACCTTGAACCTGCTCTTACAAGAGCATTGTCCACGAAGACGCAGTGACGTCGCTAGGGAAGGGGCGCTGACCGCCAATTTGGTGACACCAATTACAACACCACGAGGGGTGACACCAAAACGAAAGGAGAATTTCGAAGCAGCAGACGTACAAGCTGGTACAGGAAGACTTAAGGAGGTCCACGGGGTAACTTATTTGTTGTGGGGTGGGGTGACACCATGATTTTACCGCCCCAGGTGATGCCATATCCAGTGACGCCTCTGTGAGGACGCACGTTTAGTTAATTAAAACTTTCTTTTTGTAATTAGCACAATCGACCAAGTTACCAAAAATCTGAGAATTGAAGTTCTTTCAAATGAATTCGCTCCACTCCTTCGAGAGATCCTGCACTAAACGACCCATTCATCAGCAAAATACGTCGTAAAATTTTTACCGCAAAGCTGAAAAACTTTTTAAAGTAGGTAATTATGAAGGACACCGTGTGATTGACGAGGCAACAAACATAATAATAATAATAATAATAATAATAATAATAATAATAATAACACCAATAATAACAATAACAATATATCGAAGGTATCAACATTGATGATGATGATGATGATGATGATGATGATGATGATGATGATGATGATGATGATGATGATGATGATGATGATGATGATGATGATGATGATGATGATGATGATGATGATGATGATGATGATGATGATGATGATGATGATGATGATGATGATGATGAAAAAAGAAGAAGAAGAAGAAAAAAAGAAGAAGAAGAAGAAGAAGAAGAAGAAGACGAAGAAGAAGAAGAAGAAGAAGAAGAAAAAGAAGAAGAAGAAGAAGAAGAAGATTTATAGTGGTCGAATAGGGTTTGCCCTTTGTGAGAATCACTTTCCTCGTCGAATAATTGCAGCGGCAGACTATGACTAACCCCCTCATACCCTCGCCCCCTCCTCCCCCGCACAACTGGAGCAAACATTCGATCAAACCGAGAATTATTCTTTCACAAAAATTTTTCTCCGAAATGCACATACAGGATTTTTCCTTCAGAGTCCCGCAAAACAGATCAAAAAGGGGGCGCAAGTCCCAAGCCGAAGACGACTCCAGCCCAGCACTGTGGAGTCCCCATACGAAAGTGAGGATGGGTGGAGAAAGTGTATCCAGCACGTCGTTCATTGCCAAATTAACCTTTGGCGATTCAGTCACGGAAACGATTGACCAGAAGGTGAAACTTCCGAAGCGTGCTGTGGTCAGCTTTAGTCAGCTTTATATGAACTCGTACCGATCAAACCCGAAGTAAGCGCGAGACCAGTGTTTTATCCAGACTCCAGACCTTTGGCGGGGAAATTGAAGCCAACGGGGGGGGGTCACTAGGCTGGAAGGGAAAAGACACAGTTTAATGCAAAATTTGTGTAAGTGTTGAGATTTTGGGGGATTTTGAGGTTTTGAGGGGGATGGAAATCTCCCCCTAACAGGCCTGGATAAAACACTGCGCGAGACACGCACAAGCAGTAGCACATGACAGCATTATGTAGCCTATTATATTCTGACCTTGCGTTTTGCCAAGGTTGATTTAGTAAAGCGATTTTGTATTGTATTATATTGTAGCTGACCTTAAGGCTACACATGCCTTCAACGAGGGACACGGGGTGGGGGTGGGCTTGTCCCTTATTCAGGCCGGGACCGGTCATGAGATTCGCGCAAAACTGGTGAGTAGTGAGTAGTTGGAAGAGGGTAGGGGTCGGTGGTTAAGTTACTTTTTCAGAGGTGCCGGATCTCTTTATTTTTCCTCCGTCCACAAAATTTCTTCACAACTTTTATTTATTTATTTTAGACGAACATTTAGAGCACAGGGGAAGTATCAGATTGAGGGAAAACGCACGGAATCCCAAAGCGCTTGAGACGTCTGTCTTTTTGCTTGTCTAGACTCTTGGCCCGAAAATGTCGCTGTGCCCCCCCCCCTATTCTGAAATCCACTGATGGCTTCACTCTTATATATGGTTCAGGATAGCTTCGAAAGTGAGATTGAGTGGGAGAGGGTTATTTCCACCAATGTGCCGCAATATCAAACTTGCATTGTTATTCGCTGGCAATAAGTTGAGTGTATATTAACGTGTTCAAATCAAAGTCACTCTGTCTTTTCTCGAGGAAATCAGCTTACTCCCTTTGTCAAAGGCATGGATTATTTTCGAAATTATTTCAATCAACAGTTGAAAGGACGAGAGATAAACACTACTTGTTCCTTTCGTTGAAACGATTATAGGTTGTGTGTCGGTTTTAAAGACGATGTACACAAAATGAGGGTAACTGTTGGACAGCTAATGACAGCAGTGAATGACTTTATTGCTTTGTGTCTGTCTCTTTTGCGTTCGTTTTCTCTTTAGTGGTGTGACATTTTGTGATCTGCTCTGTGCCTTTATTTGACAGTTTCGTAATCGACTCGAAATTGTTAATTTCGCTCTATGTTATGAAGAAATTGGAGCTGACATCTGGCGAATGGAGACGAAACTACGCAGCGTCAACTTCAGCCGACGAAGTCAATGGAGTCAAACGTATCTGAGCTCCTTCAGCGAAGTCAACGAACGTTGAAATAGCTTTTTTATTGAAGCTAAGACTCGTGTCATTGAATCTTCGAAATAATATTGCAGTCCACGAAATTCATTATCAGTTAAAATCCAATTGTTGCTGTAGTAGTACTAGTAGGCCTAGTAGTAGTAGTAGTAGTAGTAGTAGTAGTAGTAGTAGTAGTAGTAGTAGTAGTAGTAGTAGTTGTTGTTGTTGTTGTTGTTGTTGTTGTAAAACAAGAAGAACAAGAACACCAAGAGACACTGAAGTCTGATTATATGAATTAGTTCTGCTTTTGGCAATTTCAAACGAACCTCTCTCTCTCTCTCTCTCTCTCTCTCTCTCTCTCTCTCTCTCTCTCTCTCTCTCTCTCTCATTCATCAGCTCTGTCGTGATTCGTATTTAGCTGCATCTATGGTTGAGGGGTTCCTAATCGGTGGTTCATGCTCTCCTTAGAAAGGCATTGCTGGGACGCGAAGAACAGCGTCAAAATTAAAATTCTTTTTCATTGACTGTACGCGTTTGTGGAATGATATTTTAAACTATCTAGAACAGCAGCCGTGGGACTGACTTATCATATGTTGCATATATCAAATACAGTGACCGAATAGACAGAAACTTCGATGCTTCTGAAATGATAATCTAAAATCTTCAGAATTCAAAGAACATCTTGCGCCTGCCCAATCCACAAAATGATTCAGATGGTCGGAGGAGGAAAACTCATTTCGAAGGAACTGGACAAAACAGAGACCTTGCCTGGAGTCTCCTTACAAGAGACATTAAACCGCACAAGATTGTAGAAACTTAAATGAAGGAGGAAGAGAGAGGATGAGGAAGAGAAAGAGGAGGAAGAGAATGGAGAGAAGGAAGAGAAATAGGGTAGGAGAAGAAGAGGAAAAGGTAGAGGGGAGAAAGAGAAGATGAGAAATGAGAGACGCACAATGACAGCCAATCTTCGTCATTAGTGCCAATTGCTGTGCAATTTTTCATCGCCGAAGCGAAAGGCGCGATTCGAATCCTGGACCGGAAGGAAGTAGTTTTCGTTCTGGTCCGGCAGACTGTGATACCTGAGAGCCTTTCCGTTATATCCGTCGCCGACGAAGGAAGAATGTCTGGCGGTATATTATCTGCTATCTCCGACACATGACCGACCGAAGACGCGACCTTGCAATATGATAACGTTTAAGCGGTACCGATGTCCTTCGCTCGAATAGAAGAAGAAGAAGAAGAAGAAGAAGAAGGAGGAGGAGGAGGAGGAGGAGGAGGAGGAGGAGGAGGAGGAGGAGGAGGAGGAGGAGGAGGAGGACAGAAAATTAGGCGACCGCACAAAAAGTGCGAAACGGCGAAGAATGACGAGTAATGGATCGATTGAAAAGAGTGGATAATTCCTTTAAATCGCCGGAAAGGCGCCCAAGAAACAGATACCGACGAGAAATTTCTGAAAGCTGAAACGCAAGCGAAGTACCGAAGCACTATAGACCCAGGTCATTAGACGAACCAGCGCTGCCTCTTAAAAAGTGATCGAAAAATCTGGATCTAATCTTGAACAGAATTGAGTTGCAGTTCCTGTGGTGGTGCAGTTGATACGCGCTTAGATGAACTATAGACATACACCGTGGTACAATAAATTCCTCGCCCTTTTTATTTTGACTATAAATTTGTCAAAGTTTTACCTGATGAAACTCGGTAGAAATGTAGCCGAACGAGCCCCCGACACATCTATGTTCAGGTTGTTAGCAACAAATTTTATATGTAGCAACTGTATGTCACGAAACAAAACACGTCGAAAATTATTCATCTATATGGTATAAATTTGGCAGCAGTTACCATAGTGCTAGTGACAATTGTGCACGCCATTCACATTACATTATTCACACTACATTATTCACACTACATTATTCACACTACATTATTCACATTACATTATTCACATTACATTATTCGCATTACGTTATTTTTATTCACATTACATTATCTACATTACATTATTTACATTACATTATTTGCATTACATTATTTGCATTACATTATTCACATTACATTATTTACATTACATTATTCACATTACATTATTCATATTACATTATTCACATTACATTATTCACATTACATTATTCACATTACATTATTCTCATTACATTATTCGCATTACATTATTCACATTAGGCCTACATTATTCTCGATACATTATTCGCTGCGCATTATTCACAATGGTCTGCATTTGAAGCGCCTGAAGAATCGCTGAGCGCCGGAGGAGTTGACTGCGGCCGATTGCTTATCTCGTTTCAGGCGATCAAAAGAGTTGTTGTACAACTCCTCGTCAGCAGAAGTTGAGCTCAACTTCTTCACTGACAAGAAGGTCAGGTCTTCACTCGTGACGTGTTGCTGCAGAAGATGCTTCTAAAAACAGGGCCGTCATCCACAAATCAACTAAAAAAAATCGGTTATCACTGCTGCCAAATTTTTCCTGGTTAGCGCGGGCCCTGTTTATCGCCGGACCCGTAAAAATGTAACCCCTACTATCGCACTTTGTTTCAAACAAAACAGATGCTAACAAACAGGGCATAGTCGAGAGAAAATACCATCCCCTTGCAGCCGGGCTCAATTCCCCAAAAAAAAAAAGTTACAAATTCCCCAAAATTACAAATTCGCCCTGCTACTTTAAAAATATTCAGATGTTTATTCTTTGTTTTAGGCATAGCAAAAATGTACCATTATCATCATGTTATTTTGAATAAATAAACGCATTTTACACTTTTCTAAGGCAAAAAAGGTCGTTTTTGCAAATTTTATTTTTTGCTGGTTTGCAAAATTTTGAGAAATGTGGGGCCCTTTTGGTTTATCGCCGGCATTGTTTTGATATTTTTGGGCAAAAATTTTCGACAATTTTTGCGATTTTTTGCACCCCAAATTATTTTTCCCATTTCCTCGTCGGCTCCTACCCCAAATGACGCCCCTGTTTGAATCCAAAGTCAAAGATTATAGCATCATTTAGCTTATTAATAGTTTATATAACGGTGTTGAAAACAACCCCAGCATAGGTGTATCGGAGGTTCTTTCTGTTACATCGCTACCGAGTTTTAACAAAATCGGTCAAAATTTGACAGAGTTATAATCAAAATTAAAAGGGTGCGGGATTTATTGGACCGCAGTGAATATCGCAGGCTCTTCGATAATTCATTTTCCTCTAGCATACCTTGAAGCGAAACTGACTTAAAAGTTTAGTCTAAAGTCGACTTATCAATGTATCTAGTTGCAGTTAAAAGCGTCATTTAAGCATCTCGTACAATTTACCTGAGTGACAGTCTATCTTTCACCTGTCGAAGTGTGAATTCGAGTCGAGACAGTAAAAGCATCGGCAATGCAGAGGATTTTTAGTTTTCAGAAATATTTACACTTGAACAATTCAATCATCCGCAAGTGAAGTCTCACGTGAAGCGCTACATAAATGTTTCACCGACCAACTGTGACTGAAATTTTGGAAGTCGTTCGTGTGCTGCGGGATGCAAATAACTACTCGATTAAAATCGAATTTTATAGTTGCGGACATGTACAGGGGCGGCGCTGGGGAGGGGGGTGGGTCCGCGGGTCCGGACACACCCAGCCTCTGGTAGGGGCACTCGAGCAAATCGTGCAAATCCGTAGATAAATTTTGTTTGGGAGGGGTGAATTTTGTTTGGGAGGGGGTGGGTAGGGGTAGGCTGAGTCGGGTCCTGGTTGTGTTCAGTGGGATCATATTACGAGATTGCATT
The DNA here is from genome assembly GCA_018105865.1 of Metaphire vulgaris. Lineage (NCBI taxonomy): Eukaryota > Metazoa > Annelida > Clitellata > Crassiclitellata > Megascolecidae > Metaphire > Metaphire vulgaris. The sequence goes on along the minus strand of CM030839.1, from coordinate 9,427,120 downwards.
AGACCCACCCAGCCAAAAAAACCAGCGCCGCACCTGGACATGTACATTAATGAATCATATGAAGCTCATTAAGATTGAATCTTGACAAATGCATCGTGTGTTCAAAAACAGGTGAGCGAATTACGAAACAGCAGTGGTGTGCTGGGCCCTGGAAAATGGTGACCGTCACGGTTGTAGCCCAGTTTAATTGCATTCCATTAGATACATATCAAACATATCAAACGCTACTAAACGGGACTCGCTATGTGGCCAATACGCCCCTGCGAAACGGGGGGGGGGCTCCTCGATTCCCCAGGTTACTTAACCTGGACCGCAGGCTTGGCTATAGCGCTGAGACACAATGGGCGGCTTCAAACATTCGCTAGGGGACGCCTGAATTTTACAGGTGATATGCACAGAACAAACACCATTCTGTAGAAGGGGCCGTCCATAAAGTACGTCACGCTATTTTTGATAGTTTTTGACCCCCTCCTCCTGTCACAAGCTGTCACAATTCTCGGACCCTCCCCCTTAAATACGTCATGAATCTCGGGCCCCCTAAATCGTCGTCCATAAATTACGTCACGCTGTTTTTTTATTTAATATATTCGAGTTTATCGTTCAATTTTCAGCAGCAAAACAGATATTCAACATTTGACAATGATAACGAATATAATTGAGACCAAAATTCTATGTAGGCCTATCTCGGGCAAAAAGTTGTCAGTGAGCAAAAAACGTCTTTTACTATACCTCCTATCAGGTAAATTCAAGGTTTTATTTATACTGAAAGTGTGACGTCACGCTGGTCTTTACCTCTCCCCTGTCACAGACTGTCACACCTTCTTAGACCCCCTCCCACTCGAGCGTGACGTACTTTATGGACGGTCCCCATCAAGAGATACAGCACAGCAAATCAATATGAAGTCACCTTTTACAAGGACGCGATGAATCAAGTCTTAACTGCGTTTTAGAAACGCGAGATCAGCCGATTACTTAATAGAGATAATATGTGGTTAGGACTCAACTATAGGACCAATCCAAAGGGATTGACATAAAAAGAAGGCAGCGGCTGACTTTGGTGTAGAAGACAACCAAATCTCGGAGCGAAAATAGCCAAGAAAACCCAGGCAGATTCACAATAGTATCGAATCAAAGATCTCCTGTACGTGCAAGTACGGTACGTACAGTACACGCGCGAAGGCGTAATGTGTGAACCTTTTAAGAAAACGCCAGAAACGTTATTTTGTTGAAAAATTCGCTTTTTCTTCTGATTTAGCGACGTCGCAGCGTCTGTCGCCTTTTCGCTGTTGTGTTTTGGTCACCGTTGTCCTGCAGAGATCATTTTGAAATGAAGACTTGGAGCTATTTCCTCATCGCCCGACCAGCAGTTCTTCAAAAAGGTCATCACCGGTTTTTAGACTTTTAGGGGCGAAAAATTTATACTTTGCCTCGGGCGCCGAATTCTCTATAGCTACGGTTCTGCCCAGTACCGTTCGAAAATTTCCCTTAAACCTCATGACACGTCCATAACATGTCACATGGTCAAAATTAGTAATTAATCAAGCGATGTCGAGTCTGGTATAGCTGCTGGTATAGACAACGGTCTTGAAATAATTATCTATTTATTATCCTCGCTGCCTGTGTTTAAAGATCTTATAGCGCGAAATGAGAAATTCTGTTACTTGAATTTGTGTGTGGCAAGAGTTTAGCCACCCCTCGGCTGCGCTTCTGACCGATTCTAAAGAGAAAACAGCGAGGATCGATTTCTATAAGATCGTCTTCATTGTCAAATCCTGAACAGTGAACACATCTCTGCTTTAATGCAGCGTTAACATTTTGAACATCGAATTGTAATTCTGCCTTGGTGTTCAAACCGCATGGAAAATCCTAGTGGTAGACGAGAGGTCTTGTCTGGCCATATACGAAAGGTCTGAATCGAGAGAGAGAGAGAGAGACGGCCTTCGCTTCGTGCGTGGGCCTGAGGGTCTAACGAGCGCCCCTAGCGACGGAGCCTCGCGTTTCTCTCGCTGTGCAGTTTAAGCTTCGGAGCCCGGTCGGTCGGTCGGTCGGTCGTCATGGAAACGTCGGTCAATGTATCGATTTCTGCGAAGACTTTAATGGAGAAGCGGAAGTCCTGGCGAAGGAATAATGCACCGGGCGATGTAACGAATGACAAGTAAACCATCCACGATCCCCACCCACACGCCCCCACCACGTCGGTCGTCACTCCCTCCGACACGCGTTCCCCGTTCGTCTGTCACCCCGGGCTGGATGATGACTGCGGCGCCCATGACTCAACCTCCTCCTCATCCTCCTCCTCCTCCCCTCGCCACCGGGGCTAATGGACTCTGAGACGGGAGCGAGCATCGCTCTGAAGTCAGTCGCTCTCCTCCTCCTCCTCCTCCTCCTCCTCCTCCCTTCCTCTGCGGTCGGGTCTTGTTTACAGCTGCGGAGGCTGTTGTTACCTGAACGTGAATGCTGCTGCTGCTGATGCTGCTGCTGATGCTGATGCAGGAACCAACCTTGAATGACTCCTCCTCCGTTGACGGCGCCAATCACACGACACAGTTCGTCATCCGACGAATTTGTCAAAATCCTCCTCCGTTCAGAAGTTGCATTCATTGATTGCACTCAACCGCATGAGTGAGGTCATGTTTGTATCCTTCCTCCTCATCTATTCATAACTTGGAAGAAAACGTAGGGGAGGGGGCTCAACCCTACTCTCCCCTTCCCTATGGTAGCCTCTCGAAAACTGGAGGTTCTAGCCTAGATATCTAATAGACGTTGACGCCAATGTATCTATTTGTATAATTTTTCCGATTCAGAGTAGCAGAGCACCCAGAGGCAGATCTAGGGGTGCAGGAGGGTACAGATGTCCCTGGGCGCCGAGATGGGTGTGGGCGCCAAATTTGGACACCCTAGCTCCGCCCCTGAGAGCACCCTTCTCGCAAATTCAACTCACAAGAAACCTGATTTCGTCGTCTGATTAGCAGAAGACAAGAACGACGTCTTTTTGCTTGCAGATTGGGTGGTGGGGGGGGGGGCTTTGATGCAGACAGTGTTTAATATAGACTCCTGGACTCCGGGGGGAACTGAAAAAGCCGGGGAGGGGAGGGGAAACTGACAAAGCCGGGGGAATTCTGCTAGGGGCCGCCGTTAGTCCATGTAGTATTCAAAAATTTCCGGGGGGAATTTGAAATTTCCGAGGGGTAAACAGGGCAATTTTCTCCCCGGAAACGGCCTAGATTAAACACTGAATGCAGAGTCTTCGGGTGATAATCAAGTTGGCAGTTGGAGCATGGCAATGGAATTTATACTCATCGCTTGCAAGTGAACGATCGGCTGTTACGATTTATATAATCTCAACTATATATAGGGCCTATACTCTAGAATCAACTTTCATACATCGCAGCGGCAAGCAGGCGTCCTCCGTCCAACTGGTTCTGTCTTCCCATTGTTACCAAAAGCCAGACGACCATTAATCTTCAGTTCTCGTCCCTTGAGAGTGCGTTGTGTCTCATTTGACAGAGAGCGGAAGATGGCAGAGTGGGTTGCGCGCTGGAGCGGTAGGCTGACGGAGCGGGTTCAAGCCCTGTTAGCGCCTCTAGTGGCTTTCACACAGGCAGCAGTAATGCCTCCTAAACCACTTTAAATCACGCTATAATTTGCGTTCGATTCTCTTAAACGATAACTTCGAGCCATGATAGACTTTGCCGTCTCAAAACGTTGTCCATACACATCAGTTTTTTTTCATTTCGAATGGCATCTGACCGTTTAGAGCAGTTTCGTTCGTAAACTCGCCTCTTATGATCAGTGATGAAAAATGCAGGGACGCCGAGGTTTGAACACCTCCTCTGCTCTTCACTCTACACAGCTTATGTAGTGTATCAGCTGTAAAGGTAAAGGTAAAGGTTCGTCCATACTCGATTTCGAGCGTTGAGCCCGGCGCTGATCTCCGTGTCAGGCAAGCAGCGACGCAGGTAGCTAAAGCCATTAATCTAGAGTAGTTTGCCATTGCTTTCTCTAGACCCACGTTTTACCTTCGCAGCTACAGTTACTACTCAGTTACCACCGCCCTTTAGCGAATGAAGGCTGAGTCGACCTTAGGGCTCCTGCGGGAATCGAACCCGCGACCTTCTGCTCCAACGTCCAGTGATGTTACCACTCTGCTAACTTCAACTGTACCAGACAGTAATTAGCGTACCCATTGCTCATGCACTCATACAGTTGACTGAGTACCACTGGTTCACTACTTTTTTCCGTCGAGCGTTTCTCTCTCTCTCTCTCTCTCTCTCTCTCTCTCTCTCTCTCTCTCTCTCTCTCTCTCTCTCTGTCTCTCTGTCTCTCTCTCTGTCTCTCTGTCTCCCTGTCTCCCTGTCTCTCTGTCTCCCTGTCTCTGTCTCTGTCTCTCTGTCTCTCTGTCTCTCTCTCGTTCTCTCTCTCTCTCTCTCTCTCTCTCTCTCTTTCTCTCTTTCTCTCTGGTTGTCTCACCCTCTGACGGTGATCGTTTCACGTGCAGAAGAACAATTTACCCGATCGCTTCCCATTGAAAATCATCGGTGAAATGTATGCATTACGTGCAATAATTCCTGTATGACTGAAACTTCCGCTAACTTTGCAGCTGTACCGACCGTCTCTATTACTGCAACGAACAGGACCGCGAAACGGGGCACGGAGGAATCAGCGATCAGTCCGTGCAGAGATTCTTTTGCATACGTAAAACCAGATCCACCACAGTCGTCGTCGTCATCACCATCGTCATTTTTGCTTCTTATCACGAGATCTGGCGATCAGTAAAACTGCGTCGTACCGCCATCTAGCGAGCGATGTCGACCGTGGCGGCGCGTGTACGGCCAAAGCGTGCGTTCGGCGTTTTGTCTATACGCTCAGCGTCGTCGTCGTCGTCGATCGTATGCACGGCCTTTGACGACGCGGCGGTCATTTTGTTCTCCGTCGGGCGTTTTTGCGTCGACGGAAAATTTATGCAAATGGCGACGAAATCCAGAGTTTCGAAGGCAATGGGTTTCCCTTCATATGCTGATCGCATCGATCGCCGAACGGGGCGCGGACGGAGATGGGGTGCCATTCACGAATCAACAGCCGACAAAAGATGCCGGCCATACAGAGGGAAATAATTTGTCCAATAACCTTCTTCTATGCAGACTCCGTTGAAATGAAAATCCGCGGCGGACGCTATATAAACTTAGATAGATAGACCGTCGATCGGTCTTGAATATTAAATCAGAATCGCAACAAAGAGGACGAGAGAGTTGGAGAGACGTTGGTGTGTGTGTGTGTGTGTGTGCGCGTAAGTCCGTACAGTACGTAGGTCTATGTATGTGTGATTAATAACGTATAGAGCAAATGTATATAATGCGAATTCTGATATCTTTACTAAATAATTTCTAGTTCATCATTTGTGTAGGCGCACGTGCATGGGTGCCCGCACATTAGGGCAAAAGGGGCAAGTTTGTACCCCTAGCTGGAAAATGCAAATACCAATATTTCGCGTTGAAATTTGAAAACCCTGCTAAAATATTAACCGTGACCATTGTGTTAAAATGTGCTTTGCCCCTCTTAGACAAATTTATGTGGCGTAACCGTGACCATTGTGTTTTGCGAACTGTTGCCCCTCCTGGAAAAATGTCTGTGGGTGCCCATGCCTACATGCCCAACAGCCAACGTAACAATTCTATTATAGACTAACATGTATCGTGAAGAGGTCGTATAGCTGAGATTTTGAAGCAGAAGAAAAAGCACCGATAGCATCGCGCATAGAGGACAACTCCGTATTCATTGTTCGTATTCATTTTAGAATCTAGAATCTAGACCAGTATAAATACCCAGCGCGTGAATCCAGTGCAATGTAAGCAACCTCAACCTGCGGCTTTGTCTTTGCGAATGTTATAGGTTTCTAAGATGCCAAACGAAGACTGAAACACGAATTTCAAATAAAAATTGAAATTTTCCGAACTTTAAGAGATTTTGACAGTCGTGGTTGACGACTGAAAGACTTGCTTGGATTAATCAGCACCTCTGTGTCTTCTAAAATCGAATCTGACTGAATTTTCGCCGTCTCAAATCTCTGTTTGGTTTCAGGGCATGCCAGCCTTCAACACGGCAGACTCTCTTCAAGGATTCAGATTGCACCACCACCACCACCGTCTCCACCCCATCTACCTAGGTCGGTCATCCATCGGTTTTGCCTCGGCGGGATGGGAGGGGGTGGAGAGAGAACCCGACAGCCGTCATGCGTGGCAACCAATTCATCGCAAATCCTCCATTATTTTCCAACCGAGGGTCACCTCTGACATTCGCACTCTTCCAACCGTGCAGACGCCCTTCCGTCTGGACACGCTTCGTCGAAGCCAATCGCATTGGTCACCCTGACCTCTTGAACCGATCAATCTTATTCGGCCTCTGGTGACGTGTTCCGTACCTCGGACACGTGGCCGTTGTCGTATATTTGCCTCCAACCATACGGAATTAGCCGGCATTAGTGTTCCGTCATGCACTGCGCGGTCACGTGTCAGCGTCGACCAGACACGTGAGGTGATCATGTAATTTAGCGACCAACGAACGTCCATAAAAATATTAATAACGACGGACATAGACAGATAATTAGGCTCGTACGGGAAGACCATCTCTCTCTCTCTCTCTCTCTCTCTCTCTCTCTCTCTCTCTCTCTCTCTCTCTCTCTCTCTTCCTGTTTCTCTCACCTCTCTCCCTCTTATCTCTCTTATTCTGTCTCCTTCTGTCTCTGTCCGTCTCTCTGCCTCCTCTCTCCATCTCCCTCTCCGCCCTCTCCCCCTCTCTCTCCCCCTCTCTATTTCTCTCTCCCGTTTCTCTCTCATCTCTCCCTCCCTTTTATCTCTCCTCTCCCCCATTCTCTTCCTCTCTTTCTCTTATGTCTCCCTCTCTCTCTCTCTCTCTCTCTCTCTCTCTCTCTCTCTCTCTCTCTCTCTCTCTCTCTCTCTCTCTCTCTCTCTCCTTCTTAGCACTGGAGCCAGTGGCGTTTACCGGTGAAGGCAAATAAAATCTCATTTCGAAAATTCAGAATCAGTTTCTATGGGAACCAGGCTCTTGTATTTGATTTCGTGTTCCATCTCCCAACCTCTTCCTTTAGTGGGTCGTAGGCCAGCCTTTGGCTCAAGCGCTATTTCAAACGACGAGAATATGTTAAGCAGAATACGCTGCTGTGGAAATGGAGAGATTGCGACTTCTGTCTATAGTTTCCTGTCTATAGTTTCCTGAAGTTTTGCGCATGATTTCCAACCTCAGCATTAGCCCAGCCATTTGCATATTCAAATTCATGCGACATGGATTTCCAAATTCCTCCTCTTGCTATAGGCGTCATTGGGTCTACAGTATATAGACCCACTCACAATTTATTTTATTTTCTATTTTTCTTACTTTTATTTTTTCTTACTTTCTATTTTTCTTACTTTGTGCAGGTATATGACTCAACAATTGGAGTGGGTTTGTGTGTGTGTGTGTTTGTGTGTTGTGTGTGCGCGCGCACGTTGTAAGCGCAGAAAATGTAAGATTTTCTTGGTTCTTTCCAGGTGGTGCAGTCTACATTGATTCGCCATTAACTCTTCAATTGAGGCTCCGATTGAGGAACCGACCAGCCGCCGACAGGCGCATTACCCTGCAATAGATCAGCGCCATTAGAAGTCAGAACGACTGAATAAGTCCAAATGACTTAATTAAAAGCTAACTGTGCGAAATGATGACCGATAAATATGGAAATTGCAATGACATTGTGACCGATGCTCACAATGGAAGCACAATAAAGAACGCAAAAAGACAGAGACAGACGAAGAAAAATCGGTCATAAAGACCGTCAAAAAGCATCGACGATTGACTCCTGGGCTATAGTTACTCGAACTGAGCCACTGATGGAAACAGAGGGAAAGTCAGGTGAACTCGGCGACTGGAAGGATGACTCATATGCCGAGGCACACGGAACTGAGCCTGAACTTCGGTTTCGAGAAAGCGACTTCGGAAATTACCGCTGATTTATCGGGAGAGGAAGGCGGTCGCCTCTCTCTCTCTCTAGGGCGGCTGGGAAAATAATTTCTCCTGAATTGTTTCGAATAGACGAGCAACGACCATTTAGAGAGATCATTCGATTATATGCAGCCCTTTCTTCCATCAACACTGCGACCAATTCACAAGAAGCAGGCGAATATTCGGTTAACTTGTTTACCGACAATTTCTATAGCGCAGTAAGACAAAGCTAAGGCTTACATCAAGAGCGCTTTAACACGAGTCATCGCTTTCGATATATAATAAAACGCAGTGCGTCGTCACCTATTTCACCTGTCATTCCTCCCACTCAGTGTTTAATCTAGGCCGTTTCCGGGGGAAATTGCCCTCCCCCCGAAAATTTCAAATTCCCCCTCGGAAATTTTGGAATACTGCATGGACTAACAGCGGCCCCTAGCAGAATTACCCAGGCTTTGTCAGTTCCCCCCCCCCCGCTTTTTGAGTTCCCCCCGGAATCCAGGAGTCTAGATTAAACACTGGTTTGACCTGCTGTCAAAACTCACCCATCGACTCATTCTAGATTCCTAATTTTACTCGACTTATCCTAATAATTAATTTTGCTTTAGAAAGTACATGACAAAATATTGGCTTTATTAATACGAATCATCATCATCATTATCATGTTCTCTGTCCTGGGACAGGTTCAGGGTTCCACTGTTTCCATTCCTCTCTGCGTCTCGCTTCTTCCTTGATATCTGCATAGGTCTTGTGACGCTGTGCAACTGTTTTCATCATTCAGTCCAGTCCAGATTAATATGAATAATTTCTCTAAATTCCATTTTCAAGTTCTAAGTTCTATAAAGTCAACAGCCTGACACCATGGACACGTCTGCACTATTCGTCGCTCTTCTTGGAAGTCTGTATTCATTTAATTAAGAAGCCGTTGCATAAAGAGAAAACTACGCAGCATAAATTATAAAAGCAGGAATGCATACCACGAAACGGTGCAGAAAAATTGCTATTGTCAATGTACACTATTTTAAATGGCATCAGTCAAATATCGTATTTTATATATACTGTATACATTGGAAAACTTCCAATCACATCCTGCATATACCAGAGTAATTTCAAATGTCCGTGTAATGAATGATAAAAAAGATAAGCGATTATATTACATTGATCTTGAGAAACTCAAGTAAAAGTAACAGATTAACATATTATAGTATCATTTGCAATCTATATGCAGTAGAGAGACTGAGCAACAATACACCTCCACCTCTTCGTTTAGAGAATACTTTTTCTGTTCCAGGAACAGGAAAAGTATGCTGAACCAATTATTTGAACCTAAAGTGATATACGCTGACAACTGAACGGAACTCGAATTTACCTTACGCAATATATAAGCCTATAGCTCTTTCGAAAGCTATTCTTATCGCGAGTATCTTGAACATTCGCTTCCAAATAAGCAAAAGCAGGTTTTAACATCTTGTTAATTTACAAATAGGTCTATAAAGTGTATACCTTTGACATTCTGCAATGTAAATTTATCAATAATCTTCGAGGAGTTGGATAGGCTTAGATGCCTGCTAGTAAAAAAAGTGCTGTGTGCTCGTGCACAGTTTTATCAGAAACGTTTCTTTCATACTGGGAATTTCTATATTGCTTAAAATATCCAAAAAAACGAAACCAACGTTTGAAAAAGCATTTCGGCAATTCGATGCAATTTCAATCGTCGGAAATTCTGCAGAAATAACTTCTCTGGGAGACGGTAACGTCGAAAGTACACCTGCACAAAGAGACACCGTATTTCGAAATCTAAAAGTAGCAAAACAGCGCACGGATGAAGGCGTCTGCGCTGATTCGTCTCTTCATTTCCTGTATAACTTCACATGAGACAACGAAGCGGACAGAGAGAGAGAGAGAGAGAGAGAGAGAGAGAGAGAGAGAGAGAGAGAGAGACCTTACAGAGTGTCTTACAGCAGCACCATGTAGAACTCTCGCTCTCCCTTCGTCGTCGTCGTCGTCGTCGTCGTCTCAGCAACCGGCATCAGCGGCTGAGACGGCTTCGGCTGCTGCTGCTGCTGCTGCTGCGGGCGGTGATGATGCGGAGACGTGATGAATGGATGGACGGGAGACGGAGCCAATGGCGATCGTTAGCGACGGACGGCGTCGTGTCGATTGGTTTCCGGGAAAAGGAAGCGGAGTCCGGAACCGGCCTATGGGAGAAGTCGGATGCCGTCGCAACGAACGCCGACCGGCGTATAAAGCCCCGGCGGACGACGCCGGACGACGACGCCGGACGAAGGGTAAACGAAATAGGAAGTCAGCACAGACCACCGCCAACATCCGCCGCCGCCGCCGCCGCCGCCGCCGACGACGACGACGACGACGATCATTAGACGGCGGAAGGGCCGAACACAGTGGACGCCCCGCCAGCGCCGGAGACACTGCCTACCCGGCTCCCCCTGCGTTCGCCAGGACCCGACCACGCCGCCGCGGAAATCAGGATTACCGGAAAAATAACCGTTTGGAAATCCGGGCATATACGCTGACGACGAAAAAAAACTCCTGTCTGCAATAATCGTATGTTGTATACGACGTCAAAGGAAGTCCCTGTTCGTTTTAACGAAACGCGACAACAACCGTGACAGGAACCAGCGTTGTCGGTCGATAGAACGGAAGCTAAATATATAGGCGTTCGAGAAATCAAGAAACTTGACGGAAACGGAGAGAAGGAAGGATGGTCGTACAGGAAACGTTCGATTGACAGTGTCAGGCGTTGGGTGGGTGGGTGGGTGGGTGGGGGCGCGCTGTTCTGCCTTTGACAATCCCGTCGTCAGAATGGACTGGAGAGCGGTCAAATCTCCGATGCACGGCATCGCAACCAAGGCCTCACACCTGGACTTCTACCGGACGCCGTGTTCCTTCCAGCTGCCTGGAATGTTTACTCCAGGTATACGATCTGCATTTAATTTCACCTGCACGCGTAATCACCTTTAGAATTTCAAGCACAATAAATACCGCAGTCTTGTAAACCCACAGCCAAAACTGATATCTCCCTTCCAGCGGTGTAGCCAGGTATTTGATTTGAGGGGGTACAAATTGGGAGGAGGTATACATTGTTATGTATATTATATGTATTATATATGTTATATATTATATATGTATTATATATGTTATATATATGTAGGCCTATATATATGTTATATATACTACATTTTATATATACTGATTTGGGGGTTATTATACAGATATAACCCCCGTCGCTATACGCCCCTGCTCTTTTGCCCGTTGTTACCAGTTTGTAGATACCAATGTTTGGAGTAATTTGCAGCCTTCAAACAAGCGCCTCTCTATATGCTATAAAATTCAATGCATCGCAACTTGAATGCCATCTGTCGTAATCTATCTGCCCATCCGAGCGACAATTTTTATAGCGCCGTAGAAGAGCAAAGGCCAAAAGTTCAAAGGCTATATGTCGACAACTTTGACATGTCAAGAGTGGGACGAAAGATGCTGATCTGGAAAATAGGGTCAGGAGGTCATACGTACGAAGGAGTTCCTTGACGTGACGAAATCTAGCGGTGAACCCTTAAGAAGGCGATCTTCCGCAATAAAGACTTTCGTCATATTGACGAGTCAGCGAAACGCCGAAGAAAAGATGCTGGATGCTGAAGAAGAAGAAGAAGCGCAGGGAAAGATTCTCACATGCCGTATATAAGTCTATGCAGTATATATATATGGCAGTTATGTAAATATAATTACATATATATTAATTTTCGTGGTTTCTTATAGAGCCGTACACAAAAGGCCCTTGGTCTCCACAACATAGTCCGCCGTGTCAAGGTAAAAACTTTCATTTGCTTCATTTAATATTTTCATATATTCTCTCGTTCGTTCGTTGATTCTGTCTATATCGCTTGTCTGGGTTTTCAATGCGTCAAGCATCACTATTTATGCCTTTCAAAGAAGTCTGGCTGCATGGTCTTGCCTCCTCAGAGTCTATGAATCTCTGTTTCATACCGAATATGCGTCAAAATTACTCTTCGTCTTATAAGCGACTGGTTTGTATAGGCCTACACATATATAGACACCAGGATGACCCGGACAAGAGCTGACGCGCATTCATTTTTGTCTCCTTGTCACGTTTAGTCTTCATAAGACCGTCGGAAACTAAGTATGCCGACAGCAATATATGTATACATTGCTTCGAGCTTTGGCATTGATTACTGTACTACTGTATTCTTACCGTACTATCATAGGTCTATATACACCTTATGCATACTGTATATTGTGTGAGAGAGATGCTAGAATTTTCAACAGCAGGGAATATAGCTCCAAACCCAGTTGGACAGCGGTTATAGAAACTAATTTTTCGGTGTCTATATATACGGCTGAATGAGGGCAGTTGCCAGCCTTTCCCTCGCCGCCTTTCCTTTCACCGAGTTAACACCCGATGTACTCATTCACGGCTGAGTCGATTGGGGGCGCTTGGGACAGAAACAACCGAAAAGTTTCTGCCGCGGCCGGGAGTTGAACCACGGACCTCAAGATTGGCAGACCAGTGTGCTAACCACTGCTCCACCGCGCACCCCCTTCGACCAATGGGAGTGGGATAAAATCCAACCATTACAGTAGGCTAGACATCGAAGTTCGAAAATTGTGAGCGATTTAAAGAACGCTTGCTCCTACAAAACATGTCTTTCGCAGCAAATGACACACACACACATACACACACACACACACACACACACACACACACACACACACACACACACACACACACACACATATATATATATATATATATATATATATATATATATATATGCATGTGTGTGCATACAGTATTTACACATGTATATGTCTATATATTATATAGGTATTTTGCATGCATATATATATATATATATATATATATATATATATATATATATATATATATATATATATATATATATATGCATGTATACAGGCCTATGTGAAGACAGATGTCATGTACAGGATGTGTCAGTAAATCCCGTTCGATTTGAAGCGATGTAACTTTCTTAATATTTAAGGTGTAGGCCTATACGAAGGAAATAAAAATAGGAAAGTTGAGAAGATTTACTCGAGAATTGGAAAAATCTAACGTAATTAACATTGCTCTAACACATGACGAAGAAAAACGGTAACATGCTAAATGCTTTATAGATAGATTAATTCAGCACGCTATTTATAAAATATTTAACGTTTATTTTAAAGATACAATCGAGTGTATAATGGATATATGGTTGCATGGTTTGCAACTAACACATTATGATGCGGTAAAATACCGACAACATTATTCTTTTTACTGAAGTTTAAGAAGAAATCGTTGTTTTTCTCCGATTCTATATAGTAAATGTGTGTTTGAGGTCTGAAGTCATGGATATAGGCCTATACGCCTATTGTATTGAATGTTTATGCTTAGTTAGATGAACGCGTATTATACGTTATTATTTTTTTACTTAAGTGTTATTTTTGTGATGTCTGCCTTGGCCACGAGCGAATAAAGAGTTGTTATAGGAAATAACATCGAGACCGTGAAAAGTGGAGGTCCATCATCGTCAACGCAGCAATGCATGGCATCTGAGAAGAAGAAAAAGAAGAAGAAGAAGAAGAAGAAGAAGAAGAAGAAGAAGAAGAAGAAGAAGAAGAAAAGAAGAGGAAATATGGCTAATGCATTTGATGCTTTATTGAAATTCATGTTCATTTATTTATAAATTTTGTTGCAAAGGCAGAAAATAGTAAGTCATATAGAGGCGTCGTCGTCCTCCTCTTCCTCCTCTTCCTCCTCTTCCTCCTCTTCCTCCTCTCCCTCCTCTCCCTCCTCTCCCTCCTCCTCCGCTCCCTCTTCCGTTTCCTCCTCCTCCGCTTTCTCATCCTCCTCAACTCCCTCGTCGTCCTCGTCCTCGTCGTCGTCCTCGTCCTCTTCTTCTTCCTCATCCTCTTCCTCTTTCTTTTCTGTCCCATCGGTGGGGCCTCCGTAGCGGCGCGTTTGTCCTCCGCAGTTCGTCGGGTGGGGAGGGGGCATCGGTTGTAAAAACATCACCGTTGTAATTTCTGGCATAATGCTCTCTTAACGACTCCACGACGGACCCATTGACATTCGATAAATGCTATACGCACTTCACAGCGCTCGTTTCAATATATTGCACAACACGCACGTATACACTGTATATGTACAGTATTAGCCATATGTCATGCATCCATTACGATATATATACTGTATATATATATTTACACTGTATATACATACTGTATAGGGGGCCTATATATATACTGTATGGAAGAAAGCAGCTACTAGAGACTAAGTGCCCAGTCTGTAGATAAGATGTCCATGATCGTTGATCGTTCGAGTGTATAGCTTTTAATAAGAGCGAACGATTGTTGTTTTTGGTGCGCTGATTGGAGCCTAAGGAGTCTGGAATATACTTGATTGGGAGTTGCTTAAGAGATTCGCTCCCCGTGCATTCAATGCACGCCGCACTGCGCTGCGCCGGCGGTCGGTCGGTCGGTCGGTCGGTCGGAGCAACGCTCGAGAGCCACTTGCGCCGGCGGCGGCGGCGGCGGCGGCCGGGCCGATGACGGAGCAGTCTCCGCCGCAGTCAACAACGGTCGTTCAGAGGGGCGTCTGTCCGTGCGTCCGTGCGTCCGTCCGTCGTCGGTTGCTGTTTGCTTTGGCTGTCGGTGGGGGCGTACAGTGGCTGTCAACCAGCGATTAGGTTACTCGATCTCGGCGGACCGGTCCCGTCGTCGTCGCCGTCGTCGTCGCCGTCGTCGTCGAGATAAATTGTCCGCTTGGAGGAGCAGAGGCAGGCGATTGCGTTAATTGCGCTTTGGTGACACAGGGCCGAGCAATTCGGTTGCTCGTGGGCGTAGGGAGGGAGGCGACTGTGACGCCCATCCAATCCACGACAGGACTCAGTCTCTCTCGCTCTCTCTCTCTCTCTCTCTCTCTCTCTCTCTCTCTCTCTCTCTCTCTCTCTCTAACTATACGCAGCATAGGTAGGAGGAATGAAAGGCGTTTATATAAGCGGTGCTCAAAGCTCCGCTGGCACTTGTCGGTTGTCGGCCGACGGTTCGCGGAGGAAAGTGCGTCGCATCAGCACGATCGCTAAATGCATTCGCCGGAACTGGTCACTTAAGGACAGCAGCGCTATATAAATCTCGGTGTTTGCCAAGGGGATATACACTGCAACTATCTCTCTGTCTCTGTCTGTCTCTGGCTCTCTCTGTCTCTCTGTCTCTGTCTCTGTCTGTCTGTCTCTATGTCTCTCTGTCTCTCTGTCTCTCTGTCTCTCTGTCTCTCTGTCTCTCTGTCTCTCTGTCTCTCTGTCTCTCTGTCTCTCTCTCCCTTTCTCTCATCTATACATGCGACAGATTCTTCCGTCGGAAAATTCGAAAAGAGACGTTTATCGCACGTTGTGTACTCAGCCAATCTCACAAAACGCTGTGGCTATATAGGCCTACAGGGTGTGCAGAAAGTTTCGAACCTAGCGAAAACTTTTCTGCCATCATTTTGGAAGCTGTTGACAAACGCTGAATATCGGAAACAGCTTTCAACGTTTTGGTGCTCAACTTCGCAGCCTATCGCTACCAGTCAAATGGAGCAGACATGGACATGGGTTCGGTCCATCCGTGGGTTGGGTAACTTGGGTTGGATTGGGTTGTGTCAGAAAATAAGTCATGGCTCAAGAAATTGTAATGTATTACGGTGGGTTGGGTTACTTGACCCATTGCTTTCGTGGGTTGGATCTGAATCATGATGGGTTGGGTAGGATTGCTTTTTTAAATGAACCCATGTGTACGTCTGAATTAGATTGGCCCGTCCGTTCCATAAACCCTGGCCTCCTGGGATTCTTCGTTCTGCACCTGCCCATCAATCCCCAATGGTTTGCTGTTTTAAGACAGTATATATATATATATATATATATACATATATATATATATATTGTTCCCGAGATATCCATGATGCAGTATTCTTAGTGTTTTAGACGCTCCATATCTTAACTCCTGTTTTTGACTTTGCTCTCATTAATCGACCTTTTTCATATGAGCGCTTCACAATTCAATTCTCTGATTGGCCACCATAAGAAATACAAAAAGCCAGTTTTAGCACAGCAGCTTTCCACGATGTCAGATTTCTCCCGCCCCAGAGATGTCCATGGATAATTTTTTAGATCTCAGCCCAACCACTATCAAATATTTATTATTATTTACGCTGGATAAATTATGCCAACCCAACCCTCCTTAGTGGTTTGATGCATTTGGCCGACAAAAGGGCTATCCCACCCCCACCCCACTGAGGTCCCAATCCAGTCCAACCCAACCCACCGCAATACATTGCAACCGTTTCTTAAACCATGACTTTGCTTCATTTTCTGCGAGTGTGGTATGGTATGCAAGTGGAAGGTCTGTCCCAACCCAATTGTCAATGGTTGCCAATGAATGGTCTAAGTGGATAACTCAAAAACGGCTTCTCGGGTTTAAAGTCTGACCAACCCAACCCAACCCATGACTATCTCTGACCCACTCACTCCCTCGAAGACAGACCACGGCTTTTAATTTAAAAAAGCAAGTCACTGACTACAATATTACCTGATTATAATCATCCCGTAACAGTGGCGTAGCCACGGGGGTGAGGGGTTAAAACTAGGGCTGCGCCGAGTAACTCGAGTAACGCGAGTACTCGACTCCAAATTGGAGTCGAGTAATTTTTTTGGAGTCGAGTACTCGCATAGAATAACTAAACAAAGAATAGAATAGATAAATAAAGAATAACCAAAGAATTTCATTAAAATTTGGCCTACAGTTATTTGTTACAAATAATTATTAATGAGTCTTATTTAGGTTATTCTTATTCGTTAAGCCCCAGTTAGTTAAGATGTTGCCCACAGTGGGCCAACTCTAGTGAAGACCTCATATTTTTTGCCAGTACCGGTAAAATAGTTTCTGTTCTGTAACTTCTGTTATACTAAATTTGAAAACGCTTGAATATCCGAAAAATTTATATGTAACTGTATGTAATGTTCTGCTTTGGTTAAATGAGGGCCATGAGGCAAATAATAAGCATTATGTGACGTGTAACGTTTGCAAATCATGTATTTCCGGTTTTACGCGAGTACTCGAGTACTCGCTAAGCTACTCGACTCCTACTCGACTCCTAAACTACTCGGTTAGCGCAGCCCTAGTTAAAACCCCTTGGGCTGCGAAAATTTTTTTATTTTGATGTATTCCCATTCAATGTTTATTTTTTGAGGCGATTTTTGGGGTGAAAACCCTCTTGGCGGTTATCGACGAAATTTTTTTCAAACCCCCCCTTCCGGAAATCCTGGCTACGCCACTATCGCGTAAGAGCTGGCTGAACAAAAACTCTGTTGAAAAATTTGGAGCAAGGCGTCCTCTTTTACCCATTGAGCCTTGAGCCTTCTCTCATAACCCGGTCTCCATACAATTAAGGCAGAAAATTCAAATGTCATTTAACGTGTATAATTAATCGACAATCTAATTAATAACGACGTATTGCTTCAATCTGAACGACCATACAACGTTTTAGTTGCACTTTAACTGCCGTCGATACATTGTAGGCTAGTCCATAGTTATGGAAGTTCAAAAATTTAATCTTGACATGTGTTATACAATAGCTGCGCAAAATAAATCAAAATCACACCGGAGCCATGCATTATCCGTATCCGAACATTTGGGATTCTTCATTGAGGAGAACGCATGTGTCGCTGTATGCACCAGGCGTGGACATGGGTTGGATCCATCCATGGGTTGGGTCAGAAATTCCATGTTTATGGTGGGTTTGGTAAGAAAATAAGCCATGCATTATGTGTAATTTAGTACGGTGGGTTGGGTTGGGGCAAGTAAGCCTATTGCCTTCATGGGTTAGGTTTAAAAAATGAACCCATGTCCATGCTGGTAAGCATATACATCTGAGATGCCCTTGTCAACAGTTTTTACACAAACGCTTGAAGGATGTTTACGCTGAATAGTTTGCACTGAAATAACGAATAATAGTTACTCTTATGCACGAAAAGCGGCAAAGCGATATTCCTTCTCCGTGCAGACCAGTTTGCTACCATGGGCGTCCGCAGAAATTTGTCCAGGGGGGGTGCAAAACAAGGTTTTGTGACGAAAGAAAAGCAATTTTACTTTTTTCATGACTCCACAATTTTCCAGGAGGTGTTTTCCAGGAGGTGCAATTGCACCCCCTTGCACCCTCTCCGGACGCATATGTTTGCTACAGCATTCTATTCTGCTACCCTCCCATGTGTTCTATACAAGCCTCGCCATTAATATAATAGCCATTAATGTAATATATATATATATATATATATATATATATATAATAAAAATCTTGACAAGCAAAAAAGTCATCTTCGTCTTCTTTTTTCCCTTCCAGGTGCTGACAAGCGTTACGTTCTATACCACTTAAAACTTTTGAGTCGGCAGACAATGGGGGTTTGACCCCCAAAATCGCGTCCCATAATGAAAAATGCATAGAAACTCATTGAAAAAATCATTTTTCGCCAGCCAAGGGGGGTTTTAACCCCAAACCCCCTTGGCCACGCCACTGGCCATCAGTCTGCTTTTATTTTAGACAAAGTAAATTTGTAACTAATTTGATTCGTTTCTGTAGTTTATCAGTTGAAATCAGCATAATGTGTAAATTGATTAATAGTTGTGCGCATTCTGTCACATAATTTCTGTGTTTGTGTTTAGGGTATTCAGCGAAATCCCTGCAAAGCGTTACAAAGACAGGGGTTGACAGCGCGTTCACACACTGGAGACCTCAAGGTAACAACAAAACGCACTTATAGGTTGCTTTTAAAAGGTAAAGGTGACTCCATAGAAAAAAGTTAATAGCTTCACGCGCACAAGTCGCAAATTCTGTCAAAATCTGATCGGCTCAATGCAGAGCAATTGTTAATTTTTGTTTATAAATCGTTTAAAGCCTTTCTAAAGTAATTTTTCATTCGACTGGCAGCTTCGTTTTGCGTCTTTTGGTTAACGCTTCTCAGTCGAAGCCTAAGTCTTGATCTGTCAGAGAGTCCTTCCTTCTAGAAATATCGATTTGCCTCTGTTCTTTTAAAACTTATTGCCTTTCTTAGAGGTAAAGTATTTTCGTTGTCACTTCCTACACTCTAAAATCTACCCTCCCTCCACCCTCCCATCGTATGTTTACTCCCTCGACCGACTCTTTGCCCGCCCCCTAAGCGCGTTCCCCGTTGAGCGCCAGAAGACCGCGCTGCACGCCGGCGGCGCCCATGGAGGAACCCCCGTCGCTGGTTTGCGTATCCGAGACGCGGAAAGAAAAGCACGAGGAGGAAAAGGCTTTGCGACACCCGGTCGGTCGCTAATGGCTTTTGGAGATACGGCGCCGAAGAGCATTGTTGCAGTGCTTCCGGTTGCGACGCATTAAACGAAGACGCCGACCGTCGCAAGGTGGCGCTCTTTTTCCAGCGACGACGAACTGAAATGATGATGACGATGACGACGACGACGATGATGAAGATGCGTCGTAGTCGTCGTCAGTGGCCAGTCTGCTCTTCGATTTGTTTACCGTTCGTAGACGAGGTAAAAGGCAGGTGAAATTCGATCCTAGGAAAACAATATGACTTCGCGTGACTTCCATGTGCAAATCCACAGTCATAATGCACGGCAAACGCGCATTACACCCACAGACACATGCACCTCAACGCATTACCATACATGTATACACGCAAGCGAATGAGTGCGTGCAAGATGACTTATATATATATATATATATATATATATATATATATATATATATATATATA
Organism: Metaphire vulgaris; assembly: GCA_018105865.1. Classification (NCBI taxonomy): domain Eukaryota; kingdom Metazoa; phylum Annelida; class Clitellata; order Crassiclitellata; family Megascolecidae; genus Metaphire; species Metaphire vulgaris. The sequence goes on along the minus strand of CM030839.1, from coordinate 9,407,318 downwards.
TATATATATATATATATTAAAAGCTACTAAATGGCCGACGCTGTTCGGTTCAGAGCAATTATCTAATATTTGGAAGATGGCGCTTTTTCTTTCTGCCTCTTTCTGGGTGTGTCTCTGTCTGTGTGTCTGTCTGTCTTTGTCTCTGTCTCAGTCTATGTCACTGTCTCTGCCTCTGCCTCTGCCTCTGCCTCTGCCTCTGTCTGTCTGTCTGTCTGTCTGTCTGTCTGTCTGTCTGTCTCTCTCTCTCTCTCTCTCTCTCTCTCTCTCTCTCTCTCTCTCTCTCTCTCTCTCTCTCTCTCTCTGGCTCTCTCTCGTGTATTTTGAAGCAATCAGAGCACTTCTATAATGGCAGCAGTTAATTTCCTTTGTTCGATGGTTGGGCTTCAAAGACCATGGAAGTAAGAGATGAACAATGTAATTATATGCTGTATATATTTTCCAATATATACTTCATATATATATACCGTATGTTTGCTATGTATATATATATATATATATATATATATATAATTATATATATATATATAAAGATGGGGAGAGAGTGTATAGATAAGGAAGGATGGAATGGATTGTGAGAGCGACAGTCGTCGTTGTTTCGGAGGAGGAGGAGGAGGAGGAGGGGTCTGGTGTTCGGTGGCCCAAAGCAATGGACGTGATTCTCGGGTGGGGTTCGGATGGGGGCGGCGGGCGAGGGGGGTGACGTGCTGCAACTGGGTTCGTCTGATGGCGATGAGGATGACAGTGATGATGAATTGCATCCGATCCACAGCGCCCATAGTAATGTCTTCGTCGACATAATTGCTGCGCTGTTTGCGGCGTCTGTAATGGCGGCGGCGACTGCAATTTTCTCCTTTTCTCCGGCGCTTTGGTTTTTCGCGATCGTCGACGGTCGTAAATCGTTCTTCGTTCGGCCTTTTCACCGACGCGGAGGGATACATTGACTGAGACTGGTGGTCACTGGTTAATATAGCGCTGTTACGTATACACATAGGCCGCCTACATAAGTGAGTCTGTTGCTGTGAACGACTCTATACTAATGTAAAGCCGAAGTAAAACAAAAAAGGAGAAAAGGTACGCTCCACAGGGCCCAGGCCATCGCGGACCCGTCGGAGAACCGAAGGGTTAGCGCCTTCAGGCGTATAGTAAACGGGTCTTTATCATGTTCTTTGAGTCGTCTACTTATCATGCAATGTCCGTCAGAATGACGACTTGGATTTCGTTAAAACGTAAATCAAAAGCTCATATGCATTTTATGCAGAAGCAAAATTGTCATCAATTAGGCATGACATTTTCGTCCATCTGCATGCAAACCAAGGACAATAACATCAAAAGCAAAGGCAACATTGATAGCAAGCACGCGCAAAGACGTCTGGGGTGGAATACCATCGTTCACGACAGTGTTGGAGTTGCCGGGATGGTTGGAGGGTTGAATCCCCCCCCCCAGCTAACATTGCACAGATCAAACATTTTCGCATAATATATTGACTTTTGACTTTCAGCTCTTGGTTGCAGTTTTTCCAGTAAATTTTAGTTAATGAAACTCTCAAACACCACCCCCGCTCAAATTTCACAACTCCAACACTGGTTCACGACATTCTTCTTCAGAACCCAAAGTCCAAATCTAATTTATTTTCTAGCACTCGAGTTCCAGTACAACATCTTCAGTCTGTTTTCTTTCCAAAACTCAAGAACTAGAGCGTGGTTGCAATGGGAAGTGGGAAGTGGGAAGTGGGAAGTGGGAAGTTCTCATAATTAGACCCTATTGTCTCCTAGTGTTTAAGAGGGACTATATCGTTCCAAGACTTTAAGGTGAATTGGGCGTCTCACTGCATGGCTCAGTATTCGAAGTGACGGCTTGGAGCAGAGTCAATCTTTCTATTCGGGTTCAGGTCTGGAAACTGGCGATTTGGAGATGACATTCGAGTATAGGGCATTCACATGTCAACCAGCGAAGAGCGGACATCAGCGTCGCCTGTTTGTAGTATTCTAAGATAATGCCCATGGTGCATTATTAATTATCCAAGGATAATATGAACAGAAAATGTTGCATCTATTATCTTTTAATAGTTCTACATTGGCTATTATTAGTTATAATATAATATAATTGGTTATCGATGGAAAGCAGATGTCGTCATCATCGTATTTTTCCACTCTGTCAGACACCGAGTCGAACTCTGCGGCTCTTATATCTCTTATATCCAACAGGCAACGAATTGCAGAGGCTTAACCTCTGCAATGACTTTCTCAAAATGCATATTCTCTGGCAGTGCGCATGTCGCCAGGCGCCGGAAGAAGCAGTCAGTTTCTGCGACCGATTGACTTCCGGTAAGACGGCAACTGTGTAGCTTCTGAGATTCGGTGTCATTTGGATTAGCGCCGTTTTTCTTTCGATTTGCCTTTTCATTCGTCGTCCTACCATCGGTCGCTCGTCTCTTCCTCTTCGCTGGTCTAACACGACGACCCAATGGCACCTGGAATGGGTCGTCGTCGTCGTCGACCATCTCACGTAGAGGCGCAACTCACGCGGGTCTTCTAACCGTGAGTCGACGCGTTCAATATATTCGTTGACTTCCTGTTCATTTGACGCTGCTTCGTTCTGGGCGTCGAACGGCGTCCGTTCGACTTCATAAACAAATCAGACACGCGGTCTTAATAAGACCTCTGGCCGCGTCTCGTTACCGTGGAAGGTCGGCCGAATAAAGATGCCGGGTTGGGGGAGGGGGAATGGAGAGGCGGTCAAGAGGAAGTGAAATTCATTAGGTAACTGTGGAGCGGCTTTATTGGACATTTCTGTGCATCCCGTTGAGCGGGGGAGGGCCAGGATGTCCCGTTGACTCACAGGGCGCCATGGGCAGTCGCCACACGGCATCCAGAGCGAATGCCTCGTTGCCAATCAAACGTCAAACGTCCAGTCTTAATTAATCAGCATCAGACGACAATACGACTCTGTAAAACCTCTGCAACCATGGATGCTATAGCTGCAGCTATAGGCTGTTAGACTGCGTACACTGAGTTAGTCCTGTTCTTTGCCTTGTGGAATAATATGCTAAAGGCTATTGCCTTTAGCATATTATTATTATTATTATTATTATTATTATTATTATTATTATTATTATTATTATTATTATTATTATTATTATTATTATTATTATTATTATTATATTATTATTATTATTATTATTATTATTATTATTATTATTATTATTATTATTATTATTATTATTATTATTATTATTATTATTATTATTATTATTATTATTATTATTATTATTATTATTATTATTATTATTATTATTATTATTATTATTATTATTATTATTATTATTATTATTATTATTATTATTATTATTATTATTATTATTATTATTATTATTATTATTATTATTATTATTATTATTATTATTATTATTATTATTATTATTATAGGACGTATGTGCATAGTCACATATAGACCCGAATTCATAACACTGAACAACAAATTTTTAAAAAGTCACGTTACTGAAATTTGTAATTTCTTATTATATGTTATGTGCTAAACACGAATATCATTTGGAATATGACAATCAAAATGCAGAATTGGCTCTAGTTTTTTTTAAAATCTGCAATTATTGTTTATTACTCAAATGCATGGCAATAGTAATAATAGGCATATGTTAGCCTAATACTGTATACCTGCAAAAATCAAGTCCTAGACTATGTCTTAAATTTCTTTGCCTGCCTCTTGTACACCTGTACGGGAGCATCTCAAAGGAGTGTCTAGCAGTATTCAACCAACATGGTAGTTGACCATTTTCCCTAGTATCTTTGTTCGATTGCTTTGATTTCTTGATGAATACGTTCTCCATGTTCATCACTAACCATGCCAAAGTTTCAGGAAAGAGCTCCAGATGGGAATGAAGGAAATAGATTTTTAGAGACTTATTGAAGACAAGTTTCCGATACATCAGGAGGTCTTCTACTATAGTTCCTTGTAGTTCTCTGACCTAACATTATCGAGAAAGTTTATAGACAGAACGTGAAAAGCGAAAGCATTCGATGCTTGTTTCGCATCATGACCCTGCAGCAAACTGTTGAACTGGTCATCTTTGAAGAGCTCTCGAATCTGAGAACCTAAAAAACTCCGTCTTTAATCTTTGCCTCGCTTAGTCGACGTACTTTTTCATACAGGCATAGGAAAGCTGGCGAAGTCCGGCCCGTGGCCTTCTCTAAGTTCTTCATCAAGCCTATAGTTGATGCGAATGGGCGGTAGCAGGGTTTTGTCAGCTTCGATCAGAGTTGGAATATTCTTCTCTCCAGCTGCTACATTCTTTCTGCGACTCCATTCCTACAGCAAGTAGTGCAATTCCCTTGTTCAGCTATCCCACTCTCATAAGAAACACATGTATTTTGTTGTATCCACGCTACAGTCCCATCAGAAGGGCTGAGCCGTAGCGAGGGTATCCGGCGCCCGGGGGCAAAGCGTATCGTTGGCGCCCTTAACACTGCTGACGAGCAAAAAAAGGTCGTCACCTAGTTCTCGGCGCCCCTCAGGTCTTACGACGCCCCTCTTCATATAGTGCTGACAGGCAAAAAAGGTCGTCGCACATGTTTCTTCTTCTTTATTGTGCATTTCACTTACCCGAAAACCCAATTTTGGCGCCCCTCGCCTCGGCACCCGGGGGCATATGCCCCTCCTGCCCCCTCGCTACGGCTCTGCAGAAGGGTTACTACTTCAAATAACCACAGAGGTGCCAACTGTACTTGTTATATAGGCTATATACTTCATGGAATTCAGTAGCTTCTTCAAGTTATCATACTTGTACCTGTACGTCTCTTTCATGTGGATCGCATGCGCTACTAGAATAGATGAAAGACGATTTCCTTTGTCTTAAGACTCGGTTACGAAGAATCTAAAATAGTCTCCATTCTTGTGGGTCATAAGTGATTTCTAAGACATTCATGAGGACCTTCAATATCGGGACAGAATACCAGATTACCTTCCTTTCCGAAGAAAGGCTCCAACTGCTGGTGGCGTTTTGGATATCTATCATACTGTTATCTACTCAAACACATCTCAAAACTTAATCTTTACGATTTCTCACAGACATGAACATGAGTGGGTTCACGGTGGGTTGGGTCAGAAAATAAGTCATGGTTCAAGAAATTGTAATGTATTACGGTGGTTTGGGTTGGGTCAAGTAGGCCCTAACCATATTGCTTTCGTGAGTTGGCTTGGGTTGGGTCCGAATGATGATGGATTGGGCTGGGGGTTTTAAAAATGGACCATGTCCTCCATGAATTTAGTTATCCATGAGTTGTTCATGTTTCTGATGTCTGTTTGCTTCCTGCTTCAGGAAGTGGCCAGATCCAGCTGTGGCAGTTTCTGTTGGAGCTGTTGTCGGACAACGCCAACGTCAACTGCATCTCCTGGGAAGGAGCGAACGGAGAGTTCAAGCTGGTCGACCCGGACGAAGTGGCCAGGCGCTGGGGAGAGCGCAAGAGCAAGCCGAACATGAACTACGACAAACTGAGTCGAGCGCTGCGCTATTATTACGACAAGAACATCATGACGAAGGTCCACGGAAAGCGCTACGCCTACAAGTTCGACTTTGCCGGCCTGGCGCAGGCGATGCAGCCGGCGTCCGCCGCCGACCCGGGGGCCTACAAGTACCGCCAGCCGGACCTCTTCCTGTCCGGCTACCATCATCATCACAACGCCGCCAATCACCTGAACTTCATGAAGGGTCATCATCACCACCACCACCACTCCATGACTTCGTCCACGTCGCCGTTCTTCACGTCTCCGCCGGGGTACTGGTCCGGCCCCACTGGGCCTCCGTCGTTCTATCACAACCTTCCCAACCCAGCCATGCCCCATCATCCCTCACACGTGACGTCTCACATCGGCCCATACGCCTACTCCTGAGAAGTAAAAGCAACACAGAGACACGACCATCTTGCGTATTATATAATATATACACGGTCTGTTGTCGTGACGGTTTCCACGGCGACCGTGACGTCGTTTTTTCTCATTGCGTCGCTAATAGCAACCGAGGCCTTTCCCGCCAAAAAGACTTATGGACGAAACGCCGCTGCAGGTTTTTGAACTTACTTCTGAGGCGCATTAATTAAGGGATTAAATTTCAATCAGAATATAATTCAAAATGTTCCTCGGCTGGTTATGTGTTCTTAGCTCCTTCGATATTTTGCTAACTGACCTAAGAAAGGAGCTATGTAAAGAAATTCATCGAAAGTAGCATCTGATGGAGTGCTACGTCAAGGATTCTGATTGAGTCTGTCGTCAAGGTAACGAACTGCTGCGTGCTGGTGCTCCAGTTCTTTGAACTTCTCTCTCCGCCTCCCCATCATCATTATCATCATCATCATCATCATCATCATCATCATCATCATCATCATCATCATTATCATCATCATCATCATCATCATCATCATCATCATCATCATCATCAGGCTCCCACTCACCTGACAGCAACTGTAAAATTTAATTTAATTTTAATAAGTTATGGTGGTTTTCGCTTATTTTTCCGCAATACATTCCATAGAATATTGCATCGCCTCGTACAGTGTATATACTATATATATATATATATATATATATATATATATATATATATATATATATATATATATATATATATATATTGTCGGCGCCATATTCTCTGTCGGCGAAACATGGACGTTGAAACTGATCGACTTGATCTTTGGTCAGAGGTTTTAGAAGAACAGCTGCTAATAAATTTTCTACAGAATGCCAACCTGACATTCATCCACGGGCGTCGGGAGGCAAGTGCACCCACTGGAAATTATAAAAATTATAAGTCTACAAAATGTGGGGTAATACATCATAAAACAGTTGACATATGAAGATATGTAGTGCAGTTTCGTGCACGAGGACGCCTTTTGGTTGTCAAACATCATGGCATAGCCAAGGGGGACGTTGGGGGTTAAAAACCCCCTTGGTTGGCTGTTCGGCCCAAATTTTTTTATTGCGTATCAATATTAATGTATAGTTGTACGCGCTCATGTACCTATATTATTCACTTAATCAAGCAAAATAATAGTTGACGACATTTTTTGCTTGTCAGGATTTTTTCTGTTCTGTGTTGTAAATGATGGAAATCATGATCATAACCTTTTTTGCGAAGTTGGGAATCCTGGGAACCATAACCCTCCTCCCCTTTTGAAAAATTCTGGCTACACACCACTGGTCAGACATTTTAGTATAGTGCGTTGCTTACAGATAGAAAATCAGAGGCGGACCGAGGGTATGCGGCGCCCGGGGACAAAGTGGTGCCCGTTGGCGCCCCTAACATAGCTGACAAGCAAAAAAAGGTCGTCACATCGTTTTCGGCGACCCTCAGCTCTCACGGCGCCCCTCTTCATTTAGTGCTGACAAGCAAAAAAAGGTCATCACACTTGTTTCTTCTTCTTTATTGTGCGTTTCACTTACCCAAATACCCGATTTTGGCGCCCCCTCACCTCGGCGCCCGGGGACATGTGCACCCCTGCCCTCCCCTAGATCCGCCTCTGTAGAAAATGTTGCCCCCTGGAAAAATTTCTGCCGACGCCCATGCATTCATCCTAGCGTCTGTAATAAATGGCAAAATGATGAAGTATTTTGCATGAAACTATAATGGCGCCGTCTGTCGCCATATGGGGCCCTCTAGTGGCCGAGTGTTTATGACTCACTGCAGCAGTCGGCAGGGTGTTAAAAACGAAAGACTTAAATGACATTTAATTCATAATTATTATTGATTGAAATATTTATTTGAATTTTGTGTACTTATTGTATTTTGATTATTGTGTGCTATATTGAATGCCGCAATTTTAAAATAAAGTAGAAAAAGTTATATATAGGCATTAGCGTAGCTACGAAGGGGCGAGTGGGACGGCCCCTATTCGGGTCTAAAATGGCCGTGAGATTCGTGCTAAACCGATGAAACATTTTTATTAGTTGTGGGAGTAGGGTTACTGCAATTTGGCGCTATACAATCTGAAAATATACCCCAAATTTCAAGATTCTAATCTAATATAATCCTAAATTTTCAGCGTGGGTAGAGCTGCAGACTCCATTGAAATACCTCATGGGTTCCACCAAACCCTCCTAGACGGGTCTGAAAATTAATGAAGACACACGGAATCACACACACACACACACACACACACACACACACATCAAACCATACATACTTATTATAATACTAGAAAGATGCTCGCTTCGCTCGCGCTCGCTTCGCTCGCAGTGCAGGATAATACTAATCCAATACCTATACCTAATACCCAATCATTGAATTCATGCTGAACAACATTTCAATGACTGTACATACGCCACCTAGACAAGCTCTGCGCCACGTAATAATTAGGCCTATGTACGTTAAAATCACGCAACTGTGACCATTTGTGACGCTGTACACGTATTTTTTGTGTACGTTAAAATGTACGTTAAAATTGCGCAACTACCTCAGGCTGCGAACAATTGTTACCAATAGCAACGTCGTCGCACGCCCACCCCTCTGACGCTGCAATGACTCGACTAAACCGTGCTAAACTACGATTCTACGAACAATTGTTACCAATAGCAACGTCGTCTTCGAACATCGTCCACCAACGCATCGCGACGTAAGGACTAAACGGTCTAAACCGTCTACCAATAGTCAACCAATCAGAACGCTTGAAGGTAACAGACAGAGAGACATACAGATAAGGATTTTAATATGATAAGATTATACAGTTTCATTACACAATTATTATCCTCAGCTATAGTTTCTGACCAGTAGGCCGATGTTTCCACCTTGACCTAACAGCATGTATTGGACCTCCAACTTCAAATTATAAATTATGATTCGGAAAGTAGAGACGCGACAGAATTGGAGAGACGTGATACAAATAATTATAGGCCTATAGCTCAACCTCGTAACGTTAACGGCTGAAGAACAGATGCTTCCAACAGCGACTGCATGCAGCGTGGTTATATATAGTGATGATCTCATATATATTGAAGAACGCTTTCATCAGGACATTGCGACCCCGAGCGCAAAATTTTCAAAATTTTGGGGGTGCAAAATAATGTTATAATTTATAGGGTAAATAAAGGAAAAATTAATTAAAAATTAAATGTTAAATTAAAAAATAATACGCATAAGGTAACCGCACGAAATGAAAGATGACCTTTTTTGCCCGTCAGATTTTTTCAGAAGTCGATTGAGGGGCGCATATCTTATCACTTCCACGAGGGCTGACTGTTCCTGGACACTTACAGGAGACTATCCATAGCACTGCCATTATAAGGCAAAGCGAGAGAGCAAAGCAGCAGCAGCAGCGGACCTACGCCTGTCCTTTACCAGCCTAGATATTTGCACGTATCACTGTTCCATTATAGAAATTATCGACAGTTTCCCATAAACCCGATAACCAATTGTGCGTTTTCATTGTCTAATTCGTTTTCAGCGAATAGAAAGAAGTCTTTAAATGACATCACTGCAGTTTCATATGCCAGACCCACGAATCTCATCAAAATTTGTCGGCCAGTGACGGGGTTATTTCTAGGATTGTGAATTTGGGGGAGGTGTCGGGAAAATCTGGGGTGTCGGAATTTGAAAGTCTCTGCTGAAAAAGGCTGACAAGCAAAAAAGGTCATCCGAGAATAAAAGTTGGGGAGGTGTACTTCTCCATTTGGGGGGTGTTCAGGGCTAATTAGTATGCATTTTGTGTGCATACCATTGTCACATTACCAAATTTTGGGAGGGTGTCGACCTCAAATAGAGGGTGGGTGGGTGTTCGGGGTGTTAGGGGGTGTAAAAATATCCCTATCCAGTGATACTGTTCGTATCAAATGTTGATCTGATCTTTTAAAAATGAATTTCTGAATATTTTCGTGCTTTCGTGAAGGATGTCAGCCAAAGATGAAGCGAACATTATATATATATATATATATATATATATATATATATATATATATATATATATATATATATATATATAAAAAAAATTTATATTTATGCAGGTAAGCACTTCTACCGAGCATATAAATTGAGCTTCATATAAATTGAGCTAAATTGAGCACAGATCTACTGGTCTGCGCGTATAAAAGGCCCAAGCATGTCACAATTATTAGCGACAATTTGAATTTCGTAAGAACAGATTATTGTCGTTGCGCAAATTATCGCTTCCATTTTCCCTCTAAATTTAGTTTCTTTATAGACTGAGCAAAAGACTTAATTTCGATCCACTTTTAACTGATTGGATGCTTACGTATAGAACCCGAATGAGAATAGAAAAATAGAAAACTTAGACTCATAAAGAGGCGCGCACGAACAATTAAGCACATACATGCATACAAGCATACATACATACATACATGCATACATACATATACAGGTACACATACATATGTTATTAAGGTCATTCAAATAGTTACATGTAATACGGGGAATCATTAATTAACAGAATTTTCACACACGCAAAATATGCATATGCATGCGTGCGTGCGTACGTGGGTACGTGTGTCCTCAGATTATCTGTGTCAAGACGTATGCAGTCTATACAGGCTACCAGTTTCCACCAAGAAAACCGGTCCTTTTCAGCGTCTTTTTATCTGTATGGAATTAATGGAGTGTTGCGTCATCTATAGAGACCCATCCATTTGCCAGCGTATACGTGTCCAGCACCATGCACCCTGAGTTACTATAGAGCACAATTGCTTTACTGCAGCGGTTAAGTAGCTCGAGACCACCAAGTAGGCCTAACTGCTTGCTTTCCTGTCCCATAAAAATATTTTTCTTAGGGACGCACGGGGTGGTGTTTGCCCGTCTCTCGGTTATCGTGGGAGACAGTGGCGTACCAAAGGGAGGCTGGGGGCTTTTAACCCCCTTGGCTGGCGACGAAAAATTTTTTCTTACGTGCTTTCATACAACTTTTATTTTCGGACGCGGTTTTGGAGGTCAACCCCCCCTTTTTGATGGCTGCTGACAAAAAATGTCTAAGTGCTATAGAATATAGAATGCAAAGGTGTAGTAATAAAGGTGACGAGCTGTTTTGCTTGTCAGCATCTGCAGAGGAAAAAATACAAGAAGGAAGAAGGGAAGATGTGGATGACTTTTTTTGCTTGTCGACATTTTTCGAAGTTGGTTACGATCAAAAGTTTTCAAAACCAACCCCCCCCCCTTCCGGAAATCCTGGCTATGCCACTGGTGGGAGAAAAACCAGTCCACATTTCACAAATTTACGAGTTTCCCATTCGGCGAAATCAATATTTTGTGCATGAAAATGAATCTCTCGTTGGCCCAGGACGAGTAGACGCCACCCGATTTGCGTGCAAACAAGAAAAAGAATTTTAATTATCCGTTAAAATAGGGAAAACATTGCGCATAATGCTTTAAAAGTGATCATATCTTTACTAAACCGAGGACAATGCCTGCTATTATTGTTTTTGAAACATGAAAAGTTTATTGATAAGTTATAGCCTACCAAGCTGTGAATGAGTCAAAGCTAAATTGTAACTCTATGCACACAATGAAATGATGCATGATGACATTTGCAACGGTGATTCACAAAAAGTGGTCCCAGACCCGATTTGGAAATCGCGATTGCTAAGAATTCAGCGCTATCACTTAAACTTTAAACCAATAACATTATCTACAGCAGGCTGTAACTTATGCATGGACGATTTTCAAAACATTAATCGTGAAATCCTATATAGCGATTTTTTCTACATCCCCATAAAATACTTTGATTTCGTATGTCACCTATTGCATAGGCCTACATAATCGTAGGTCTATGCGTGGTTATATGTCTATGCGAAGTTACTATGATGGCTGGCAAGACCATCGCTGCAAAATCTTTTAAACACACAGCGAAGTAAATGAATGCCTAAAATACTGGTTTAAGCGAAGACCACAGAGAGACGTCGTCGATTGTCGATTGTGTGACGAGATTTGTTGTCTTCAATTTGAAGACTCAGACCGTATGAACTCAAAGTACAGTAATTCGTCCATTAAGCGAGAAAGAAGCTGTCACTAGGAACACACGCAGGCAGAACCCGCCTTTGGACGGGCATAGAAAATCCTGGGCGAACGACGAATGGGATCCGATGAAAGACGCCCGTTAGGCCTATTATGACGACGGCGATGGGCAATTAGCGAAACAATTGTCGTCTTTCGAATAAAAGCAGCCCCCGGGGCGTTGCTGGGATGTTAATTTTTTAAAAGATCTTTAAGCCAAATGCGCCCGCTGTCTCTATGACAGCCGAGACTGCGTCGTCGACCGATCGAAGCGTAATAAATTGCCGTATTTTGTTGCGCTATATTTCGATATTCGCTTAGAGTCTACTATTCGTCTGCCTCCGCTGAGTCCCCGGTGTCTTACGGTTCTATAGCGACGAGTTCTGTTTCCATTGCGTCATTTCCGGCCATTTCGCTACCTTAATTCGCTTCCGGTTATGGCGTTCACCGCGCCTTCTACCCCTCCCTTTGACCCTCGCGCTCGCTCTTCGATTTCGCCCCTTGCATCTCCTCTCCCTGTGTACTCGGTCGAGAGAATTACTTAATGACTTAATCGCCTTCTGAGTCGCCGTTTAATGACTGCTTTAATGACCGCTGCTAATGTCTTCGCGTTCCTTCCTTCTTCTAAGCCGGGGTATCGCTTCGACCAGCGCTGTCGGCGTCGCCCTCGGTGCGAGCTGAGAAGGGGACGGCGGAGAGACGGAGGACAAAAGAGACTGACAGAACTGCTCGCTAGGGCGTCGCAATAGAGACCAAATCGCACCGGATCCGGTAAGAATGGCGTCCATATATATGGTGCACTGCCGCGTGGCGACATCTTACCCTAATCGATGCCAATTACCCAGTCGCTATGGCGAATCATTTCTAGTCCTCCTACGAGCGAATGGGCGAGAGGAGAAGCTGAAACAGAGATTGGAGGATCGTGAGGAGGTTTCTGCCTTGGGCTGAGGCTATTCCTCCACCCACCCACCCCACCCCACCCCCACCCACCTTCCTCCCTTCCCTAGACCCAGGGCGCTCGTCTACCGTATAATCGCATTAGTTCTTCCGGGCAGCGCATCGTGCTATAACAGGTTCATCGAGTAGGACCGACAAGAAGACGCGAGATGTCGACGCCATCTAGTGTTAAATAAGCCAATTAGCGACGCCGACAATTAAGCCCGGCGCTAATTAGCCGTGCGGGGGAGGGAGGGGGAGGGGCAGAAGCAGAAAACACCAGACGCTGCTCCAAGGCAGCAGCAGCAGCAGCAGCGACGCATCTAGGAAGCCTATTGACCAGACGAAGAATAATTAATTGGGGCCGAAGAGTGAACGGAAGAGATGCGTGCTATAAGTCATGCACTTGGCTTTAGACATCGGTCGGTGACGAGTCAATCGACAATTAACGATTTCACAACAAAACGACAGAGAATCAAACAGCACAACACTCCATTGGCGACCACAGGAGCGGAGCATAGATAAGCAAAACACTACTCTGCATAGATATCCACGTACATCCAAGCATTAGACTACTCAAAGACTACTACAGCAACAACAAAAACAACTACTACTACCACTACTACTGCTACTACCAGGCCCGTAGGAAGTGGGGGTGTAGGAGGTGCAGCTGCACTCATGGAAAAATCACCGGGTGCAGCGCAACTACTACCATTTTTATTAGGCTACTACTTGTAGTAGCAGTAGTAGTAGTAGTGGTGGTAGTGGTAGTAGTAGTAGTGGTGGTGGTGCAGCAGCAGCAGCAGCGGCGGCAGCGGCGGCGGCGGCAGGCGCAGCAGCAGTGGTGGTGGTGGTGGTGGTGGTGGTGGTGGTGGTGGTGGCAGTGGTGCAGGTGGTGGTGCAGCAGGTGGTGCAGTGGTGGTGGTGGTGGTGGTGGTGGCAGTGGTGGTGGTGGTGGCAGCAGTGGTGGTGGTGGTGGTGCAGTGGTGGTGGTGGTGGTGGTGGTGGTGGTGGTGGTGGTGGTGGTGGTGGTGGTGGTGGTGGTGGTGGTGGTGGTGGTGGTGGTGGTGGTGGTGGTGGTGGTGGTGGTGGTGGCAGCAGCAGCAGTGGTAGTGGTAGTAGTAGTAGTAGTAGTAGTAGTAGTAGTAGTAGTAGTAGTAGTAGTAGTAGTAGTAGTAGTAGTAGTAGTAGTAGTACTGTACTACTACTTACCCTGCAGGTTCTTTCAGCCATTAGAATTTTCGCTAAAGGAAAGTTTTGCGTTAACTAAAGGATCTGTGAACTAAACATTAACAGCCTCTTTCTTTCATTTGGCTTTTTTCTCTCGGGGGCATATCTTGCTGTTTCCCATTCTGACCTGATCCATTGCTGATGAATGAATTTATTCAGTTACCTGAAGAAATTATTTCTAAAACAGTTTAAAGAGTTAGACTAATAAACGAAATCTGATTTTTAGTTTCCCAGCGTCACCATCTTGTGGTGTTTTCGAATGGAGAGGTACAGTTGCACCGATGCGTCTCATTGTTAACCTCAGTGCACGGTTGATCCATGCTTCCAAATAAAACGGATTCGCATCAAACCATTCCACCAGGAACCACTCCACCACACTGGCACCGGAAGAACAGTCTGACAAGGAAAACGCCGCTAACGAATGGGAAAAGACAGTTGTCAAAATAAAGAAAGCGCCCAGAAGAAGAAAGTCCTGAGCATCATAAGATCTTTTATCTGCAGAACTTAACTCAGAAGAACTAAAAGAATTCTATTTCCTGGCGCCCAATCAGAAGTTCGGAGTTTTCGTTTCTCTTTTGCGGCGTTGTCTATCGGATGATATCTCGAGAGTCTGGTGATGAAGCTATTGATCCGCTATCAGAGACGATCAGTGAACGAGAGAGAAATGGAACAATACGAGAGAGAGACACACGCACAAACAGATAGGCAGGAAAGCCCCTCCTTTCCAATTTCAGCTCTTTCTTGCGTCTTGACACACGGCGCACATGATTCCAAATCACGAAAGGCAGAGACTGTCATTGCCGGCGACCGTCAGAGAGAGAAAGAGAGAGAGAGACAGAGACAGAGACAGAGAGACAGAGACAGAGATCCTGCAACCGTAGCCACTGCAACTCCCGTCGCCCTGCGCCCCGTTGCGACAGGCATTCCATAGGAAATTAACCCGCCCAGGGGACCGGCCCCTCCTACGTCCAACCATCGTCTCATAATGCGCGATTTTCCGCGTCGATCGCCCCCGCCGTCCGTTTCCATGGCAACGCATCCGGTTCACGGAAGCGCCACCTAGAGCGCCTTCGTGGAACAACCGCGCGTCGAGAAGACTCAGTGACGCGGAGTAGGACGACGTCAGCAAAAAGATTTTAAAAGAGGACGGTTGATTAGCAACTGCAAAGAATAAATTGTTAAATTCGACACGCGTCTCTCTCTCTCTCTCTCTCTCTCTCTCTCTCTCTCTCTGTCCATCGAACTTGTCTGAGAAATTAGGAAGACGGTCATCATATTTGCTGAGTGAAATTCTGCTTCGATGGCTGACATCAGATCATTCTAAGTGGCTTTCCTACTGTTCGCCGTTAATTGGAACGAAGACAAACCCTGTGTGTAAAACGGATAGATAGCCAAGTAAAACAGGAATATGAATAGATTATCAAGTTCATCTACATAAACAGCCTTTCATCCAATCATCCATCCTCAGTCATCAGGGGCGCAGCGACGGGATATATATCGGTATATATATACCCCAAAATCAGAGTACTTTAAAATTGTCAATTTTACGATTTTCAATGTTTTAAAGATTTATACCTCCCCCAAATCACATTGTATCTCCAAATCAAATTCCTGGCTACGCCCCTGTCCATCATCCCGCTCACACACTTGGCTCAACTGAATCCATTCACTTATAATGTAGGGATGGTTGCAATGGCGGTTCCACGTGTGGAATGAGTGGGGACGCATCTTCCACCAGACTTTCGGACTTTTTTCGCTTGTGAAACCTATTTTTGGGTAAAAGTCTAAGTAAAAGTCTACCTGTATCTCTCTAGTTCGACGATGGGCTGATGTTAATCGGTTGGCGCTTAATCCAAGTAAAACAGAACTACTTTGGTTTAGTAGTCCGCGCGGAAAGCATCTAATTCCTCGTGAGTCGGTTTGGGTGGATGATGTGGAAATAGTCCCCAAAACTGAACTGCGACTCCTGGGAGTGCTGATCGACGAGACTCTCTCGTTCTCGGGTCACATTGCGAATGTCTCCAGGCTTGGATTCTTTCATTTGAGAAGGATAAAAGCTATCCGCCAATATCTCCCCATATCAGATACAATCAAATTGGTCCGTGCGCTGGTATTGTCGCGCATTGATTATTGCAATAGCGTCTTACTGGGACTGCCTATGCTGAGACTCAATTGCCTTCAATCGGTGATCAATGTTGCGGTGCGACTGATATTTGGTCTGAAGTGGAATGCTCATGTGTCGCAGCCACTGAAAGACCAACTTCATTGGCTTAAGATTCCTGAGCGGATTGTTCTGAAACGGTGCTGGCTCACGTTTCGGACTCTGTACGACCCGTACTGCCCCACCTATCTACGTGACCTGATACAACCTGCTCCATCAGTGCAACGGCGCTCACAGCTCCGGTCGAGGATTCGCAATCCGCTGCTGGTCCCTCCTCCGGCAAAGGCTATAGTCTTCGGGGACAGATCCTTTCGGAGAGGCAATCCAGTGCTGTGGAACACCTTACCGAAAGAGGTCACTATGGAGACCACGCCCGGAGCGTTCCTAAAGAGTATTAAGACGCATCTGTTCAGAATTTCTTTTTGTTGTTAGGTGCCTTTGACTTTAGCCTTAGTTATGCCTACGGCGCCGAATAAATTGTCCAGTATAAATAAATAAAAATAAAACTACGGGGAAAAACTGCAGATGACTTTTTTTGCTTGTCAACCTATTTTTCGGTAAAAGCGTAGTAAAATTAGGGGAAACTCCCTGTTGTTAGCCTTTTTCGGCAAAGTTTATTGGGGTTTCCTTTTTTTCCCCCAACAACTTCCTATAAATTCATTTCATCCCCCACCAAGAAATCCTGGAACCGCCTCTGGATAGTTGGGTATCACCTGATTCGATTTATAAAAATTGTAGCCTATTCTTAAATAAAAATATTCTCGTTTTGATTTGAGACGCGGGTGCTGACGATTCAGATTTATTTAAAGAATGAATCCCGTTGCGAATACTCAGATTTACTTTCACTGACAGTTATCCTTAAGGGTGATTTCTATCGAAATCATGAAAATTAAACTGGCAAGTATTACATTTTTCCATGGCCGGCCCAACGAATTTTTTTTAGAGTAGGCGATATGTAATGCTGCCGCCCCACACAAACAACGCAATAATCCGATTATACGAACAAGATTATTAGGATATTATCACTATAATACTATTAAGACACTAGAGGATAATGGTTATTTAATGTATTCATTGCAAGTGCTGCCCCTTAAAATGGCATATTCTGCCGCTGCATGTATAAGTCCACATCTAATCATGCTATTCATATAATATAAGCATGGCGCGAATTTTAGGCATTTAAGTAAGTTCAGAACAATATTATCAGTTTACTGCTTCGCTGTCACAACCTTCTGCCTCTTTTGTCTGTCTGTCTGTCTGTCTGTCTATCTATCTATCTATCTATCTATCTATCTATCTATCTATCTATCTATCTATCTATCTATCTATCTATCTATCTATCTATCTATCTATCTATCTATCTATCTATCTATCTATCTATCTATCTATCTATCTATCTATCTATCTATCTATCTATCTATCTATCTATCTATCTATCTATCTATCTATCTATCTATCTATCTATCTATCTATCTATCTATCTATCTATCTATCTATCTATCTATCTATCTATCTATCTATCTATCTATCTATCTATCTATCTATCTATCTATCTATCTATCTATCTATCTATCTATCTATCTATCTATCTATCTATCTATCTATCTATCTATCTATCTATCTATCTATCTATCTATCTATCTATCTATCTATCTATCTATCTATCTATCTATCTATCTATCTATCTATCTATCTATCTATCTATCTATCTATCTATCTATCTATCTATCTATCTATCTATCTATCTATCTATCTATCTATCTATCTATCTATCTATCTATCTATCTATCTATCTATCTATCTATCTATCTATCTATCTATCTATCTATCTATCTATCTATCTATCTATCTATCTATCTATCTATCTATCTATCTATCTATCTATCTATCTATCTATCTATCTATCTATCTATCTATCTATCTATCTATCTATCTATCTATCTATCTATCTATCTATCTATCTATCTATCTATCTATCATCTATCTATCTATCTATCTGTCTGTCTCTCTGTCTATCTGTCTGTCTATCTGTATGTCTGTCTGTCTCTCTGTCTATCTGTCTGTCTATCTATCTATCTATCTATCTATCTATCTATCTATCTATCTATCATCTATCTATCTATCTATCTGTCTGTCTGTCTGTCTGTCTGCCTGCCTGCCTGCCTGTCTGTCTGTCCGTCTGTCTGTCTGTCTGTCTGTCCGTCCGTCCGTTTGTCCGTCTGTCTGTCTGTCTGTCCGTCTGTCTGTCTGTCTGTCTGTCTGTCTGTCTGTCTGTCTGTCTGTCTGTCGGACATTTATGAGAGAAACAGCGTCGTCTTCGCTCGCGCAAACTTATTGCCGTCGGAATATAAGCAATAAGAGAAAGCAAGTCGGCGAAATACATTAGTCTGGAAAAGCGTCACTTTAATTTAATTTTTTTCGTAGCATTCGATATGAATTTGAAGTAAAATTAAAATCTAATATTACTTTCTTTCCCGCAGCGCCTGTCATCCAGAAATCATTTCTTTCCGCTCCTGTGTTTTCAAAAGCAATATGCAATTGGGAAAACAGGGAACATATTTGGAATCAAGTAATATGAGACAACAGTCGCCTACGTCCCCTATATAAGCCACAAAACTTCATAAATAAAACAAATAAATTTCAAAATGAACTCGTTCAATCTCTTCTTCTTCTTCAGGTGTCGTGTATTTCTACTTTGACGATTATGGACTTCCATTTCTCTCTGTTGTGTGTTGCTTGTATGCGTTCTAATTCTGTAGTTACCCCCTTTACATCAATCAGTAAACTACTGTTATACGTTATTCTTTGTCTTCCTCTTGATTTTTTGCCTTCGACTTTTCCAGTAGTTGCTAGGTTTTCTATGTCGTTCTTCCTCATTATAATATGTCCAAAAAACTGAAGTTGTCTTTTACGTATTGTAGATAGCAATTTTCTTTGCGTGTCTGCCATTTCGAGTTCTAATTCATTCGTTTTCATTTCAGTCTAGGATATTTTCAACATATTTCTTAAGAACCACATTTCTGCAGCTTCAAGCTTTTTCTTTGTGACTTTGGAGATAGTCCAAGCTTCTGCACCATGTAACACGACATTCCAGAATCCTAATCTTTGTTTTAATTGCTAATGTCTGTTTGTTAGTATGTGTTTTAGAGTAACAAAGGCTGTTTTGGTTATTTTTCTATGTCTGCTTTGCTTTTATGTCTGATTCACTTTTAGCGTCACTGGTGAACCAGCTACCAGATATCTGAATGTCGTAACTTGTTTAATTTTCTCTCCATTTATGTTGATTTCGCAGTTGGGATGTCTTTCCTCTTGGATGACGCTATGCAGAATGCTTTATTGATGTCTACTCTTAAACTGTTCTTCTCGCTTTCTCTATTTGCATGATTAAGCAGTTCCTGTAATTTTTGCTGTGAATCCGATATCAGCGCTGCATCATCTGCAAATCTTAGGTTATTAATGCTCTGTCCACCTCCTGTGACACCTTCTAAGTCCTCCATTTTCCATGATTTCTTCTCTATGATCATTAAAAAATTCTGGAGATAATCCACATCCCAGCTACCCCGCACCTTTTAGTATTTGAATCCATTTTCCAGTTGTTCCATTTTTTCAATCGCTTTATTTTGACAACTGTCTTTTCCAATTCTTTAGCGGCTTTTTTCTTGTCAGACTATTCTTCCGGTGCCAGTGTGGTGGAATGGTTTGATGCGAATCCGTTTTATTTGGAAGCAGCGATCAACCTGTAAGTTAACATTGTGACGCATCTGAGCAACTGTAGGGCCTACCTCTCGTTCGAAACGTAGGAAGACATGGACAGCGAAGCTGAGGAAGATTTGAACGAATCAAAGAAACACTGGAGAGCGAAAGGAAAATGAATCAACTGAATCACTAGAACTAAGTGACCGTCACTTACTTACTTACTTACTTACTTACTTATTTACTTACTTACTTACTTACTTACTTACTTACTTACTTACTTACTTACTTACTTACTTACTTACTTACTTACTTACTACATAAAGCTTGCTATCGGAGGATAAATCGACGGACAACAGCGGAGGCCCTTTCGCCCTTAGTACCCTCGCTTCTCTCCCACTCTCTCTCCGCCCCGCCCCGCCCCGCCCCGCCCCGACCCTGCCTTCGGCGGCGATTTAGTCGACCTGCCATCCCGACAACTATTAAATACCAGACGACAGGACACGTGCGTCAGACGCGCACCTGCGCCGCAGCGTCACGGATATTATTAATAACGGCGATGTCATAGACGATGCGCGGTTCCAGTATTGGTTGTCACGTGTTCCGTTCTACCCTCTCTGTATCTGTCTCTGTATCTGTCTTTGTCAGTCTCTGTCTATGTCTCTCTCTGTCTATGTCTCTCTCTGTCGGTCTCGCTCTCTCTCTCTCTCTCTCTCTCTCTCTCTCTCTCTCTCTCTCTCTCTCTCTCTCTCTCGTCCGATAGCCTCGGACCGTTCGGGGCGTGTCACCAGCGCCCTCCCATCGTTCGCGGGGTAATGGCGATCGCCCGAGGCTGTTTACCACCCTCCTCTTTCCTTTCTTCCTTCCTTCTTTCCTTTCTTCCTTCCTCCTTCCCTCTCTCCCTCACTCCCTCGCTCTGCCTCCTGCCACTCGCAGTCGACGATCTGTGGCGATGGGTGATTCGATGCGTCCAATGAATTAAGTGGACTTCGACTGCGACCGACGAAATCACATGAAAAAGGAAGCAGAGGAGGAGGAGGAGGAGGAGGAGGAGGAGGAGGAGAAGAAGAAGGAGGAACAGGAACAGGAGCAGGAGTAGCAGGAGCAGGAGCAGGAGCGGGAGGACGACGAGAAGGAGGGTTGGGTCGAAAATCAAAAATTATTTTGCCCGAAAAAGTTTTAAACGAGTAGATTTCAGAATTGACACTTGAAAGAATCACTCGAATTTCTCAAAATAACAACGAAATTGACCAGAATCTTCTGGGTTTAGCTCTTTTAGCTTCCTAGAAAACCACTTAAGCGCTGCTAACTTAAATTGGCGCCGAGACAACGCTTTGCACTCTCTAAGCCATCGAGGCTTTCAAGTGTTAACAGCGATTTGGTTATTTTAAGCATTTAGTACATCCATGAGAAGTGCGGGGCCCGGTTGCCCGCAACGGAGCATAAAATGGTCATGATACATGTGCATAAGTGGTGAGAAAAATTTTTCGGGGACGATTGAATATTACGATAATTATTTGTCTTTTTCTTTGCAAAATTACTGCTCAGTAGAAGTTTAGGCCAATGGATTCTCTGCGTTGTTGGTTTAGCAAATATATAGGACTAGGACTAGCTTTCGATTAGAATGTGTTCGATCTCGAGGTCGTAGAAAATCCAGAAGTAGACTTCTATAAGATGGAAGATTTAGTATTCCATATATAATTTAATCATTTCCCCAAATGCCAATTTCATATGGAATACTAAATCTTCCATCTTTTTTCGGTTGACTTACCTAGTCAGTTGCGTCATCCCCTCTTCAACCTTAATCATTCCCCTCCCCTGATACTGACAGAGGACACCCATGAATACTGACTACTTAATACTGTATAACACTGTTTTCCCAGCCTTGTTTGTTCAAGAATATACTGTTGTCATGTGTTTTAAAAAAAAAAAACGATTGGATTCGTATTTTAATTTGCCGGCACGAGATAGAAATGAACTTTGCTTAACCTTAGTAATAATGTGTTGAATTATGACTACGTGCGAATTGTTGTTTGATCTTTTGAACTCTATTACAATGCTTTACTGAAGTGAATGTTATTTGAACGCTCGATGTACTTGTTGTCAACCACCGACGATATACTCTGATGTATTTCAACCATGAAATTTAAGTTTTGCACAGTCAGTTTATTTTAATGCGTTACTATAATGAATGATGATTTGTGACTACCATGATTACTTTTAACTGTTTTACATAAAGTCAATTTATTATGCTGCATACCAGGCAGTCACGCCAAGACATTTTGTTAGAACTTGTTTTATTATGTACTATATAGAGACTTGCAAAGTTAACCTACTGCGTGCATTATGTAGACGTACTGTAAAGACCATTCGTTTTAGTTTCTCGTTATTCAGTACTATGTATACAGACACTATAAAGGCATTTTTGCCCTGTTCTAATTATTCGCTGTTCTATCATATATGCTTATTCGATGTGTGCTGCTTACTGCTTTGTCTAATTGGTCTCCATCATTGACTGTGTTCAGACTTTGATACATATTCTGGAGACATATTTATGTTAGTGTGCTTTTACTTGTATTGGTAGCTACTATTGTTCATTGTATACTGTTAAGTATTTTTTCTGTCCCGACTCGGAGTGTCGGACTTCAGCCAAGACGGATTTATAAGATGGAAGATTTAGTATTCCATATGAAATTGGCATTTGGGGAAATGATTAAATTATATAGCACACACTCCCGTACTACTGCCTGCTTGTAGCTGGGCCATGTTCGCAGTTGCGAATAGAGAGAGAGAAAGAGAGAGAGAGAGAGAGAGAGAGAGAGAGAGAGAGAGAGAGAGAGAGAGAGAGAGAGAAGCGATCGAATGAATGAACGAGTGAGTGAATGAGTGAGCGAGCGAGCGAGCGAGAACCATGTTTCAGATACGAGCAGACAGAGTATTAAAAATAGGCTGGAGCCTTTCCTCTGGAAGGCAGCCCTTCGCTCTATCCTCATTACCAAAATTGGGAATGTGGAACGGACTGGGCAGCGGTCAGCTGAACTGGCTAGCCGAGCGGTCAGTATCCCAGTTCGCATCAGACCTAGAGCAAAGGGTTACCCACCCCACCTGTGGGATCCTTTAAATACCCTAGGATATTTCAATCTGGGCCGAGGAGTGCAGAGGGTCAGTCCTTACGAAGAAGTCCTATGCTCCGAGACGTGTCTTCATTCTGCAGGTATTAATATAGTTTTTATTCATTAAAAGCATACTATGTAAATCCTGGCCTTATTGATATAAAGTTCCCCCTTATAATTCTATGGTTTCCAGTGACTACGGGCGACTGATGTCACTCGAATTCCAGTCGCTGTCACGGATGACACCGAACATGCGATCGTGTTTAGTGGAGCGAGCGAGCATGAGCGAGCATGAGGTGTGTGTGTCTGTGTGTGCGTGCGTGTGTGATCAGCGGCGTAGCCAAGGTGGAGGTTTGGGGTTAAAACCTCCCCCTTGGCTGGCCGACTAAATATTTCTACTGCGTATTATTGTTCAGAATTTATTCTGTTGGTGGAGGGGCGACAGAAAATTAATCGGGTATAAGGTAACAAAAAAGCAAAAAGAAGCAGAAAATGAATGTAGTTATACAAGGGCTGACCACACACTCATATAGCTATATATAATAACCAACTTAACCAATAACCAAGCAAAATAATAGGTGACGACCTTTTTTGCTTGGTCAGGATTTTCTAAGTCGGGAATGGTCGATCGTAACCCCCCCTTCGGAAGATCAAACTTGAAAATACAATTGAATCGTGGCAACAGATGGGTTATTTTTAGGGTTAGAGTAAGAGATTCCAAGTGAAACGATCAGATTAAAGAGGATTCCTAAAACTAACAGTGAAAATTCAGTAAGAGAACGCTTCCTATTACTGCATGGTTTCACTTTATTCTGAATGAGACCCATAGCAGTTATTTAAAACTATATACACGAGGTATACCTAAGCCTATAGGGATTGCTATCACAATGGAACAAAATTCAACAAATACTGTCATATATAGAGGCGCATGTAATTTATACTCGAGTACAGAAAGTAGACAGTTTAGACTAGCAAACCATCGTATAAATGTATGGCGCTTCCGTTAAAAAGCACGACATATGTGAAAAATTCATCCATTGTGTCTTGGTGGCTGTGCGTTGTCTGTGAATAGGCAGTCGCATTTTCTTAGGCGGGCAATCGAATATTAGAATACTATTTTAGTATTTACTGTTTCTACAGTGTGCTATAGTGTAAAAATTTGTTGATATGGCACTTACTAATAAACTTTATGAAGTAGTTTAGAGAGAGATGCAAATCTACCAATTGATATCGAGTAAAACAGCAAGCCAGCCAGAGATAAATGCACCACGCGGAATATGTCGAATGGAGAGGCAGCATCAGCATCAGCAGCATCAGAAGCAGCAGCAGCGGCAGCATCAGCAGCAGCAGCTACCCTTAGCTCAGCCAAGGGCGGTCGACGTGTCATCTCTCGTCAAGCATAAAATAAAAATCATGTCATGTCACCCCAAGCGTACTGCTAAGTTGATATATATATATATATATATATATATATATATATATATATATATTATATACATATATATAATATTATATGTATGTATATATACTAGAGAGAGAGAGAGAGAGAGAGAGAGAGAGAGAGAAAGATATAAAGAGAGAAAGAAGCCTGTGTTTAAGAGTCTGTTGAAAGCGCTTTTTTAATTTGAAAGTTGGAAATTAATGCGCAGCAGTCAGTGTTTATTCTAGACCTTCTCTGGGGGAATCCCCAGTTTTAAAATTCCCCCAATTTTTTTATATGTTGGCTGGGGGATGGAACTTTCCCCCAAAAAGTGTGGAGACTCAGACCTTGTCCCCCTCCCCCAAAACATTTCAAAATCCCCCAATGTCAAGATGGCTAGAATAAACACTGTGCAGCAGTAGATTCTAATATCAATTGAGTGAATTTCGATGAAGAGTTGCGGTGAATTTAAACGCAAATTGTACTCCACGGACTTATCTTTTGTTCTTTTTTTCAAACCCCAAAATTTCAAATGAATCATTCTGAAGAAGCGATGCTGTTCCTGTTTTGCCGAGTAAGAAGCCTTCTCAGTGTTTATTCTAGCCACCTTGACATTGGGGGGGGGAGTTTGAAATGTTTGAAGGACAAGATTTGTCTCTCCACGCTTTTGGGGGAAATTTCCATCCCCCAAGCCAACATATACAATTTTTTTTTGGGGGGGGGGGATTTTAAAACGTTGGGAGGGAATTCCCTCCAAACAGGCCTAGAATAAACACTGAGCCCTCTGCCCCTTGATTTTCAATTGCAATAATACTCCCGCATGCAAGTGCATGCATATTAACTATAACGTATAGGCTACTCTGTGTGATGGCATTTATGACAATACCAAGGCAGACGCAGGTAGTCTATATGCCGTCGGGTTATCTTTCCTCCGACAGCAATTGAATTTTGCTCTAAAGTTAGTTACGTCAATAAGAAACAATTTAGTTCGGCATAATTGTCTGATCTAAAATCGTGATCGTCATTTCCTATTTACCTTCGCCTGTCATCACCTGAAATATTGGCCATAAAATCGCCATGACAAGGCTGTCACTGCATCCAACTTTTATATTCATCCTTTCATCTCTCCCGTCTCTGACTCTCTGTCTCTGTATCTACTGCATCCCTGTCTCTTTGTCAGTCTTTGTCTCTGTGTCTGTCTCCGTCTGTCTCTGTCTCTGTCTGTCTGTCTGTCTCTTCTTCATTTCTCAGTCACTGTTATTTCACTTATGCGTTATTTCACTTATGCGTTTGACGAATTATCAGGCTCTACTGAAAATCTATCTCCTGGAGACGAACGCCGGAGAAAGAGAGGAATTCTAGGCAGTTGACTAATTTATTGTTTCGCCAGTGAATGGAGTGAATCACTAGTTAATGGCCGTGCGTTGGCTTTGAGCGACCGTCTTCTCGGTGGAAATCAGGGGGTCATTATGCCCCCAATTCGCCGTCATTTCGCTAATAACTGTTTCTCGTTCGACGAACGAATCATTGTCGGCAGCGAATGTCATCCGTCACTCAGTCCATCAGGTCTTTTTCCCTGTCTCTCTCTGTCTCTGTCTCTCTCCCTCTGTCTGTCTCTGTTTCTCCCTCTGTCTCTGTATCTCTCTCTCTGTGTCTGTGTCTGTGTCTCTGTGTCTGTGTCTGTCTGTCTGTCTGTCTGTCTGTCTGTCTGTCTGTCTGTCTGTCTGTCTGTCTGTCTGTCTGTCTCTCTCTCTCTCTCTCTCTCTCTCTCTCTCTCTCCGCATTCTAATCGTGCAGTAGTATAGCGCAGGCAGCACTGCGGCGGCCGATTTCCTCGTGGACTCTGAGGTGGTACCCACTGCGGCTACTCCCTCCCGCCCCCTGTGATGCATTCGCAGACAATCGCCATCTTTCACGGATTGGAGATACATTTCTTCGATCGAAAATTCTATTCAGATTCGCGGACCCTGCATTAAACTCATCAGTCAGTACCTGCTTTAGCAGGGTTATTTCTAGGATCATCAATTTTGGGGGGAGGGGGTGTCGGTAGATTCTGCCAAAAAGTCTGACAATCAATAGAAGGTCATCCCATAGCTGAGATTGGAGGGGTGTTGCGGGGGTTTCGGTCTCAAAATGGGGGTGTGGGGGTGTTAGGGGATGAAAAAATATCCCTGTACTATAGGCCTACACAGCAGAAAACGTATGCAGTAATAGGCCGTCGTCCAAAGAGTAGTTCGGGTGAACCGAACAGTCAGTGTTTTATACATGCCTGTTAGGAGGAGAGATTCTCCTCCAAAAACACCTCAAAATCCCCCCACCCACAAATCCCAGCACTTACACAAGTTTTGCATTGAACTGTGTCTTTTCCTCTCCAACCAAGTCGATCCTCCCGCACCCCGAAAGCCTCAATTTCCCCCCTCACTCTCCACCCCCAGGCCTGGAGTCTGGATAAGACACTGCGAACAGTGATATATCAGTTAACTGCAACTGAATGCTGAAATTATACAGTGTATTAAAATAGTTAGCTGGAACTGGAACTGAAACTGAAACTAAATTTATATCGAAAATTGAAACTGAATAGCCTATAAACTATAATTTGCAACCCTAAAACTGAAACTGAATAGAAACTGTAATTTATTCCGAAACTGAAATTGTAAGTATAGGCCTACACCGAAAATTTTATAAATGTCTTTTTTGGATCTAAATGCACAGCTTACCTGTTGTGCCTGATTTTGAAAGCCCCTTTCAGGTCAACGAAATCTTACTTGCCTACTTACTTTGTCACAGAACTATGCAAGATGCAAACGATGACTGCCGCAAATTTAATGTAGCGAATCTAGGGATCCTCTCTTCCTCTACGCGATGCAGTTTAAATTTAGGAATTACTAAATATGAGTCTATCTCAGTCACTTGCCGGTCGCAAGCGTCGAACCCAAATTCGGACATTTTTTAGGTATGATGGAAAAAGGAATAAGAGTTCTTGCATGACGGAGACGGCAGATGGGAAAGTGTGTGGGGCGAACTTGGCAGGAAAAATACTACAAACTTAAAGGCGAGGACCGAGGAGTTTAACTTATTTTCCACAGCAAACTTGTCTTTTGCATTAGGTCTATTGCATTCGAATAGCTGATGATAATAGCGGGGGGTTGATTGTAAAATTTTCCTCCAATACAATTAGGGATAGAAAGTGAAGGTCATGTGGCAATTATCGCAGAGGTCAAAACTGAAACGGAAACTCAGTGGCTTAGCGAGGGGGCTGTGATGACGAACCGCCCGAGGCGGCACTTACCCAATGGGTGGCATTTTCGGGTGTTGTATATAGGCGATGGACTGGAAAGACAATGGACATGGCGATCCGAATGACAGACAACAGAAAATAGTGGAACAGTCTCATTCATGATGCGTTCTGCCCTCGTAGCGAGGATGGCTGAAGACAAGACGATATAGCCGGACCATGGAAGCCTAGATTAAACTAGGCTTCCACGAGGCGGACATACGCGGCGATTTGTTTGCTTGCAAAGATTTTTCTGATGTCGAATGAAGGGGCGGCACCAATGTGTCAGGCCGGTATTTTTCGGTTTTAATAAAGATTAAAAATGCTACGACCTTTTTTCCTTGTCTAGGTTTTAGATTTTTTGAAGTTGTGTTGTGTTTTTTTGCCACGAAAGGCGGTATTTTTTATTTTCGCCCTAGGCGGCACTTGGCCTTGCTACGCCACTGCTGAAACTTAGGCCTATACTGAAACCACAGCCCCTATACTTTGATACTTTCCCCTTCCCTATATGGTAGCCTCTCAAAGCCTAGAGACCTAATAGAAATGGCCGCCTATAGGTCAACCCAGGGGCGCCCATCCCTCTGGCTGCTGGAAGCAGCTTCCCCCTTCCCTGTGCTACTCTAACGTGATACCAAAACTCAGAGGGATTTCCTCCCCTCTAGCTTTTTAAAGAAGCATTTGCTTCCTTTCTCCCATTTGTGGGCGCCCCTGGGTCAGCCTGCTCAGGGCCTGTTTTAAGAAAAAAGTTATCACTGTACTAAACTCAGAAAATTTGTGAACATCGGCGCAAAGAACAAGCAAAAAAGGTCATACGGAAAATTTATCACTGCACAAAGCACAGAAAATTGCATTTCACCACTGCACATTTTGATTTTATCACTGCACATTTTGTGTATCACTGCACGTCAAAACAGGCACTGAGCCTGCTTGTTGTTTTGTACGTTTACGGTTTTGAACAGAAGAACGCGTCTCACTTAATTTGGAGTGGCACTGTAGTAGAGGGGTTTCATTTGCATTCGCTAGGTGGCGAGATAGAATCAAGATGGCTGCATGGTTAAGCCCATGGAGGTATTAACCCTGGAGACGGCTTGCGTCATTTCGGTGAAGCCGACTAGCTGGGAAATTCCCAGACGGCAGCCACAGTTTGGATCTACCAAGATGGCTGCTAACACATGATTTGGGTCTACCAAGATGGCCGCTAATCATGGAGGTACTTTATTTAGCCTACGCGCCACTGGCTTCACGCAGCCTGGGCTAAAAATTACGTAATGCCGTCTCCTGGGATAATACCTCCATGGTTAAGCCAACATAACGAATTCACAGCTTCTACGGGACTGACGTGTTTTGAATTATGGGATGTCTACAAAATAGGGGTGAGGGGGTTCGAAAAAGTTTGACAGTTGTTGACAGCGGAGGGGTAAAGAGAAGTTGATGTTAGCAACTTCATTTTTTTACAAATAATCGAAAAATAGAAAATTGAATGAAGTATTATTTATTGCAACGGAAAAAACCGAACAAACAAAACAAGATCAGCGCCACACCGCATTTTGACACTTGATGCGCAAAAAAGGGAAAAGGTCATCACTGCAAAATAATAACCTCTAAAGTTCACTGATCTTTTGGGGGTCAAAAGTTTTTGACAATTATAGGAAGTCACTCAACGTTTGACAGTTGTTGACAAGGGGAGGGGTCAAAAGATGACCAGAAATTGTTGACGTAATTAATGGACAGCCCCTTAAAAGAATTTCGTAGTTTCTATTTAGCACTTGCATCGATAGACTGCAATGCGTTGTTTAGGCCCCCTATACGCCATCATGGGAATTAAAAGCAATCAAATAAGGCAGCCCAAAGTCGAAATCGAACCCTGTCAGCAGGGTTAGATTTGTCCGGGGGTTGAGATTTAGCCCCCTCGCCAACTGCTTAAGCCTGACCCCTAATATCGGGCGAACATTTTAGTTTTCATATGTCCAAGTTCCAACCCCCACGACAGTCGAAACTCTGGGACTTGAGTAATCTGATCCCGCTGCTTTTTTAAAGAAAAATCGGCCACTAACTGTAAAGGTAAAGTCTTCCCATGCCCGGATTCGAGCGTTGGGTCGGTGCTGATCTCCGGTCTCTTAGGCATACAGCGACGCGGGTGGCATACGCCATTAACATAGAGTACAGTAGGTTGCCAGCCAAACGACTAGACCTGTCCAATTGGCTTTTGGGTCACCTTGGAATGAGATGATTCATGTGGTTTCCCGTTGCCTTCCTCACAGTGGCTTGGGTCAGTTTCAAAATCTCGACCCTCCGTTTGTATGGCAAGAACACCACCAATACTCAGCCGGCCTCCTCATAACGGAAAATCAAGATATTATTAGGCCTACTAGCCTTTTTTCTCCCCAATAGTTAGGGCTTAACTAATTTCTCTGCCAGATTAGGAATAGACTCTAAATCACTCATCGCGTTTCATGAATCTCGTGGCTTCTCGTCCCACTGTAATCTGGATATATTACTGATAGTTCGAAAAATGGAAAAAATAGAAAACAGCAATGTATTGGTATTCTTTATTTTCGTAAGAAATTGAAAGATTGTCTATTTTCAAGCATTAATAAATAGAGCAACTAACTTATTTATTTTAGTGGCGACGTATATTTATTCAGTGAAGCTCTAACTTTCTACGTTCAAATAAAATCATGCTAAAAGTAAATAACAAAACCTGCCAACTATAGCTCTATAGACCAACTCTATAAGCGCAAAGACGTATTTGACAGCATATAGACTTAGCAAAGATAGCGCTGAAAAAAGCGAAAAAGTCTCTCCTTTACCTGAACAATACCTGAATATATACTCAGTATTTAAGACCGCAAAGGTTCGATCTTTATGCTGACGACATTTAAATTCAGTCCGAAGCACATTACACCCTAAAAGCAGAGATGCCATATTGTCAGGCCCGTCTTTACGTGTTAAAAATTGAGCACAGTGCCCTGGGGCCCGCCCATCTTAGGGGCCCCACGCCGCGCGCAAACTTTTTTTGCTTGTCAACACCCAAAAACGGTTGAAGATGACCTTCTTTTTCTAGTCAACACCCAAAAAAAATTGGAGATGACCTTTTGTTGCTTGTCAACATTCAAAAACGTTTTGGAGATGACCTTTTTTGCTTGTCAACATTTGATCTTCACATCTAGGGCCCCGCAGGCCGCCAAGTGCCCGGGGCCTCACACACGTACAAGACGGGCCTTCATATTGTCATACATACGCCGCTAGATTTCTCAAAAAGGTTGGAAGCTTGACATCCGTTGGGAGAGGTCGACTGCCCACTAGGGGTCGAAAATTTTGATTCTTAACTGTCCGACTCTTCAAATTCTTCAATAGGTCGAAATTTATGTGGCGAAGGTACTCCGACTCCCCACCCAGTGCTTTTTAGAAAAATCCAGCACTGAATACATATAAAGTTATACACTGTTCGTAGATTCATTCACTTGTGGCGCAATTCAGAGCAGAATCATTGTTACTCGAGATATGCAGGCATCGAGTTTTCTTCTTAACTAGATCTGTATTCTGACTCGTCAAACATTTGTTTAAAATTATAATTCCACGTAAGGCTGTGGGATATGCCATTATACTGACGCAAGTGTGTATATAGATGCTTGGGGAGTTGAAGCCTTCTGCCTTCACAAACACATACGAAATTAATCCTTACTTATCCTAAGCGTCTTCGACAGAATTCCCGTGCTGTCATTATCAGGTTACACTTTCAGTGAAAGCGCTTGCCTTTTGCATTTCATAGTTTAAAAAACGTTGATCAATATTAGGATATTATGTTTTACCTAAATCTTTGATCAAGATTAGGGCAGTTTTTATACCAACTATAAGTTATAGGCCTACTGACTTTTGAAGTTTTGGGTGCCAAGAGAATCTGCGTCTCACATCATAACATCCCACACAACGCAATCGCATTCATCAAAACTAATCAATTAAACAGATAATTAACCTTCTCATATTAATTAGGCCTAGTTATCCTAATTAACTCATCCGTTCGTTCAATCAAATTGCTCATTCGCAGAAGGCTGTTTCCGAGTCGTCAGACGCCAACGCGATGAGCTTCGATTCGAGCAAACTGACGACGAGGCGCTATAGAAGTGCAAGTACTACAGCACCGTGCAGCACTTGCACTTTTTCTCTTTGCTGAGCTGCACTTCTTCGGCCTTCTGTCGATCAGGAGTCGATACGATCGTCTGTTTGACTTCGACCTCCACGGGGAACGTCGTCCCCGGCGGGGGCGGCTGACTGCCGCCGGCCTCGGAGCCCGACTTGGACGCCGCCTCGTCCCGCCTGACGGAGTCCGGGTCGGCGATCTGGAGTTCCGTTCGCGTGATCGTCGAATGAGCGATTATGTAATCGGCTTTCTTGCTTAGGACTCCGTCAGCCAGAAAGGGATTGCTGTGTCGAGTCTCCCTGTGCACGAACGGCAAACATTACAAGAAAATTATTTGAAATTCTATTACTCTTATGCTATTATTATTATAGAAGTTCATTAATAATAATAATAATAATAATAATAATAATAATAATAATAATAATAATAATAATAATAATAATAATGCAATAATAATAATGCAATAATAATACATGCAATAATAATAATAATAATAATAATAATAATAATAATAATAATAATAATAATAATAATAATAATAATAATAATAATAATAATAATAATAATAATAATAATAATGTTAGGTTTTCAAAGTTACGCGGAAGGCGACTGCGTTGAATTTCTGAAGTAGGCTATCACTTTTATTCGCTGAAGTAGAAAGTTGAAACAATGTTTTTCTTTTATCTCCAGATTGTTGTGATAGAAGACTGAAGATTTCCTTTAAGAAGTGGAGACCCTCCAGGTGTTAGTAATATTATTGTTTATTATTATTATTATTATTATTATTATTATTATTATTATTGAATTTATTTCTGACGATATTTCTAATGGAATAACGCCTGGATTCGTTGCGCTCCTGAAAAACTTTCTTATAAACAAGTAGTCCGCTTCCCTTCAGTCTTTGTTTACTGTCTGCTGGCAATAAATCACTTAATTCTTTATCTCTTCTATTGAAACCTGAACTTTTCCTGTTAGCAGTCGGTTTGGTCCTTGGATTTAGCGGTTGGCTTTGGCAACGGTCGATGGAATTGTTGTGTAAATTGTTATCAGTCGTTAAGTGACGGAAGGGTCAGATAAACAATTGACCCGAGTACGCTTCGGCGAAATGGGTCAGAGGGGTCAAAGGGGCTCAGAGGCACCCGCGGAGGGACGAGAAGAATTTGAAGAAATGAAGTTAGTCGTTTCAGATGAAAAAGAAACACATTTTTATTACACCTTTTTTATTACACCTTTTTTATTATACCTTTGCCAAATGCTGAAGACGTATTTGATTTCGAATTCGCTTTTATAGTTTCTCCTTAATTGCGTTAAATATGTTGCGCATAATGTTCGCTATGGTGCACAGGTTGTAGAATTATCTAATCTTTCCGTTTATTTTTTCAAAGTTTATACATTTGATTAGCATTTTTTGCTGTGATGTGGACCCAAAGTATGGTCTAAGAACCGATAAGAAATCGGTTATTGCAGAGACGGAAAGGGTTTCTTACTCCCTTAGGGGCTATACGGCCTGAGAGTTAGCTGATTATAATTAATCAGACCCTGAAGCGTGAGTTGTGCAAAATTTGCAAATGGCCGTTTGTAGGTTTCGTATTCCATTTTAAAGAAACATTTCTATTAACGCATTTGGAATTTACAGTAGGCTATCTCATTGGTATTTCCAACTGATACATTTAGATAACATTATCTTGAATCATCAAGAACTCGAATTCTTCAGAAACTAAGAAACCATGCAATGCCTTTCATATAATTGAGACATATTCTATACAAAATCCTAGACTACTAGAATTATTCATGCAGCCATTTACTATTACGACTGTTTAGAGCAAAATGTCAACGGACGCCGCTCTAAGTGCCGTCATAAAATGACTTAATATAATTAAAAGAGTAAAAACATGTTTATTATTGAAATCAGTTCCAAGTAAGTAAGTAAAATCTCGTAAATGTATATAGCGCCTTGTAAAAGTAGTACAGTAGTAGCTGCTTATTCTTATGCGCTTACTCTTTCTTGAAATAACTATATAGGCAAGGTGGGTTGTCGACTTGTCGGCCGGGCAAAGGTCAGTGTATCCACGAGGTGGCGGTTCGGGTTATAGCTAAGGAGGAAATGACTTTTGGAATAGGAAGGTTTTAAGTTTAGACCTAAAGGATATTGGATAATCCCCGTGCGATGCAGATGTGCTTGCAAGAAACATAATACGCACGAGAAGAAAACAGCCGTGGCTCTGTCTATACAGCTTAGAAAAATATTCTCACAACAAAATCCACATTCTGACAAATACATGCACGAAAATTCACAAGTAAAAAGCAGGAATATGAATTTACTGTAAAATTAAAAATAAGAGATAAAAATCGCTTTAAATTGCTTTTCGAAAGCACTGCCGGGTAGGCCTAAAACCAGAGATATTTCTAGGATTGTGAATTTGGGGGGTGTCGACCTCAAACTGGGGGAGTCTCCGGAGCTAATTAGTATGCATTTTGCATGCATACCATTGTCACATTACCTAATTTGGGGGTGTCGACCTCAAATTGGGGGTGTTGGGGGGTGTTAGGGGTGAGGTGTAAAAATATCCCTGCCTTAAACCAACAGACACTTTCGATCAATCAGCCAATCAACTTCTGTGGCGCCACAATCTTAAATGAATAGGGCATCAGCCGATGGCGTAGGCTACCAGATTAAACCGTATTAGAACCATGTCAAGCGGGAATAGTAGGCCCTAGGTCCGGGTCAGAGGGGGCGCTGCGGCGGAAAGGTCAGGCTAAACAGGTACGTTTTTAGACCGTATCTTGAAGATGACAATGTGCTTGCTGTCAGTAGCCTACAAAGTGTTGATGTTGGCATTGAATTTCTGAGCCTGGGACACACACTGAAAAACAATAAACACAATTGTATCGTAGTTAATCTGATATCCCATCCATACCTATAACAGACGTTTGCAATATTGTTACATGCTGTGCTATCAGAGTTCAACATCGTTACACCATACACTACAGCCAATGCACTGGACAGGGAAACCAATAGATGCTTTGAAAGAAAAAGGACTCGCTGTTGATTCTACCGTAGCAAACTATGTTAGGCATTTTTCATTCAAACATCCGTCTGTCTGTCTGTCTGTCTGTCTGTCTGTCTGTCTCTCTCTCTCTCTCTCTCTCTCTCTCTCCCAACGGGGCCTAAGACACCGCCCCATCCGAAAAATTAGGCAAATACTAGATTCAAATCTTGAGATTTGGAGCTTATTTTCGGATTATATGACAGCATATCGGCAATCGCTTTGTACCTCCTCCAAACTGATAAAATCTTCTCATTGTTTTTGCACGAACTTGTCGACCAGTCTGGGCCAGAATAGGGGTCCCCTATCCCCTTTGTGACTAAGCTAATACCTTAAGCTGGTGTGTCCTGTATGGCTGCAAAAGCTGGCCAATAAAGAAAGATGAGCAGCATATGTTTGTCCATCCACAATAT
This sequence comes from Metaphire vulgaris, assembly GCA_018105865.1. NCBI lineage: Eukaryota > Metazoa > Annelida > Clitellata > Crassiclitellata > Megascolecidae > Metaphire > Metaphire vulgaris. Next base: position 9,371,891 of record CM030839.1, on the reverse strand, counting down.
TAAAGTCCTTTTTCGTAGATTAAATTATGGCATCCAATGACCATCTTTGCTGCTCCTCTTTGCGCTTTTTCTAGAAGTTCTAGGCCTAAAGGGCCTATCTTTCCCAAAATTGGTTTCTAAAGTCTTATACAGTTTTGCGATTATCTCTTTGTCTCGACTCACTATTGTTCTTTTCATCAGGGTGTCTGTAGGCCCACTTCCGGTTGTTCGACCGTTGGAACAAATTCCACGGCTATACTAGATGATAAAAATTAACGGCAGATTGATTTTTCGTCTGATTCCTCTGACTGATAAATAGGCCTAATGATTATTATTCGTTATTACGGACAAATGATTAAATTGAGGAGGAGGAATTGTCTGTACGAGTGGCGAGAAAATTGCCATTAATCGAATCCAATTTGTCATTATGATATTATATTTCATGAACACTATAGAGCGCTCTTTCACCTACGCTCGTGCCCTCTCTGTCCGTATGGATCGGCCACTTAGGACTTAGGACCATGATTCACGCTTAGAGCTTTCCTGGGGACGTTTGAACCCGGCACAATTATTCTGCGGTTATCAAACTGATAGAGGAGACAGATTAAGTGTACCCTGGTCTGCTGGTCGTGTAACTACGACGGAACCTGTTAGACAAAGCGCTGCAATTATTTGGTAGAAATTATTCACAATTATTAATAGTTAATAATTAATAATTATTAATTGTTAAAAATTATTCTAAATCTGAGAATCTGCAATCTGAATAAAATTCAAACTAAAACCAATCTTCTTCCCCCCTCTCTCTCTCCCTCCCTCCCTCCTCCCTCCCTCCCCCCTCCCTCCTCCCCTCCCTCCCTCCCCCCCTCCCTCCCTCCCTCCCTCTCTCACTGCTTACAAGATTCGAGCAGATGGCATCGCTGGCGCAAATATTTGTCCCTAAAATCAATGGGTACAGAGGCGCAGCATGATGCAGTCGATCTAAATCCATAAATACATCACCTTTCAAGACCTACGATATTTTAGCCATATAATTTTGCGAAAACTAGCATGATCGTAATCGGAGAAGAATACTCAGATTTTCCTGAAAATCAGGGCACTTTTCTGTTTTCACCCCACTCAGTTTTATGCCAAACATATTTGTAGGCCTACTGGTGCATCCATGAGGGCGTGACTTGCATTTTTCTCTCGAATCAGCGAAATCTCGGGCAAAGATGTCCATGGGTCCATTTTTAAAGAACCCATCTCATCAAATCTTTAACCCAACCCAAAACATGCTGGCAATAGGGTTACTTGACTCAACTCACCGTATAATACGTTGTAATTTCTTAAACCATGACTTTTCTGAACCAACCTGACCCAACCCACCATTAATATGGTAAAGTCTACCCCAACCCAACCCATGGGTTAACTCAACCTATGGCCATCCCTGATCCCGGGTTACAACCAGTGGCGGCTCCAGGATTTGGCAAGTGGGGGGCCGTTGGGGTGGCAACTTCTAATCATGAGGGGCCAACCATTTGTTGTTAGGTATGTAGTATTAAGAATAGGGTCCCAACAGGGGGCCACTGGAGGGCCAGGCAATAGGGGGCACGGGCCCCCCCTGTGGAGTCGCCACTGGTTACAACGATACATTGCGCAGCGTTATGAGCGCCAATTTCTATGCCAGTCCAATAAGCCTATATACAGTAGAGCTTCGTTATAGCGTATTCACCGGGTCTGTAAAATTGGCTCGAGCCTAGAGACCTCACAGATGTTTACGCCTATGCAGGGCCATATTAAGGCGGGGGCTGAGGGGGCTGTAGCCCCCCGGCCCATCATAAAAATAGGCCCACCGATTTTCGAGATAACTTTTTTATGCTTGTCAGAGATTTTCAGTATAGGCGACGGCCTTTTTTTCCCAGCCCCCCCGGCCCACTCGGACCTTAAACTGGCCCTGCGCCTATGATCATCTGTTCATATTCGATTATAAATAAACCATTTCCATATATATATATATATATATATATATATTATAATCTAATCTTACCCTTCCTTAATTAAATTTCCTTGCTTCCTTTCCGTTGTTCCGTCTCTCGAAGAGTCCATCGTCGACCGTGACTCCGTCTCGTGTTAACATTTACGAAGACGCAGCGTTGCCCTGTCCGTGCACAGCGTAAAGAGACAGAACACGCACGCAGACCTAAGTGTAAATAACGATGTTACATTTCACATGCTAATCGAAGCACAGCGCGCGGCTCCGGTCAGAAAAAACGGAGAGACAGAGGCGCGAAAACAGTTCCGCAGACCTTGGACGATATAGAAACAATCCAGGCGATCAACAGCAGCCGAAGCAACTCGTTAACGGCGGTGATCCAAATGAAGATACCCAGTCGTTTAAGTGAAGACGAAACGGGCAGAAAATCTTGTTCGTGAATTGGTCGGCGCTGATGTTCGATTCATTTGGGATTGAAAGAGTCGTCGTAGCTGCCGCAGTATACTGACGAGACCCTGCAACCAACGGAACACGAAAGCCCGGATGATTAATCCGACCAGGGACTCGACGAGGCCAAGCTGCGGAGAAGACGAAGGTGCAGAGAAGAGGAGGCGGGGAAAGAGGAGGAGGAGGAGGAGAAGGAGGAGGAGGAGAAGGAGGAGGAGGTAAAGGAATAGGTATGAGAAAATCCTACCAACTTCGGATTCAGCTAAACTCGAATCGACCTAGACTCCCGAGTCCTAGATCGACGGGCGGGTGGGCGAGGGTAGGCGTGCGGCGCCGGCGGCCTGGAGAATGTTTACCTTCCGTTGAGCTGCGTTGTGCGTCGACGCCTGACATTGAACAGGCGGACGGACGCTGAAGAAGTTAGGCGAACAGAGGACGACTAACACGTCCATAACTCACACAGGTCTACGTCGTAGGAGAAGGCTGGAACTACAGTAATCTGGAAGGCAAGTCTTCATAATACAATCAGACCCGTCGAGAGAATTGCGGGCCCCTCCCCTACAAAAATTCGTGAGAAAGATTTGTGAAACGTTTCAGTGTCCTCAAAAAATGAAATATTCTCAAAGTTATTTTAAAAATAGGGCCTATACGGCATATATGTAAAAAAGTGGTGACGACCTTTTTGTGCTTGTCAGACTTTTCAAAACGTTAAAAGGCAATGGGCCTTTATCGGGCCCCACAGCGTTCATAGTATAATGAATAATGATGCATGAGATAACTTTATTGCGGACCTGCCCGGGCCCCCTACAGATCGTCGGGTTCCCTGCCTCATCCCTCCCCCCAATCGGCGGGCCTGAATTAGACCTGTGCGCCGACGCTCTGAGGGTCGGCGGCGGCGTTTGACCGCTCTATCATCGGCGGCGGCGCGCCGAACCAATTTTATCGGCGGCGGCGGCGTTGGCGGCGTACAAACGGTTAATACAGTACAATACGTGTGACTACAAAGGATACAATATGACATCGTCGTTTTTCTTCAATTTTCAAGGTCTTTTGTCACCCGGTTCATTTGAAATTTACGAACTTATAATAGCCTACACATTAAAAATAAAATTATGCAATTTAAGAAGTGTATAAAAATAAGAAAAATTGTAAATTTCTTATCAGATAATATTGCTTCATTATATATCCGAAATTGAACATAGATGAAAACTTTTTAAAAGTTTATGTGCCAACTTAGAAAACAAAGCACCGCCGACATCAGACTAGGAAGATTTAAACTAAACTAAGATGATTTAAACAACAAACGCTCTCAGTTACGATGCATAGGTTCACTGCGCGTGTAATTAACTGTGCACAGTTAATTTTTAGCAACATTTTAGCATCTTTTTTTGGTCTTCGCGTGTAATTTTCATCGAAAACGCTTTTCTTTAGCCATTTTGCATAATCTAAACAATACAGGACGTCATTCGATAGACGAATGAAGCGAAGTAAATAAGTAAGTTAAGTAGCGTGTGTTTTGAGTTAGCTAGTGTTGCCTATATGGTGAAGACATTTTTATCCACGTATTACAACAGTGTTGGTGTACTCTGGTTACATGAGATAAATAATTTCACCATAGGGACGCCGGCGTCACGCCGGTATCCTCTCGGCGGCGGCGGCGGCTCACAGGTCTAGCCTGAATACAGTATGTCGGAACAAAATACAAACCGGTTCACTGTAGCAACGAAGAGCTGACACACGACTGCTGGATAGGCCTACTGGTCCACTTGTCTGCCTCGGCGGTTCTCTCGGTCAGAGCGTCAGCTCTGTAGACAGCGGGTTTCCTGTCGACCCGGGTTCAATACCCGGGCGGCCAGAGATTTTATTTCTCAGGATGTCATTATGTTCGCAGGCACAGAGTTGAAGTTAGAATGGTCCCTGTAGTGTCTCAAGGTTCGCTGTGCTCTGCTATGTTAGCGACGATAGACAGATAAGCTGTAGTAGCCGTCTACCAAGGAGGACCACTATAAGAAATACCTGACAACGCAGCCGCACACAATTATGAAAACAATTATGAAAATATGCGCAACAACTCATTGGTCACAGGGACACAGGATTTGGCAGAAAGGGATTGAGGATGGGAAAAACGCCGGAGAAAAAGCTAATGTATAGGAATTAAGCCAAACGAGCGCTATAGAAAGTAGGTTGACTTATTAGGCCCTACATTACATTACTTATTACATCACTCATCTATTGGCGTAGCTCACTAGCTCTACTTTGCAAAATATTGTACAGTATACATGCATATACATTATACAATTATACATGCACATATAGGCCTATATAGTATATATAATATATATAACGGATATATATATATATATATATATATATATATATATATAATAGGACCGTCCATAAAGTACGTCACGCTCCGAGAGGGAGGATCTAAGAAATTGTGAGAATATGTGATAGGGGAGGAGACAAAGATCACATGTGACGTCACACTTTTCATACATATGAAACCTGAAACATACGGTGATATTTTACGTTTAATCAACTGAATACGGTTTCAAGTGGCGTGTTTCGTACTTAATTTTAACTTGTTTATCTGCTTAAAAATTAGTTTGAAAGTGTGGTGTACTTTAGAGGTGTGTATGAGATTTGTGACAGATTGTGACAAGGGTAGGGGGAAAGCTGTCAAAAATAGCGTTCCGTACTTTATGGACAAACATAGTGTATGTTGAGCTGTTGAATGTTCTATATGAAGTCGCACAATAAGGCCGAGTCTTTGGAGGCTTTTTGAGAGATGTGTTCCCTATTTAGCATGAGATTGATAAATGCATTTATGTGTTTTACATTATGTCTCAACTGTGTGAAGTCAAAAGCTCAATCATGATGGTTGTTGCCGTGATTTCTCAGATGAAAGACTTAAGCCTAAGCTATTGAAGTTATATCAATTTCCGGAAAACTGTCTTAATTTGAAGCATTTTGGAAGCTGTTTGAGATCTATCACAGAGATGGACATGGGTCCATTTTTTAGAACCCAACCCAACCCGACCCATCAAATCTCCAACCCAACCCAATCCAACCCATGCCGGCAATTGCAAGTATTCACCCAACCCAATCCAACCCACCCAAGCTTCAAGTAAACATATTCAGCAAATTTATTGCTAAACAACAATTTGTCAATTACTGCATACAAATCATTTTAAAAAATTACTTCTCATATGTCGCTGTAGGGCCTATGTTTTCCGCCAATGATAATTATTATCATTGGCGTGCAAAGGAAGGTAGACGCCCGTGTTATAATTTGTACTTATACTATCTAAAATTCAGCTTCAAATGTTGAAGACTAACGAATAAGGAACCCTAGAGCCATTATAGCATTTGCTTAGCAAGTTCGCACGCACTCCCACGCAGTAGCTCATAAATGCTATTGGAGTCAATAAGGAGATTAAGGTGGATTTACAGTGGATGGTTCAAAGAAAGTTACTTCGTTCAAAGAAAGTTACTTCCTTCTTTCATCAATTTCGACTCTCGATTCCAATGCCTTGAATTATTTACTTCCACCGGTCTTATGCAAATATCTCGTGGCTGCGGATCAACATCTACCTATAGGCATATGACGCTGCACAATATCGAGAAATCAACGGCCACAACGGCGAGGGGGATTTTATGTATCAAAGGAGATAGACTTATGCCTTTAATGCTTTATTATATAGGAACAACTGTGTTTGGATCAATAGAACCAGGGGCTCAAGACAGTCCTGAATATAATCCCCCACCCACCAATCGCTTAACTAAGAGCCGTCATAAGCCAGTATTGCCAGCGACAGTTCGGCGGCAATTTGTTACGTGAAAATGCGGAAAACGATAACCATTTTTTTATAACCAATATATGGTGTGTGCACTGTGCCAAGTGCAAATCAGCGTTTTGCAACCCAACCCAACCCAACCCACCACAACTGCCTAAATTTACGACCCAATCCAACCCAACCCAACCCAACCCAACCCATGGGTTAACCCAACCCATGTCCATCTCTGATCTATCACTGAGCGTATTATCGCTAATTATATTCTTGTCAAATAATATTGGGTTGGATCAGTGTCTAAATTACTTGAGGTGCCGGATCTCCTTATTTTTCATCCGACCACATAATTTCTTCACAACATTTTTATTCATTTTAAACGATCATTTAGAATGCAGTTCACGTTTTATTTTCTTTCCCGTGAATGCAAAGTGCTAAAGTAAACAATAAAAGATTACAACGAATAAAAGTACGTTCCGGATCTCTTGTCAGACTTCCCGGATCGGAGATCCGGCTCAATTTAACCCCTGAGTTGGACACGACCCCCAAGACATGAACCGTTCAGTGGATGCCAACCTGAGTCCTGAGAATATATGTTGCCAGCAAAGCGATTTTTTGATAATTTTCTCTTTACACGCGTCCACATTTTCTCCGTCTTTCTAAGAACTCACTCCAGTCTCCTGACCTAGGTGTTGGTATAATTCACAACCTGCACATTGCACAACACACTGCTACGACACAGGGGACGGGGGGAAGAGAAAAATATTACTAAAACTGTACATGCGCGCATGATCTTGCTTAGTTTTGTCTGGTTCCGTTGTTATTGAGCTCATTAAACTGAGCTTATGCATTCGATTCAAAATGGCTGTCTGAATAAAACCATGGATGTATTATCTCCACGAATAAAACGCAACGTAACTGCATTGATACTCGACAACTAAGAGTTAATAGAGTCCACATTTTTGTTAAATCCATATTAAACAGCACCTGGCGAATGGAAACGAACTAGCATGCATATTTTGATTTCAGACTACAACTAAGCTTGAAATTCAGACTTTGAACTCTTCACCGACGCTCAGCTTGCATATTACGAAACTAGATATTTTTAATAGGTTGAAATAAACACCATCATCGTCTTCATCATTCGGTGGCGTAATGGGATAGAAAACGGGGTCTCTTACAATGTTGACCCCTTAGGCCATTCGGCCCATGGAGGTATCCCAGGGACGCATTAGGCTACATAATTTGGCTGAAGCCGACTAGCTTGGAAATTCCCATACTTCTTCACTCAAAACATCACCGGCTAAGCCACGGGGAATAGGATTTGGCATGTACCAGCATGGCGCCATGGACCCTTACCGGTGAAATGTTACACCTATGGTGCGTTCCCGCTGCGTAGGTCTACACCCATAGGCTGAACAGACTGGCATTACTCTAAATGAATTTTCACGGATAATTTAAAGGAATAATATAACTCAGACTTAACACTACTCCTGTATTCGTCCGAGTGAACCAAAATGGCCGCTAACCATGGAGGTTCTGGTACTATTTTTAGCCTACGCGCGACTGGCTTCACTCAACCTGGGCTAGAAATGACGTAATGCCGTCTCCTAGGATAATACCTCCATGATTCGGCCACACTTGCAGCATTCCGACTTTCCGAGTGGATTAGTTATTAAGCTGTGGTCCAGTTCTGACAAATCTCATTAGACAAACTATTACAAGTTATTAAAACATTAATGCACGCGCAGTTTAGCCACCGATAGCGTTCATTTACCCCCCAAGAGGCCCCGGAGATTACCCAGGTTACTATATGGTCAGGCCAGCAGTGCATGTGTGGCCACGGTTCCGGAATAGGGGCACATCGACAATTTCGAGTAAAGAAGTCTCCGAGGAAAAAGACCTTCACACATTCACGTATTCTTCTCCGATTAAGATCATGCTACCTACCCCTAATTTCTCAGCGCTTTGCGCAATTCTCACGACCGGTTCCAGCCAGAATGGTAGGGTCTCTCCGTGGCTACGCCAATTATACGTTCCTGGGCGTCTTGGACTTGAGCAATCGTAGGCCTAATGACCTAATCTCTTTTTTCGACAAATTTTCATCGTCTTGATAGCCTACGGAAGCGTCCCCAGAAAACTTATTAGGCCTACCGGTGTATAAAAAAGTATAACACCAGTTCTCATTGGAGAACTCGCATGGGCCGTAAAGTCAAACCGGTTATCAGGTAGCTCTCGTACAGAAATGGTGGTCGTCTGTATAGTGTATATACATCTCCAGGTGAGAGGGGGCCGATTGGTAGGCCTATAGCAGGAGAGCGAAACCGAAAATTTCGGTCTGCCTTTCGTTTAGAATATCGAACCAGAGTGCCAATTCCGCACTCCCGGGGCCCATTCGACGCAGAAGCCTGGATCCTAGAGCCGGGCACAATTCGCCTGTAGGCCTATGCTCTGGTGGTGCTTCTATTCCGAAACAGTAGTTGCGCCATTGATGCGTCTACGTGGGCTCTGCCGTGGCTACTTCGTCGGCCTACTACGCTGTAGGCCTACTAGAATAACACCGCAAAACACACAAAGGCAAGGCTAAAGTTCAATAAACATCCTTTTCGATATGCTAGCCCCAATATCCGACAAAAGCCATTCGTCCCAATGCATTGCTCCAGTGTATACGACTATACGATCTGCTCATTATTTCACTGGTTGGGGGGCTGTTCATTAATTACGCCAACAAAATAGGAAAGAGAGGCTCGAAAAAAATTTGACAGTTGTTGACAGGGCCCAGGGGGAGAGGGGTCAGGAGAGGCTCAGAGGTTGACGTCAACAATTTCATTGTTTTACAAATAATCAAAACAGGAAATATCATGGAATACTATTGATTGCAACGGAAAAAACCTGACAAACTAAAAAGCTCATCACCATCGCATTTTGACACTTGAAGAGCAAAAAATGGAAAAAGTCTCGCCACTACAAAAATAATAACCTTCTAAACTTTTTAGGGGGACCCGTCATTGATCTTAGCGGGGGTGTCAAAAGCTTTTGACATAATTATGGGGGTCACTGAATGCTTGACAGTTGTTGACAAAGGGGGGGGGGTCAAAAATTGCTCAAAAATTGTTGACGTAGCCTAATTAATGGACAGTCGCTTGTGCGAGTATTATGGCCGTTGTAACCCTACATTCAAGGTCGGATCGATGATTGTATTTACTGGTTCTTTTTCTAGTTCCTGCTGTGAAACGAGGTCGAATATAGGCCTAAATCATTGCAGCAGGTTATGCAGTAAGAAACAAAACAATTACATGAGCACGGATCAAGGATGTTTTGTGTAGGTTTAACCTATAGGTCCACTGTACGAATTAATGCAAATGAGTCAGTAGGCCTACATATAGCTAGGTGAACGATTTTAAAAACTGAACAAAACATAGGGGACATCCATAAAATTGCCTTCGTCACTCTCGAAGTCGAGGGAGGGGTCAATTGTAAGAGACAGTTTGTGACTGGAGAGACATTCTCTCTCCCTCTATCTCTTCTCTCTCTCTCTCTCTCTCTCTCTCTCTCTCTCTCTCTCTCTCTCTCTCTCTCTCTCCTCCATCCCTCTCCCTCCCCTCTCTCTCCTTGTTTATCATGATTTCAGCTTGTTCTACATTTACAACAAAAATATGTCTTTTCTCCCAGGTTAGTTGGCTAGTTAAAATGGGAGGGTAGATTGTAGGCCTACCATTATTACTTTTACTGTCATACCGAAAACGCCCTTAATAAACTGGTTAGGGGCTGTCCATTAATTACGTCAACAATTTAGGGGAGGGGTTTGAAAAAGTTCGACAGTTGTTGACAGGGGAGGTCAAGAGAAGTTGACGTCAACAATTTCACTATTTACAAATAATCAAAAATAGGAAATTTCATGGAATAGGCATATTACTTATTGCAATGGAAAAACATGACAAAAAAGGTCATCACCGCCACATTTTGACACTCGATGAGCAAAAAAGGGAAAATGGTAGAAATGGTCATCACCGCCAAAAGTAATAACCTTGTTATTGGGACCTGTCATTGATCTGGGGGGGGGGGGTCAAAAGTTTTTGACATAATTATAGGGGTAACTGAAAGTTGACAGTTGTTGACAAGGGGGAGGGGTCAAAAATTGCCCAAAAATTGTTGACATAATTAATGGACAGCCCTTTATAGTCAAACATTCAGAATCCGAAGTAAATATTTAAATCCTATCGGTTGAAGTAGATTTCTAGGAAACAAAAACAGCCCAAGGCCGATCGGCAAAAATAGATTCTGAGCTTAACAAAGCGTCCGCTGGTCATGGTGAAGGCCGGCGATGCACACGTGGACAGACCGCCTCAACCTTGAAGGCTTTGGTCGTGGACGCAGTGTGAAGCGTCGGCTTAACGACTCGTGCAGCGCTGGCGTTCATTGGCCAGCACTTGGCAGCAGTTTGCTGCCATCCACGCCTGTAGAAGCGCAATAAAATAAAAGTGGATTCGTTTGAGTAGTAGGCATAGTGGGCTGAACTTGCTGAAGCAGGGACGCCAGAGAGTCTGTACTCTCTGGCTGAAGGCAGGAAAAAATACGTTTTACGAAATCGGCGAGAGAAAGCAGTTTGTCAGCGTATGGAGTCTCAACATAATACTTAATTCTTTTGTTTTCTTAGATCGATTCAGTCGCTTGGTTTCGATAGCAGTGTGATCGTTGGCTTTAGTTGAGAGTTATCGCTTGATTAAAATCAAACATTTTACTGAAATATTTGTGATTTTCGGGTACATCACAGTCCTATACAGTCCTATACTGGAGAAGGTAAGGACCAGTGTTTATTCTAGGCCATCTCTGGGGGAATCACCCCAAGCTAAAAAATTCCCCCCAAATTTTTTTATGTTGCACGGGGAGATGGAAATTACCCCCCAAAAGTGTGGTGACGGGTGGCTTTTATTTTTTTGGAAAGGGGAAAAATGTAAGGATTACAACATTTTCGCTTGTCAGGGCATTTAAGAAGGGTAAAAGGGGAAAATTATTAGGTAGGTTGGAAAGATTACCTTTTTTGCTTGTCAAGAATTTTGGAGACTCAAACCTTGTCCCCCCAAACATTTCAAAATCCCCTCCAATGTCAAGGTGACTAGAATAAACACTGGGTAAGGACAGAACAAAAAAGTGAAATTAAATGAATATTCAATGTATTCATATCTGTAAGCTCTATAAGCACAATTATTACTTAGTAGGCCTATTGTTAATTTGACACAGTGTCGATTGCCATTTCAGTATTGATTGTCATTTGTCCACGTACTGCAGATCTTAAGCGGATTTTTTTACAAATTATCACGAAAATTTATGGCACCAAATTGCATGGTTTGGGGGAAATAATTCATGACCATGTGCCCTATCACTGTGCCAAGTGGCATGCTTTTATCCAGAAGTGAACGATGGCTTTTATGGACTTTAGCGACTGAACTAACACTGGATGGACGAGTGATAACGTATCATAAGCATGTGTCTAACAGTATTCTAATGCAGTGCTTTTTTCTAGGGAAAAAGGTTTGGGAACTCATTTCAAATCTGTTTTGTTGTAAGAAATTATGAGTTGGTACCTTGATAACTTTTAGACACTTTTTGTGATTATATAGTATGCAATTGGATAAACCAACATTTCTCATTAGAAAATGCTGTATTTTGATGTTAATTGTGAGTCAAATTAGCAGATGCTTTAATTGTGTGTCACATTTTAGTGAAGCCTACTAACTTACTAAGGTGTTATTACAGTGCTGATGTTGGTCAATGGTCATGTTTATTGTTTACATCCCATGGCCATTAGCATTTCATATTAGCACAGGTGACCTTGAGTCATGCAGATCAGGTAGTCTCAGGGCCTTTTGGTTAGGATTTGACAGTGGCTTCTGTAAGTGGGTGTAGTTATGCTATGCATGCTTAAAGCCTAATTTTGGTAGGAAGGTTACTGACAGTCCCTTTCATGAGCAAGTGGTGGGGAGATTGAGGTAATGCTTAACAGCGTAGCCAGTTGTAGTTAAATAAGTGTTTACCTAGGATATTTTTGTGAACATCAAATTATCCAGAAGTAATTATGACTGTCACCAGATGCTCAAAGTCACAATCAAAGCTGAATAAATAAACCTAAGGTTATCATGACAAATCAAGTGTTTATATGGGCACTTTTCTGGAATGCATGAAATCTATCCACAGAGAATACCAGTATAAAAAGCAGAATCCATAATGATAGTAATTTTAATGCAGAATTGTTCGACTTCTCTGGCATATCATTTGAAGAATTAATTATCAGTTATCACCCAGTTGTAAAACTGAGTGAACTCTGAGCAGTTTCTATAGTTGTGCAACTATTTTGACCCTTGGGCCTGCTCCACCATATATAGTGTTTTCATGGATTTTTATCTTTTAAAAGTCACTGTTTTCAGAATAAGAGAAGAAATGCAGTGAATTCTGTAACATACATTCCACTTTACATGTACTAGTATATTGAGTGCCAACCATGAAACAAAGTTGTTGCATGGTTGGATACAGATGGGACACAAAGGTTTTAAAAGTCTCTAGTTACAAAAATACCCAAATAATTGCATTACTTGAGTAACAATTTCTCTTTTGCAGAACAATCTGTCTGTTTGGAACTAAAATGCGCCACAATTCTGATTCAGCACATCACCAGAATGCAGCAGCTGTTGCATTTGCCAGGCTCTTGAAGCTATTTCATTCAAGATCTGATTCCAACATTAAATTGGGGTTAAAGTCAGATCCTGCCAATAAGTTACATTCTAAGGTGAAAACAAAAGTAGTCTCTTCATCTTCAACAGAGGAAGCACCTAAAAGACGTTTTGTACGAGTAGTGAGAGATTCTGAGGCTCAGCCTCCTGAAAAGATTGATGATAATCCACATTTAATATGCAGATACTCACAACAATTTCTAGAAGAACATTACCGCAAATCTCAGAATCAGCTGTTGAACAAGCCACTGCCATATGTCACCAGTGGACATACCATATTAAAGATGTCATCTACTGATCCCACTTCTTCATGTGATCAATATTCACCAGCTGTTGGGAAACATGCTACATTTAAAGAATTGGTGGAAATAATTGAATTTAGTCGACAAGATGTGTTAAGGAGTGGTGCATGTATATCACGTGAAGAACGGCTCCATAATGATGAACTTGAAGCTTCTGATCATGAAAGGGAGCCAGGGTTCTTCTTGAGAGACGACTTGGCCTGTGAAGCAGACTTGGAGTATGAACTGGAAGCTGGAATTTCACAACTAGATGAGGCTGATGAAATTGCAGCAAAAACTCTTGCTTTAGATCTTAATCGCATGGATGGCATAATGAAGAACATCTTTTCATCCGTGGCTAATGTTCACGAACCTCATACTAGCCCAGAAATTGCAAAAATACAAAGGATTGGGCTCTCAGAACTTACATCATATAATTGCAGTGCAGATGAGCAACCTGAACTTGCCAAGAATGGCACTTCCTCTTGAACTTCTAAAGAAAGGGTAGTCTTTTAAGACAATTATTTTAATTTTTGTTCTGTTTGAATAAATATGACTTTGATAGACAAGTTTCTAATATTACTAAGTTATATGAAGATTATTACTATGTTTTGGTATGAAAGAAATTCTTAAATCTAGAATAAACAGATAGGAAATGTCTAACATCTGAAGAAGATTGATCTGAATGTTTGAAATATATGAAACAGAGCTTGTTGTCTTTCAGTATTTAATAACATTTAAAAAAGAATTACTGTACTGGTACTTTAATTCATCATAGTATATTCTACTATTTTATTTAAAGTAATTGTTAATATTTGGGGCCTAGTGCAATTACGGTAGACTAATGACTGACTGCTTGCTATAATTGTGTTTGAGATGTTGTGAATTACTGTGGAGCAGAATTTCCTTGTGCATTTCACTGTTAACATCTGCAGTGGTTATCCTGTTCAAACAGATGGCTGATTAAAGCCAAATCACGTTTGAAACTTTCAGCATGCATTCCTTCCCGTGAAGGAGCTAATTCAGTAAAATAACACCCTAAGGCCCAAGATGCTGGCTATGGCTATAGCCAGTACGGAACCGGTGAACATGTGGTTTTGAATTACGATATACAGTGCGTTGATCAGACAAGATATTTTTCCATTATTCAAAGGTTATGCTGTCTGTGATAGACTCGTCGTTGCATGCATTGGCGTCACTAGGGTTGGTGTCACCCAATGCGGTAAAATCGTGGTGTCACCTTTAGACCTTCTCAAATGCAGTGACAAGCAAAAAAAGGGTTGTCCTTATTTCCTTCTCACATGCCGTGACCAGCAAAAAAGGCCATCCTTGTTTGGTGTCACCCCCCAGGTGGTGTCACCCGGTGTGGTCCGCACCCCCTCGCGATGCCACTGGTTGCATGAACTGTTTCGAATTCGAAATATGATGTAACATTGAGATAGTCTTTATTCTGCAGTTGGTTATGCTGGTAATGGTTTTTAGTGTCAAGTTGTTACCAGGTAATTTTAATGTCTTAAGTGTTTTTTATTTTGATTATCAATTAAACCAGTTTTTTCTAAGCCATTTAAATAGCAGCAGAAACAGTTTACAAGCTGGCCTAATTTTTTCACTTCTGAAGATAAATGAATGTATTAATTATTATTATATTTTGTGAGTGTATTGTTGTGTTTACTGAAGTTTTATTTAACATGATGAAAGTGGTGATTGCAAATCTATTTTATGCTATTGTTACCTGTGAATGTTGCCAGCTTGTTTAACCCTTTTCACATAGTAACTAATTAAATTTGTAAACACTGTTGCAGCGTCTTTTGTTTATCTGTAATGCTTTGTTTTGTGGTTGCAACTACCTGTATTCATATGTTGTTTGTATTCTTAAAGACTTGTAATAACCATTGGTACAATTCAATAGTGTTTTTCACCTTCTAACGGTCTAACCACTTCAACAAATCATGCTATTATCATCTTATTACTACACGGCAAGAAAGAATTACAGTACATTGCACAACAGATAACACAACATTGCAACATAACAGATGGTAGATGACATTTCTACTCGCCCGCATATCAGATTACTCAGACTAAGCAACCAACCATTTCCCATCAGCGGACAACTTTGCATTGTCACTGGAAATGAGCCATACATAATAATTAACCTTCACGCTGCTAATGGGGTGGTTGTCACCCAAATTTTTCAGATACCTGATGAGGCATGCTCGAGTATTCTTAGGTACTTGCAGGGGTCGATTTACATACATTTTAACATTTGCCATCTTTTTACTAAAGGGGTTATGAAGCTACTACCATCATACCAAAGGTATCAGGGGTGCAAACCACCACCTGAATTTTCTCCCTATTTACACTGTAGTGGTGTTCTTAATTAACAGAGTCATAAACCCCATTTGAACCAAGAACTTCAAAAGCGAGCTGTACAAAACTATGATACAAATGCTGTAAAAGAGTCTGCAACAAACAGTGAAAGCATACATTATGCATCGAACTCTAAGCAATCGACATAATTATGTATTTCATGACATTTAGCAGTATATATAATACATCTATTTATACAAAGCTAATGACTGTTTGAAATATAGGAATAATAATGAGACATGTTTATTCTCATTTAAATACATTTTGTCCCCAAATAACCTCACAATTTTACCATTCAAATGTGAAAATTATTAAATCTCTATAGGGTGGCTGTTTGATAGCTAATAACTTGTACTAAATGAACAACAATTTTGTAGAGATTTGAATGCAGAATCCAACATTTATAACAATATCTAATTTTCGGATGCTGGGCCGAGATAGACGGGAGAGGAAATGGTTACCATCCCCTTTTAAGAAGTTGTTTTGAAAAAGGCTTAGTGGTGTGAGGGTTACTGCACCTCTTAATAAATGGATGCAATGCATGAACCTTTAAGAAGCCAAAAGAACTAAATATGATAATTACTACAGTATAGCATTACTTGGTAATAAGAACCACACAAAAAAAACTACGGCAAGCGACAAGCATTGGTGAACACAGAGTTCGGTTATGGTTGGGGGAGGGGCACCATCAAGGCATACACACACACATCAAACTTTTGGGCCAAGGTAAAGATCTTTAGTGAGCATGGACACAATTGATGGAACCTGCTTCTTTTTATTCATTTCTGGGCTTGATGCATTTGATTCAAACTGATGGGAAACAGCATGGTTAACACGAGTCATGATGCGAACAAACT
The DNA here is from genome assembly GCA_018105865.1 of Metaphire vulgaris. Lineage (NCBI taxonomy): Eukaryota > Metazoa > Annelida > Clitellata > Crassiclitellata > Megascolecidae > Metaphire > Metaphire vulgaris. The sequence goes on along the minus strand of CM030839.1, from coordinate 9,355,469 downwards.
CCATTTTTTCAGACTCCGGCTTGCTCAATGTCTGAGTCAGAGCTTGAACAAACCAGGATCCCTTGGAAGAATTTCGCCACGAAAAATAGCCTGGAAAAAAAAGCAATAGCAATATCTGTCAAAAGCATATGCAGAACTGTCTCAGTCAATATAGTATATATATATATATATATATATATATATATATATATATATATATATATATATATATATACATATATATACACACATACATATACACACATATATATATAAATCATAAAAATTATGCCAATTACAAAAACAGTTGAAGAATGGCCAATAGTATCACACAATGGAAAAGAAATTGAAATAGTGAAGAATTTCGTTTACTTGGGAAGTGAGTTGGAAGCAAAAGGAGGATCGGACTTGGAGATTAAATGAAGAATAGCATTGGCAGGATCAACCTTCAACAGGCTACACACCAATATTTTCAAAAGACATGACATTGGGATGAAAACAAAACTAAGAATTCTCAACACTTGTGTAATACCAATACTACCGGTAATTTATGGATGTGAATCTTGGACCATAAAAAAAGAATTGGAGAAAAAACTAATAGCAACAGAAAATAAATGGCTTAGAAGAATACTAAGGATTGGATACAAAGAACATATAACAAATGAAGAAGTTAGAGAACACTGCAACCGAGCATCGTGGAAGTTATCAGAAAAAGAAGAATGAAATGGACTGGACACATACTCAGAATGGAAGAAATAAGAAACCCAAAACGGATTTTCAACTACAAACCAGAGGGGAGAAGATCTAAAGGAAGACGTAAAAGACGATGGGTGGACGGTTTGGAAGAGGATCTGTACATGGCAGGGCTGAACCTCAATGGAAAAACTGACGGAAGACACCGAATGACTTTGGAAGAAATAGCAAAGGACAGAGAACTTTGGAGAGATGTCATGGAGAAGTCAATAGCTGGACACAGCTGGAGGACGAAGACCTGACCTGATATATATATATATATATATATATATACATATATATATATATATATATAATATATATATCAGCTCCTACAAGTGCCCCATGTAAAGTGCTCTTGACTTTGGCCTTTTGCCATGCTTATTGCACTATATAAATTGTCATAATAATAATAATAATAATAATAATAATAATAATAATAATAATAATAATAATAATAATAATATATAACTAACAAATCATGTCATCAAATTAAAGATTTAACCACACGAGCATAATATAAATAGCTGACACAGTATATTGGTCAAGTAAACTTTTCAGAACTATTCCTGCCAAAGAGTAAAGCTTGTAGCTTACCTATAAACAAAGAGGAAAGAGCAAAAGGCAACAAGAACAAGGGGCTCTTTTCAAAATCATGCACAAAACAATAGAACAGCAGAGCATCTAATAAGTACAATTTTTGGGCATTCTACAATCTACATGTAGTAAAGTAGCCACAATCCCACTTTAAGCCAAGAACTTCAATTCGACATGTAATACTGGCAGTGGCATAGCCAGGATTTCCCAAAGGGTGGGGGTGGGGGGGGGGTTATGGTTCCCACGATTTCCAACTCCAAAAAATTCTGACAAGCAAAAAAGGTGTGATTTCCAACTTCGGACAATTCTGACAAGCTAAAAAAAGGTGTCCAAAAATTCTGACAAGCAAAATAAAGGTTGTCAACTATTATTATGTGCCTGATTAAGTGAGCTATATATATAGGTATCAAAATAATAATACAATAATATGCAATAAAAAACTTTTGTGTCAGACAACCAAGGGGGTTTTAACCCCCAAACTCTCCTTTGGCTACGCCACTGAATACCGGTACTTGATGCAAAACTAAGACAGGCTTTGGCTTGTCTTAATACAATACCCAGTGTTGTATGAAGTACTCAGTTTGAGTACTCAAGTAAAAGTAAAAGTATTATGTCATTTATTTACTTAAGTAAAAGTAAAAAGTACCTATGAAAATAGTTACTCAAGTAAAAGTAAAAAAGTACTCCCCAAAAAGTTACTTTTTAAGTAAAAAGTAAAAAGTACCGCGACAGACGGAATCGTCAACAGCTCCACATTATCATGTTAAATCTCATTTTTATTAGGGCCTAATCTTTTAAACAACATGCAGTAGCCTCAACAGTCAACACGTACATATATCTGCAGGGCTGAAAAATGTGGTTTTAAAACCTAGGTTTTTTAGGGTTTGAAAAAAACAACTGAAAAAGCCTAAATTTAGGCTTTTAGGGATTTGTTCTATAAAAAGAAAAATGAAAACTCACATTTAATGTCCTTAAAGTTGTTTACTCTCTGCAGACAGAGAAACATACGTGTGGCACGAATTCCGAGAAAGGTTTATACTTTATGGGCTTTGACATGTGAGAAGAGTATAGCAAATGGTTAACCTAAATATCTAAATTTTATCTTTATAAACCTAGGTTTTTTTCCAGCCTTGATACATAGGTCCTATACACCATTAACTTCTACATTAGCAGTGTCAAAGTCAAAAGTAGCCAGAGCTTGTTGTTCATTCTAACAACCTTGCTTTGGGACTAAGTAAGTACGGGAAGCTGAGAATAATTAAACACCGCGTTTGAACAGCAACAAAAGTAAATGCAACGAAAGTTGGCAATGAGAAATTTTACTTGTAACGAGACATGAAAGACATAATGTAACGAAGTAAAAGTACTAATATTTAAATAAAAACTTACTTTGTTACAAGTAAAAAGTACTCTGCACATTGTGTACTTCGTTACAGTGCGAAGTACTCAGAATTGTACTTAAGTGTTGTAACGCGTTACTTCTACTTCGTTACCGCGCAACACTGACAATACCTATAACTTAAATTTATTATATAAATTTCACAAAAGACCCTACAAACAGGTCTCCAGGCATGTATTGCGTGCAAGAATTGCTGGACCATGCCCAATACCGAATGGTATACAGTTGATATAACTTATGAATTTCATGATATTTGGCAATTATATATTATACAATTAGTAGTACATAACCTACATTGATTGCCTGAGATATGAGTATAATAGTAATGAAACGTATGTTAATTGTCATTTATATGTATTTTTTACCAAAATAACCATAAAAATTTAGCATTCAATGGGCCTTAAATGCAAAAATCTGAAAATCAGTAAATTTATACAGGATGGTTATGTCTGATGTCTCTTGTACTACTTGAATAAGTTGAATAAAAGCACAACTAAAATACCAGCGTTTTAGAGTTTTGAACGCAGAATCCAAAGGTATGCAATATACAGTTTTTAGAGACTGGGCAAGATAAATGGGCTAGTGGTAGCCACCTTCCCTTAGCACAGGACATTACAAAAAAGCCTAGTAGTGTGAGGGCTAAACAGGAATGTTGCCATTATAACTGTCATAATGTCATAAAACTATATTTAAAATAACTCATTAATAGCACACTAAGGGCTCATCCATATAGCACGTATAAAAAAGGCATATTTTCAACCTCCCCCCGCTGCACACACCGTACATATGCAAAATCTCCAAAACCCAACCCCATCCCCTTAGTGCGTACATACTATATGGATAGACCCTAATATGGATAGACCCTAAATAGATATTTCAGATTAAATACCAGCAAAACCACTGTATATAAGCAACATAGATTTGAAATGAAATTAAGCAAGAGAATGTGAAATGCAATAATTATTAACACTGTGGAACATCATCAGAGATGGTTTTATAATCAATATGGTAATCATAAACAAGTCAATTAAACATACCAGGCACCGTAGAATAAGCGTAAAGGAAATCTGCTTCCATTGGAATAACAAGACTTGGCATCTTACTATCGTTATCATCAGGCAGATCAGACTGAAGAAGCATTCCACTATCAAGCTCATTTCCACGACATGCCTACAATATACAGTAGTAAAGTAAAAGTAAAGTCCTTCCCGAGCACTCAAGGCTGACCTCAAGGCTCATAGGGCGGCGCTGATCTCCGTTACCAAGGCCCTCAGCCAGGCGACTGGTGCAAGGTTACATGATACGGGGCCAGTGTTCTCATGCAACGCGCCTGTTTACTTCGCGGATTAATCCGCTACTCATTTGCCATCGCCATCTGGCGAAAGAAGGCTGAGTCGACCTTAGGGCTCCCGCGGGAGTTGAACCCGCGACCTTCTGCTCCATTGTCCAACGCTGTTACCACTCTACTAACTTCCCTACAATATACAAAGCCTACAATATTCAATGCACCTTAAGAGAAATTAGGCATGAGAACTGTACCAATGATACTTCCAATGATACTTGTATTGTCAGCAAACATTGATTACTGCTACCATTATTAAGCACTATTCTCAAATCTTTATAATACTCAAAGGTATCAATCGTTAGTACTCCAAATCCTTCCTCAAAACCTTAGGGTCAATTCCACAGATCAGCTGATGATGGACAGAAGTACTGATCTTAAGAATTGACCATCACCAGGCTAAAAATTAAGTTATAGTTATTTCAAAATAAAATTAAGTGCCCAAGAATAAGCAGCTACTACAGTACCGACCTTTGCTATATATAGATTCACAAGATTTTACTTACATATATTTAAAAAGTTCTGGAGACTGCCACATAAGTTTTAGGTTCTAAATTCTTCAAACTGTACCACTTTAACCAGCATGTCACCAATATTTTAAAGTTACTTACTAATTCCAACAATACATTCTTCTTGCATAGTCTCTGAGCATAGAGTCCTAAAATAATGTCAGTTGGTTTGCTAGCCTTGGTTTTATTACTAAAATGGCACTATAGGAGTTCTTCAGTTAGCTTAGTTAACTAGCTCCACAGGGTCATGTCTGTGAATGGTCGTCTTACCAATAATAGATATAACTGGACATTTTGCCTGCATGGCGATTCACCCACAACTGTAGATGAACTGCAATGTAGACAAAAGGACCTTAAGCAAAGCGCTGAGCAGGCAAATTGTCTGGTAACTGAATAAAGCATCGTAATGTCAATAACAATTTGGAAATAGCTATTTGGAAAAGTTCGCAACAACTCTTTAGAACTCAAACCTGAAAGAAGAAAAGCTTAGGTTTGCCAACAAGAGATTTGCATGATTTGATTGGACAAACAAAATTATCAATGGCAATGATATTGTCTGTCCCATAAAGAACATCTGCATCACCATGAGAAAGAACTGCAACTCCAAAGCAATCTCTGTCAGTGTGATCTTCTTGAGCAGCTACAACAACAAAAGCAACAGCAAGATTGCCAGTTACTTTCACTGCTAAGCAAATATCAAATTAAAGGCTCAACTACAAATCTACAAATCATCATTATTAAAGAAATGTTCAAATTAAGTAAAATCTTCAAAAAATGTTGATACAAAAAACATTGACATCAATATTTCAACTACTTATTCACTGAAATGTCTGAATATTTCAGTAAGCAGACACATGATCATAATTATAAATAGCATTCATCCTTTCTGCTGGGCAGCAAAAATTGAAAAATGAATGAAACTATAATCAAATCTCATCTGCTTTAATTGCATTCCAGTTTGTTCCAAATTACAGCTTAAATTTTTAAATTTAGCAAAATTTCTTTTCTGTTTATAACTGCTTGGTCAGTGTTGCCTGAAGAAAATCACAACAAACTATCGCAATTCAACCCGAGATCAGTCACCCATCCTACAACCAAGCCACGCTCAACACTGCTTAACTTTGGTGTTCTAATGGAAACCAATAATTTTCATCTCACAAAGCCAAGCAATCAAAATTTTTCTAAACATATTCAGTTTGCAAGAATCCTTGATGAACAGAAAATTTCTTTAGCATATACATCTTTGTAACTATCCTGACTTAATCATATATAGTACATTAAAGCCAATTCTTAACTTTTATACCTGCTAACATTTCCTGTAACATTGCATCCTTTGTCAAATTATTGAACAAGGAGACCTCAAAGCCAAATTTCGAAAATATATTGTATAGATTGTAAGCATCAGCATCAGTTCCTGTGCGCTCATTCATTCCAGTGGCTGGCTGAAAGGTCCGGTTGTTTATGATGATAAATTTTCCACGTTTTGGATGTCTCATATCATAAATAAATTCACTGGAATCAAGAGGCAAGCTGAAAATAATAATACATAAGAGACAGAGTATTCAGCAGAAACTTAAAGCTTGAAACCCTTCAAAGTAAATGCCAGGTACTCTAACATAGATAACAATGACGGTCACAGGCGTAAAATTTTTTTACCAGAGTACTGGCCATACACAATTTCATCTTGTTTTATGCAAATTATATATGTATAAAGTCTCACACTGTTACCACTACATGGCGGTTAGCTGTGCAAATGGTTAAGTGACCCCCATTGTTTCTTTTCTGAACTTTGCAAAGATGCCGTTTCTTTACTGCAAAAGCCATTTTCACAAATTAAATTGACATACAAAAGGTTTCACAGAGTCGTGTGTTGTGGGAATAAGAGGTATGTCATTTCTGCATGAACTTTTAACTGGGGTGGGCATATGTCTGTGCCAGTGAGCATGGAAACAAAAAAAGGAGTCATGCCAGCTCCTGGCTCCCTAATTTTCATCAGCAATAGCATTCAATGTTTTTCATCACTGCAATTCAGTTCTGTTTAGTAGAGCAACAGTCACTTCACAGCACAGGTCATTCCACAGCTAAATGTACTGTTCATCAGTTAACCTGGCACTCAAGATATACCTGCCTTCACTAATCTACCTAATTCATTTACACTTAACCAACCAGCAGCTGCCAACTGCAACACATGTGTTTGCCTTCACTTGTGCGATGGAGAGAGTCTGTAAATGCTCAGCTCACATAAGGCTACATTTTGCAACCTTGTGCCTAATACTGCAAAAGTACAATGCGCACAGGAGTATAATGCACATGACTTTCTGGGGTGAAGTCAAAAGGTAAAATTGATTTTCATGAAAATAATGTACACCCTTAAATCTCCACACTCAGTAATGTTTTATTTGACCACCGGCAAGCTTAATAACATCAATGGGTAAACAGTGACAAACTTACGTATTAAAGGGACCATCAATTTGGTCTTTGTCATCATCTTTAGATAAATCTTCACTAGACATTTCTAGATGTCTAAAGTCAAAGCAAGAATAGAAAAATATTAATGACATTTAATTAAATCAACTTATTCAATGCAGAATTAATCATCACATACATAATTTCACTGATTTAACCCCTTTACCAGGAACCCCAAAAATATCCATCTATTTTACATTGAGTTACAGTTAAATACACGGTTAAGATGTTAATATTTCTTAACTCCTTCAGAGATGATGTCGACTGTTGTCAACATCTAAGCAGAGGGTTGATGTTGACAAAAGTCACCTAGGTCAACAATAGTTGACATATTACACGAAGAGTGTTAAGATGTTACAACATTCACCAGGTGGCTCATGTGTAGGTGTGTCTGCAGCTGCACCTCCAGGCCCATTGACAGTAAGTCCGGGACCCTGGACAGAGCAGTCACAGGCCTCTAAAAACTTTTAGGTTTATGAAAAAACCCTTTTTGCTTGTCAAGACTTTTCAACCTCAACTCATCCCTTCTATATCAGCATTTACACATAAACAAGGCACAATGCCTTTCTTGGCCACCCCAAGTGCTCACAAGTCCATTCTGTCATAAATATTGTATCAGGTAAGTTTATTGCAGGCCCGCCCCAGGCCATACAAATTGCCACGCATTTGTCCTCTGTCCCCTCTTGATGGGCCTGTGACCTCTTGATGAGACAGCACACTAGAGAGGACTAGGAAATGTAAAAAATATTCAGCATTGGCAAGGTATACAAAATATTTTTTGTCCCCAAAAAAACCTAATGAAAAGTGCGCATGAATTATAAAATACTATCACTTCTGCCTCTTTTTCTTCCGGTGCTGTCTAGAGACAAATTCCATACTCCAGTGTTGCCATTCCTCTCTACTTTGAGCTTTTTTCTTCAGGGTTGAATACTTGTTTTTTAGTCGAAGTGTCGAACATCCACTCCAGTATTGATGTTCTTGGTTGCCCTTTCTGAGCTTTCCCTTTCATCTTTCCTTCTAGTACTGCTCTTAGTAGGCATGATTCTTCTCTCAGAACATGCCCTCTCCATTTCTTTTATCTAATATGAATTGTATCTGTTAGGCTTTCTTCTCTTCTAGCCTCTGTAGTCTGATTTATTGCTGAATCATTAGAATATAATGACTGGCTGATTGTGCATGTACTGATGTTTTATCCTGATTGGATATTTGTGTGGACATTAAAGGCCTGTAACAAAATGACCAACCTCATCAAACCTGAAACAAGTTCAGGTACACATCTAACTTAGCTGACACCCTACACATATACAGCAGAACATGTCTTCTTTGAAGTAGGAGGTAAGATTCTGAAAACTGTAATGACCTGGTCTTATGAGAAAGGATTTGGAGTACTATGAATTGATACTTTTGCAGTAATAAATTCGATGCTATAAAAGTGCACGGTATCATCATTATTGTCGTCATCATCATAATGACGAGCATACGAGCATCCTAATATGTAATGAGCAAATTGAATGCAAAACCCACCGTGAATAATTCTAATACCTGCTATATTTTTCAGCAGAATTTTTTTACTGTTAGCCAATGCGAACTAAACGTGTAAATGCTTTGATTTATGCAAATTTAGTATCATAATTTGTAAAAAAAAATAAACACGTATATCTGCGCAGCACCAAGGTCTTTTGCTTACGGCCCTGGCTGTCGTTCAGTTTATCAATTGCCGGTCACAAAAAGCAAACGCAAAAATATTCGCCATTATAATCACTCGATTACCATCAATATTTTCAGTAATTTTATTAGCATTAATAGCAGTTGATTACAAATGTATTACCAGTTTAATAGCAGTTAGGCATTTAATCGCTACTTCGCTATGGAGTATGGACTAGTAACAACTGACTCAAGAAGTTTCCCATCTCTATGAGTTTTCCTTATTAATTTTACACAGTAAGTAAGTAAGAAAGTAAGTAAGTAAGTATTCCGTTTAAGAATATTTGCTGCGCTGTACTGTAATCAACATATAGCGTGATGTAAAGTGGCTAAGGCCCTTATAGGAGGCATTAATTTACTGCCTGCGTAAAAGCCTCTAGAGGTGCTAACGGGGCTTGAACCTCGCTCTATCGGCCTACCGCTCCAGCGCGTAACCCACTCTGCCATCTTCCGCCCCTAAATATCTGAATCTTTTATGCAAAATGTTACTTTAATTTTCAAATTGTGCAGAATACTTTTGCTTGTCGAGATTACCCTAAATTTAGAAAAATTGGGCCGATTCTTATACCTGTATATTCAATAATTTTATTACAATTAGGCCTATCATGGGGCCAGTATCTGATTCTGTCGAAGTTAAGTTTGTAACTCCGAGCACACGAGAAAGATGATTGGTGCAAGTTGGAATGCGAAGAAACAATGTGGAAGGAAAAAACGCTTTTGAGTAGGCCTAATAGTAAATCAAGAAACTCATTAATAAACCGAGTATACAAAACATTTTAAAATTCTTATTGCATTCGACCTTACTATGCAAAAAAAGTTTATAACAGTAACGGCTCGCCCGTTGCCCTACTCAATTAGTCAATTTCTAGCGTTGGGCCCGGCGCTGATCTCTGGTGTCAGACAAGCAGCGACACAGGTGGCCTGCACCATTAACTTAGACAGGGCCATATTAAGGCGGGGGCTGAGGGTGCTGTAGCCCCCCCGGCCCATCATGAAAATAGGTCCACCGATTTTCGAGATAACCTTTTTTTGCTTGTCAGCACGATTTGGAAGGGAGATCGATAACCTCTTTTTTTGCTTGTCAGAGATTTTCAGTATAGGCGACGGCCTTTTTTCTCAGCCCCCCGGCCCACTCTGACCTTAATCCGGCCCTGAACCAAGAATAGTTTGCCATTGCTTTCTCTAGACCCGCCTTCTACCTTCGCAGTCAAAGCTGCTACTCATTTACCGCCGCCCTCTAGCGAATGAAGGCTGAGCTGACCTTTAATAGGGACTCCCGCGCGAGTCGAACCCGTTGCGCCAGCGTGCCGTTCTAGCGTGTTACCAATCTACCATCTTCCCATTATAAGCTTAGTATTCACTGACCAATGCAGAGAGGAACCACAGGCGACGCGTGCCTCAAGTAGGTCCAAGTCCTACCAGTCGACGACAACCGATCAGTGGTCAGTGATGGCCAAGACCGCGCATTTGGTCAACAGCATTGAGACGAGGGATCGAGCGAACGCAAGGGGGATTCAAAAGACATTAGTGCCGACCTCTCTTCAAAGCGTTCTGAACTGTAGGCTACGGCGCCATTGAACTTCTCAAGAATATTACCAATGCACGTTAGCTCGGAGATTCGCGAATTCAAAAATTGAGTTTGGAATTTTAGTTCAATTTGGAATTTCGAAATTGAATTTCGAAGTGATTGCGAAGTTTTTATTACACGTACGTGAGATAAGCCCACTTGTCTCATGCGTGCAACGGCTGTCCAAAGGATCGGTCTATGATTCATAGGCCGTTGATGTGATTCATAGCCTGATTATCGCGTTATCTACGCTTTTATCGTGTAGGCCTTCGACTTTTCTTTTGCACACTTTCAAAGATGAGTATCCGAAGGGTGTTGACGTTCGCGATACTTCTGATGTACTTTCTGGTGTACTCGGCGGCTAGTAATCAGAAACTCAACCATCAACATCGTCGCCATTTCAAACAGGTTTATCAACTTCTTAAATCAAATTAAAATTTCACACAATTTGTAAGTGCCTTTCACTTTGCCCAATTATTATTTACATTATACCATGGTACGAAAATTCAAATACTGTCAGAGTCGATGAATGTTTTTGTTGTTGCAGTGTGCTTACTGCTTAGGCTATGTGATTCCTAATGGGAATATTTTTATGTTCATTTTCCTGGGCATTGTTTAGCTACAATGCAATACAGAATCTCCTTATTTAAATCAACATTGACAAAACGCAATGTCAAACAGATATAATTAATTTAATACATACCCTACGTAAGTATCAAGATATTATAAATTAAAGTTATTTTTTACATTTACGTCCTGAATATGATAATTGTATAATAAAGTTGATAAAGTTTTTATAAGTCAAATGATTAATCCGGTGAGGAACTTGAAGGCTGTGGCCACAATGTCAAAGAGAGTACTTTTGTTGAGACAGTGCTTTAGGTGGAAGGAATTTTCAAAGGATGTGCAGATTACTGTCTTCAATTGCCTGGAATAAATTGCGGTATTAGTTGATTTGTCATGTCTTCAAAGTTTGGAATGGAATTAGAACATAAATTAGTTTTTTACATTTTAAAATGAATGTTTCGATTCTTTGCTTATCTCTAGCATTAAGAAAACCCTTCCAAGCAGAAGAAGCACATACTATAAGTTTAGATCTCATTAGATTGCATTAAATACCGGTATACTATGAAGGGATTCACTACTCATTTCTTATGCTCTAAGACTAAGAGTTCTCAAAACATACAAAGACTGAGCAGTGAGCACGTCTCAGTAGTGTTTCTGTTATATGTGCATAATATGCCTACTCTATATCAGTCAATTGTGTAGACAATACTATATTACTTTTATATGTTTGACTTTAACTCATATCAAGAATAGCATGAACCAAAATAATTATTAATGCTATTGTATTCCTTATAGTGGTGCTGTACTGTAGTAGTTAGTTGACAATGGTTTATTATTTAAGCCGGCTGTGTTTGTATTGCAACATGTAGACAATTTCTTTGTTGAGTTGCCAATGTCCCTTCTGATCTGGGTGCTAGACAAATGTTGTCACAAAGTTGAGTGTCAAAATGACATCTGGTCCAGACTCTGTTATTCCAATTACATGGTAGTGCAGTACCGGTAGTAGTAAATGCTACATGCAGTGTTTTATCAAGACCCCAGGACTGGGAGGGGGGATTGACTTGGCTGGAGGGGAAGAGACCCAGTTCAATGCAAAAATTTGTCACTGCTGAAATTTTTGGGAGGAATTTTGATTTTTTTTTGGGGGGGAGGGGGCGGGATTTCCCCTTAACAGGCCTGAATAAAACACTGCCTACATGAAACCAGAAATTTATCTCTTTTTTGTTTTTAAGTACACCAATTGAATTAGCTAATATTAACTTATGTTTCTTGCTAATTCCATTTACTGATATTTCCAGAATGACACAGTGTGAGCTGCTGACCGAAAGACATGAGCTTGGACTGTCTGTCAGTTAAACTTTGCCTTTGCTAGTAGAATCACTCTGTAGTTGGCTTTATGTCAATGTTTTACTTTGTTAGAATGGACATAAATTTTCATCTCACACGGCAATAAGAACATTGGAAAAAGAACAAGAATCTATTCCTTATTTGAGCTTAAACAACTGGACAGACAGATCAAAACCTTCTGGAAGTTTGGGCAAATCTCAGAATTTTTATCCTAAAGGGAAACATGAGAGAAACACGGCAGTCCAAGAAAGAGCTAAAATAACAGGCAAGATGTTATAATTATTTCTGAATTACAGTTGAAGATTCATTCAAGCTGTTTTTATTGCTGTTTACAAGTGCAATTTTGTTACTGCTTTACTAGAATGTAAATTAGGTAAGTCGTTTTTTTATCTTGTGAATGACTTTTTATTATTGACTCATAATTGTCATTCTGAAACTTGAAAATCTTGGTTGCCAAATTGTGTCTGTAATTTTAATATCATTCCCTTTTGCTACAGCAAGGGCAAGGGGGGATGAGAATTCAATTAAACACCAATAGAAAATTTTAATGTAATTCAATTAAATGACTGATCAGCTACTGTTTAAAAGAACAAATGGACAGTTGTGGTAGATATCAAGAATGAATATTGCACTTGGCATAGCATTCAGGGGCATAGCGGTGGAGGGGTATATCGGTATATATACACCCAAATCAGTATATATAATCCAGTATATATAACATATATATGCATATATAATATATATGACATATATCAATGATTCTCAGACCTCTTTGCCTCGCGGACCACTTTTGAAGATCAAAGATTTCTTGCGGACCACCTGAAAATTGAGAAAAATCGTGACAAGCAAAAAGAAGGTTGTCACCTTACTTAATTGCTCTAAGGAATGTTGGGTCCGGGCACCCAGGGGGGGTTTAACCCCCAAACTTCCCCCCTTGGCTACACCACTGACATGGAAAATGCATATGTCTAATTTTTATTAACGTTTTTTCAGAATTTGCTGTGGTCCACTAGACCCCCTCACGCTGACCATTTTTGGTCCACAGACAAGGGGTTGAGAACCACTGACATATAAAATATAATATATATATAATATATGATCTATAATATATATATATATACCAATATATACCCCCAAATTTATGCCCCCCCCCCAATCAAATTCCTGGCTATGCCCCTGATAGCATTGCATACCTCAATAGCTCATTTCATATAGCAACAGCTCTTCCTCAGATCAACCATCAAGGCTGGATTGGATGCGGGGGGAATGGAAATTGCGCCTGTTAGGCACTCACTTGTCCACTGGCACAGAGTAGACACTGATCAGTGTTTGGAACAATAGTTGACTAGACTATTTAAATACTATTGCAAATAGTTGAGCTTAACCACTATTTAAAATAGTTTTCCAATAGCCAATAGTTCGCAACTATTTAAATAGTATTTAAATACTATTTAAATTTTCAAGGTCAAAATGAAAACTGTATTATCATTTATCACTGGCCAATGTTATAATCTAAAAGCACTGTCACTAGTTATCTGCACGATCACATTGATCAGTAATACAGTCACCTGTTAGGTTGTTCACCAAAAGTCTTGATTAATCTTGAGGAGCAGCAGTTTCTCAAATGTTTTGTCACATAGTAAGCGATTTCTACGCTTTGAGATGATAACATAATACAACTATTTAAAATCAAGTATTTATAAATAGTGCTAAACTATTTATAAATACTATTTAAATAGGTAAGTTTGCTAACTATTTAAAATAGTCACTTAAATAGTTCAGAACTATTTAAATAGTATTTAAATAGTATTGACTATTTCAATAGTCACAACACTGACACTGATGTAGTTGTCTGTGTAGCACTTTGGGATGATGACTATTGCGTTACGATCAGAGTACTACATAAATTGAACATGCACATTTACATTCATAAACGAGTTTTACGGTTTAGAAATAGCTTCTGCAATAACAGATGTTGTAAAAAGTTCAAAACCACATTTTGACTCTTCCATTTTAGTTTTTTGTAAATAATCTCTGTTGCTCATAATCTACTGGTGGCTTGTATGTTTTTGAAGAAAATATCATTTAGATACAAAGCTGATGTACCGTAATCATTGAAAATGTTTTACAACTTATTGAAATTTGCATGCTATTTGCACTGTGGAAAATCTAACCATGACACTGAATATATGCTTAGAGGGGGAGAGTAAGTCCTAACCACCACAGAGAAACAAAGAAGCTTTGGGGTGATCTTCCATAGAGGTATGAATCCATCTCAACAATGTATGGAGACAGCAAAAGGGTAACTGGATGCTTGGAATGATGAAAAAACAATAGTGAGTTGAGACCAGTGGCGGATTTACCATGGTACAAATGGTATTTCAGTACTGGACCCACCTGCAAAACTAAAATTTATGGGCCCATCTTTTCTATTAACAATATTTTTAGAAATTATTTCTTTCTTTAAATAACTTTATTTTTGAAATATAAACTTTCATTTTTTAAAAATTGAAAACTGAAAATCGTCGACATGCAACACAATGTCCTGAAAAGCTTGACAATCAAAAATTGGGGTCATCACCACTTTTTCACATCTGTAAATCTGTAACTTTTCCAAAAGTCTTCCGAGATTATTTTGAAAATCTAAAGTTTCATCTGCACTATGTACTGTAGACTTTGACTATTGGTTCACAAAATTTTTATCTGGTGGGATTCCATGGAAATATGTGTACCGGTCCTAAAAATTGTCAATCTGCCACTGGTTGAGACAAAAGGATAATTTAAAACTCTTTACATGTATATGTATGGTCTCGTCTAGAATATGGTGTTCAGGCATGGAATCCATTTTTTGGATGAAAAACTTTTAGAGAAGTTCAAAGATGAGAAACAAAGATGGTCAATGGATGCCACAATTTAAGCTATGAAAAAGACCAATATTGTGGATTTAAAACATTAGAGAGGAAAAGAGATAGAGAGTAGATTTGACAGAAACATGCAAAATAATGACTGGGAAAGTAGATGTGCCATACAAACATTTGCATACAATAGCAGCAGTGCAAGAATTTTGGACAAATGTAACAGGCTGGACAAAAAGACAGTAGCAGTTGAGACAATATATGGGTTCAAAAATTATCTAGGAAAACTGGATTATTAAAGTTTGTGAGTAATTATAGTGGGTTTCACACAGGCTAATGCTGCCTAAACCACTTGAAATCACATTATTATTATTATTTGGTTGTTCATTTTGCCCAAAACAAAAGTTAAGTTATTGTATCAAAACATTTTGCCATGTTGAAGCTATTTGCAAATTAATTGTCTGTGCTTACGATAAATCTTGTTATTGAAGAGTCAACAGAGCTAGTCATCAGAATAAGGATACAATTTCAATTGCATGAAGATGAATAATGATTAATGATTTAAATTTGACATCGTGTGCCTTGCTATGACTGATATCGGCTTTCAATTGTAATGGAAGTCTGAGAAAATCGGATTCTACGATGACCTAAAAATTTCTGTGAATAGTTGTTTTTCTGAAATTGTTGCATAGCCTGAAGCTGTCTGTCATGTGTGTGTGTGTGAAAAACTCTAGAACCTGATTGACTTATATGAAAAAAGCTTGCTGAAATTCTCATTTCTTGTCAGCAGGAAGACTTTTGTTTACCAGGTATATTCTAGATTGACCCATGCAAGCTCCATACCTTTAATGTGCACTTGACTTTCTGAATCTCCCCAGTCTCCGCTTGATCAAGACCCTGAAGGCCTTTGAACTTTTTCTCTTCGCTGACCAGCTTCCGGCTTCAATTTGCGGTTGTTTCGGGTAGGCATCAATTTCAGTAGGTTCAGTTAATTTCCTGTCGCCAGTCATCTGGATGTACCAGACTATGTTCGAGTCTATTCGGTCGGCTGTTGACGTCATTCGTTATGTATCGTTTGTCTCTTGCTGAGCAATCAGTGTTTTTTCCTCAGACCTAGATATTCCTTTAAAGCAGTAGCTGAAATGCAGCATTTATGATTTTTACTGCATTGCTACACTACCTAATATTTCGTAAAACAAGTGACCTCAATATTCAGCTAAGATAATAGCTGTATTTCTTTTATTTTCTTCATATTCTAAATTTTGTATTATATTTTTTTATGTTTATAGACTGAATATATTTCTGTTGAGTCCCTCCCTTCATATTATTTCATCTTGTTGTCATTTTTCTGCATCTTCTCTTCAAATAAGATCATTATAAATCCTTGCCTTAAATTAGCTTCCTTTTGTCATGATCATACACTTGAGTATCTGATGAGATTAAGGTTTTACACATTATGAACAGTTGCTAATTTTGCATTTATTCCAATTTGCTGTACATGTATACCTGCAAATAATGCTTAAAGCACTCTTTTTCTATTGGGGTTTCTCCTTTATATGTCTCACTGCTTCCTACTCTGATTGATGTCTCTGATATTGAACGTTTATATCAGGCTCATATAAAAATATGTACGGCAATGTCAATTTCTTAAAACTTATTAAATTTTTCATTTAAATACTAACTGATGCTTACTGGTTCTACATTTAATTGTTTTGCCATTTATTATGATGCTGGACTTTGCTGAGATCACAATCTTTCCAATCTAAGTATAAATATTACGTGAATTTCTTGAGTGTAATTATGCATAACTGATTTCTTTTCATATAATAATTACTTGACAGGCAATTACTTTTAAGTTTCTGTCTATTTATTGATATTTATTGCATATATTCTAATTCTGCAACTTGTATCAAAGACATCCGGGCCGGCACACTTGTATGGATACTCAGATAGCTACATTGTACATTATAAAAATCATTGAGAACAACAAATTTGTGGACTTTAGGGGCATATGTTAAGTAATTCTTATTGAATTGATGTCAAGATGTATGCCCATAAATCATGTTTCTACCACTACCAAGAAGTATCAATGATGAAGGCTTTGCAGAACAGATTTATCAAATCTAATCATGTGTTGTTGACTATTGCAATATGTGAAACAATTGGTTACCAAAACTGTGATGTGAAAATTTTTGCATCAGATGTTTTGTCTAATACCTGCCTGATTCTGTAGTGTTTACTTAGCTGCATCGCTCTGCAAGTGTTTAAGCCTAAATCTTCACTAAATGCTACTGGTTCATGGGTAGATCTGCATCACCAACACACACACACACACACACACACACACACACACACTGCACACACACCACATTGCTTTTAGTATTTGCATACACAAATAATGATTATGGTTTTAATTTGCCAACCATTATAGTAGCCCTATTCTTGCTTTATTTGTTTATGCATGTGTGTGTGTGGGTATTAATGAGCAATCTCAGTCAGCAGTGCTTTCTCAGCATCAGACTTAAATTTAACTTGGCTCCATGAACCCTGACAGTGTCGACTAATACAGCCATCGATCATATTCATCAATTGGCTGACAGCTTACAGATTTCCTAAAGTTAGGGACTTGTCACTGATGTGAAGTCTCATTATTTTTCTATGCATAGTTCAGCCTCTGTCTAATGACCAATCCATCAGTTTTGTTGTCATCCACTGGAATTGTGCACTTGCTTGACCAGAAAGCTTCTGAACATTTCAAGACCTGGAAAAGCTGATGAATCACAACACGAGGGAATAGTCATATTTGAACCAAATCAGAGCAGAATTAATAATGGCCAAACTTTGTTATTTGTATGTGCTTACCGGTAATTATTAGTTAATATTTGGATGTCTTTTATGTTTGTTTTCTACTTTAGTTTTATAATAGAAAATCATTTATTAGAACACTATAAAATAATTTCAGACTTTCTGAATATTTATTAAAATTTCTTGGCTTCTTCAGTTTCTCTAGCTATTTTACATTTTACTATTATTCAGCCAGCTATTATTGGTAGCTGCCCATGTTCAGAGATTAAGTTCTGGGAGTTATTTTGGTACTAAGTGCAGTGGGATTATGTGGATCAGTTTATTCAAGCTCTTTAAGTCTGATGGAAAATATAAGGAGTATTAATTGTGGAATGAGAAAATACCCGGTAAGAGTGAAAGGAGAGGAAGGGGAGTGGGAGAGAGATTGAAGGAAAGAGGGAGGAAAAATGAGAGAAGAGGAAGACTTTTACTCGAGTGAATAAAATATTAACTTGGTTCTGCTTCACTATTTGGCACAGCTTTCAACTCCAGTATAGTGGATAGAGTGTAGAAGAATTACCATTAAGATTGCAATTTGTCAAAAGAATTTTGAATATTTAATGATGTCACACAGCTAGCAAGTAAACTCATGCAACAGGTCAAGTTGTAAGAATAACTAACTTATGCCAAATATAATTTAAAACATCAAATATTATATTTAATCTGAAAGTCATGCTCATGTTTCAGTGTGCGGAAATGAATACTTGTTATCGAAGATATGCCATCAGAGTTTGCGTACTTTTAAATTTATTTGCCACATTTCCCATTTAATTTATATGGTGTTCTTGTCATAGACTGTCTTATGCCTGTCACATCTTTTATTTATTAGTGTTGCTTTGAGTGGTTTATTTGTCATTTAAAGACTCCTTTCAAGTGAGGTTGCGATTGCCTTATGAACAATGAGCCCGGATGAGACAAATAAATCTAAGCTGGTCGACCATTTTGCATAGATTTTCACGTAAGGTAATTGATTCTGATGCTGAGTCGAGCGAATAACAAAGCGGTCACAAATTCGAGACCAATTCCATGGTATCAGAAGACACCAGAAGCGTAAAGGCGAAATGTGATGCACATGACCGCATGGCATTGCAGTGCAGAAGGTCACTAAATGTGAGTGGTGGAGCGCAAAGCTATTAAGTGCAGTAGACGTCACAAAGCTGCTCATAAATTTAATTGAAAACCTAACTAGAAGACATAGAAATGTGTGCAAAGAGTGCTAGGAATAACAATGACATTTTGGAAAAATTAGATTTGCAGAAGTTTATCCATTTTATTGCTGAAAAGCACCAATTAATAAAGCAGTTGCATTGGTTAAATGATGCTTTTGATTTGCTCAGGTGAATTTGAAAATTTGAAACCTATGCGATTGGTTTTGTTAAATAACCAACCCACAACGTCTGCCCTTATGGTACAGTAACTGTTACATTTTTATACAGAAACAAACAGTAGCACGCCACTGAACACCATGCCTGTTCTAATTCACAGGTTTTTTGTTTTACGAAGAGACTATTTGTGAAAAAGTGAGTTGATGGCAGCTTAAATTATTTAGTCCCTCTGCACAGAGCACTTTGGTGTTTGCGGTAGTTTGATGTAAGACTGAGTTGATTGGTTGAAATTTGCGTTCGGTCATTTGTCATCCCATCTAATGAATAGTTAATGTGAGCTCATTAGCTTGAAATATGTTCAGTGAAGACCATTGTTTTCAACAGGCATTTAAAGATCACGCAACACGTTTCAGAGACGTGTGGCTTTAATGTGTGTTTCTCACAAATCTTGCGGTGATTCTTATGGTCTTGGAAATGCAGCAGATCTGCATTAAGAGAGGAAGAGCATATACCGTAGATGTTGTTGCAATGCTGTCTGAAAATGGATGCTTTATGACCCATTATAAAGACTTTGTTGGATTTTTAAGCTACATGACTGACGTGCTCTGGATGCCTGTGCTTTTTAAACAAGGTTTAAATGTCTTTTAATCTGTGCATATTCCTCAGTGAGGTCTCAATTGCCACATAGAGTTAGAATATTTTGGTGCTGACAACTTGTCAGTCATTTATTGTCATTTATTGTCATCAAGATATGTAAGCCTTTAAGTATATTTAGTTTTTCGTGGTTTGAAAATTTTAGGCCATCGCGGACCCGTTGGAGAACCGAAGGGTTAGCGCCTTCAGTTTTACATGGCAATGGCTGAACGAGTGCGAATTGCCAGCCTTTCCCTCACCGCCTTGATTAATTATTTAAGTGAAGTATTAATATTAGCATTTAATCTTTGTTGAGTTGACATGTACTGTGATGCAAAGTAATGATATAATTTGTATATGTGCCTTTTCTTATGGCACCTCAGAGGCACTGTACCTGCTAACCCACTTAGTGTTTCAGGTGAATAACTAAGCCTTAAAACAAGGAATACAAATGGTTTTATCTACAAGATATTGGCATAAAGCTTGTCAGTAGTTTATTCCAGAAGAATGGGCTGGCTGCTGCAAAAGAGTGGTAGTCTTTGGTCGTGCTACTGTGTAACAGAGCAGAATTTATTTGTTCAAATGTTAGCATCATATTTTTTGCAGGGCTTTTTTTCTATGGGAACGCATGGGAACGGCATTTCCACACCTTTTTTGCCAGATTGTATATATAATTATTGATATGTAATAATGCGTTTGGGAACGTACAGGTATGGTGTTCCCACATCCGTTTTTGTTGAAGAGTAAAAAAGGATGAGTTCCCAAACCTTTTTTCCTAGAAAAAATCACTGATTTTTTGTAACCTTATGCAAGATCATTTGTGTTGTCATTTGTCACTTTGACCATATTCTGATATAAAAATGTCTGTAAATATCTGCAGCATTTAGATAATAGTATTATTACCTTTAATGAGGTGCTTTAGGAATAATTGCATTATTATTATTATTATTATTATTATTATTATTATTATTATTATTATTATTATTACTACTACTACTACTATTTGTAGGTTAGGATTAATGGCATTATTATTATTATTATTATTATTATTATTATTATTATTATTATTATTATTATTATTATTATTATTATTATTATTATTATAAGGTTAGGAATAATTGCATTATTATTATTATTATTATTATTATTATTATTATTATTATTATTAAAAAAAGGTTTTATGAGGTTTATTACTATAGTCTTTGTACAAGTAATTATTAATTACTTGGATTTCTGAAAGACTTTGATAGACAGATTTGTGAATAATATCGCATATTTAAACAACTTGCTGTGATTGTGAATTGTAAATCATATTGGCCTGTCTCTTAATTATCCATAATTAAATCAGATATGACGTGGAATTAGACTCCATCATCTGTCATCATAGTTATGACAGCAGGGATTTGTTCACATGGCCTTTAACATTACCGTCTCATCTATTCACAGCATAGACCCCTATTTCTTTTATTTGGACAAAATTCTCATAATTTACCATACTAAGTTTCATTTGTAATATGCTCTGTATTTCGTTTAGATGTTTTTATCCAGTGTATTACTACTCTCACGTCCCCGTTATCTAGCGTTGCAGTTTCTTTTAGCGCATCATTGATGCTTTTTCTGTGGACTCTTTACCCAGTGCTGTCTGTTTTTGCACGCATCTGTCATGCACAGGCTCTGAAAGGTCTGTGTTGGTCATGTGGGTTCAATGGAGCACAGTATTTATGTAGCTATTTACTTAACTGAAATTAATGCTGCTGCTGTGGCTGCTGGAGGCGATGTGCCACGGTAAATAGACACGTGGAAGCTCAACACGCCAACCAGAGACATCCAGTTTTTGGCTTAACTTGAATCTCTTCCTGTTTATGAATAGGTTTTTGATTTGACTATTGATTCCAGCAGGTTTCTCCTCTTTGTATTTAGATTTTGTTGAGCAAATTGTTACCGCAGGTCGTTTGACTGCACCGCACTTTGAAGGAAGTCTTTCTAACGTCGCTTTTAGAAATCGAGTTTAGAAATCGGACAATTTATAGAAGGCTGCATGGACCAGAGTTTAGTTGCAGAGCAGCGTTTGACAAATCATTAAAACTCTTGCAGGCGTGCTCTGATTACACGGATATTCGGAGCTGACCACAGTTGAACTATTGCCATTGAAAACTGGCTGACAGATCCCCTACCCTGTTTAGAAGGTTGCCTGTTTATTTATGACTGGGCTGATTTGTTTTTCACCTGGGCGAATTACTGTGACCTGAACAATGATCATGTCTTACGTCTAACTGCAGTGCAGTTATAGAAAGAAAAAGTGTAAAGCATCTGATTATGAGTATATAGGAGTCAGATATTATATCATGATTATGTTAATGGAACATAAGCAAATTTGTTCAAAATAAGTTGTCAGAAAATCAATATTGGCAGACTGATAGAAACTGGCACATGAATCTTCTAATTTTTGTAAAGTGACAGATGACAGAAAAATCTGCCTCTCGTTTATTGAAAAATGGAAAATTGAACGTTGGCTTGGATTACATATAAATGCTTTGAAGCTCTGAAAAATAATAATGAAGAGATGAGCTAGCTAATTTAGGAATATGAGATGACGTGACAGTACCGGTAGTCCAGGATGTGCTTCTCCTGCAAGCTCTGCTTTCAGTAGCTCTGAAGAAGTTACCAAGGTATTGCATTACTTTAAGTCTTCCTACTTTACAAGAGATCTTTCAAATTAGTTCACAATGAACTGACATCTGAAAATTTCTGAGTGAAATAGCAGCCTAAGTGAAGACGATTGCAGTAGGGGGTCAAATGACTGCAGTAGTAGTAGTAGTAGTAGTAGTAGTAGTAGTAGTAGTAGTAGTAGTAGTAGTAGTAGTAGTAGTAGTAGTAGCAGTAGCAGTAGTAGGAAACTTCTTTAGCACCATTGTAGTAGTATGCCTCATAGATACAGTACACTGACCTTTGCCCGGCCGACAAACCACCTTGTCTATAGCTATTTCAAGAAAGATTAAGCGCATAAGAATAAGCAGCTACTGCTGTGCTGCTTTCCGGGGCGCTGTAGAAGTTTATGAGATTTTAATGTACTTTACTTATGGATGGAGTGAATTAGATGAGAAGATAGTTATGGCTATGAGTGTGAATGATTTCAAAATAAATCTCAGTGCTATAAGATACTGAATTGGAAAGGTACACCAGTGGTTCTCACACAGGGCAGACCCTCCTGAACCACTTTAAACGTTATTATTATTATTATTATTATTATTATTATTATTATTATTATTATTATTATTATTATGTCATCACCAGCCGATGGTCACTTCAGTAAAAAGCCGTAGCTAAGATCTTGTTCAAGGTGGTTTGTGGTTGAAATCCAGAGGTCAGTCCATACTTCCTGGTTCTGGCTAAGGGGGTATGCAATCAGGAATAGACGTGTTTTTAGTCTAGGCCTGTAGGTAGTAAGACATGTGTGGTAAGGCGTCACAGTACAAAGGCGTGGCCTTGCTACCATAGTAGTGCTGTACTACAGGTCAGAATTTGACTTCAGCCATGGAACAGGCATTTGACATTTTTACAGTTTGATTATCAGAATGATCGCTCTATCCTCTTGTACTCAAAGTTTGAGAATCAGATTGCTCTGGTATATCCAACATGCCTTTAACTTCCTCTTAACAAAGACTTGAAGGCTGCAGCTGTCTTTGTGCCTCTGACGTCCAGAAACAGAAGATGATACATTTTGTTGTCATCTTTTGCAGAAAATAAATTACTGCATCAGGTTTACACAGTGCTTTTTTTCTAGGAAAAAAGGTTTGGGAACCCATCCTTTTTTACTCATCAACAAAACAGGTGTGGGAACGCCGCATCTGTACGTTCCCAAACACATTATTACATATCCATAATTATATATGCAATCTGGTAAAAAAGGTGTGGGAACGGCGTTCCCATGCGTTCCCACTGAAAAAAAGCCCTGGGTTTACAGACATGAAATAACCAGTTGTCCTCTGTTAAACTATCTAGCTTGTCATTGCTAAAGAAATCTTCCCAAATAAGTTCTTTTGGATAACTTGTGGAGATTGGGCGTTGGTGTTGATTCTGGAAATTCTTATGTTTTGTAAGCGTAATAGCAACAGCGGCAGTAGTGGGAAGAGAATCAGTAGCAGAGCAGCAGTTGCAGTATAGCTGCTCAGCTGCAACAGCTTTAACCAACACTGTAAAATTATATTTTATGACTGAATGGAACCTCTGTGTGGAATAGTTGCATAAAACCCTGCTATCAGTTTTGTAAATGATGTACTTAACAACTTCCCTCCCACTCGCCCTTTTAATTAAATGACCCGCCGGCATGAATGACCCCAACTTTGGCTATAGCTGCTTCATTTAAAGATTAAGCGCTTAGGAATAAGGAGCTACTTCGGTGCTTCTTATGAAAGCGCTATAGAAGTTAACAAGAATTTACTTACTTACCAGGTAGCTGCAGATATGACCGGGTAGCATTAGTAGCCAGGATTCCAGAATAGAGGTGACATTTTCAACCCCAAAATCTTGACATGGAAAAAAGTCTTCATCTTAAGTGCTTTGAAGTCTGGTGCATTCTCCTCAATCTGACACCACCCCTTCACCCCTCCCCCAACTACTCACCGGTTTTGGTTTTGGATGAATGTCACGTAGTACTGGCTGGACCCAAATAGGGGGGAGCACCCCAGTAGCTATGCCAAAGCTGGGTAGTCATAGTCAGCCACCTGTTTCTTGTGTTAGTTGTGTATGAAACTTTAATGAGTTCCCTATCTGTTATGAATGACCTGCTTACTCTCCACAGATTGAGGGGTGAAGTGCTGTAACAAAATTGCCTTTTAAGCCAATTATATATCAGAATTGTTGTCACTCAAGTGAAATTTATTGGCTGTGTTGTCTACTGCATCAGCAGTAATAGGTTTTGAATAGAATTGTTGTAATTAATTATGTGAATTTATTGCAGTTTCTGTCTATTGTGTAAGGTTAATCATTCTGATCAATAAACTACCCAAGTTAGTCAAATGTGACAACAATTTTTGGTTAGCATTGGGGATGCAAATAAGGTCTTTCTTGGGAACACATTTAAATATGTGTTTGGGTGCCCCTAATCTGAGCAAGGAATACCCGGTAATGTTGGAGGCTAAAATATTTACTAAGGTTAAGTATCAAAATGACATAACTCACGCTGTTCTTTTAACTTTTTTTCTTTATCTAGTGATCTGTGAGCCATGCAGTGTGGTTTATTTAATTATGATAATTTATGGTCAGTTTACATTGCAGTCATTACAGTATATAGTATACATTTCGTATGATTTTGCAACATTTAAATTGTATGATCAGATACAAGATTATTGGATGAACGAAAATAACTGATAAATGAAGTTCTTCATTATTCTACATAATGGCAGAAGACATAGTTGTTAGGCATATTTGTTTTTAAAGTGTTTATTAGAGCACCACTTGTGTAACTGAAGTGGTGTCACTTTGCACTATATCCTTGACTTAATGTTACATAGATAAACCCCAGCTGAATTGTTCATCAAAAGAATGCACCGTTTCTACAAGGAATATTCCAGTATTTAGAAAAAGACCTCGTCTCTCAACCAAGGGTGTCATACATAATAGAAAGCACAAAGACATTGACGTTCAGGCTGGTCATTTGCGGCCAAAAAATTATCACAGAATTTTTGGAACAGTTCATGCAGAGAAACACGGATCCCATGACAGACAACATAAAACTCTGAATAGAACGATATTGGAGACAAAGTCTAATAGCCACAGTAAGAAGTCAAATTACAATAACAGCTTAACAAATGCAGCAATCAAAGTGAACACAAATGGTCGAGTTGCATCTGAGTGTACTAAAGATGATTTGGAGAAACTGATTAAGAAATTGATGAGGCATCGGTGTGCCCTTATGGGAATAAAGACTTGTGGAAATAGTTCTGAATGTAAGTATAGTGAAATTGAATTTGGTAATTATAATGTTTATTTTATGTAGTCTTACTTAATGAAAATAAAAAGTGTTTGTGATTGCTTAAACTACCGGTACACTGTATCTGGATAAACCAGGATGACTTGGGATAATGATGGAAAACTAGTAAATATTCATCAATTTTTAAAATTTAAAATTCATTTTAGTCCTGACAGAATGTTAATTGTCATTCATCTTAAATTTGTACTCGAAGTGTCCCCCATTGGCCCCAACACACCTTTCAAGACGCGCTCTCGATTGACCAATAGCTGCATCAGATCAGGACAACTGGGTACTGCCGATTGGGTAACGGGACATCTGGGCCCTGGACAACTCGGCCCTGTACAATAGGGAAAAGAGAGAATGGTGCTTCTGGTTTTGCTGTCAAAATCAGAGTAGGCAACGACTATTCTTGTATACCGGTTTTATGCTTTAACATCATAAATGCCTGTGAGTTCAAAAAATTGTACTCAATTTGTAGCCGATGACAGGGGTTGAAGAAGACTTCCCGCAGTTATTCATTGCTACAAGGATACAGCGAAGCCTCAGTTCTTCTTAAGTCCGTTTAAGCCCGTAGTAACTATACTTTGCATTTATGATCAAAGAAATAGCACTTCACATTAAGAATTTGTACTCAATTTGTAGCCGATGTCAGAAGACCGCCCGAAGTTATACAACGAACCCTCAGTTATTATTAAGTCCAGTTCAATGGTGCAGGGCCGAGATGTCCAGTACCCAGATGTCCCGTTACCCAAATGTCCCGTTACCCAGGTGCCGGGCCCAGTTGTCCGTGGCCCAATCGGCAGTACCCAGTTGTCACGTACCGAGCTGTATCGATAACCAGCTGATCAAGTTCATCCCATACATTCACAATTCGCTAACGGAGTTCTTCAATGGTTCTGATCTTTGGCCTGTAAATGTTCTCCTGCACAATACCCCAAATCTTATAATCAACTGAATTTATGTCAGGACTGTTTGGTGGGCAAAGATTAGGAGTTATGAAATCAGAAGTTTCCTTTTTCAGCAGTTCAACAGTTTCACTAGCTCAATGAGCAGGTGCACCATCTTATTGAAATGTGTAATAATCTGAATATTGCCAAATGTCAGATATTTTATTAGTTTTGGTAAGTATGTCAGGATTAAAATGAATTTTGAATTTTTTTAATTGATGAATATTTACTAGTGTTTTTCATAATTATCGCAAGGGATCCCGTTTTATCCAGACACAGTGTAGATAATGCATCATCTTTGTTTGTTGCCATCATACTGACTTGATGTGAATACTACATGTTTAGCATGTTACGGCCTGCTTGGTTCTAGGGCTTAGTTGCCATGATCTGATAACAAACCTCCTTGGATAGCTGCACATGGCCCAATGAACATGATCTGCTTCTGTCCATTCACTGTAGAAAGAATTAGATATATGATGATGACAACGATGGCAGCAGTGATGATGATGACAACCATGACGAAGATGTCAAAGTCATTAAGCAATCAGTGCCTTTTATTAGTAGAAGAGAAAATTTTGATTTGAATTAAATGGAGTAAAATGTTTATAACAATGTGTTCTAAACACAGTAAATTCTGTTTAGGCATGTACACTTGTACAGTACATTATATTAGTAAAAGCAGTTGTTTGTCAGTTTCAGTATTCTTTTACTACCAGTAAACTCTCATATTTTAATAGTCACTTTTATTACACTTCAGTGTTTTTACATACAGTATTTCTTTGGCAGGGCATCGTGCTGTAGTTGGCAATATGTTTAATGAATTTGACTTTAATTCTGACTTTCATCTGGAATCACTGGAGCTTAACACCGTGGACCAGATTGTCATCGATGTGTCTCGACATTCGCGAGCTTGTCAATTGTCAGATCTTCTTGCCTTTTATGATACAGACAGGGACAATCTTCTCTCACAGGATGAAATTTTTGTTGCTTTTGGTAATTCGCTGTCACGTTCATTAATTTTGTTGATTGGATTTTATGGAAATCCAGTAGGGCCTACTGCCTGCCTCTTTTGGTTTGATACACAAGCAGACCTCATATTGCAACAGTGCTGCTTTTAAAATTGGACAACCAAAAATCATATTACAATGTTATGCAATTTATTAGTAGCTTCTTAGTACTAATGAGAACTAGCCCTCAAGAGCAGCTCTTTTTCAAGTGCTCTAAACAGTATTGAATGTTGCAGAAATCACCCAGAAGTCTACTACCACAAGTACCAGACAACCAAAGAACATGACCTTTTTATACAAATGGAAATCAAGGCAAAGCTGCAGCACTCAACTCCTGTATATTTCACATTGCACTCAAATAAGTACCGGTAAAGCATAGCTGAAGTAGGATGACCAGCAGATATCAATAGAGCGATACATTAATGTTCCGGAAATCCCCATCAGATTCAATTTGCAACATGGTTTGTTGTTTTCTGTCTAGGAATATCGATGAATGGCATAAGGGTGTCAAACACAATTGTGCTAGTTGGAACAAGTTTAGAATTGAAGTGTGAAGTTCAAGCTGATGGTGCCGTGCTTTGGAAACGAAATGGAAAATTTATCAAAGACGTCTGCAACGACGAAGTGAAGGTCTTTGGATTTTTTCTCACTAAAAATTAACGCGAATATCACAAGTACATTTTTGCAAGCTATTGTTTGGTTTCAGAAAATTACTGTAACAATTGGCTTAATATTTTTTAGCACTGTATAGTTTTGATATGTAATGAATCTCAGAGAATTTAATGGCTTCCTTTGTAAATTTTATTTTTGCACCAAGCATAGAATTATGAAATACACAAGGAGACAAACTTGTTGTAAGATGTTGTATCTTATTTGCCATATAATACCATATCATAAATTTTTTCAAATATTAATATCAGTTATGGCAATAGTTGACCCAGCAACTTCATTGTCATCACCTGATTATGTTTTGGGAAAGAGTTGCTTCTGTCATTATTATTAATTTATTATTATTATTATTATTATTATTATTATTATTATTATTATTATTATGAACATTTATAAAGCGCAAGTTCGCAGTGCAGCAAATGCGCTAATGTCAATCAGTGTTGGCTATTAAGCAAGATAGTCTTCAGCTTCTTTCTGAACGAAAGTAATGACTGTTCAGAGCAAGCAGTGGTGTCGGGATGGAGTTCCAGAAGGTTGGTCCAGCAATAGGCAGGCTGCGGTCTCCGTATTTTGTTCTGCGTCCGAAGGGCAACAGTTACTACTGTTGTGACTATTCTTCCTTTTACCACAGCAATCTATTTTCAACACAAAAGAAACCTACTAAATCACTTAAAATCCAGTTATTATTATTATTATTATTATTATTATTATTATTATAATTATTATTATTATTATTATTATTATATCAGTGGTGGTGGTGGTGGCGGCGGCGGCGGTGGTGGCTGCAGTGCCAGCGAGGATGGTTGTGGTGGCTGTGGTGGTGGTGGTGGTGGTGATGATGACGATGATGATAATGACTGTTATTGCTGGTTGCCTGAATGACCTGGTCTTTTGCTGATGAATTTGAAGTACCATCAATTGATACCTTTCGAGTATTAGAAATGGTGCTATAAAAGTGCATAATTATTATTTTTTTATTGCTAGCAACCTCAATTATTGTTGTTGTTGTTATTATTATTATTATTATTATTATTATTATTATTATTATTATTATTATTATTATTATTTGTAGTAGTATTAGTAATAGTATTTCTATATATCATTATCATTATTAATCATGCATAAATATTATTGTCAATGCTTTAGGTTTTGGATGATGGGTCTTTATATATCCGTGCAGTTTCACTAAACCATATTGGAAATTATTCATGTGTCAATCAAGACAATCAAAATATAGAGCATTATCATGTTGTCTCTGTTCAAAGTGAGTGTTAGATTTCGACATAATTAAAATTGACATAGTAGAATCGCATTATAATGACAGTCATTTGACCAAAAAATATGTTGCGATATGATATCCAAATGTCACACTAGGCATATAAGCAGACTGAAAAAATTGATATTCATTCATTCACTATTGTATCTCAGTACAGCAAATACCTTTATAGCTCACACTGATCATAAACGTTCATTGCCTGTCAAAGTAGTCCCTTATCTCATCAGCTGTCCATTTCCAAATCATTTGTGATTGTGCTAAACGATGCTATTTAAGCTGTGTGTCTTCTGCATCTTCACATGACATGGTGTACATATGTCCACTATCAGCACAAGATTCGAACATAGATTTAATTTTGCTGCACTCTGTCCATATTGTGCTGAGTGTGGATCCAGCAATATTAAACTGCACTGATACTTGTGTTTGCTTTTTACTATTTTAGAAATCTGATAAAATCTTACATTTTTACAACTCTATTGATATCAGCAATTGCTTCTGTCATGTACAGTATGTGTTTAAAGTACTTGCATGGACTTATACTTTGGACTTAGTTCTCTTTGTATGTGTACTCAACGAATTGGATTCAGATTTAAAATACCGGTACTCAGATACTGATGATCCAAATAATCAGAACAATTATAATTATTCAGTGTCAAATTTGATTTGGCTCTAAATCTCAATGTCCTATTGCCATTAGTTCTATTTATAAATGGTGCCAGTAGGATATTACAGACCAAAAGATCTGTTGCTATAAGCTATGTGCTGTTGTTTTAATTGGATGAGACTGAAACTAATGTGTTGTTGCAAGCATGTTGTCGCTGTAGCCATTGTCATTATAATGAAGTTCTACTGTAATAAGTTTTTTACATGGAGATATTTTAGCTGATTTTCACAGAAAAAGTTTTGCACAAGAAACTGACTTCACATTTGGACATTTTATAATAATAATAATAATAATAATAATAATAATAATAATGTGATTTAAAGTGGTAGTTTAGGAGGCTAAGTAGCCTGTGTGAAGACCATTGTTTTCCGAGATAGCCTTAGAATCTGTTTACTGTGAATTTTAACATTTGTCAAAATCGTGGAGTCATTATGTGAGCTCACCATAAATTCTCACCTGGATGTCAAGTTTCTTTGTGTTTGATACAATGATTAATTACTTCACCTTAGCATTTGGAATATTTATTTATTTACATTATGGCAATTCTGTCAGTGAATCCGATAGTCCGTGTCAATCCCTTGACACAGTTTCACCTGTCGGGGAGCACGGTGACACTCCATTGTCATGCGGAAGGAGTGCCAAAACCATATCTGTCCTGGGACTTCAATGAAACTCCAGTTCCTGATCAACCTGAACACTACCTTATGCTGAGTGAGTATCATTGCATGCTGGCTTCTTTACAAGTCCTAATAACGTTTGAGCATTTCATTTTTGAAATTAATGGTGAAGCTCAATGGTTCATTTTGCAAAATAGTCTAATTTAATGTATTTCATATTACCAGTTGCTGTCTGTTAGCTTTAAAGTGTAATAATTTTTAAAATTTAATGTAATTCATATATGTTCATATTAACTGTAAATGTGAAAAGCAACAACTTTGCATGTTTAGGAATTTACAAAATCATCAATAGATAAAGAATGGACACGTATTGTATATACCGTATTTACTGTTTAGAGCTCAACAGACTTGTGCATTCTTGTTGATTCCACATAGATTTGCATTCAGGTTAACATATACATATTTTGTAGCTAAATTTGCTGCGGGAGGATGTCCTTTGAAATGTCCTATCAGATGCCTTGATAACTGAATGGACAGGGATGCAAACCTCTGAGATTTTGGAACCAACCCTGTTTACCCATTTGCTTAAGAATATTGGATACAAATTAAATTAATGAGAGGCTGAAGAATTGTTGATCCTCTACAGTTAATTCGTATCCCAATATGTGATTTTTTACCACAGCAGTTAATTTGCCTGATGTAGATAATGGTCATTCTCTGAAAATACAAGATGCTCGATACTTGCATGACACGGGAGCCTTTAAATGCAAAGCTCAGAATGTGGCTGGAACGTCTCAGGATATCGCAACTGTTTTTATTGAAAATTCGGCTGTTCCTAGATATGGACAGAGTGAGTGCAGCTATAGCTGATACTAATAGTCACAGATGTTGCAAACTTTTTTTTCGTTTTTTTCTCTCCAACAAAAAACGCGTTTTTACGTTTTTTTTATTTTATTGTGTTTTCAATGGTTCTTGCAATATGGTATTTCCATTATTTCTAGATCACGGAGCAGACAAGCGGTGAATCAAAATTTTCAAATATTAATCAAGGTGCTACACAATTTAAATTACGTGAAGTTTAGTGCCAAAATGAGGCAATATTGAAAAGTCGAAATACGAACCACATTGAGCTGAATTCTCTTGTTTTTGTTGTAAATTGTACGAAATTTATATGAACAAGTGCGGTATATTTTAAAATATCGGCAGTTGCTAAGAATTCCTTAGAATATGAGTTTAAACAAGCTTTAAAGGTTATATGTTTATGGTAAACCTGAGATGATCGCTTCGTGTCTTGACTGTCTATGATTTTTAGGGGAGCTTATTAATTTGGCGCCAGGACAATGTTAATATTTATTTTAAAAAGCTATTAACAAATTGTCACAATAAATAAAGAGGCCTACATTTAGCATTTTCCACATTACTAATGAGTGTTTCTCATTGTCTTGCTTTTCTTCGTTTATAAACAAATTACGTCACCACAGTAAAAAACATGTTAATTTTTGTGTTGGCTAAAAAGTAAATGAACGTTTTTTACGTTTTTTATATTTCCAGAAAAAACGGATTTTTTGTTTTTATTTCTTTTTATACGTTTGCAACACCTATGCTAAAAGTCTAGCTTTCAGTAGAGGAATTTTCTGACTTTAATTGGTTGTACCTGAAAAATGTGACAGTTCTGTTGTTGTTGTTGTGCTATGTACGTTGTTCATTGATTGTTTAGTTAAATAAGCGGTTTCATCTGCTAACTACCAGTAACCCATTTTGACACCTTTCCTTTAACAGCAGAAATTATATTGATAATACAAATTGTGCTCTGATTCTGATATTAAGGAAAATAATTAATTTTATTTCCGTATTCGAATACTATGATATACTATATGCAGGCCCTCCGAGAGAAATTCCGGGCCCCTGTGCAGAATGGCCGACGGGCCCTCGAGAAGTCATAATTTTTTCTTGACGACCTTTTTTTTTTTTGCTCGTCAGCCGTTTATAAATGTTGACGACCTTTTTTTTTTTTGCTCGTTGTCTGCCGTTTATTTAGCACTGTGTCCCGGGCCCCCTTGTGCTCGCCGGGCCCCTCTGCTGAACTGACATTTTTAACCATTCTTTAGTGTTATTATTCATTTTATTGTTAATTATACATATTCATCATCGGCCCGGGCCCCCTCCAGACCGCCGGGCCCCTGTGCAGTTGCCCCCCCTGCCCCCCCTCTCGGAGGGCCTGACTATATATTGTGATTTACATATATATGTATATATATATACAGTGGCAGCTCCACCGAGGGGGTCAGGGAGTGCCCGTGCCCCCCTACTGAGTGCCTGGCTCCCTCCAGTGGCCCCCCCAGTTGGGACCCTATATTTAATGCTACATACATTAAACAACAAATGGTTGGCCCCCCATGATTAGAAGTTGCCACCCCAACGGCCCCCCACTTGCCAAATCCTAGAGCCGCCACTGTATATATATATGCATATACAGTAGCATAGCCAAGGGGATTTTGAGGGTTAAAAACCCCCCTAAGCTATAGAATGTAATGGTGTAAGAGGTGATGACCTTTTTTTGCTTGTCAGTACCTGGAAGGGAAAAATAGAAGAAGGAAAGATGAGGATGATTTTTTTGCTTGTCAAGATTTTTTTGAAGTTGGTCATGGTCAAAACCATCCCCCTTCCTGAAATCTTGGTTACACCACTGTGCATATATATATATATATATATATATATATATATATATATATATATATATATATGGTTTTATTTTTAGTTGAAGAACCACATGAACTTTTTATAATTTTCAACGAGGATGGTTATAGTATCAATGAACCAAGTCACTGTCGTATTCAGCATATTGTGTTGGGAAGCTTTGATAGTTTCAAATATAAACCTGTCTTCATGAATGAATTGATTCTGAGCTTGTGCAAACCAAATGATTCCTGTTCGTGGGGTGGTGCTGTCAACGTCCGAAACAAGTTTGTGTATGTCACACAGCCGGACATGCATCGTGTAGTTGTTTTGGAAATTCGAGAGCTGTTCAATCCAGTTGAAGTAAAAACCGGTGTTTATATCTAGATTTGTTCAAATAAAAGTCACTTAAGGCTAATAGTAACTTCGCTGATTTTCTTGCTCTCCCAAAGACAATGCTTGCCTACAGCGGCTTCTATCCCCCCTTGAAGCCGGGCTCAATTCCCCCCCCCCCCCCAAAAAAATTACAAATTCCCCCAAATTACAAATTCCCCCTGCTAATTTGCTCCCTTGTAGACTTTTGTATTATTTTCAGCATTTTATCCTTTGTATTAGGCATAGCTATCATGTACCATTGATTACGACCAGTAGCGTCATTTCACACTTTTCTTGGGGGGGCAAGATAATTTTTTGGCTAATTTTTTGCAAGTTTTGGCAAATTTTAGGGCCAATGTTGGCAAATTAACAATTTTTAAAATATTTTTTTGCAATTTTTGCAATTTTTTGCGCATTAATACATTATAAATTAATTTGTTCATTTCCTTTGGGGGCCACAGCCCCCTCCCCAAAATGACGCCACTGATTACGTCACGATCAGTGTTATTTTGATTCAATATCAGTGTCAGTTCAGTTAAGATAAGTAGCATCATTTAGCTTATTAATAGTTTATATAACGGTGTTGAAAGCAAAATATTTGCCCCCCCCCATTTTTTTTCCGGGCGCACACTGAGCCCGCCTTAAATAGGGATAGAAGCCCCTGCTTGCCTACATAAAAGCTGCTTTGTTAATTATTCACATTTAGAGTGACTATCCTGCATGCTTATGTGCTCTCTCTTTCACTCCTTATGCTTGTCTCTTTGTATGTATAGTTTTGTGTGTATATATATATATATGTGTGTGTGTGTGTGTGTGCGTGTGCGTGCTCGCGTATTGATGCAGCTTCTAATTTCTGCAGTTAGTGTAAATTAAACAACTTTACACATATTTCTAGTCATATACAGTAATATAATTGCAGAGTAGTAGGCCCTCAAGTAGGTCTTCTTCAGAGCATTCATCCAACGCATTAGGCAATTATTTTATTTTCATAGAATTGTGTTTAAACTTGTGTTTAGATAATACCAACTGACAGGACACCGGTACAAATAGATTATGTCGAGCATTTGGATGAGATATGGGTTCTATGCTGGAATGAAGGAACGAAGCATAGCGCGATTAAGACAAGTCTCATCATTCGACAAGCCAGCTTTGACATCCAACATCACACTATTCATGTCCAGCCATTTGAAAGCACCCTTACTCAAGTTGGTTGGAATTCTGCACAGCTAAATGGCAAATCTTATTTGACTATTACTTTTATAACAGCTTTTGGTCTAAGACTAACTAGATTTCAATTGATAGTTCATCAAGAGTCATCTACCGTAATTTTCATGTACTGCTCATATAGATTTCTTTCCCTCTGACTGATCTCTGGAATGACCTGGTCTTTTGCGGATGGGTTTGAAGTACCATCGATTGATACCCTTGGGTATTAGAACTGGTGCTATAGAAGTGCATATTTATTTATTATTTGTGCATAGGTAAAATGTTTTATCTTGTGAGAAATGTCATAGCCTTTTGCTAAATAAGAATTTGTAGTTAAGCTTTTGACTTAGAAATGAAAAGCTATTATTTTCCAGAGATGGTTTTATGCACTAATGTCAACATCGACTACCCTTAACATCTACGATCCAAAAAACTTTCATCAGAAACTGCAATTGATTTAGAAATCAATGCAGTCATACCCCCATTAGTTGCATTATAGCATTTGCCACTATATAATGAATCAAAATTCAAGTCTTTAAAGTATGCACCAGAGCTCACAGTTTCACTCTAATGTTACTCTGAAGCTTCTTCATCTAGGGCTCTGCCCAGACCCTGCTAGGGAGCTTATGATGCTGCCCGAACCAATAGTTTGGCAAAATTGGATGTGCATATCTGTCTTGATGATGCCCCATTCTGGAACACTCCCTACAAGGCTACACCATTGATTATATTATTAATATTAGATGAGCTATGAGGGACACAGGAGACTAGCCCCTATTCCAGTAAGTAAGTAAGTAAACACAAAATTTCTATAGTGCTGCCAAAAAGCTTGGCGCAGTGCGCCAGCTTATTCACAAGCGCTTAATCTAGGTAAATCCATAGTCTGTAATCCGTAGTCCGTGGTGGTCAAGGTTGTAGATCCAGGCAGGCAGTCGCAACAAAATATTTAATGGAGGATTATAACAAGATTTGCGGTGGATAGAATGCAGACCTGCAGTAAGGATGTATACACTGTAGATTAGTTGTGAGGTTCTTGCAAAGCCGATGACAAAATTTCATTGGGGAGGGTGATCGCTTATAAGTTTTATTTGTATTGCCTACAAAATTAGTTCAGATTATATTTGCTCAAGATTTGATCTAATATCACCCAAATATTTCTGCATCTGGTACTCTACCCCAGACCACCCCAGAAAACTCACACCACTTTGCTAAATAACCCAGTTAGATTAGAGTCATTAGACAAGTTGGGCTTTAAAAGTAATGGCGCCCCCTCCATATTCTGGAACCCGGGCTTAAGCCAGTGCATGCCACTACTAAACAGATGTGTTGACTCAGGTTGATGACTGAATTCAGGAAAATTTGACAGCTTTGACTCTTGTAATAGCAGCTTGGCTCACTGGTCATTACTTGTACATGTGTAAATTTATCACTGACGGTCTCAGAAGTGCACTCTTCATCGCCACTCCTGCTACTGCTGACTCTCCCCAGCCCTTCTATTCCACTTGAGACTTGAAAATATCTTGCAAAGACTTGCAACTCAATTTGTGATTTGAGTGTAAAGTCACTGTGCATATGCCTGTTGATAAATTGCTAACTGTGTGTTAATATTTGTATGTCATAAACTCATAATTAAAAACAAATGCTATATGTGTGTGTGTGTGAGTGGGTGTGTGCATGTGCATGCACGTGTGTGTGTGTGTAGGGGGAGGGGCAGGGGGCATGAACTGCTAGCAGAAGAGGGACAGAGGAGATATATTTGTAAAATTTGGTTTTGATTTTCATTGCAGTTCAGCTCTTTGTTTCTTCCTCCTAACAATGCACTCAACCAGCATTTCACATGCGGATACGCAGTTATTGGCACTGACAATAGCACCTACAAAGTTGATCTGGTATCAATGAAAGTGACAAAAATGGTCAATCTCGACTGCAACCCTTTGTCCATGATTTTTATTTCTCTGGGTTAGTTTCTCCATTTGAACCTAATTGTAAGTGACTGTTTGATAGAAAAACGAATTCTTTAAAGTAAAGTGATGATATTTCTTAATAAATTATTTATAAAAGACATGATATCATTTTAAAACTCTTTTTGACAGTTTTGCTGTATTCAACAACTGATATAGCTGAGCATAAAAATACTTAGTATTTTTAAGACAAATAACTTAGTGGTCTGTCTTACGTTGTTTCCATGTAAAATTTTGTGCTTACTCTTATTCTTTGGAGACTATGATGCCAATATTAGCCAAATTGACTTTCTAAGCAATTAAAATATGTCCAAGTTTTGATGTCTATCGGCCATACTAAATTTATTTGCAGGCTTTCCTATGTTAGATTACTTCTGACTATCATATTCTGAAAAAAAACTGCAGAAGATAATCTTCTTATCAATTAATTTGCTCTTCTAATTTATTATAATATTCTTATGATACAGATTCGTGTTTGTTTTTCATTTGGTGGCAATTGTAATGATTTATTTTTGCAAATCAGGAGGTAAGGTTGTTGTGAACTGTGACAGACTGGAAGCAGAAGGGCCGACTGTCCTTATTCTTGACTACTTCACAGATGAGATCTTGGTGACACTGGAGCATCATGGTGATCCTTACATTTCTCCAGACTCCAGATTTTTCATTTTAGTCGACAACCTTAGAAGAGTAATCTCCGTGTATCATATAACAGATGAAGGTTTGATGATTGCTTAGCTTTTGACTCCAATCAAGTTTTCTTATTTTAGTTAGTATCCTTATAAAATTATTCAGACCTTGGCAAATATAAAGCATATGGGAAATTTTTATTACAGTATACTTATATCAATATGTGATATTTGTTTTGAATGAACACTTCCCACTGATTGTTTCTTGAATGTTGTTTGAAAAATAATGACATCTCTGCATACGTGC
This sequence comes from Metaphire vulgaris, assembly GCA_018105865.1. Classification (NCBI taxonomy): domain Eukaryota; kingdom Metazoa; phylum Annelida; class Clitellata; order Crassiclitellata; family Megascolecidae; genus Metaphire; species Metaphire vulgaris. The sequence goes on along the minus strand of CM030839.1, from coordinate 9,317,298 downwards.
ACCTTTGTCTGCCTCGGTGGCTCTCTCGTCTGCCCTGAAACCGCAAGACGTTGTCAGCCTGGGTTCAAAACCTTGGCGGTCAGAGATTTTATTTCTAAGGCTGCTATATTAAATACCTGACAAAACAGCCACACACAATTATCAATTTGCACGAAGCAACCAGTTGCTCACAGGAGCAGTGGCGGTTCCACGTGGGGATGAGTGGGGATGCATTCCCCACTGGACTTCCTGACTCTTTTGGCTCGTGAAACCTATTTTTTGGGTACAAGTGTAGTAAAACTACAGGGAAAAACTGTGGAAGACCTTTTTTGCTTGTCAACCTATTTTTCGGTAAAAGTGTAGTAAAATTAAGGAAAAATTCCCCTTTTTCAGCTTTTTCGGCAAAGTTTGTTGATTTTTTCCTTCTCTTCTCACCCCCCACCAACTTCCTATGAATTCATTTCATCTTCTCTCCCCACCAAGAAATCCTGGAACCGCCACTGCACAGAAGCACAGGGCAGAAGGGGACTGAGGACAAGAAAAAGCACCAGAGAAAAGGCTAATTCGTAGGAGTTAAGCTTTAACAAGCACAATAGAAATTAGGCTGATTACATTTATGTTCAAGTGCAATACTAATTCATATAGACGTGTTTTCATTAAGCGAAACTGTCAGAAGGTGTGTTTGACTGAAAGTCTTGTAACTAAAATGATTAATTTTCTTAATTCAGGAGCATTGGATCATCGGTTCAACATAAACACAAACATGCACATCAGTGATGTTACATTTTTGTCAGCTGAAGGAAGCTATGATTTGTTTGCAAGCTCCAGCAATAAAGGCAGCATTCTATACATCAGCCTATCTATAGGGCAAGTTGAGACAATAGAAGGTAAGCAGCGACTAACAATAATTAATTGTGAAAGAACTATTAGTTATGAATTCTTTTAAATGTGGTGAGACAATAAAATAATTGCATTTAAAAAACCGTTGTTCATTCGCCGTTTCCATTATAGCCGTCATCATCATCATCACCACCACCACCACCATCATCATCTTAATCATTATCTTAATCATCATCTTAATCGCTATCTTAGTCACCATCACCACCATCACCATTGCCGCCATCATCATCAGTACCTTTTTTGCGTCTGATGCTCTTTCTAGGTGTTGGTAGCTCTCTCGTCAACAAGGAATCTAAGTGGAATTCAGCAGATCGTGTGATCGTTTCCGGAGGAATGTTCAGTGATTACCTGATGACTCCATCAGCAGAGTCCATAACAGTTATTGATGGCAGAAGTCGTCATCTTCAGTGTGAATGGCAAAACGACTGGTCTTTGGTGAACGTCATTGTGTGGGCAGAGGTTTCACGACTGTGACACTGATGTTTTTCACATCGTTGATGCAACACTAGTAATAGCAAACAAGTCCACATTGCACGGTTTTGATAAGATAACATTCAAGACATGATAACATTCAAAATTTCAAACTCTAATATTCAAATCATTCGTAGCTCTACAACAGCAGCTTGATTTGCACAGTATTTGTCCAAGTCCAGCGATTTGGAATAACAGACAGCATGTTGCACCAAAATACTCTGTCTATCTCACAGTGTTTCGGTCAAATACCTCCTGTCATTGGTTTCACTCTGTCATTCTTTCACATGACTCGTGATATACGCATGAAAGGGTTAATAAGAAACGATATTAACAGTTACCGTATTCCTAGGCAATGCATTTTCCAAATGATAACTTTGTGTCACAAGACTTCATTGAATTGCTTAAATATTTAAACTTTTAAAGTTAATTTTCAAGATCTTCAGTTGGATTTTGAATGAATTATGATCCACTAGTGTATCAGTAAAAGTATTTGCTTCAATATGTAATATAATTTGCCACTCAGTGTGCTTCTGTTTCTAGGACTTAGAACAATTTTAACAATTCATTGTTAGAGATGAACTCAGATAGTTTATAATATTTAAAAAAATTTCATTTGTACTTGATACTTGTATTGTTTTGATCTGTGTTTTATCAAGGCTGATATCAACAAAGAGATATTGTATTGTAATAGTTATAATTGTTTGTGAACAGAAATGTCAAATTAGAGATTTCAGAATGCTTACAAAACTTATCATGTAGGCGCCTCTGTGATAGAATCAGCATACGTTTTCTTCAGTTTTTGCATTAAAATCATTTAATTTTACAACATATTCTATGAGTAAGGGTTTCTAACTTTTAAATTAATTATGATTTCTGAAAATTAGCTGCACAATGCACAGGCCTGTTAGAACAAATTTCTAGCAGGGGGTGCATTTTGTGGGCCACTTGTTAAATTGACAGGTTGTTAGCTGTTCCTCCCAGTGTTTTATCCAGGCCTGTTAGGGGGAGATCCACCAACCTCAATCCCCCCCCAAATCCAGCACTGACAAATTTTTGCATTGAACTGTGTCTCTTCCCCTCAAGCTAAGTCAATGCTCTCCCAAGGGCCTGGAGTCTGGATAAAACACTGGTTCTTCCTTATGAACCCGACTCAGGGGGGTGAGTTGTAGCCATAACTTTTGCCTTCCAGGGGTCACAGGTTGCAGTGCACCCTCGTAAGTTTTTTCAGGGGGTGCAGGTGCACCCCTGCACCTCAAGTTCCGATGGGCCTGAATTGTTGCATGTTAGTCTGTCTACTTAATGCCATCCCTCGTTCACTTCAATCGATGCATTTGTCATTCGTTATGGGTTCCTTAAAGATATTTTATTGCTTTCTTATGCATGTCAAAGCAACAATATAGCAACTGAATTTCATAGTGATAGCAACGAAAATTGCAATAAAAGTAAACATGAAGCCCTCGTTCCGCTGCAGGAGATGCTGAGGAGGAGGATGAGAGGGTTCAATGCACCCCCCAACTGAATCCCTGGAGATGCTGAGACAGGTCACGCCCTTCAGAGTCCATGACCTTGACCTTTGACGGGAACAGTAAAGAGAAGGAACGTAAAAGAAAAAATTAACAATTAGGTCTAATAAATGGGTGATAGATAGAAGGGCCTACAAACTTACAAAGCACCGCATGTACACGAAGCAGGAGACAGCGGGCGATGATGACCAAGAAAAAGATGGGCGGAGAACATCAAGGAAGATCTGGAAACAAAGAACGTGACAATTGTGGAAGGATACAGAATAGGGTTGTAACTTTTCCGGAAAAGTAGAATGTTCGTAATTATTCCGGAAATTTCCGGGAAAATGCAACCGGAAGCGCCGCGCGCATGTCCATAAAACATTATATAGCGCTACAATACTGACAGTTGTTAACAAATGCCCAACAAATGAATACAGTAGTAATAATTAGTAATAATGATAATAAAAAATAATAGATAGTTGTAATAGCATTAAATAGTAATAAATAATATTAAACAATAATAATAATAAGTAATAATACTAATCAACTTTTCCGAAAATTTCCGGAATAATTCCGCAGGAAATTTTCGAGCTCACAACCCTAATACAGATTAACACAAGATCGAACAAAGTGGAAATGTTTCGTATCCAAAGCTGTTTGTTCGTATCTAACTATTGCCGATGATATCTATGGATTCTATGGCTTTCTTATAAGATCTCGTGGCGTAATCTTTACAGAAATGGATTTACGAATTTTCTGTTTGTTTTTTGCTCCGTTTTTTGGATTCCTTGTGATTGAATCGAGAGGTTTGTTTGTGTCGACTGATTTGCCTGTAGATGTTTGATTATTAACTTAAAACGCTTGCATGTTGTTTATATTGATCATTTGTGAACGCGCAAAAGCCTATTGATGATGATGATGATGATGGTGGTGGTGGTGATGATGATGATGATGCTGCTGCTGCTGCTGCTGATGATGATGATGATAATAATAATAATAATAATAATAATAATAATAATAATAATAATAATAATAGTGCAGCAAAATTGAGTATCTTACGCTACGGGTATGCGTGGCAAGGCCGTGGTTCGCCGCCCGGACTGGCTCGTAAAAGCAAAATCTGTCTCTTCTATCAAGACTTACTGAGAAAATTCTGCTTTCTAGACTGGCTGAACACCTTTCAAATAATTCGCTATATAACACTCATCAGTCTGCCTACACTAAACATCACTCAACACTCAACAGAAACCGTCCTCGTTTACATTCATCACACACTTCTAACTGCTGTTGGTCTCCGGCAAGTTACCGACCTTTGCCGCATTGATCTCTCTGTTGCATTTGATACCATATATCACAAAATTTTGCTTGAGCAAAATTGACAATTCTAAGCTAGTTTTGGCTCCTGACACTACAATAACCCCCGTTTCAACTGCAAAATCTCGGAATCAAATTTGATTCTTCTCTGAACTTCAAATCACAAATCTCTTAACCAGTGTTGGAGTTGCCGTGGAGGTTGGGTTGGGGTGGGGGGTTGAACCCTCAGCTAACTTTGCAACCCTCCCAAAAATTGTTTGTTGGGTACATGAAGTGTCTGTCATTCATTGAATTTCAGTCCTCAAACATCCCCTCCCAGATCAAATTTCACAACTCCACCACTGTTCTCAACTGTCAAAAGTCTGCCCTGTTTATATTGGTGACTTTTGTTGCCTACCGTATGTCCTTGCCTTGATACCAAACCTGCCTCCACAATCACGACTTCAATAGTCCACTCCAAATTAGATTGCTGTAACTCCCTCTACTATAACTTTACCAAAGCTTCCATCAATAAATTAAAATCAATTCAAAATGAACTGGCTCGCGCTGTTACTAAGTCATCAAAGTTCTCCCATATTTCACCCATGCTAAAATCATTGCATTGGCTTAAAATAACTGAACTTATTCAATATAAGACAATAGCACTTATATATAGCTCACTTCAGTCAACAAAACCTGTCTACCTTAGAACACTCTGGCACCCTTCCTAATTACCAGCCTTCTCGACTCACACGATCTTCTCGTCTCACTCTTTCATGCCTGAAAATCTGCAACAGTGCCTTTTCATATGCTGCACCTGGACTTTTGAACTCGATTCCAGCTTCCCTCCACAGCCTTGGACACTTTCAAACAATAAAATCTAATTCCTCATTTTTCATAAATCCTGCACTATTTCCTTATGTCTTCAGACCTAAGCTTAAATCCTTGCTTTGTCTGAAATCATTTCCTCCATAGCTGTAACAACCTAGCCTCACTGCCCTTCAGATATTTTGACCATTGCCTGGCTGATCATTCACCTTTCCGAATTAAACAACAAAACAGGTTCCAAGTACTAGAGCGAACAAAGACATGGAGGCAGTATGGGAGGAGACTAGAGACTGCACAAGAAGTGGTACCTAAAAAGCAAAGACAATGCAAAAAAGAAATGGAGCAAGAAATTATAAATAAAATGGAAGAAAGAAGACAGACTAAGAACAAAGATGAAACAAAGTACAGACCAGACAACTCAATTAGAAAATAAAAGAGAACTGTATTTTATGAGGCCTACTTTATGAGGCCGAGACCTGGACGTTACTTGCCTCGAAACTAAGGAAGTTGGAAGCCTTCCATATGAGGTGCCAACACCAGATCTTTGGAGGTCACTGGTATGACTTCATTACCAATACGGAGATATCCTTGCAGACTGAATTACCATCACTCAAGGAACTGATGAGTAGTCGCCACCTTGCCATCTTCGGACATGCTGCCCGCCTCGGAGAGACAGTTCCGGTTCAAATATCTTCCATTGCTATGCTGACCTATCCGTTGGTCGTCCACCTGACTGATCGTGGAAGCACTGTCCTGGTTGTCCCAGGAAAAGATGGATCGACCACATCTGTGCCCAGACCAATCAACTCTCTGGAGATGTGCCATTTGGTGGGGTCATGGTCAAGGGGTGACGCAATGGCCCCCGCTAGCCATGTGCTTCTGATGATGATGGTGATGATGATGACGGCGGTGACAACGACGACGATGTGTGAAGGCAAAAGAAGAATGAGTAAACAAACAATGCAAAGAAATAGTGAGACAGAGGAATAAAGAGAATATGTATGACAAGATAAAAGAATTGTCAGGAAAAAGAGACCAAATACAGGTAGCACAATAAAAACAAAGGAGGGTAAAGTAGCGATAGGATAGAAAGAGGTAATAAAAAAGATGGGAAGAGTTTATAGAGGAGCTATACCACGATAATAGAGGGGATAAACTATAATGATGAATAAAGAGAGGCCTCCAATAACTAAAGAAGAAATAGCTGTGGCAATAAGCAAAATGAAGAAAAACAAAGCCCCCGGACCAGATGAAGTAACAACCGAGATACTGATGGCAGCAGAGGAAACAGGAATACAGAGGATAACAGTTCTGTGGCAGTAGTAGATGTAGATGACTACCGGTAGTAGATGAAATATACGAAACAGGATGAATACCAAAAGAATTATGTAGATCAATATGTATTAAAATACCCAAAAAGCCTGGAACAATAGAATGCAAAGAGCACAGAACAAGAAACCTCATAAGTCATGTGATGAAGCTTCTATTAAAAATACTTTTGAACAGGGCAAAAGTTAAAATGAGGGAGGGAGTATCAGAATAACAATACGGGTTCAAAGAAGGCAATGGATGTAGAAATGCTGTATTATACTCAATATGTCAATATGTCATCTTATATAGCGCTTATTTAAAGTCAGGCTTAGCGAAGCGCTTTACACATTACACTAAGGATGATTAGTGAAAGAAGCATAGAAATCCAGAAGGATTTGTACCTATTCTTCATAGATTATGAGAAAGCGTTTGATAACGTAAAACATGAAGGATAGAAAGAGGTAATAAAACTTATTAGTTTAAAGATAAAGTTCAAATGTCTGGAGAACATAGCACTCAATGGAAAAGACATGAGGATATTTCAATATCTATACTGGAATCAAGAAGCAGTGATAAAAGCTGATAAAGGAAAATGGATACATATTTTAAAAGGGACAAGGCAGGAATGTGGTTTACCACCAGATTATTATAATGAATATGGGCACGAGATTATGAAAGAAATAGAAATAAATAGAAGATTAGAAGATAGGAGAAAAGAGTATAAATAACCTATGATATGTAGGTGACACCACTCTAATGGCAGATATGGAAAGAAAACTACAAATGTTATTAGACAGGGTGACAGAAGAGATTGAGAAGAAATGACTAAGAATATATACAAAAAGACATACTGTATGGTAATAAAAAAAATGAAATTTCTAGGTATAGACTACAATACAGGGGATAGAAATAAAACAGGTAACACAGTTCAAATATCTAGGAATCATTGTTACAAGCGATGGAAGGAGTGAAAAGGACATTGAAACCAGAATAGGAATGGCAAAGACTGCCTTCAACCAACTTAAAAAGATCCTCACAAGCAAACTCATTTCATCAACAACATGGCTCAGAATTCTTCAAAACTACATGAGAAGCTGGAAACTGCAGAGATGTGGTTTCTAAGACATATGCGAAAATTTCATGGACAGAAAAAATAGCCCACAAAGAAGTACTAAAAACTTTTGGCGTGAAAAGAAAATTGTTAAAAGCCATAAGAAAAACAACAGTTTGAATTTTTTGGACATCTAATAAGAAAGGATGGATTAGAAAATCTAGCCATAACAGGAAAAATAGAGGGGAAAAGAGCAAGAGGAAGACACAAAATAAAGTATACAGACGGCCTAAGAGAAGCAACAGGAACTAAAGACTTCATCGAACTGATAAGGAAAGCCAGAAACAGAGAAGAGTGGAAATCCATGGTTGCCGACATAGCAATACATGGCACATGAAGAAGTAGAAGAGATTTGGTCAACTTTTTACTGAGACAAGTTAATTATTAATGAAGTTTTGAACATTAATAAATTTAGCAATTTTGTAAGTAAATATAATTAATGCATCTCTTTATGCTCAGAAGTTCATTTAACTAATTCATTTAAGTTTGTGATGCTGTATTTAGTAAATAATTTCATATAATCTTTCGATATCAGTTTTAATTGTAATTAGTGTTTAAGTCTGTAATGCACTATATTATTTCTGATTTGCCTCTTCTCTTATGTGTTTAGGTCAGCCAGAGTGTAAGGCATGGCAGAATGTGACTGATGTTGTCAGGCTCTTAGATCCTCTGAATGTTACTTGCAGTGTATACCCGCCATGTACTGGTTTTGAGTGCAGTGGTCTTATGGTAATTAAATTTGTTACATGTCATATATATATATTATAATTTAAACTGTATGGATCAAATATAGCTTAGAACTGTTAGCTAAATTGACATCAAGTTAAAATCAAATGGCAGGAGCTATGAGATTAGTTACATGTAGGATTGACAAATTTACGATAAAATGAGCATGACTTTTGGTTCAGAAGTGCTAAAGAAAGTCTGTCAAGTGATGTGTTGATTATATGAAAATAAATTGGTCAAATGTAAATATTTGGGTTCTTCTGAAATGTTGAATGTCCACAAGGCACAGGAGATTAGTCATGAGATTGGTTTTTAGTGCATATAAAAATCATAATGAACAATAAAAGTCTGCAAATTTCTGGTGGGGAGGAAAATGCAAGGCAAGTATTTGATGTTTTTGCAAGTATTTGATGTTTTTAACTTTGCAGATCATGACTGGCGTTCATGAGGACATTCGATTTTCTGTGTCCTTCATTCATTGTGCTGATCCTCTCCAGTTTAAAGTTGCACTTGACATTCCAAAGTATCCTTCATTCATTCAGACTTTGAACATTGGCAAGAATGAAATCATCAACAAGACATATGCACTTCCAGGTTGCAAATTGACAATTATATTTAGATTAGATTATATTAATTTACACTACATTTGAATATTTTTGGGCCAGAGGCTCTCCTTTGTTTATAGGATGCATTTTGCGCTGTGAAATTCCTAATAATATATTTATCATCAATCAATCAATTTTTATTTATTTTCTCTCATGTGTATACAACTATATATAGTCTGAACAGATGTCAATAATAAAAGTAAGATAACACGACAATTGAATCAAACTAACCTTAATTAATCAAGAAAATAGGTAACGAAAAAACACTTAACTAAGATCATATTACATGTAATGATAAGTTAATGAAGTGATATTTTAGTAGACGGAGAGAGAAAAAAAGGTTGGCCTAGGGGATGATTATCCCGTATAGTGGTCAACCAAAAAGAATATGAAAAAGAGATATTTAGATATTAAGAATTTGGTGGCGGATTTATTACTGTTCAATTAAAGAATTGTTTTTGAGCTGGAGAAAAAAGTAATGAATAGTTCCAAATTTTAGGATGTGTCATTAAGATTTTCATTAAGGAGATATGTTTTAAGCTTAGACTTAAAAGAATGTAGAAGCTTGATATTTTTGATCTCAGAGGGAATATTATTCCAAACTTTAGGCCCTTGACATCTAATTGTAAATAGTCTGACATTTATGGAAGTAAATTGATGATTAATATTTTCATGATTTCTAAGTTTAAGTTCACATTTATTAAATCTTGTAGTAAAGAATTTATTATTATAGAAAATCATGGGAAGTTTATTAGTTAGATATTTAAATAAGAATATCGCAGATTGCTGTATGTAAATATTCTCAATGTTTAGGATTTTATAGTTTGTGTATAGTTGGTTAGTTTTGGTAAGTTTCTTAGCACAATATATGAGCCTTAATGCTTTATTTTGCATAATTTGCACTTTGTTAATGATTGATTTGTAGTTTTTTCCCCAAACAATAGTACAATATGTAAGATATGGGTGTATTAATGTATAATAAAGTTTTTGGAGAGCATTAGTGTCTAGTAAATATTTAACATGTCTAATAACATTTAAGTTTTTAGCTATTTTATTAGAAATTTCATCAGTATGTTCACGCCAGTTTAGGTGTTGGTCTATAATCACTCCTAAAAACTTAACAGATGATTTTTGAAGTAAATTGGTACCATTTATTTTTATGTGGTCAATTTTATATACATGAGGTTTAAGGTGAAAATACATAAAGTTTGATTTATCAAGATTCAACTCCAGTTTATTGGAATTGAACCACTGAGAGATTTTTATTAATTCAGAGTTAATTAAGGCAAAATTATTAACTTACAAGTATATTTGTGTTGACATTGCATGAATGTGATAATTGAGATATAAATTAATGCTTTTGTATTTAGTATCTACTTGTATTTGAGCAATTATTTTTCTGTTTTGTACTCGTTGCGCTAATTCCACTTTGCGAGTGCGACGACTTAAGTTTGATCTTCTGAGAGGCATGTGAACTGAAGATTATCGATTGCACTGAAGAGAGAAAGAAATCTCATAAAAAATAATTCCCTATATATGCTCCTGGGTATTGCATGATTTTTGGGTTTTCCAAAAGGAAAATAAGGCTAACTGTAGTATCACATGATATGCTGCTGCACTTAATGCGTTTCGAATTTACTTTCTTCAGCGCAGTTTCTAAGTCCTACTTCTTTGTGAAAAAGCTGCTCACAGGTCATGTGATGTTTTCGTTTTTGGGTTTTCCAAAAGTAAATAAGGCTAATTTTAGCATCATGTGACGTTTTCATTTTCAATGCTTATGCATTTAACACTTTATGAATTCGTTTCAATGCATATCAATCTAAATGCTGTTTTTAAAGAAAGCATTTATCATAAAACACCCTCCTATTTGAATGGAAGTTTTTTTTAAATTTCAAAGGAATCTGTCAAGAACTTTCATAGTTTTAAGGGAACAAACTTTTAGAAGCAGACACCTTTAGATTTTTATTTATATAGATTTTCTTTAGATTTTCTTGGATTGCTCTGTTTCCTCATTGTTTTGTTGTCATGTGTCATTGTGTCATGAGATTTGTATTAGTGTTATGTATTTCTGATAGTATCTGACGAGTCTTCTTGTGTCAGAGCTCTATTGTATAGTTTGATTTTAGCAGATCTGAATGCCTACAGTAGTTGACCATGCATATTTATAACAGGACTAACTAGAAAAATTGGCCAGATTTCAACTGAGGCAAATATTATAGTCATCCTATCATCTTCTCCATCTGTTGGTGATAGACCACTCATCACTGCAGAGGTATTGATTATATATATATCTATATATATATATATATATATATATATATATATATACACACACACACACAAAATTTTACTCGCTTGGTTTGGTTTCAGTGATGGATTTTAGTCCATAATTGTCTCTTTTTAAGACTGACTGATAACTGTGAGCAATTTGGCATATTTTGTAGAGTTCTAGTGCCTGGCAAACATTGTAATATTTAAACATTTGCTTCATGTGAGTGTGTTTGGCTGTCTAGTCTTGTTTGCTTTGGCAGTGTTAAATATTTTTTGAAGTGACATTAAGGATGTTTTACAATATGATGCTCAATAATAACGTTATTTGAGATGGTTTAGGGGGCCAAGCTAGCCTCTGTGAAAACTACTGTAAATCAACAGTGATGCTTGATAATTATGACTCTAAAACTGATGAAGAGATATGGACACAGAATAGTGGGCCTTGTAAAGACCATGTGTGTATGTGTTTGTGTAAAAATTTGATTTAAGACCTTAGAAGGTAGTAGCTTCTAGCAAATTCTGTTATGATTTATGGTTGCAGGAGACAAAGATTCTTGTTTCACTTCAAGCCTGCTGCTCTTGTATAAGAACTTGAATTTTTTCAGGCATTTGATTTCTGATGCTTCACCTGCTATTCCATTAATATATGATAAATCTGATCTGTGACAGCATTGACAGCAGCATGAAAGGCTGTCGATTTGAGCAAGATGACTGATATGATATCATCAATATTGTAGTAAATTTGAAAGTACTTATTGAAGAATACAGTTTTTGCCACAATTCTAGGCCACACATATGCACTCTTGCCGGTGAAAGCTCTAAGCGTATGATATAGAGCTTTATATTTCAAATCAACTTTGATTTGGAATTTGCAGTAATTTATCTGACATGTATGTATATTTTGTTATGTTGTTTGCATTATTGACTAAAAATATAAAAATATGTTGTTCTGTTGATTTTAGATGAATGTTACAGTTAAAGTCATAGATTCATCAGCATCATCATCTGTGAGAACCTTTGTTCTCATTCCAAATGTCACCTTTCCAGTTCCTACATGTGCAGTTGAGACTTCACTTTCATGCAATGCAACCCTGGAGTTAACAGGTGTGTCACTGGGTTAATTTGTGGATTAATCATTAAAGGCACAATTGAATCTTTTGAAGCTACAGTTTGGTTCAGATGGGAATTTGATTTTGGGAAACATGACATATTTAAGCGAAAACACTGGTTATTTCTAAAGTTTTCTGATCCAAGCGCAAAGTGTCAGAATTTCCAAACTATTATGCCCATAACAATATTTAAAATTTTTTTATCAAATGTGGCCAAACAGCTGATGTTTGAAAGTGAAAATTAGAAAGTTAATGTATGGAATTTCATTTGGTAGATTTAGCTGTCGCTTGCTATTGGTTTGTTGCTTTGGTTTTTTTATATATGTAGTCAGTTTTTGTGAGTGCTGCCACCATTGGTAGTTATGATGAAGAAGTGAAACTGATGAAAATTGATGAAAAGCACCATTGTCGAATGTTTTTGGTGACTGAAGAATGTATGAAGATGAAGTTCTTTTTATTAAATTTTTTAAAAAGATTTAACATTTAATATTTTATGTTGTTGAAGGTGACTCTTGTATTCCGTTTTCCCTGAAAACTCCATGCAAAAGAGAATTTCAGATGTGTAATAATGATGGAAAATGTGTCTGCTTTTGTGGATACCGTTGGAATGATGCAGCCAAGCAATGTGATACATCATCACCTAATACCAAAGGTAATGGTAACAAGGGATAACTAATTTACTCTCCCACTTTTTAAGAATTTGTCTTCATGACTTTATAGGCAGATAAGCAGATATCATTAACATTATGCCAAATGTATGATTAGTTTTTAACCCTGTTGCTTCATAAGACCTATATTTTGTTTTGAGCACTTTGTCCATAGGTTTTTGTACTGTAAACAGTCGTGCAGAGTTTTTTGGACCAAATGTGGTATTTCCTCTGACATTGTTGCATTCCTTTTTGTATCATTTTTTGTGTATTGTATTATAATTGCTTTTCTCCAGTCTAATGGCGTTTTCTCAGTATTCCATACTGCTGTTATGATCTAATGTAGCCATCTGATTGTATATGCACCAGTGTTTTGGAGCATTTCTGCTGTGACATTGCAGAGCATTGGTGCTTTGTTTTTTCTCATCTGTTTCACTGCCCTTTCTACCTCTTCCATTGTTATATCATCTTCTCTCCATAACTCATCCTCAATTTAAATCTTTCCTCTGATTGATCTATTTCGTTATATATTTCTTCTGTGTTGTTAGGGTCTTGTCGGTGTTGTAGCTGAGCAAAATGTTGTTTCCATCTGCCATGATCCGTTCCTTCTCTGTTAATATTTCTCCATTTCTATCCTTAGATGGTTCAATGTTTATTATCTTTGTGATTGTGTCTCCACTTAGTCTTAGTTTGTTGACATTTACAAAGAGTTTTTTGCTATCACCTCTCTTGTGAGCATCTTCTATCTCATTTGCCATCTCTTCCAACTTGTTATTCTTATCTCTGGTTAATCTTTTCTTTAGCTGTTTTCTTGGTTCATTTAGTTCAGTAGTCTTTTCAATTTCATTCTTACCGGGATTCATGACTGCTTCGTTAGATTTTCTTATTTCTGCTTGCAGTTCTGTTTTTTCAGATATTCAGTTCTTTTCCCCTATCTTTCTGTTTCCTTCAAAATGATGCTGGCTAGTGTTCAGAGCATTGCATGACCCTTTCTGCCCTGAGTATCTATCAGAACTGGTGTGCAGACCTAAGCTGTCTGATCGGCGCTCGCAGCTTCAATCCAGCTGTTGCATTCAGCTTGTCATTTCCGCTGCCTAAGACAGCTAAATTTGGGGATAGATCTGTCTCAAGACGGAACCCTGTGCTTTGGAACGAACTTTCTGCCGCAGAATGTGACAATGACAACTCCCCCCCCCCCGATTTGTTAGTAACAAAACTCAACGTATTTATCTAGCATCTCTTATTAATGTCTCCTGTAAAGCAGCGCTCTTGACTTTGGCCTTTGCCATGCTACTGCACTATATAAATTGTCATGATGATAATAGTAATTCCTCCTCTGCCACTTTGTTAATTTCTGTCTTGAAATTATTCCATTCTATTTCCGAATCTTTGTCATTATCTGTCAGGTTTGTTAGCGCCTTAGATGTGTTTTGAATTTTGATTTGATTCTTTAGCTCACTTTCTGTAAATCATTGTATAAACACAGGAGGTTTACTGCTTTTGCATTGTGAAGTGCATTGTGACTGTGAAGTGATGGACTGATATATATATATATATATATATATATATAAAATTATTCTTGTGTAGAATCCACAGGTCCAGCTGCCTGGATTATAGTGGTGGCTGTGCTTTCCACAGTTATAGTTACAGCTGGATTTGTGATATTCCTTGTCCGCAAACACCGACGCCATCAGGATCGCTATGGTCAGCACAGTCTTCTGATTAGCAACGACAATGACACCGAACTGGACGACCCAGACCCTCCTATGCTGACTGGTTAATGCTCTGCGTACTTTCTGTTGTGACAGCGTCTTGGCAATTCTGAAAGTGATATGTTGTTAATTTTACTGAGGTCTTTTTGTTTGATGCTAAATATTTCTGAACCAATTAATCTCGTTTAGATATTTTGAGCAGTCGAGCATTGCATTAAAGTGTATTGTATTTTTATGATTTTTGGCATCTGATGGTACGTGTTGTAGTTCTTATATTGTCACTTGTGTAATTAATGCCTTGAAATTAACAGTTTTCTGTTGCATTTGTCTAACCTTATACTCATTTGCTGTATATATGAGCACTGTTTTGCAAGTATCTGGAGAATTTTGAATGCACCATAAGTGCAATAATCAGTAGTGGACCAGTGGTCAAGTGTTAGAATTTTAATGTCAATGAATTAAGTCTAATTGCACAAAGGTATTTGCTTTTCACTTTGCTCAAACGAAGATAACATTGTTAAATACTGTGATGCTTGTTCTGCCTATATTTGATGAAATCTGTATTGATAGATATCATTGCATCTGTATCAGCTGGTGTTCATTCATGATGTAGCATTTTGACCTTGTAAATGTAAACCATGGGAAAGTACTGAATTTAATTTTCAGAAATAGTGGCAACATTATTGGAATATTTTCTGTTCCCGTAACTGTTTATGCCTTCTAACCTGATTTTTGCCTACTGAATCAGCAATGGTTAAGGCAAAACACATTGAAATTCTCTTTTGTTTTCAGTGTCTGAGTTATTGAATAGTAACTTCAGTGCCTATGTGTGATTGGATGAAGGACATTCTTTACTCCAATTTTTTACTGATATTGTTTGCTACAGTCTCTTGCTAATCCCTGAATCTTTTGTGGCTGATTTCTATCTTTGCCAACTGTTGTGTGTCGTATAATTTATTTTGTCTTAAACAACTGGTAAGTGCTTTGATGTATGTCTCGGCTGATGTTTGCATATTACCAAGTGTCGCTTTAGATTTTCTCCAAATGTTTTAGATATTGTCGTTGTTAAATTCATCTTATTTTATGGACCTGCCTGTAACTGCTGTTGTCTATCTGGCAAGTTGAAATTCTTAAATGATTGATCCACAAGATGTAAGGCCTTGATTTTTGGCAAGATTATTGTTAACTTGATGTAAGCTATAAACTATGGCTGCCGGTTTAATGCGATTATGTGATCGTGTATTTTGCATATAGCAAATTTTTTAATGCGCTGCATTTTCTCCTGTTTTTTCTGCACCTGAAATTTCCGCATAAATATTCTGCAATTTTATCAGCATTTTTCACTATTTTCGTCACGTATAGAGCACTTTTTCTTTATATTAAGAAAATAGTTACATAGATTTACAGAGGATCAGTGCCTGTGTGGATGACCTTTTTTGCTCATCGGCCTTTTTTCATTAAAAACCCTCAAAATGTGAGGTGAAATAAGCGCATAAATGGGAAATTTCTGCAATTTGCCTCACATATTTACGACCTCTGTGACCCACATGTTTCCCGAAAAATTGCCGCATTAAACCGGCAGCCCTAATAAGCAGTCTTTTTTCTAACAGAAAACTCTGCCAAGCTCTGAGGCAGTCGGGCAACCGGTGTACCGCGGCACCTGGAGTGCAGTAAGAGATTTCAAGGGTTCTGTGAGAAGTTTTTGAATTTTAAACATTTTTACCAGGAGAAAGTGATAAATGTGTACGAAATTGGTGAAGCACAGAATTACCCACAAATAATATATGATCCCTGAAAAAAATATGAATTTCTTCATCTATAGAATTATAGATTCTATACTAACTATAGCCTAAACTCTTGAGTCTAGACTATTTTATAGTTTTTATGCTATACTAACTATACTAGTTTTACTATGGGTGCTGTGGTGGGATTTTTTAAAAATCAGGATGCGTGGGACCAAAAAAGGTTGCCCGACACTGCTGTAAGTGTGACATATTGTTTCTTGTTGTCTGTTATTTAATATTGAACAACTTGCAATTGAACATTATTGTTGGTAAGAGGTTTTCTGTTATGTATTAACAAAACCTTACTAATGTTTGGATTGCAATCTCATGAGATGACATTTGGTTGAAGCTTGATCTGGTATTTGTTTCTTTGGTTTTTCAGTACATTTATTCATACTTTCACTTATTTGTGATTTTATGACTACTTAAATCTCATATTTAATTGCTCATGTTTGACTGCACAGTGGTGTAATTCTTTTAAGAGTTAGTTACATGCTAAAGTGTTATTTTTACGCATAGACCATCAAAAGGATCTGCTGAAACTTTGTTAGCCTTATAAAATGCTTGAGACACGGATACTTTTAATATCTTTGCACTTTCACAGCTGTTAGGCAATCAACATACCGTTTGTATCCAGGAATGCAAGCACTTTTGAGTTCTTGATGGCTGTTGATTGCTATGCAGTGGTGTGGACCCTGGAGGCCTGAGAACACCAACCTTAATTATTCTGCTATCAAATCTTATACACCTGGTATTTATAACAAAAGGTTTGCAATAATTTAAATTGCTGACAGTAGAACTTTTTTTTATAATGGAC
The DNA here is from genome assembly GCA_018105865.1 of Metaphire vulgaris. NCBI lineage: Eukaryota > Metazoa > Annelida > Clitellata > Crassiclitellata > Megascolecidae > Metaphire > Metaphire vulgaris. The sequence goes on along the minus strand of CM030839.1, from coordinate 9,300,226 downwards.
TAGGTTATAGCATACATTCAGTTATAATGTAATGCAGTGTGTGATGAGCTGCTGTATTGCATGGTATTGAATATAACGTACCTCGGATATGATATAACATACTAAATTGTACAGACCTGCTAAGTAAATTACATGTATAATGAAGTTCTACTGTATGTTTGCACGTTAATGGTTGCTACTTTCCATTACATTGATGTTTCAACTGCTTAATTCAATGTTGTATATAGAATTAAGATTTTTCGTTTTAAAAATTAAACTAGTAAATTATAACTTTGTAAAACTTGATATTGAATACACTGTGACTTTAATTTGGCATTTATACGGATGTACTAACCTCTGACGAAAGACACCGAATGACTTTGGAAGAAGTAGCAAAGGACAGAGAACTGGAAAGATGTCATTGAGAAGTCGATAGCTGGACACAGCTGGAGGACGAAAACCCGACCTGACCTGACTAACCTCTGGAATACCATTTTGTTCTAGAGAAGATTTTATCAATTAATTACGTATGTTGTTGCTTATTATGAAACGTTAATCTGAATCTCAGTTTTATTCTTGTTTTTGTGCAGTTCAGTTTGCTTCGATTGCAGTCTGGTCCTAAGTACCACATTTCCATTGATATTGAAAGAGAATCATTTTGAATGTATTGGAACATTTCACTAGACGTTATTAATATTGTTATTAATATTAATATTGTTATATTAATTATATATTAATTATATGTTATATATTAATATTGCTATTAATAATATTAATAACGTCTAGTTAAATGTTCCAATACATTCAGAATGATTCTCTTTCAATATCAATGGAAATGTGGTACTTAGGACCTGACTGCAATCGATGCAAACTGAACTGCACAAATTATTGCAATTCCCTGCTTTTCGGCATAACAAATTCAAGTATGCAGAAACTCCAGAGAGTACAAAATTCCTTAGTTAGAGGCACATGAACTGCTCTTACTCAGCATCAAACATTTGCAGTGACTGGCCCCTCCCACTGGAATGCCTTGGAGGCTTGGGCTCATCCATTCGGGACTCACTTCTTACTCCCTCGCTCTGTTCAATGCGAAAGCTAGTCTCACTATCAAGCGACGCCAATGCCAGGAGCGCCTCTGAGTAGAAATATAAGAGTCGCTATATAAATAGTACATTACATTAGTACATTACACGTTAATGATTTTAAAGGACTACTGTCAAAAATTTCAATGTTAGCCAACGACACGAAAATATGTAGAAGAATTGACTGCCGATAATGCAAAAATTTTATAAGAGGTTCTGAATAACTGGATTTATGCTGTGTAATCCATTCAATAGGTCATGCTATCAGATACTTAACGGGGAGGGGGAGGGGATAAGTAGTTGCGAACTCGATAACAAAGCCCTTCAAATTTCCATAATGCGTGCATCGGCTAAAAGCTCAATATGTGGACTAAGCCACCTTAGACTAAGCAACACTGTGGTGCTACCATGAAAGCGCTATATAAATCCAAGATAATTTCTTACTTACAGATGAATATCCTACTGCTAGTTAGTTGCATTTCTTGCTAAATAAAGGCTGCAGACATATACATAAATCAACTGAGGATCAAATAAATAGAAACGACAATTTAAAATTTGGCATGTTAAGAATTCATTTGGGCGTCATGGCCATTCATTTTAATGAATTGCATTACATATCTAATGATTGCGCTACAAAAACTTTCAGATCAACATAAAAAATCGGCGACATCTTCGATGAGCGATAACTTTGTGAAAAACAATGAATGAAGAAATGCAATACGGTTTTAATTTAAATGTCGCCTACTGAGTTAATCTAAACGCAGTTTCGTACAACTTATGCGTAAGTAAATACCGATTATCTGTTTAATTAGCTGAGTTCACATTTTAAAATGTGATTTTGAACGAACAAAAAATGCTATAAGAGACACACTGAAGACACCCGACTGAGCCACTTAAAACTCGGGTTGTTGTTGTTGTTATTATTGTTATTATAAAAACTAGATCTTCTCATTGATTTCAATAACGAAAACTCAGTCGAAGTTGATCACACTTTAAGGCGGATACGTCCGCAACCTTAGTTCAGTTTTATAGATCCATGTTTTCTACTGGCATTACTAATCAGGTACGCAGAGCTATTTGCAAATCCGAGACATTGGAGGGAGGACAAATTCCATTCTAGTCTCTTCTTCTTCTTCTTCAGCCATTTTCGCTCTATATGAAGCATAGGCCGCGTACAAGATCTTCCCATTTCTCTCGATCTTCTGCCAGTTGTTCTATTTCATTTCAGGTGTATCCAAGTGCTTTGTGTTCTTTTTCTAGTGATCTTTTTCATGTATTTCGTGGTCTTCCTCGTTTCCTTTTTCCTTGGCAGTTCCATATCAGTATTTGTCTTGTGATGTTTTCAGTTGGGTTTCTAAGGGTATGCCCCAGCCATCTCCATTTCCTTTTTCTAATTTCTTCAGTTATTGGTTCTTGGGATGTCTTTTTTCGCAAGTTTTTATTGCTGATTTTGTTCGGCCACCAGACTCT